>OX155957.1:5073375-5683089 GCA_944548615.1 Micropterix aruncella | reverse complement strand
GGCATTCGAAATTTGAATTATTTTGTAATGTCACTTTCATTTATAAAACGGCCTTGCCGAAATGATCAATAGTTTAATTTTTAATTTTTTCGCCTAATTCGTCTCATTTGAAGGCATTTTGTGTTGCATAAGGATAAGCCCTATTTATGAGATATATGGATGAATAGTGATCGTTAGTCGACTGCAAAAGGACCTTTAAACTTACATTGCACCTGTCGAAAGTCGTGCACATCCGTAAGTATATCTCATTCAAACATAAGCATTTCCCAATACAACCTGGGATTTCCTTCGCTACTTTTTAAGTAGCTTTTACTAATTTTATTTTAAATAAAAACATGATCCTATAAACGGATTTCTTTACAAACCTTATGAAATATAACAATATTATACTGTTTTCTACAATGTTTCTTTACATTTTTTTAATATTATACAATTTTATATAGGTTTACCCTATTTTGATAACATTATACAATCTTTTTTATAAACTTCTCTGCCAGAAATAAAGATTTAAGTTTCGTCTTTCATTTCATTGAGCATATGGAGTTTTTTTATTTATTTTTAATTCGATTTAATGGCTCATTGATAACAAACTCAGCCAATTGTATCATATTTTAAATGTTAGTGGCATTCGAAATTTGAATTATTTTGTAATGTCACTTTCATTTATAAAACGGCCTTGCCGAAATGATCAATAGTTTAATTTTTTATTTTTTCGCTTAATTCGTCTCATTTGAAGGCATTTTGTGTTGCATAAGGATAAGCCCTATTTATGAGATATATGGATGAATAGTGATCGTTAGTCGACTGCAAAAGGACCTTTAAACTTACATTGCACCTGTCGAAAGTCGTGCACATCCGTAAGTATATCTCATTCAAACATAAGCATTTCCCAATACAACCTGGGATTTCCTTCGCTACTTTTTAAGTAGCTTTTACTAATTTTATTTTAAATAAAAACATGATCCTATAAACGGATTTCTTTACAAACCTTATGAAATATAACAATATTATACTGTTTTCTACAATGTTTCTTTACAATTTTTTAATATTATACAATTTTATATAGGTTTACCCTATTTTGATAACATTATACAATCTTTTTTATAAACTTCTCTGCCAGAAATAAAGATTTAAGTTTCTTCTTTCATTTCATTGAGCATATGGAGTTTTTTTATTTATTTTTAATTCGATTTAATGGCTCGTTGATAACAAACTCAGCCAATTGTATCATATTTTAAATGTTAGTGGCATTCGAAATTTGAATTATTTTGTAATGTCACTTTCATTTATAAAACGGCCTTGCCGAAATGATCAATAGTTTAATTTTTAATTTTTTCGCTTAATTCGTCTCATTTGAAGGCATTTTGTGTTGCATAAGGATAAGCCCTATTTATGAGATATATGGATGAATAGTGATCGTTAGTCGACTGCAAAAGGACCTTTAAACTTACATTGCACCTGTCGAAAGTCGTGCACATCCGTAAGTATATCTCATTCAAACATAAGCATTTCCCAATACAACCTGGGATTTCCTTCGCTACTTTTTAAGTAGCTTTTACTAATTTTATTTTAAATAAAAACATGATCCTATAAACGGATTTCTTTACAAACCTTATGAAATATAACTATATATATATATATATATATATATATATATATATATATATATATATATATATATATATATATATATATATATATATATATATATATATATATATATATATATATATATATATATATATATATATATATATATATATATATATATATATATATATATATATATATATATATATATATATATATATATATATATATATATATATATATATATATATATATATATATATATATATATATATATATATATATATATATTGAACTCCCCCTCCCCCCTCCCTCAAGACGATTAAGACCATTTCCAGACTAAAGTCTGATCGTCTGTCTGTCTGTGTATTCCTATACCATAGCGTCCAAACGCTTCAACCGATTGATCTGAAATTTGGCACGCAGGCATCATTTGGTCATGGGAAGAGTTGAAATGGTTATGGTTGACATCAGTCCACCAGAGGGCACGCTTAGTCATACTTCAATCTCGAAATATTGGACACTTAGAGACTTGAAATTCGGTAGACAGATGCCTCGTTGGTCCGAAATCACATTATAATTTTTTTGTTAGAATATCTCATATACAAGCGACACATATTGAGATGTCAACCACAACGGGCGGACCCGTCACCGCAGGACGTTTTAACGATTCATCGTTCTATCGACCGTGCAGTGAGCGTAGAAGACTTTGGACATTACAAATCCGACGTCTAGCTACGCCACAACCCGCTAGAGACCAACGCCTTTACCGCGAGATAGCCAGTAATGTTACCTGGCGGGCCGACACTCGCGCCATTGCTTCCAATTGTGACCAGATTTCTCCGGTCTCTCGATTGGTTCCGAGTTCGAGGTCGCTTGCGCGGTCCTCTCCCTTACGAAGGTGAAACGGTGTACACCGAATCTATCGCGGACCAAGGCGTCCTTTGCCCGACTCTGAACCGGGATCGGATGGCCAATGGTCATTTCAAGAGCAGTCGCCGTAGGCAACCACCCCCGCTCTATAGGAAACAATACAGTTCCCAGACTCCCCCGACTGTTAGTCGGAGAGCACAGTCGATTGGCTTGCGCCGCTCGGTGCGCAGACCGTCCAGGAGCGCCAGAGGTTTGATTCCCAGGGGAGACTGGTTGACCCAGTGTCCTACCCAGGTTCGCACCCCATGCGTGGAGGCCATCGGATGGGTGTTGACCCGTGAGTGTGACCGACCCTAAACACATGGGTCATCGTGGCCACCTCATCATGGGCCCGTTAGCTCCCAACAAGCGACACAAATATACAAGCGACACAAATAATGTTTGTAAGTCCGCCATACAAACTGTGGCGTCAAATATTTAAATTTGCAGCCTCGCGCGTTTTGATATCGCGCGACGTACGTTCGAAATTTGAATCTTCATTACGTTGTGTCGCTCGGAATTCGGATGATTCGGAATTCGGAATTCCGATGTTTAACGGTGAATTTAATGACGACGCGCGCTTACAATTCGATTTTTAATAAATTGAATGATGTGACGTCCTTGGCTAATTGAGGGGAAAGTCTTTTTTTTCTCGGTAACAAAGTCCTAAACCCAAAAAAAAGTAATAGATGACTTTCAAATAAGTTTTTTATGTAGAATAATCTCAGACTGTAAATCTCATTAACTAACAAAGCATCTTCGTCGATTTTAAGAGTGGGCATTTTACTCGATTGTCAAATGAGATCATGCAGCGAATGGCAGGTGTCGAGAACGGCATTCCTGCGCGGGCGCACTTGGCGGCACACGAGGCCGCCCGATCGAAGCGATCGCTGCAAGCGGTCAATCGAGTCGGGCGCGAAACTACAATCGGCGGACGAGCCCCCGGAAATGACGCGCCTTCCCCCTCCCCCTTCAATCGCCCAATCAGTGACCGGCGGTACACGGGCCGCTCACGCAACTCTTTTTTATCGCACACGTGATGGCCAAATTTGGAAGGAGCTATTTCGAAGCGGTGCGTTCTCTTTGCGATGTCGAAATGTTTTATCTGTAACTCGACGGAGAGCGCGACGAAACAATGGCGGGCAGAGGTTCCAAAAATGTATGTGATTATTGACTACTTTAGGAAGTTCAGTAATGCCTAGACCCCTTCCAGAGCGAGGAAGAGGGAGGGGGGGGGGTATTTCTAATGCAAATGTAGGCGATATTTTAGCATGCTAATTTCAAGAATACGGCGACATCCAAAAATTGTCAAAACCGAGCGAACATAGACAAATGTGGTATGCTAAATATTTTAAGAATCAGGCCTATTATTGAAAAATTTAGCATGCTAAATTTATCTATGGCCAATCAAATGAACCATAGATAAATTTGGCATGCTATTTTTTTCAAGAATCGACCCCCAGGTCGAAAATCATTATGCGAACGAGTCAGTACAATGCATTAGATTAGATTGAACCCATCCGACTCATTTATGAGTCGACTCAGTACGACAATGGGCTCGATTGCGTTTCTTCGTGAACTAAAATCGGAAATTAGTCCGTGTGAACGAGACAGGGCAATACGCTAGAGCAGAGTGTGAGATGACCGATTGTCACTTTTTCGCATTAAAACTGCCCGCCAAGGTCAAATCTTACACCGCACGAAATATGCTCGAATTTATTCGGACGAGTATAAGTTCGGCAGGTAGTATTTATCGACGATCGTTCGTTTCATATCCCGCTCTAACGTATTGCTCTGTCTCGTTCGCTTGGACTAATTTTAGTTTTAGTTCACAAAGAAACGCAATCGGGCCCTATATTTTAGTCGAGTCACTTTTGTGTCGAGTCTAAAAAACGCACATTCGAATTTTTGGTGCATACGATCACACATAGATCGACGATATATTAATTAAAGTGTGTACAATATTTGAAATTAAATCAATGAAATGATCAACAAACAAATCCAAACTGTACGTGTTTTTTCATACACGCATAATATGACCTTGAAAGACAGTTGAAATGGACGCAGTCAAGGATTTTATGTATTCATGTAAAGTATTGTAAAGCATGGTTACCGGGCTTTTGAGTTTATGGAAACGGAAAGATAAGTTTTCATTGAGGAAAATTGCAGCGTTCAATAATACAAGTGGCATATTATCTTCGAATGGCGCGCATTAACAGGTAATTACGCAGACAACCTCCGGAGAAACGAAACAGATCAATGAACCGATGCCGAAAGTACACAAAGAGGCAAGTTTAAACCGATGCGGTGACGTATTCTCTCTTGTTCTCGAACTTGGCAACGTGAACATTAGAATATAACGCCCCAAGTAGGTATTTAAAAATATCGCTTTTGTGATGAGATGTAGAAAACCGTTTTAAAACATACAACATGGTAACAAGTAAATATGTATATTAAAAAATAATAAAAAACACGACTGCCGTTACAAAAAGTGTACTACTGTATTTATAATATTTTTTTACGGTTATTTTTTATGAAATATTTGTGGTTTATGTATTTATCCATATAGACAAATTTATAGTTTTTCGAATGTACCTACTTAAACCTTTCATTTGACACTAAACACAATATGTTAATTTATTGACTTTTGGACTAGTAATAATAATAATAATAATAATAATAAAACTCTTTATTGACCACAACAGGTACAAATGGCGGGCTTATTGCCATAAACGGCAATATCCTCCAGCCAACCAGCCGGTATTAATTACGTTTTAAATTTTATAGTCATTTTTTTATACATTTTTTAAACATTTTTAAACATTTTTAAACACGTAAACATTTTTAAATTTTTCATTGACTTCAAAGAATACATATATATACGCATACATACACATACATACACATACATATAATACATAAAGTGCATAATAGGATAAGCTTATATTATTTTGACAGCAGATATAGCTTCAGCCGGGAGCGAAACGCACTCGAACTAACGGTATCCCGTATATTGGAAGGCAGGTTAATCCATAATCTTGCGGCATATACAGAAAAAGAATAGGTGAAGAAAGCTGTGTGATGCTGAGGTATACATAGAGTATTCGTTGACTGGGACCGTAATGGCAGCCCGTGAGAAGATAACGCCCGGAATTCGGATTTTAGGTACGACGGAGTAAGTGGATTATAGAGTATTTTCTGCAATAGGCAGAGGATATGCAGGTCTCTACGTTCGCGTATCTTGAGCCAATTTAGTTTAGTACGGAACTCTGAAATATGGTCGTATTTTTTGAGCCCGTACACATATCGAACACAGACATTCTGGAACCGCTCTAATTTGTCTAGGAGAGCTTCGTGGGCATCGAGGTAGCATATATCCGCGTAGTCAAGTAACGGGAGTAGCAAGGATTGTGCCAGAGTTTGGCGAGTGCTTAAGGGCAGGAAGTTTTGTAGCCTCTTAAGGCTATGAAAACTGGCATAAAGTTTCTTGCTGACCGCCGAGCATGACTTGATCATGCCAAAATAGATTTTTGTTAAAAATTATACCCAAATTCTTTACGGTATTTGAAAAAGGGATTATGGTAGTGTTTAGATTTAGATGTGAGAAGTCGTACTTAGAAAGAGAGTTTAGAAGTTTTGTGCTACCTATAATGATTGCTTGCGACTTATCAGGGTTCAAAAGTAGTCCATGATTTGTTGCCCATTGTGAAATTCTAGCGAGATCAGAGTTCATTTTGGAAATGGCTATACTGATATCAGCAGGTTTAACATGGATATACAGTTGCATATCATCCGCATAGAGATGATAATAAGAATTAAGGGACTGTGATATGGTGTTCGTAAATATAGAAAATAACAAGGGAGAAAGAACACTCCCTTGAGGGACACCAGCGGTCAAATCGCACCAATCTGAAAGTTTCTCCTCATACTGAACAGCTTGAGTTCTGCCAGAAAGATAGGAACGGAACCAATTAAGAGTGTGGTCACAGAGTCGTAGAGCTTTCAGACGCGAGAGAAGAATATCAAAATCGACCGTATTAAAGGCGTTACTAAAGTCAAGAAGGCACATCACTGTAATTTTCCTATCTTCCATAGCAGCTCTGATATCATCGGTAACCTTAACAAGGACCGTGGTGGTACTATGCCCTGGTCGAAACCCAGACTGTAGGGGGTCATGCAGGCCATTGCTTATGATATGTCCGTTCAACTGGTTAAAAACCACGCGTTCAATTACTTTTGAGAATAATGGAAGTAATATTGGTCGGTAATCCTTCTCTCCCGACGGAGCGTCGACCTTCTGCAAGGGAGTAACCAGTGCTCTTTTCCATTCGGACGGGAATGTGCTCGTGTTAAAGGAACAATTTATGATACTTGCGATTGCTGGAGAAATGAGGCCGATCAGTGGCTTTATGAGTTTAATGTTAATATTGTCTACTCCGGTAGCATTGGTTTTGATAAAGGATATTATATCTCGAACTTCCCGTTCGTTAGTATGGAGTAGAGAAAAGGATGAAATGGAGTTTAATATATTAGCTTCGATAAACTGAATGGTTCGTGACTTGACAGCGGTATCAATATTATGTGGTGAAGTAGAATAGAAATTGTTCAGCGAATTTAAAGTAATCGACGGGGTAAGAGCAGTTGATCTCTTATTACCTACGCCTAAGGTATTGAGGAACTTCCATGTATTGCTCGGATTACACTCCATGAGTTTGGATCGAATAAAATTTCGTTTCGAGTTTCGGCAAAGTTGCGTACACCGGTTTCGGAGCTTTTTAAAATTTTCCCTAGTACGTAGTAAAAAACTAGTACCATCTCACATGGTTGTGAATAATTTACTGACGTCATCTGAGGTAACTTTTCCAAGTACTTCTTCATGGCATAGAGGTAAGTACTCATATAAGGAAGACAGCGTTGATTATGCTTCTCGAATGAGTAATAGAGCCAATTACGCCGGGTTCGCAACATCAAAAGTGATCGCAAATTACCGATGAATAAACCACTATAATGGTGTCTGGAATATTCCAGTTGTAAAAGGATGAAACATTTCCTCTCTTGAATAATATAATGATGCATGCACGTGGTACGGTTTTTTATGATGTTATTATGTAAAATAATAGGATTTTTAAAGTGGGTGATCATATATTGATCACTATCAAGGGATACTGTGATTTCTGAAACTTTTATCATATTTATTGCTTTGAATGCCATTTTTGATTTTTTTTTTTACAATTATTACGTCCTGATGTTCTTCTACATTCATAAACTAAACATGAATAGGTTACACTGAAAGCTTCCAGAACTAGCCACTTACATAAACAATAAAAAAAATAGTTACTATAGTAGTTAGTTTCATTTGTTATTTGTTTTTAAATTGTGGTGTCATTTAAAAAATGCAAGTCTGCATTATGATTGATATACGGTACACGACCATTTACTTGAAGGAAGTTATTGACGAGCTCCGTAATAGTAAATGTAAATGTTGCATCATCTTGTACCATGAGACAGCCTCTTACGGTAAGAGACAAACGAATTTTTGAAGGCGAAAAGCATAACACATGAGTTATTCTCCATGTGGAGGCGAACCCGTCACCTCAGGAAGTCTTTGATTGTTCGATATTTGATCGTTCTGTCTCCCGTGAGGTGAGCGTAGAAGACTTGGGACGAAACAGGACTGTCTACATAGTTACGTCACTCGCCCGTAAGAGACCAACGCCTTACCGCGAGAAGCCGGGTGTGCACCAAGCGGTCCGCCACTCGCGCCCTTACTTTCAGGTATAGCCAGATTTCTACGACCTCCTCTCCCTTGCGTAGCGGTGATTCGGTGTCTACCGAATCTATCGCGGACCACGACATCCTTTGCCCGGCTGTTCACCCGGTATTGGGTAGCTGATTGGACGTTTTAAAAACAGTTGCCGTAAGGATAATTAACCACCACACCCGCTCTATAGGAAACAAAGCCGTTTCCAGACTCCATCGGTTATCTGTCGGAATGCACAGTCGTTTGGTTGACGCCGCACGGTACGTAAACCATCCAGGAGCTCTCGAATGACGATTCCCAGGAGAACTGGCCGTAGTACACTACCCGGGCTCGCACTTCTGATTGGAGGCTACCGGACGGGTGTTGACCTGTGAGTTGGGCCGACCCTAACACATGGGTCACAATGGCCCAACTGCTCCCCCATCCTCTATACAATTCCGCTTTATAACACTGTGACTCCTTCTGTTTCCGAGGTCACCACGAAGGATTGGTATCAATTTTATGAAAACGTATACTTTTGAAACAACGCTCATAAAGAATATTTTGAGAAACAAATAATCGATTTTTGGCCAATCATTGTTATTTTTTCGTTATTATTTCAAAAACTTTAAGCGTGCCCCTCGAATACTTAAATTAATTGATTGAATTTTTATTCTGCATTAGGGAAAAAAATGTGTCATTATTACAAAAAAGGCACAATGTAGGTACCTGCTTAAATGTTTACTTTCAATAGAAGAACTTAAAAACCTTCTTTTAAATCAGGAAATAAAATATAATGTGTATTACTATAGCTACCTATCCCCATAAAAGAATTATGTATATTAATTACTTGGGCCTATTCCTATGTTATACATTAGTTTAACTTTTTTTATATGATATGGAATTCATAAAGACTATGAACTTTGAACTAATGATAACAATCGTGTCACAAAGATGGAGAGTTCACGGATGTGAATTATTTAGACCACGTTACGCGAGGCAACCTTGGTGACACGTAATTTTTCTCGTAGGGCTGATTAATCATCTGCTATTCGCTTGCCAACAACCACAACATGTTAAATAGTTTGCGGAAGTAGTTCGGTAACTTGTTGGTATAAAATAGAACATGTCCCTGCGCCAAAACATTAGACTAAACCTTGAAGCATTCACTTTCCTGACCGGTTGTTTAGAGGTCGAGAATATTACGTTTAAGGCAAAGTGACTGTTGATCGGCAAGCGACCTCGACTCTGTGGCCAGACTGGAGGATGGAGAAATATATCCAAATCTGGTAGTAAGGGCGCGAGGAAGCCCGCAGTGTCTCGCGGTAAGGCGCCGGACTTTTAAGGGCTGTTGGTGTAGTTCGACTATGGATTGTTTTTTCGTTCATCCTTTGTAAAAAGGATGGCAACAGCCGTTAAAAGTCCCTGGGGTGGCGGGTTGGCCCGTAGCAATTGACAGCCTCTCCACTGTTGATCGGCCAAAATGGACATCCACTGCACTTAGAATACAACGAAACAACTTAAAAATACAACTTGCATATTTAGTTTGGAAAGTTTGAACACGGAAAAATATATTTGTGGTGCGTAGTTTGTAAGAAATGGGCTCACATTTTATGTTCTAACTTCCAAAATGAGCCATTCTTGTGTGATTTTTGCTTGCTCATGTAACTAAAATAGTAACTAGAACAATTTCATATTGTTATTGTACTTATTATTGTAGGTACTTATAAACCTGTGCGTTCTTATAGGTGTTAGTGTGGTCCTTTAGGTGAAATAGATATTTTTCCTGCTGTTTTTTTTAATTTCATATTCATTATATAGGTTAATTTATATCTAAGTTACTCGCAAATAATGTTCAAACAATAATTCAAGTTAGCTCTAAAATATTTCCTGCAGACAATAAGCTCGCCCTTTCATAAGGGCTCTCTAGGCGATCAAGCATGCTTGTCAAGCATCGCGTCGCGGGCTGGGAGGGGATCGTAAACCGCAGGAAATTGCAAATATTTTGTTTTAATATTTACTAAAATGCCTAATTTTGTAGTTTTATACCACGGAGTCACGTCATTCATCAATCAATTACGTCTAATTAACGTGACTCCCTGGTATAAACTACAAAATTAGGCATTTTTGGTAAATATTAAAAAAATATATTTGCATAATTCCTGCGGTTTACGATTCCCTCCCAGCCCGCGACGCGATGCTTGACAAGCATGCTTGATCGTCTAGAGCCCCTTACGAAAGAAGCGTTTTTATTATTATTATTAACATGGCCATTTATGTTACTATTTTTCAAGGAAATAAAGTAGTACAGGGATATCCCAAAAAAAATGTGGTTTCCCCACTTCTCAGAAATACATTTTTTTTAATATTTGAAACGCAAAATTGCATCTTTTTATATCTAGATAGATTTATGCTATTTTAATGATAGATTTATCAAAAAAATTAAAACTCTTTGGAAATTCAGCCAGAAAAAAATAAAAAATATATCCCACTTTCGCTCCCTTTCCGTACATTTGTGGAAAAAAAATAAAAAACAAACATTGCCTGGATTGGTTAGCAAGTCGTCCTTTTAAACTTCAAACTTCAAACAAACTTCTGGTGTATCTATGTCATATTATTATAATAAACATCATGCAATAATGCGATAGTGAATAAAATTATATAATCGCTTCTGATTAGATATACATAAATAAGGACCCCCAGCAAAGAGAGATAAGAAACATGATAATTTGTAATTGTTTAACAATAATATTATGTTGCAATGCTTATACATCAGTGTTTTTGGATTTCCATGTATAAATAATCTATTATATTTGGATCGGAAACTGGCTTTAGAAAAGTTTGGCGCAAAAACTGGAAAAGTGATTTCTTTGTTGAAGAATTGATGACATAGTAGAATAATAAACCGTACAATTATCACATACGTCACAAACATGTGGCACCTGTGCTACAGGGGTTAGAAAAACCAAAACGTCACATTGTGGGCGTTTCGAATTAGGAGCAATTGAACCAAGAATTAGCATACTAGGTGATCATGTTATCTAAATATACATAACGCAATTAACAATACTCACAATATTATCATAACACGTTTTTTTCCTGCTCGAAAAGAAACAATCTCTGTCAAAATACTGTAACGTATAGAAACTAAAATCGCCAAAACACGGGATAAAAAGTGTTGAATATCGCGATAACTCTGAATTAACGCAAAAAACAGATAACGTCACATGTAAACATGATTGTACGCATAATACAGCGTATATTTTGACTGAAAAGCATCACACGTTTCTTACGTGTCGAAAAGTTACAAAGCTACAATTACTCCCGTGCCTAAAATTGCAACTGCATACTGCGTGGAGAGAAGAGATCCTTTCCTCACTAAATAGTTACCTATAACCGCAATGGGCGTCAAGTTTAAACTGTAATATTAATATTGTATGACCCCCTACAATTTCTACATATCGATTACTAAGATCACAAACCTCATGCGCCAAAAATTACCACTTTACAGGACAGTCAAAAAACTGTTTTCTTTAACAAGTACCAAAATGAGAACTTTTGATGCAAATTAAACATTTTTAACACGTTGAACGCCATGACGGACACCATGTGTCCGACAGTTCTTTCCCCCGGGGCCGCACCAATAAATCTAGAATCGTCCAAAAATCGTTGAGGTGCTTTTTCACAAAAAAAAACAGTAAATAACTCAAAAATAATGGGTGACTTACGGAAACAGCGATTTACTAATTATTTTTCGAGATGTCAAATGGCAGACACCAGTGTCCGTCTCGGCCTGTGGGAATGTCCAACCGTCTTTCCTTTTTTGTGCCAAGTGGTCAGGTTGTACTGTGGGGCCGCACGGGTCACTTGCCTTAGTAAAAACAGTCGAAATGCTGTCCGTTGGTCGCCTACAGGCTTTTGAAGTGATCAAGGGTTGTGATCGCGTCGGACACATGGTGTCCGACGCGGCCCCCTGGATCCTGTATACTGGCAATCACAAGGTGTCCGCCGCGGCCCACTGGGCTAAACATGGTTTTTAGTTTGGCATTCAACGTGTTAAATAAGTGTACATGCAAATATTGTTTATTTTAAATATATCGTTACATAAGTTTCTTGAAGTCAGTGTAGACGAATCGATGTTAAAATTGTCGACATAGAAAATTCGATGTGACATAAAGAGGATTGTGAAATAACGTAGTTCTTACTAATGTTAATACATTTCGTGACATAGTTAGATGTTATTTTTTAACATAGGAGGTTTGTCTCATCAGGTACCTAGGCCATTTTTATGATATTAACATGACCATAAATATGATCTAAAGCCGACATAGGAGGCCTGTGATC
Source organism: Micropterix aruncella (assembly GCA_944548615.1). Lineage (NCBI taxonomy): Eukaryota > Metazoa > Arthropoda > Insecta > Lepidoptera > Micropterigidae > Micropterix > Micropterix aruncella. The sequence continues at coordinate 5,670,503 of OX155957.1, read as the reverse complement.
TTATCATTTGTAGCGACTCAAAATTAAAAGCCGGAGATTTGTCACCCAGGTCAAAATTGAGTTAAAAGTGAATTCAAAACAAGCTTTTCATGCTCATTTCAATGGTGAGGTCCATTACTCACTGATCGTAGGCATTGGATGCAAAAATAAACACCTACTTACGAGTTTGGTTTCAAACTCTGTATGTTTGTATTTGTCTTGATGGACATCTAGATTTTTTAAATATAAATTCACTTATTTATCATAATAAATTGATATCGGTTACATCACAATACTATTTCTGGAGTATTATACAAAATAAAGAAAAAAATACCTAAAAATAATAAATGCGCAATTCACAAAAACACTGTTTTTCCTCTAATTCAAGTAAATAACAGATGCCCGCCTTTAATACTGAGGTCCTCATACATTTATTGAACATATAGTATCAATTTATCGAGAAAGACTATTTCTGTTGTCAAGCTGGCGACAATGACAATCAAGACTCAATAAATACGAGAAATATAAATTCTACATAGCAACAGGTTTATTATAGGAGCAATATCTATTCGAACGGCCAACTAAATTGTAATGAATAATGGAGAACATGTGCATTATTGTGCATGTCTGGCGTTAGTCCAATAATACATTTTTTCATTAAACTACACTGCGAAAAATATTGGATATCTTACTACATTACCGTTTTGTTATTACGGTTTATACAAAAAAAAATATTATTTATTTTATTATTTATTCCGTAGCCGGCGATTGGGGAGGGGGTCGCCCTCGCAGCCAATACGCTGCTGTCGGTGCCGCTAGAGTTCTTGACGTTTTTTTGCCACGTCTCGAGCATCCCTAGCCGATAATCGTTGATTTTTAAGGTCGTCTTTAATGTTATTTAGCCAGGTTTTCTTCGGTGCCAATCGCTGAATTCTCCATTCTGTCGGACGGTCTCGCCAAAGAAGTTTACGTGGCAAGCGATTATCGTTCATTCGGCAAAATATACATTTATACAATTATATTTATATACAAAATATACAAAATTCATTATACATTATACAAAAAAGTTCATTATACAAAATATACAATTCATTCATTATACAAAATAATGATGTTCCAATCGCAATTTTGTTGATTCACAAGGAATTTTGTTGAAACTCCATTACTTGTTCTCGTTGTGCCCTTTGCTCAATGGGCTGTGTAGTCTACCATGCCCGTGACATGATAGCTACACCGTTACGCGTCATGTATGGACCACAGTCCGTAATATCTTTTGAAACATGCGTATTTCCATCTATTACAGCGTTATATTTTTCTCCGTGTAGTAAATATGTAGTGGAGTAAAGGGATAATGGACCTAGATATCTAATCCAGCCCTATCGTTTGTTTCTACTCTTTATCCTACGACAACCCTAGTATCTCTTACAGCCAACCCTACTATAAAGTGTTTATATGCATGTGTGCGTATAACATGTGTGTAAGCATGTGTCATGTTATTGCGTATGCGACAGAATTGAAAATGAAATCCCGTTAATTTTATTCTACCGTCTGTATTGCCAACCTCACCTGCACGTGGTACTAGTCTCACCTTCCTGCTAGATACGGACGAGGCTCTGCGAACGAGTCATATGCGGTATAACCATTCTTCTGTTTGGGTAACCAGGCGAATGAGATTTCAGTAACCTGGGAACTCAAATAATCCCCAAAATATCTGGTGCAGAAGGTAACGAGAGACCGTTGCACTATTACATCCCTAGTCTGTGAGCTAAGGTATAAACATGGAAAACATGACAGCGAGTGCTAGACGTCCATAAATAAGACAGGGGTGCGAAGAATCCCCGGTCGGATACCTACACAATAAACGATCAAAATTGGAAAATAGAACGTAAGAAGCTTAAAAAGCCCCGAAAATTTCTATATTTTGTGCATGGAAATGAAGCGTCTGAACCTAAATATTCTCTATATCTTCTGGAAGAAGAAGTGGAAGCCTATTCTTAAAGAAGAAATATGAAGAGCACTACATAAAGCTAAAACTGGTTTTAAGCTGCTGGACCAGATCTTAACCTTCTTCTGAGAGATTAATATGGATATCAAATTAATTCTTAGAAATGTAATATCATACAAACGCGATAACATAGATTTTTTTATTTTCCCCCTTTCGATTGACCAAGCGATTTAAAAACACGGTTCTTTTGCTGCGGTACCGAGAATCGACGCGTGCGTCAAGATGAATCATCGTTACAAATCAACTCCCAAAAACGGTCGCGACTCGCTTTGATGGCATTGAAATTATCAGCATACATAAAATAGTGCATATTATGAAGGCAGCGACAATTCAAAATTGTCTTTATATGTCAAGGAATGTGTTAATGCAAGATTGTCCGGGAAGTCTCGTTTGTGCTAGAAATGTATATTTATTTAAATGAATATTAAATTTGATAGGCCTTGATAGTCCACAGTGCATAACACAGCGATACCTACGTTTCTTTAACCAGGCTTAACCACTGGAATGCCAATACCACCGATTGCTGGTTTTTCTGTTGAGATAACTTGCGGGCGAAGTAACCACATAAGTGGGCCATGGAGAGCGCCCTTTTAAGGGCACATGTCTTCCATATATTTTTGTATTCATAGACAATAAGTATTTGTGTCGAGGAAGTGAAAATGGTTGATATTTCTTAAGTTTTTACACGACTGCTCAAAAAAAAGGAGTATAATATATTCAGGGTTGTAAGAACCGTTATGTCATCCTAAGTGTCATAGGGTCTTCCTGAGTGTCACCTTAACTGTCAAAATATTAATAGTTGTCTAAATGTCCAAATCTCCAAATGTCAATAAATTAACATAAATATATCGTGTTTAGTGTCAAATTGAAGGTCTGATTGAGTACATTCCTAAAAAATACATGTAACTATATGGAAAAATACATAAACCACAAATATTTTATTCAAAAACCGAATAAATAATATAAATACAGCAGTTCACTTTTTGTAACGGCAGTCCTGTTTTTTATTACTTTTAACACATTTACTTGTGGACTGTCAAAGTTATGTGTGGTCTCAAGCTCACATTGTCGAGTGAGAGTTAAGCATTCCGATAATTACTCTGTGTTTTTTGTGAAGTAAATCCACGATTTCATTAGAAATATGGCTTATAATGATTTTTCCGAATTGGTAAGCTTACATTTTGAAGATTATGACGATTCGCGTGATTATTCCGTATTAAATGTATCGCGTCTTTACTTGAGGGATTACAACAATCCCCACTAATAATATAAGCTTTTAACATTCCCTTAAAATGGCGACCGGCGCGCAAACGTCAGTCACAGACAGATGACGCGTGGGGTTTTTTCAACCGTAGAGCGATCAATCATTTTGTTCAGACGACGAAAATTCTCTAGACCTTGTAATAGGGATGAATCAGATTCGAAGTATAAATGAATCGAATTGCTTGAAGGTCCCTTCAGTGTATCATGCTCACTGAAGGGATCACTCAAGTAACGACTATGAATAGCAATTTTGAGGGTGGTACTTGAGTGTTATACTGAAGTGATCATTTCCTTAAGGTGTACTCAAATATCGAATGTGAATACGACCGTTTAGTAGTAGTAGTAGTAAACGGATTGGAGGGCTTGTTTCCAGCCACCTGGATCTATAAGATCTTTTGTACCCACTTTGTGGTTGAATCAGTGGTCTGCTAGTAGCCCGGTACTGCTTACCAGTCCAAGCACTCAATGACCTTCAAGTTGGGCAGATCGCTGGTTTCGAGAAAGGCTCGTCCCAGTAAACTGTGTCGTTTTGCGGCGAGGCCTGGGCAGCGACCAACGATGTGTCTACTGTCTTCAGGTTCTTCGCCACATATTCGGCAGTCCTTGCTCTCGGCCAAGGTTGAATAGATGTGCTCTAAGGGTCGTGTGTCCGGTGAGGAGACCGATAGTGGTTCTAAGGTTCTTCTTGCTCATCTCAAGTAGACTTTTTTTACCTGGCGACCGTTACTCTTGGATTGAATTTGAAAGATTGGACTGAAATTTGTGAGCATTAAAAAAAAGCGAAATTTTATAACATTTCCAACGGCACTCAATCATAAAAATTCATTCATAATAGAAGAAACGAAGAATATATCTACGGTATACGGGATATGACACATCCTGAACATCATCCTAATCTACTTCAACAAAAAATATTAATTTGCCTATGTCCATACACACTTATGAATACTTCAGGGAAAATCATGTTTTAAGAACATGTTTCTTCGAAATATATAATTATTCTTATTTAATCATATTTTCATGGACTTAATTATTTTTCCTTGAACCAGTTTGGATTTTCCCTTGAGAACACTCTAAAGTAGACTGAGGTTTTAGTGTAAACTGATAATAAAAATGACAAAGGCTGAAGAGGAATAGTTAAATAGAAGAGAAATGGTTAATTCAATGTTTGCCATGGAAAATAAATTAGTTTTGGTTTTCCATTCGAGATTTTTCTTTCGTTTAATTTACTTGGTCAATGTATCCTATTCTTTGATAATGGCCATTTTCCTTTTAAGATATTTTTTTTGTCATCACGGTTAAAGGCTTTAGCGTCATAATATAAGGAAAAACAAATGAAACTTGAAACCTCTCCAGATTTAACAAAGGAAATTACAGCTTAACTGCAATTATCTCAGAATATTTCTAATTGGACTTGGCCATTTTTGCAGCTTACATACGATGTCAAAATTATTAGCGCTCCTTGACTAGTTAACTATTTGTTAACGTAAAATTCCAAAAAATGGAATTATTGCAGTATAGGTACCTTTCTCAGAAATCGAAAAAACAAAGAAATACTACTAGGTTAGATCATTGTAATGCTAAATGTGAAAGAAAAAAGCTTCGGACGCGTAAATTTTCGAAACCAAATTTACATACAAAAAAAAAAAAAAATTTTTTTACCTCAGTTTTTAAGGTTGTTTTAAAAAAACCTAACCTAACCTAACCTACCGCCAAATAGGTGTTTATGTATTATTTTTTTTAAAAAACTACCGAAATGTATGGGTTTGGCGCTTTTTTGAATGCCTATATCTCGCTTATTTATTGAGACCGAATAAATATTATTGCAGATTCGGAATCAGCGTGGTGAATACAGTCTGGTGACGTTAAAAAATCAACAATCTAGAAGATGTACCTATACTGCAATAATACCTATTTTATTTATCGATCTGGTGTACCTATCTAGTACAATAATACCAGCACAGCCTACTATAGGTACTATCAGCACAGCCTACTATCATAAATTTGAATGTATAAATTAAATCCACATTATAAAAAAAACAAAAAACAACGATTTTTCACCTTCACTTACGATATAACCTTTCTAATTTCGTAATGCAAAGCATACCATTTGGGTACTTATAACCTACAAAGAAAATGATGAAACAAAGAAGGCTACTGGAAGGATTGCATAATAGTGAAAAATCACTTACGACATGAACGATACGGTGCTCGTCATTTTCCAAATTATAACTTAGGTATAATATTCACTAAACTGGCACTAGAATATAAATTACGTAAAATAAGCGGTATCACAGTGGCGAACACGAGCTCAGAACTGTCAGACGGCGAGCGGCAAAAAGCGGGTCGCCCGCCAACGAGATCCGGATCCGAAGCGAACGAACGAGTGAACGATACGTCGAGAACTGACGGGAGGAGGGCACGATGCGGCAGAAACGGCGTTGCCAGATAACAAGTTAGGTAACAGGAATTCATATTGGAAAGTCCAAAGACTAAATAAACGGAAATAACACACTGTACATAATAGGTACCTAACCTGATAATACTTGCTATTACTAGGTAGGCCAGTTCGCGTCTAAGACAGAGAAATATTAGGCGCAGTATTAGGCAAGACAGCGTACCCATTTGCCATACAAATTTCAGTATGCAAACGGGTACACTCGGAAGGGCTGTGTCGAACATTGTAATTTCGGTATTTTAATTAATATTATCCAAGTTTATTGATTTGATAATGTATTAATAATATCGGCGTTATGCGTAATACCTACGCAATATAAAGATGCAATCCATCCTATTATTACAAAGATTTTTTTCTAAGATTTCACCGATTGTCGACAGGTAACATTACATTAACCCTGGGACCATGGGACATGTGTCCCATAACAAACAAAAAAAATTATCGAATACGAATAATTTATAAATTATATTTTTTTCATGTTATTGAGACATAGACTCTTAACATTAGCAAAAAAAATACGTGTGGCACTCGGGGACTGCCGCGGTAAAGCTATTGCATAGCATTTTCAACAACTCATGCAATTATAATTATTTATCTATTTTATTTTTTTTGATATCAGATAACTGCGCTCTATCGGAAAACGTTGAAATTATTCCGAATCATTTGCGGCTGCGGAAGCAAATGATTTGGAATAATTTAAACGTCTTCCGATAGAGCGCCGCGCACGAATTTTTTACTCGATTAAGCAAAAAAAACGGATTATTCGAAAAAAATCGTAGATAAAAAGATAGATAATTAAATTATCTTTAAAATGGTGCTGGTTTCATAATAATACGTCCGATAGTATTTGCGTAGTAGTCGTTTTTGTGTTCGGTTAGACCTAATTTCACAAATTAATTACACTATGTAATATAAACAAAATCTAAAATATTCAAAGCTAAGAATATTAGGAAAATGTTCTTGTTTAACATATATATTTTTCGAATCGTAAGCAGTACTCGTTTAGACGTAATTATCAGTTTAAAATCGTTAAGAAATATTCGTTAAGAAATTTCTTCATTCGATCGCCGCGCTGGCCTAGCTAGGCCCGCGATAAAAGCTATGCAATAGCTTAAAAATATTGTTTTAAAATATACAGTTTTTTCTAATATCACTAATGACCAATAAAGTCTGGTGATTTTAAATAAATAAATAAAATATTTTTTGCAATGCGAGTTAAATAATAAAATATTCAAATTTTGGAATAGGTTGTAACTTTGCATCATTATAGACCACAGAGACACTTATGTCCCATTAATTTATACAAAATCTATTCAATGAATTTTCACGAAACTTGACATACATGTTATTTACATCCCCCTTTTAACAGTTTTATGTATCGAAAATTTCCATACTCTACCACAAAGCTTATGGTACTTAAAGGGTTAAGCAGGTACATCTAATCAGTTTCAATTATTGAATTGCTGTAATAGTGAAAGGTAGATTGTATAAAATGTATAAATAAAGTTATTGCGGCTAAAATATATGTAAAAAATCTGTTGTGTCACCTCAAGCTTTTCCTGGCATATAGCCAAGGGACTTATTTCATCTGAATATTCATTTCATACATAAAGTCGATAAGTAGTTGCCGAAAAATCCTATTAATATGCAACGCAACGAAAATTTGAATTTCGGAAGCGGGTCATCTCATTCAATTTAAAAAGCAAATTGCAAACGCAGGTAGCCGTGAGCCTTGGAATTCGAATTTCGAACGAGCCACGTATCGCAAGCGTCACCGCTTTTAAGGCCCTTACTATTTAATTAATATATGGCGGACATTAAATATTACTCGTGTCGCTTGTAAGGGCCTTACTATTTAATTAATATATGGCGGATTTTAAATAGTATTTGTGTCGCTTGCATATGGGACAGTCTAACCAAAAGATTGAGATTTCGGTCCAACAAGGCACCTGTCTACCGAATTTCAAGTCTCCAAATCCAATATTTCGAAGTATGACTAGCGCGCCCCCTCGTGTACCGTTTTCTACCACATTCTTTTCACCTCTTGGCATGACCAAATGATTCCTGCATGCCAAACTTCAGCACTATCGGATGAAGCGTTATGGCGCTATCGTAGAGGAACACACACAGACACACGCAAATACATACATACTTCAGTTTGGAAATGGTCTAATCCGTCTCGGGATGGTTCAAATTGTATAATGTATCCACAGTTACTGTGAGTATCCGTCTTCGTCTTATCCGTCACGAAATAACAGCGCGTTATCGATACTTGTCAGTTGGTAGGCCGGTAAAGTAATATAAAAAATATAAAAACATAAATTTTCAAACGATGTAAGTAAATTTAAAAATATATTATTTGTTGCCATATATTGAAATGTCATAGTGAATAAACTAATGAAGTTACCCAGAAAAAAATATCAGCACGTGGTACCTTTCTTATGGTGTTACTAAACGGCCTACACTTTTACGGCAATATGTGGCCGCAAGATTGTCAACTACCTGGGCCATTCTCGGCAATATTTCTGCGAATGTATGGCCCATAATCTCGTAAACGTCCCGTAAACCACCTACACAATCGGGCAACAATGACCGACGAAATCATACGTGTCGCCGCGGCTTAATTATATTGTTTTAAAAGAAATTTTAAAACAAAAGAAAGACGAGAATGTAGATGCGGTTCGACCTTACTTCAATAGACGTGACTTCAGGTATCTAAGCCTGATTTTTTGATGATATGAATACAAATTGAAAGATCTTCTCCATATGAATTCACTATTTATATTAAATTTACAACACAATTATCTATTAATGATGAATATAAACATTTCAACACACTTATAAATAATATCAATTACTTCACGTAAGTGTATATGACGACATATTTAAACTACGTTAGTTTAACACACTTCACCTCTCAAAAGATGTATTAAGTAATAACGCTACAGGGAATATTAAATTACTACATATTTCAGAGTAACACATATGAGGGGTTACGGGAAAAAACGATCGTCATTATTTTGTGAAAATAACATACTTTTTTCATGATTTTAGTCAAATGTATTTTTTTTTCAACATAAATATATTTAGTTTACAGACAAAATATATTTTTTTTCACTCAAACAAACACTGGCTCAAACGTCATATTTTAAGTTATTAAATTTAAAAATGGAATATTACCAAAAAAAAATAAAAGTTAACATTAATTGTTTTTCCTCGTAACCCTTCAAATTATATATTTACTGGCAACATCTACATGAATTGGGTGATTCAACTGTGCGCATGCCTTATGTGACTACGCCTACGCCCAGTCCAACGAAAATGCCGACGATTGAGGGATGTCGCTCGGAAACTGAGACGATAGACAGTCTGGTGAACGCCGCGATCGTAGCTGAGGCGAACATCGACGAGAAAGACGAGGGTGACGAGACCCGCACCCCGTTCAAACCGCTCGACGAGACATGCGAGGCCGAGATTAAGTCGGCGTTGAAGAAATTCAAAAATAAGAAAGCACCCGGACCCGACGGCATACGCGCCGACGTACTCAAACTAGCGGGAGAGACATTCCTGCAAGCCTATCAGCCGATACCAAACTATTGCCTCCGCACGGGATACTTCCCGCGACGTTGGAAGCACGGCGAGTGCATCTTTCTGCACAAGCCAGGTAAGGAACTCACGAAACCGGCCTCGTACAGACCAATCACGTTGCTCTGCATAATGGGCAAACTCTACGAACGTCTGGTTCTCTCGCGCATTCAGACGACGGCCGACAGACTGCAGCCGCCGTTTCAGCACGGATTCACCCGCGCCCGTGGCACCGGCACACAGATCCTGCGTACGGGTAAATTTATCACCGACGCTCTCGACGCGAAAGACAGCGTCGCGATGGTCTCGACCGATCTCTCGAAGGCGTTCGATTCCATAAATCACAGAGGACTGATCAAGAAGCTGTACGATGCAGAAATCGACAACAACGTGATCAAAACGATCGAGAATTACCTCAGCAACCGCACCACGAGCGGTTCGTTTCGAACGACGAAGGGAACGGTGATGACAGTGCCGCACGGGGTGCCTCAAGGCTCGATCCTCGGGCCCGTTATCTTCAATCTGTACGTCTCGGACATATGGAAGATCCACGATGACATGATACCGCTAAAGTTATCGCAGTACGCGGACGACTTGTGCATCCTGACGAGATCGGCAAAACCGTTCGAGGCGTCCAGGCGCGCCGGACGCTCGGCCGGCACGGTGATCAACTACTACAAGAGATGGGGGCTCAAATGTAATATCGACAAAACGGAATGTATAATGTTCACCGCGAAACGACAGCACCGTCCTCGATTCATCAGAGTGGAGGACGAATTACTTGAATACAAAAAAACGGTCAAATACCTAGGTGTTCACTTTGACCAACGAATGACCATGCAAGTTCATACGGATAAAGTGATTGAAAAGGCGAAAAGAGTGCGAGGTGGCTTGAGCTCCATCATCGGGTACCATTCCAGAATCGACGCGTACATCAAACTGGCTGTCATCCAAGCGTGTTTACTCCCGATTCTTGACTACGGGGTGGTGCAGTTGCTGCCACGCTACAGCAAAACGAACCTGCTGAAAATAGAACGCCAGTACAGAATGGCGCTGAAAACATCTGGCCAGCTCCCGAGACGTCTCTGCACGGAGACGCTCTGGGAGATGCTCGACACTGATCCATGGCACCTCAGGGCGCACGACCTGAACGAGGACATGCTGCGCAAACTGGCTCAACTGCACATCGAAGATCTCGAGGCGCCGGGCGATCGATACCTCGGCCACGGCCAACACAACCCGATGCTCACGAACATTCGACTTGGCGAGGTTGAGTACGTGAAACGCGCAGAAAGAAAGCGGCAGGTTAGCAAACGACCAACCGCACCTCGCCCGCGACTCATCTAGCGAACTAAGTGCGCGAGTGGCCAACCGTGCACTAAAATAAAAATAAGAAAAATGTCACAAAAATAATAAAAATGAACATAATTTGGACAATTACCTACATTAGTTCTACTACATAGTTTGTAAGTTGTACATATAACGTAGATCATAGCTATCATAGTTCGTAAGCTGTACATATAACCTAGTCCGTAAGAAAATTGTAAAATCAGACTAACACGCGAATAAACCTGCGAGACTAACATCGTCTCTCGTGGAGGCACCACTCAGAATGCTGGCGCATCTACTGGTGACACGTTCGTAGTAATAAGTTAGCTGACACACCCGAGTGCGTGCACAAACGCAGCGGACTGAAAATGTAACATACAAAACAGGAAAATAAATTAATTCTGATTCTGATTCTGATTCTGATTCTGACTGTTCAAATTCGTGGTACAGATTGGCCACGAGCTACGAATTTGCTGCAGAGGCGCGCCAAAGGTCGTATAGTTTTTTGCAATATGGGAGGGCGTCAGATATCGTTATCGCGGTTATGCGCGAACGACCTGCCGCGACAGTAAAGCCCTACCAACGTGGTCTAATTATTACGCTGCCGACACACGTGTCCCACGTACGCAACGTACGCAACGCATTATGATACCTCGCTCTTGAATTTGCATGAAAGCAGACACACTTGTCATACGCAACGTTGCGTATGATAAGTGTGTCTGCTTTCATGCAAATTTAAGGGCCAGATGTCAAAATGCGTACTTGGGACAAATTTATCGCTACGGATTTATGACTCAGGGCCGGGCCACACGATGCGGCGCGGCTGCGGCGCGGCGCCTGATCGGTGCCGCTGCGGCGTCCTACATACACAAATCAATGGTATGTCACACGGTGCGTCCCGGCGTCGCACCGCACGAAAACCGGGGATATGCGCCGGAGCGGCACCGCTAAGTTGTTAAGTGCAGTCGAAGGAGGGTACATGCTTGCCTGTTTCATTTGTTTTCACGTATTTTTGTTAATTTTTAATCGAAGTGATTAAAGTGAGTCCCACGAAAAAGATATTGGCATTGACTACCTCATTTCACTAGTTTTACGTACAATTAAGTACAACACTATTCGCCCATTGATGCGTTGTAGTAACGTTGCGGCGCCGCACCGTGCACTGTACGTGTGTACGCCCGTACGGCGAAATCTTTGCGTTGCGGCGCCGCACCACATCGTGTAGCCGGCTCTGATTCTTCGGTCGCGCGGATTGAGTTGAGAGACCCGCCTTCCGACCCCCCCCCCCCCCACCTACCGTGCGATGACGTAAGCACACAAACACGAAAGTTGAATACGCTTAGTGACGGACGATGGTCTATTTTTACAATATACACGTCTCTTACTGCCGCAACCCTCAGGTTACGATATATACGTCAATATTTGCGGTAATTAAAAGCGTCACATCGCGAAATCTGGCGAGTTTTTTAGCGTGGGAGTTTGTTTAAAGACGTCACATCACAAGTGAAAAAAAATATATATTTTTGCCCGATCCCTGAAGAAAGACACCTCGGCGAACACAATGCAGGCGCTAGCTCATCCGCCCGCGGGTCTGAGGCGCGGTGTTGCCATGTATACGAAAGTCGCCGATTTTGCCGACAGTGGTAGTTAAAGTAGCCGAAATGCACCTCATGTCGTACAAAAATCGCCCAAATTATTTTTGCTTTTTAGAGGAAAAGACTTAATAGGTAAGGTAGGTATTACAATAGGTGTCTTAAAACCGGGAATCATTTTCTTAGTTATGTTATTATGTTATGGTAATAATAATCTAATGAGCTATAATAGTTATTATGTTATATTAATAATTAAATTAAAAAGGGTTGAGATTGATCACTCGGCCATTTTCACCCTTTTTATTATTTCGCTCTACTTGTAGATTGCGAATCTAGTTTTTACATAACAGCCTTGATTATATAGAGTATTAGATTGCTCAACGTCGTACTACAATTTGGCGACCAAGATTTTACTACAAGAAACTCAACGTGTAGATAGCAAGCAATGGGGTTAATCATGCATTATTTCACAACCGAGAAAAGCATAGAAATGGTGAAAATTTAATATCGAAATAGTGAGAATTTTGCAGAGACGGTACGAAAATGCCGCGTATTTCTCGATAATTATCATGCAATGTCTCGGTTCGATGTAGTTTAAATGCCCTGCTATCGATCGCGCCGGATATAGACATATTGCTATCATCCAGCCGAGCCTTGTCATTGACACCAGCTGAAACCAGCAACTTGGGTTGTCGACTACAACGGGCGAGCCCGTCACCACAGGGAGTTTTAACGATTAGTCGTTCTATCTCCCTGGAGTGTGCGTAGAAGACTTAGGACAAAAACAATCCACCGTCTAGCTACGCCACAACCCGTTAGAGACCAACGCCTTACCGCGAGATAGCCAGTTATGTTACCTGGCGGGCCCGACACTCGCGCCCTAACTTCCAATTGTGACCAGATTTCTCCGGTCTCTCGATTGGTTCCGAGTTCGAGGTCGTTTGCGCAATCGATTGGCTTGCGCCTCACGCCAACAGTCGGGGGAGTCTGGAAGCTGTATTGTTTCCTATAGAGCGGGGGTGGTTGCGTACCTTACGGCGACTGCTCTTAAAATGACCATTCGCCATCCGATCCTGGGTAAGAGGCGGGCAAAGGACGCCATGGTCCGCGATAGATTCGGTATACACCGTTTCACCGCTTCGTAAGGGAGAGGACCGCGCAAGCGACCTCGAACTCGGAACCAATCGAGAGACCGGAGAAATCTGGTCACAATTGGAAGTGAGGGCGCGAGTATCTCGAGCCCGCCGGGTTTATTCCTGGCTAACTCGCGGTAAGGCGTTGGACTCTCGCGGGTTGTGGCGTAGCTAGACGTCGGATTGTTATGTCCTAAGTCTTCTACGCTCACTGCAGGTCGATAGAACGACGAATCGTTAAAACGTCCTGTGGTGACGGGTTCGCCCGTTGTAGTTGACATCTCAATATGTTAGTCAGAGTGCACAATCGATTGGCTTGCTCCGCACGGTGCGCAGACCGTCCAGGAGCGCCAGAGGTTTGATTCCCAGGGGAAACTGACCAAGGCCAGAGGTTCGCACCCCGTGCGTGGAGGCCGTCGGATGGGTGTTGACCCGTGAGTGTGACCAACCCTGAACACATGGGTCTTCGTGGCCAACCCATCATGGGCCCATTAGCTCCCAGCTGAAACCAGCAGACCATTGGCATCGCCGGGCATTCACCGGTGGGACTTGAGACGAAGTGAGAGGCCATTAGTCCCGTAGATAATTTTTACCTGCCGCCCATCTCTGAGCGCCAATTTTTCGCACTTCGAAAAAGGGTTCATTTCGGGACCGGTCAATGAACTGGCAATAATGAAAATTCGGAACTTATGCACAGGAAACATTCCGTTATGTTCTTATATTCCAGTTTTGTGTTAAAAAAAGACTCAACTTTTACTTTCCAGTCCCACCAACCGACAAGGAGGGAAAGTATTGTGAACGCACATTTTTTTTAAAGATGAAGACGAAAATATCTATGTTGAGCCCCCCTGAGACGACTAAGACTATTTTATGGAAGTCTGTGTGTCTGTCTATCTGTGTGTGTGTATTCCCCCACGATAGTGCTCAAACGCTTGATCCGATTGAGCTGAAAATTTGCATGCAGGCATTATTTGGCCATGGCAAGAGTTAAAAAGGTTGTGGTTGAAACCGGTCCACCAGGAGGCGCACTAGTCATATTTCAATTTCGAAATATTGGACTCAGTCTTGACATTTGGTACTGAGATGTCTTGTTGGGCCGAAATCACATTGTGAAATTTTGGTTGAAATATCTCATAAACAAGCTACACGAATAATATTTAAATTCCGCCATACATTTAAATCAAATTATAATGCCATCTGTTGGCGCTTGGCCCAACCCCGCCCTTAGCCAAGAAACGAACCGCGCCACCCGAGGCGGCTGCAACGAAACCCAAACGGGCTCGATCGCCGGCCGAGAGAGGACCATCGATTCTATTTAAAAATTAATATTCGGATAGAATGAGTCATTGGATATTTGCCGGGAAAGTTTTGGGGTGACGCAACCGTCAACAGTCTTAAGGTGACACAACAAAGTGAAATAAAGCTCAAAAGAAAACTACTAAAAATTCACACAATAACTGGTTCTTTTTAAACTTAAAAAATATATATTTTGTGGATTCTATAGTAAATTATTTCACCAAACGCCGACGTTTATATAAAAACGATATAGAAATAAAAACATGAAGGAACCGCTTTAATAGTTGTTGTTTCTAAATGTATTATTGTCAATAATCTATATAGGTGAGTTTTTAATTAGTGACACATGGAAGTGGGTAAATCAGTACGAGCAAGTAAGCAACTTTAAAAAAAAAAAGGAAAAACCCCAAAAAAAAATTTTTTTTTATAAGTTTGAAAAATCTAAGATTTTGAAAAATACTATAAAGAGTTTGGCGCGTTGCGCCATCTAGCGACAGATAAAATATCGCAAATGTCACCTATTTCCGATATTTTACCTATTGCTAGATGGCGCAGCGCGCTCAACGCATGTCAAAATTGTATTTAAGTTTAAAGTTTTTTTTATTAAAAAAAAACCAAAAAAGTTTGTTTTTAAAAATAGTTTCAAAAAAAAATTACCTTTTTTTTTTGGCTTGTACTGATTCACCCACTTGAGGGTGTCACTAATTAAAAATCTGTATATGTAGTCGGAGAGGGTTGGGGACGTTGCCAATCTTTTTTGACTAGCCTGGCAACACCGCTGGCGCGCCGGGTGGTTCAATAAAGGCCAAGGTCTTCAGCTGAAGGCGTCAGAAAATGCTTCAGCAATCAATTTTCCCGCTCCACGTGCAGCGCGACATGAAAATGCATCCAAATTTATTCTTTTCACTTATCTGGGTGTCGGTATATACCTACCTGTTGAAATATAACTGTTGTAATCTGGCAACTGTAGTACGACATGCACAAAACTACGGATATTTTTGGTTAGAGTAACTGTCACATAAATTGTGTCCTTGGTTCTCAACGCTTTTCAACGTGACGAGCGACCTACGGTTTTCCGAACTTATCATGTTTTATTTACGCCTTTTTACTACGCCATTAATAAGAAACTTCAACGATATCTATGAAAACATCGCTATCTATGAAATGACGGACAATATATGAATAAGTTTACGATTTAAAAAAAAACATTAATGAGATGCTGATAGGCCACCCTTTCTACAATCTGGCTGAATTCGAGGGCCATGACTTGTCATAGCCCTCGAATTGAATATTGTACCCAATTTAATGATTGTTTTATATAAGTATCCATACTATTCAGCAAGAGCACAACAAATTGGGAAAAACCAACAAAATATGGAGACTGGACGACGAAGGGGCCGACAGACTGGCAAAACTGTGCACACTGTAAAACCTGGTGGAGGCAGTTGTTGGGGTCCCCTTCGCTATAGGTAAGAAAATCACCAGGGACTGCTTGGAGCAGGAACATCGGGCATCCTGGAAACAGAGCCAAGGATGAATATCCCTATTCTATATCCAAGGATGAATATTCTTTTGTCGCCAGGCAAAAGCCATGATGGAGCAACCACTTCCTAAGAAAACCAAGGCCCTACTTGACACGAGCAAGAAGAACCTTAGAACCACTATCGGTGTCCTCGCCGGACACACGATCCTTATAGTACATCTATTCAACCTTAGCTTGACCGAGAGCAAAGACTGCTGAATATGTGTGTATGTGTGGTTAATTTCTCTATTCGTTTGATAATGTATTTCTTTAACCCATTTACAACTACCGATGTTTATAAATATATAAAAAAGTAAGGGGAATACCCTCAATTTAAAAATATTAACGAGCAGATAACTTTTGCTTATTGTTTACCAATCGCCGCAGTGATCGTTTGACAGTGTTTCGGTGCACAGATAATTATCTTATTATCATAATTTTGAACTGATTTTCTATTTTAATTCGTATTAGCGTAATTAACTTGTGATTGAAATTTATTTTATCATTGTGACAAATAGATTGAAATTTATTTTATGCACGTTTTTTATAAATGTATGACCTAGATAGATATAGTTTATATGGATAGATATAGATAGATAGATAATAAAGCCTCTTTCATAGGAATAACTGTGTTTCGTTAATTTAAAATAGGATACAATCGATAAAATAGTAGTTATATAAGCGTTAACCTACCTGCCTATTACTACTGTTCGTTAAAATGATCCGAATTTTCCCAGCTTTCCTGAAAAGTCAGATTTTTTTGGTATTTTAACCCGTTGAGTATGAGTCAACCAAATCTGGTCGCGAAACAATTATCCGTTGAGTACGAGTCGACCAAATCTGGTCGCGCGTTTTTTTCACTTCTTTGACGTTCTCATATTTATTCATAATTATCTAATTGTTTTACAAAATGATATTTCAATATTCTATATTCGAAATTTCAATGCAATCATTGTGCAGTTGTTCTTTTTATGATTGGTGTAGTAGTTTCGTAGTTATAGTACTTTAAGTCGAGCGCCGTCGATGTCGCCGAAAATCCTGCAAAAGAGACAGATGCATCCATGAAAATACCCATTTACTCCAAGGGTTAACATGTTTACTTTATGCATCAAGGTAATAATACTAAAAAACTACTGTGATACGAGATAAAAAAAAGTTTCAGTAACAACTGGGTTAAATATACATGTACATACATTATGTATGCAGGCAAAAGACTTTAATGATTAAACCAAATTCCGTAGTACATTACAGTTCGAGTTCAGCATTTTTTAAATACGCATCTTCATTTCAGACAAAAAAATAATGTACTTATATTATTATTATAACCTTTAGTTATATTCGTAATATTAATTCTACCTTATGTATGTCACTTGTGGCGGCCGAATTCGTCTCTACGTAATTCAACAAACCTACGCAAGCCCATTTGAATACTTATTATAAGACTTTATTTTGGGATATTCATCCCGGGGCGACCTAGAATTTTAAAATCACAGCTCGTCATTCACTGTTGTGCTATTTTTTAATATAGAGAAAATAGTAATCAGTATAGGTATGGTTTAACAGTCATAAAATTGAGTTTTGCTATACTTAATTTCAATTTTAATTTCATTGGGATTGTGGTATAGCAACGTACGGTGCAGTGGGATTGTGGTATCCATGAGTGAAGCGCATCCTGGCAAAATAGATAGGGGGGGTCAAAATAGATATAGAAATAAATAATAGTTAATATTAATCGAGAATAAAATTATGTTCATAAATAGTATTAACCCTTAACTACACTCGCGGTTTTGGCACACGTATGTCCACTATGGGGTTGTTTTGTACCCCTTTTTTTTTTTAGGAAAATTTTAATATAAATGAGAAATTATATATATTTCCTATTTTAGTATAGGAATAAAACGCCATTTGAGAATCGAATTACTTTAATATTATTCCAATTGTGGGGTACGTGGGGTACGTTTGTACCCCGCGAGTGTAGTTAAGGGTTAAAAAGGCAACGGTTTAAAAGTCAATTAGAATTAGTAATACATTGTCCTTAAATAATAACCAAAACCACACTAGATAAATATATAAAAAATATGATTATTAAAAATCAAAGTACCTTTACTAGATATCAAAATCAAAATTTATTGTCAATTTAAAACAGAATGTAAATAAAATAATAAAAAATAGGTTAAAATTAAAATTACTGTAAAATAAATTTCCTTTTCATAATAACTCTGTTTCTTTGTTATCTGCAACAAATCTCAAATTCTTTTATGGAATAATAGCTTTTCTGGTAAGTTTTTCTTTCTTTTGCAGTATTTGATGCAGTTAACATTCTGCAATATTTGATGTAGAATATTAATGCTAAAATATTTGTAATTAATACGATGGGGAATAATCTCGTTATAATTGAATTATCTACTTAAGATTAACCTGTAGAAGGTCACATTATGTAAATGATAATCGGAAATTTCCCGTGAACTTGCCAGCGATAAATATTAATATTATCACCCACTGCATGCTTATGAAATTAGTCTTGAGAAGGCGATCATACTGTTATCAGTTACCATGGCTGCATTTTGTGATTATAAAATCTGCATCAAAAAATCGCAATCTAAATGTCATTTTTTATAAAGGGCGAAATTGAATGCGTAAGTGTTTTTACACTGGCCAGTTTATTTAATTAAAAAAATATTTCTATTTTTTTCGGACATTTGGCCACATTTCTTATCGATGTTATGAAGTAATTAGGAAAAAATCAACACACGAATGAGGCAAAAGCTCAGTGCCCACCTAACTACGACTGTAATGACCCATATTTAGGCAGGTCAATAGTAAATAACTAAAATATACCTATAATGTAAATTTTGATAGCTAACAAAATGACTTGACAAATATCTTTTTTAGAAGTATTAACCCTTTGAGGGCCATACGCTTAGGGGTAGAGTATGGAAGTTTTTGATACATTAAACGAGCGATGTAAATAACATGTAGGTATGTCAAGTTTTGTGAAAATTGGCTCAATAGATTTTGTATAAATTGATGGGACATAAATAACCCTGCGGTACATAAAAATGCAAAATTACAACTTTTTCAAAAAATTTATTACTTATTTTATATTTAACTCAGAAATCATACATGCTAAAAGAAAAAAAGTCATAATAAATATATTACTTATTTATTTAAAATCCCCAGAGGTCGTTGGTCATTTGCGATATTTTCACAATTTTTTTTAATATTTTAAACAATAATTATTTTTTTTATAATATTAAGTTTCTGATGTCTCAATAACATAAAAAAATATATAATATATATATATATATATATATTATTCGTATTTGATAATTTATAAAATGATTTTGAAGTAAAGGGCCACATATGTCCCATTGTCCTTAAAGGGTTAATAAGTAATAAATACGACTATGGACTAACTCCCAGCATAAGTTTAACATAATATATAAATAAGACTATGAAAATAGTATTAATATTAAATACGATACGATACATAATTAGATGCATATTATTGTATAGTATACAATATTAATTTTAAAATCAACCGTTGTATGCGTATATTTATCTTAGCTTTACCAACCAAGTTTTCAGATTTAGGCCGCCCTAATTCAAATAACCATTTATTTAAGGCTATCTTTAAACTGCTTCTTATCTTAAAATGTTCTATATGTATTTCCATTTCTCCTCTGTCATTGTATAATCTGGGCCCAAGGAAAAATCTTTTAGTTGGGCAAATATCTTTTGCACTCGAGGAATAAGGTTTTTTTTATATTCAGTTTATTGCAGGATATTACAGTTATGCTCACTTCGATCTTGCATATCTTTGTGCTTATAAAAAAATATAATTATATACTTTAGAAACAATTGCTTAACGTCCAGAACTTCAGACTCATTAACAAGTAAATATATTAAAAGGAATAAAAAACAGGACTGCCATTACAAAAAAGTGAAATACTGTATTTATAATTATTTTTATTACGGTTTTTTATATTTGTCGTTTATGTATTTATCCATATAGATACATATATATATATATATATATATATATATATATATATATATATATATATATATATATATATATATATATATATATATATATATATATATATATATATATATATATATATATATATATATATATATATATATATATATATATATATATATATATATATATATATATATATATATATATATATATATATATATATATATATATATATATATATATATATATATTCGTAATGTAGACATTACCTTTGACACTTAACAAGGTATATTTATGTAAATTTACTGACATTTGGAGATGACTTTACTGACAAAATTACACAACAGTAATTTTGATTAAAAACATTATAACAAAACAATGATTTCTAATCAGCTGTCTTTCTTAGTTATTTCGGTTTAATAGAAATGTGTGGCTCCATCTTATATTGAAAGACTTAACCATTATAGGCCGTTTTGATATTTAGATGACAGAGAAAATATATCGAATAGTTAGGCTGCTCCTTACATCGTCCGTACTCTTAGGGTTTTATCATAATATAGCGGAGGCTTAATATCCTTCTCCACAGCTTATCCATAACAATAATTACGAAAAATGTCAAGATGCACAACAAGATTCAATGTTTAGTGTCGTGTAAACGACATGAAAAGAAGGCAAACGACATGAAAAGAAGGCAATATATAATAATAATCGACTGCAAAAGACTTTCCTGGCACGTCAACTCTTCAAATCAATTATTCATCAGTATACACCTACGTCATAGTTCAAATAAGTCACCTCTGCAAGAATGAGAACACGTGTCTCAAATACTAATGTTCTAAAATTAACAAGTTGACAGTTTGACAGTTCGCATCTGTTGAGTGCACAACTCTCTTAATACTCTAGTGGCAAAAAGTTTCTATAAACCAGTTGTTTCTGACCGAAAACTACATAAACGCGTTGAAAACCCTATAATAAGTCAGTGGAAGTGTTATCCCCAATAATAATCTAAGAATTATTGATAAATTACACAAAATCTACAAACAAAGCAAATGTAAACAAGGAACTACCCGATTTTCTATACAAAAAAGTTTTTCACTGAAATTACGCAAATAAAAATCAAAAAACCATCTGTTTTTAGTATTTATTGGTGTGTTCGCAACAACCATGTCTTCTTGCATGAAATGCGAAAAGAAGTTGCCCAAACCGGACGATAAAAACCCGCAAATCTCGTGTTTTAGTTGTGAGCGATCAGTGTGCATAAAATGCAGTGGACTAGCGGCAACAGAAATGAGGGTGCTGGTCTTGCAAGCCCGTACGCTCAAATATCTCTGTCCCGACTGCGAGGTGGGCGTGCGCCAGCTACCCGCCCTCAGGGCACAGGTTGGTGAACTCAAGAACGAGTTAAGCGAGCTACGCAGTGAACTAGCCGAGTTAAAGACGCACCAAACTCGAACTCTAAACCTGGACTCAGTCATCGACGAGCTCGAAGAGAGGAAGAAGAGGAGCTCCAATGTGGTGATGTTCGGGGTCCCAGAGTCGCACTCGGACAATGTGGAACAACGCAAGAAGCACGATGCGGACAGCGTGCAGCGGGCACTTGCCGTCTTACCAGATTGCGAGCGTCCCATTGCCGTCATCCGTCTCGGTAAGCTGCGCCCTGACATCAATGCGCCCCGCCCACTGAAGCTGATAATGGCTGGTAAGCAGAAGGCTATTCACATCCTTAAAAACAAGAGCAAACTGCCGGCCACCATAAACGCAAAGTCCGATCTGACTCCCTATCAGCGAGATCAACTGCGGCGCCTACGCGAGGAACTAGCAGAGAGAAACACCAAAGGCGAAGAAAAACTAACCATTAAATATATTAATGGGTGCCCGCGTATAGTGAAAGATGCAAAAAACTGACATCGTCCATCACCGAAATGACTTTCTTTTACACAAACCTGGCATCACTCACGGCAAAATTTGATTTACTCTTAATAGAAATATACCAACGAAATCCTACATTTATTGTATTAACGGAGACACATCTGACACCGCAAATAAAAGACAGTCTAATCAATATTCAAGGCTATACAGTGTTCCGGCATGACCGCACGAGTGGTAAGAAGGGTGGAGGTGTGGCCATCTATGTTGCACACTCACACAAGAATATACCTATACTTGGAAAACGTAACTCTAGATATCACGATGACTCGGTGGAAGCGCTTTGGCTCAATCTTCAGTATGGGAACTTCAAACTGCTGGTATGTGCTGTCTACCGCCCCACTCACTACGCACTTGAACAAACAGATATCCAACTTTTTAATACAATCCAGCAAGCCGCAGAACAGGACACTATACTCATCTTAGGTGACCTCAACTTACCAGATATCACTTGGCCACTCGTTAAACTGAACGGTTATAACGCTCTCCACGAAAAATTTGTAGACATGTACACCAGCTCAGATCTGCATCAGCTAGTAGAAGAAATCACACGAAAGCGGAACAATGAAGAATCCCTCCTTGATCTGATCCTGTGCAACGACCATAACCTCTGTACCCAAATAGAACACCATCCACACATAGGGAAAAGCGATCACTGTGTTATCATTGCAACCATTCAATTTATTCAAGAACGAAGCAGCAGATGCAACACCAAACCCCGTCGTGACTACTTTCGAACAGATTACGACAGTGTCAGTGCTGCGCTTACTCAAAACAACACACTGAACACCAGCCACACAGAAGTGCTCAGTGCATGGAATGATTTTAAACTCATCGTAAAGAAAATACTAGATACCCATGTACCACTGTGTAAACCAACGAAGAAATCGAAAAACAAGCCATGGATAAACAAATATATTTTAACTATGACTGAGGAAAAAAGAAAATTATGGGCAATTTACCGACTAAACAAATCCATCACAAGCTACCAAGCATACAGAAAAATTAACAATAAGATTGTGGCATCTATACGTCAACTTAGGCAATCGTTTGAAAAAAATATCATAGAAACTGGACCCAAGGCATTCTATGGGTATGTCCGCGGACAACTGACGTCAAAAGTGTGTGTGCCACCGGCGCTAAGAGCTGAAAACTCAAGCGACATAGTGACGGAACACCGTGCCGTCGCCAATGTGTTCGCTAGTCAATTTAAAAAGTCTTATGTTCGAGAGTGTGATGATCCTATGCCGCAAATATTGGTGCCCAGGATAGTAAATTGTATTGAAACGATTGAATTCAAGCCAGATGCAATTCTAAAGGTTTTGACATCGTTCAGGGATGCGACTTCTATGGGACCTGATGAAATTCCTGCAATTTTCATAAAGAAGTGCTCTGCGGAATTGTGTGAGCAGCTTGCACATATAATGACATTGTCCTTTGAAAACGCGACACTTCCACACGACTGGAAAGAGGCAATTGTAACACCAATTTACAAAAAAGGTGATAAACTCTCTCCAGCCAACTATCGCCCGATTAGCCTTACCAGCCTTGTTTGCAAAGCTATGGAAAAAATTGTAGCCGAAAAAATAAGACTTTTTCTAGCCCGGGAAAACATAACAATCGAGGAGCAACATGGCTTCGTCCCGAGACGCTCAACTGTGACTAACCTCCTCACATGTGTTGACCAATGGACTCGTAAGTGGGACGAACGGAACTCTACTGATGTAATTTACTTGGACTACGAGAAGGCATTCGACCGAGTCCCAATAAAACGGTTAATCCACAAACTGGAACATTTTGGTTTTAGAGGCAAATTACTGTCATGGATTGCAGATTTTCTATCGAACAGGAAATTCAAGGTGCGAGTCGGAGAGGAACTATCTGAAGCCCATGACGTTCTCAGTGGAGTGCCTCAGGGTTCGGTGATCGGCCCTGTTGTGTTCGGTATTTTCCTGACAGACCTCAAAGCGATTATGGAAACATCCTTTACGCTTTTTGCTGATGACACCAAATTCTTTGGAGATCCTGTCATAAGCCGTCAACTGATTCAAGACAACCTCGACCACATCGTGCAATGGACTAAGGATTGGCTTCTCACACTAAACGCAGAGAAATGCACCGTACTGCATATAGGTCCCAAGAATCCGCATCACAAATACACGATTGAGGGAACCCCTGTACACACAGTTACCACACAGAAAGATCTTGGAGTAATTGTGTCCCAGGACCTCAAATGGGAACCGCATATAGTAGAAGTTGTAAAAAGAGCAAACTCACTTCTTTACATGATTAGGAAAGCTTTCTCCTACATAAACTCTGATTTGTTCCTCAAACTCTACAAAACGTACGTCCGCCCTCTCCTCGAATACTCTTACCAGGTGTGGAACCCCTACTTCATAAAAGACATTGAACTGCTGGAGAAAGTGCAAAGGCGGGCAACCAAGATGGTTCCATCCCTAAGGAACAAGCCTTATGAAAACCGCTTGGATGCACTGGGTCTTACTACACTTGAGCAAAGAAGACAAAGAGGGGACCTCATCGAGACGTTTAAGATTCTGAATGGTCATTATGATGTAGCCAACCTTAATGCAATGTACACAATGAACACCAACGAGAAACTCCGAGGACATTCCTTAAAACTAAACCGAAACAGTTTTAGTTCCAACCCAAGAAAGTACTTTTTGACTAACCGAGTGGTGGACTCTTGGAACAAACTACCACAAGAAGTGATAAGTGCTATCTCAGTGAATGGTTTTAAAAATCTACTAGACAAACATTTAGTTAAAATGGCAATTAAAAAGTGTAAGGAATAAAATAAAATAAAGACAAACAGTACACTCAACACGTGAAGTACACGCATCAGCTGCAAAAGCTGCTAGTGTATATAAATAAATAATAATAATAATAATAATAATAACACGAGCAGACTCTATAGTCTAGTAAGTCTGTACATATGTATAATTATGTATCATGTAGAGTCTGTCTATACATGTCTATAGCAGATTGCATCGCACGCGTAAAGAAAATGGTCGGGTGCCAAATTTTAATGAGCTTGTAAATTTTCAAAATTTCAATTTGTAGCTGTGCCCTAAATTGTACGCCGCTGGCAACACCCTATATCTTCTTCATCGCATACTTTCGCAGAAATGCAATTTAACCCTTTCCACTCGAGGCCTTTTCCGAATTTCAGAAAATACTACATCATATTGGAAAAATCCCATTTCATTACCACGAAAAATACTACAAACATAATACAAAATACGTACTACTAAAATCTTTGAATCAACTGATTTTTGATTGGCCTAACTGATTTTTTCATAACATCATGTTGGAAAAATATTTTTTTATACTAAGGAAAAAAAACTACATATCGTACAAAAAATACCACGAAAATACTAGTGGACGCAATAAATTGCCCGGGTGCCGTAGCGGAGCCGCTGGAGTGCAAAGGGTTAATTTATTTGTGATGAATACCTACATAACTATTTTCACTATTATCTGCTATTATACACCAAATCTATTGAAATAGCATATAGCAAAGGAGGGATAAAACTCGCACACTGCAGAAAGGCAAAGTTCGTCAAAATCCAAAACATTGATTTTTGGGAAATGTGTGTGTGTGTGTGTGCGTGCGTGCGTGCGTGCGTGCGTGCGTGCGTACGTGTGTGTGTGTGGGGGGGGGGGGGTGTGTGCCTGCGTATTGTACCCGCTGTGTCTCACGCTAATTAGGAGTAATTTACGTACACACATATATTTAAAAGAATAAAAAACACGACTGCCATTTCAGAAAGTAAACTATTGTATTTATAATTATTTTTATTACGGTTTTTTTAATGAAATATTTGTGGTTTATGTATTTATCCATATAAATAGATGTATATTTCCGGAATGTACTCAATGAGAACTTTCATTTGACACTAAACACGATATATTTATGATGATTTGTTGACATTTGGACATTTAGACAATTACTTACTTTATATTTGGATAATTACGCTGTGACACTCAGGATGACATAATGATTTTATAATACCATACGCCTTTAAATCGGTTGAAGCGTTTAGAAGTTATGGTAAAATTAAGAAACGGAAAACATACATAAATGAATCCTGAATACATTACACTGTCTGGCAGTCGTGTAAAAATAGTTCATTATAATGCCTAGATCTGAGTTGAGATATCCGCCATTTTGTTTCAAAATGGCGGCTTTCCAAAATTTTAAAAATATATATATCCGTTATTATTAGTCTTAGATAAATAAATAGTTCCGAGTTCTTTGTTGCGTCCACTGTCTACTGATGAATTTTCAGCTTTTCCAAAACACTTCGGGGGTACTAATTAAAATTACACATTTCCTAGTACGCCAGCGCCAGGTGTCCCGGAATCTGGCCTGCTGACTGTACCCCGGCATTCTATGGTCAAAATACTGTCTGATCTGAAATTATTAGCTTTTTCAAAACTCTTGCACTGTTTTGTCGATGGATACACTACATCGAGCGGCGTAAACCAATCGACTGTGCACTCTGTCTAATAACCGAAGAGGGGGGGGGGGGGTCTGGAAATGATCTTATACGTTTCCTAAGAAGCGGGAGTGGCTGATGAATTTTGTTAAGGTAAGACAGTCCTCAACGAGCAACGAGCAAATACATTTTTATATCACAGTTTTTATGTATATTCCTTTAGATCACAGTCGAGTTTGTCGCTGCCAATTTATCCCACCAGAAAACGAGCGAGCCAGCGTGCCATAATGTGTACAATGTATACGTAAGATGCATGATTGAAAGATGCCAACTGGATCGTTCATCGTACAAAATTAGTTACGTACTATTTTATTTCTTTAAAAAATCCTCGTGTAATATAGGTACAACTAGAGTTGTCAACTACAACGGGCGAGCCCGTCACCTCAGGAAGTTTTAACGATTAGTCGTTCTATCTCCCTGGAGTGAGTGCAGAAGACTTGGACAAAACAGTCCACCGTCAAGCTCCGCCATAAAGCCGTAAGAGGCCAACGCCTTAACCGCGAGATAGCCAGGAGTGTTACCCAGCGGGCTTACACTCACGCCCTTACTTCCAATTGCGATCAGATTACTCCAGTCTCTCGATTGGTTACGAGTTCGATGTCGCTTGCGCGGTCCTCTCCCTTACAAAGCGGTGAAACGGTGTATACCGAATCTATCGCGGACCACGGCATCCTTTGCCCGGCTGTTCACCCAAGATCGGGTTGCCGATGGTCGTTTCAAGAGCAGTCGCCGTAAGGTCTGCAACCACCCCCGCTCTATAGGAAACAGTACTGCTTCCAGACTCCCCCGACTGTTAGTCAGAGTCGGTCACAGTTTGGGAGCTAACGGGCCCATGATGAGTTGGCCACGATGACCCATGTGTTCAGGGGCGGTCACACTCACGGGTCAACACCCATCCGACGGCCTCCATGCACGGGGTGCGAACCTGGGTAGGACTCTGGAATCAGTTTCCCCTGGGAATCAAACCTCTGGCGCTCCTGGACGGTCTGCGCACCGTGCGGCGCAAGTCAATCGATTGTACACTCCGACTAACAGTCGGGGGAGTCTGAAAACTGTATTGTTTCCTATAGAGCGGGGGTGGTTGCGTACCTTTACGGCGAATGCTCTTGAAATGACCATTGGCCATTTTCAGAGCTGGGCAAAGGACGCCTTGGTCCGCGATAGATTCGGTATACACCGTTCCACCGCTTCGTAAGGGAGAGGACCGCGAAAGCGACCTCGAACTCGGAACCAATCGAGAGACCGGAGAAATCTGGTCACAATTGGAAGTAAGGGCGCGAGTGTCTCGAGCCGCCGGGTGTATTCCTGGCTATCTCGCGGTAAGGCGTTGGACTCTTACGGGTTGTGGCGTAGCTAGACGTCGGATTGTTATGTCCAAAGTCTTCTACGCTCACTGCAGGTCGATAGAACGACTAATCGTTAAAACGTCCTGTGGTGACGGGCTCGCCCGTTGTAGTCGACACCTCAATATGTTAGTCAGAGTGCGCAATCGATTGGCTTATGCCGCACGGAGCGCAGAGTTCTCCCAGGCTCGCACTTCATGCGTGGAGGTCGCCGGATGGGTGTTGACCCGTGAGTGTGACCAACCCTGAACAGAATGGGTCTTCGTGCCCCCCCCCCCCCCCCCCCGGCCCCTTAGCTCCCGTAATACAGGTGAGTTTTTAGTTACCGATATCCTCTAAAGCTTCGGTCACATGGAGCGAACACTCGCCGCGAATGCCATCGGAGCGAATACTCGCTGCGAATGCAATCGCAGCGAGCAAACTCGCCAGGTGTGACAGGCTACTCCCTGCGATTTGGTTCATTCGCGGCGATCAAACTAGCCGCGAGTAGAATTGAACATGTTCAACTAGTATCGCCGCGAGCGCGCTACTCGCTACGAATTCAGTTGGCGAGCGGTTCTTGCCCGGACGCGGACGCCACGTCTCGGCTCGGTCGCAACAACGCAAAGTTTTAACGTGGATACATCATGACTCAATCACAAAAAGATGCTCTAAAATGGGGGAATTTCGACATCATTCGTTTCTTGGGTGTGTAAAGAAAGTACGAAGAATTGTGTGATAGCAATAACAGTAATTATAGGCGCAAAAACGTGCGAGAAGATGGATTGTTAAAGTTGTATAACGAACTTATTCATTTAGGAACCGAAGATCACTTAAAAAGAAAAAAAGAAAAATATAAAAGACTCATATAGATCAGAATTTCATAAAATTCACGAAGTCCGCACATGCCGAACGAATCAACCGTTTATGTTATAGGA
Source organism: Micropterix aruncella (assembly GCA_944548615.1). Taxonomy (NCBI): domain Eukaryota; kingdom Metazoa; phylum Arthropoda; class Insecta; order Lepidoptera; family Micropterigidae; genus Micropterix; species Micropterix aruncella. Next base: position 5,641,647 of record OX155957.1, on the reverse strand, counting down.
GCGCGCGACGAGGTCCAATAGACGACATTTCTATTCTTGGAGCACCAGCCGAGTGTACAAATTCGCCCGAAACGAGCGAATATCATTCGTTACATGTGACAGGCAGGCAGCGAATACTCGCTGCGAGTTCAACTCGCAGCAAATACTCGCGGCGAGCGAATTCGCTCCGTGTGACCAAAGTTTAAGGGGTAAATCAAATCAGTAAGAGCACAGTTATACTGTGGTACGAGCAAGTAAGCAATTTATAATTTAAAAAATGTTTTTTTGTCAAGTTAGTAATATTTATCTGTTAACAAAAGTATGAGAAGCGTTAAGCGCGCTGCGCCATCTAACGATAGGTAAAATATCGCTAACAATATTAGAAATATTTTACCTACCGCTTGATAGCTCATCGTGTTCAACGTTTTTATACTACTTTTCAATATAAAAATCATTTTCTTTTCTTTCGAAAAAAAAATCTTTGTTTTTACCACAATTTTTCATGAAATGTTGCTTATTTGAATAATAAGCAACTGAACAACGGGCACGTGAACAACCTGCTATAATACCCAAGCACAAAACTACACATTTCCAGTGCAGCTTTTTGTATTATTCTGCGGTTGTATGGAATCGGTTGGGAATGGCTTTGCGATCAAAATCAATTGCAGTATTTAAGGACCACTTTAAAAGTTTATTATTAAAGGAAGATATTTAGATGCCATAATTTGATTTGATTTTAAAATAACTATTTGCTAATTGGATTATTACTATTGTCTTCGTTTATTTATTAATTTGTAACGTGATTATTTGATGTTAAATATTTTGATTTTGATTATTTTTGATTTATTATATGTAGATTTTTAAATTTATGTAATTACGTTATTTTCTTTTAATATCATTTGATGTTAAATATTTTGATTTTGATTATTTCGATTTGTGTATTTATTTGATTATGATTATTTGGATTTTTTATTTTAAGATTTATTTGATTTGGTTATTTTATTTTAAAATCATATATGTACCAATAATTAATAGGTGTGTCCTGAAAACCAGGATAAGAGATATCCTGAGGATACCCCTAATTTGCAGCGTTTGTAGCTTTATAAATAGGATAGAAAACGAATTTACCGCGTGAAATTTGTAGCACCCGACGTTTCGGTGACGTTGCAGCCGCCGTTGTCCAGGGTAGACAACGACGGCTGCAACGTCACCGAAACGTCGGGTGCTACAAATTTCACGCGGTAAATTCGTTTTCTATCCTATTTATAATGTCAAACAACCGAGATAGTCTTCGATTTTATGTTTGTAGCTTTATTTCATAGTCTTTGTCTATTTACAGTTTTAATTTTTAATCTGTGTGTTCTTGTTTTTTTGTATATGTTTTTTATAACAACAGCTGCAAATAAATTTGCTCGTACTGATTCACCCCCTTCAAGGATGCCGGTAACTAAAAACTCACGGTGAATATGTGCTAAACTAAAAAGTGTCATAAAGAAAGATCACGCTACGTGATCTTCTATCCAACCATGTTTTTGTCATGGATGATCGACTTCAGAGTGACATTAGAGTGCTAATTTTGGCAAATACAGCACTCGTTATCAAGCAACGTCATGAAAATTTGTCGGTTTTCTTCATACACTGTTATCTTATCAAAAAAAAAAACAAAAAATAGATTAGCAGATCGTCTGCGTCGGTGCGATTCGTGCAATCCTGATTTTTATCTCCCACAATCGATAACAAAAGGGTATTTTGAGCCGATAGAGAAATCCTTGATATATTTCCGTCTGGAGCATATTTTTTATAGGATTAGATACGGTGTGGAAAAAGACTGCTAACTCGTTCTAGATTGTTAACTAAGTAATTAATTACATTAACATTATTTTATTAGAATAACATAGAAATTGGAGTCCTCGGATGTTTTTTTTTGCTTCGAAAGCAATAATATCCCTAACTGCACCGAGAAAAATATTACTCTGTAATACACGGAAATACGCATGTTTCAACAGGGATTACGTATATAGCTCGGACTGTGGTCCATAAGTACGAATTAGCATGACCGTAACGGTGTTAGCGTGAGGGTAGTTACCGTGTCGTAATGTTAAAACATAATGTTATTTCATTACGTCGTGACCTAGGGATCTCGCTTCTAACATGACAGCATGTAGTAGTATACGTACGGTTATAGTCGGAGACACGAATCATGTTGAAACTACAGTATACTGTTATGTCCGTATTAACCGTAAGGAAAATGTTGATACATATAATCGAGTTATGGAGTGTCATCAAAATTCCTTGTAATTCAACAAAATTATGATTGAAACATCGTTATTCTGTATAAAACCGTAATAAAAAAATGGTAATGTAAGAACCAATCCAATATTTTTGTCAATGTGAGTAGCAGGTAGCAGCTTTGTAGCAGATCTTCGGTACCTACGAAATGTCAGAGGTAAATGTTCCTTATGATTTCTTGCATGATGATAAAAAATAAACAGGTATAATTTATGGATAGTAGGTATACTTATATCTAATTCTGAGAATTTACAGGAAAGACCCCGCATTTAAATAGCAAAAAAATCCTTTCGACCTACTTAGCAACATCTTTTGGCCAAAAACAATTGAAGGTTATACTTTATTTGCACTTTAAAATTAAAATACAAAAAGGCGAGCTTATTGCCTGCCGCATGGCAATATCTTGTAACTAACCTAATCATACAGTGCAGTGGTACATACGCGCGTTATAGAAATAAAGATTATTAAAAAAAAATGTTTTTTTGCGTAAAATACAAACTACTCTATTTAAAAATAACCGACGAGAGAAAAAGGGAAGAACTGTTTACTTATTAAAAAAATAATGCTTTTTGAGGTGAGTCTTGAATGATTCTAAAGAAGGCGAGTTTCGTATATTTGCTGGAGACTGTTCCAGAGTCTTGCACAATGGACTCGGAAAGAGTAGGAATATAAATTAGTATTAAAAACGAAACCGTGGGAACTTATTGGTTGGAAAACCTCGTGAAGATAGGATGGCGTTAATTAAGAGAGTAAACGATAGAGGACAGCAAGTTCATATTTCAAGCAAGAAAGCATATTTCAATATCCAAAAAATTGCAACCCTTGCTAGAAAATATTAAAAATGCAGTATGCTTATATTTAAAGCTAAACTAAAACCTTGTCCTATAACCAATGAAGAGAAGTATGCAAAAACATTTCTGAAACAAACGATATTTTAGTTGTTAGGGTATGTCTTATTTATATAATAATATATTCTTTCCAAATAACTTATTCAAAAGATGGTCCAATTCTAAGGTGACATGATACCTGGGAACAACTATATCCTATGAACTTTTATTTCATTTTTATGAAAAATATAAGCAATAATTTAAAAAGTTTTTAAGCGAATCCCTCGATAAGGAACAAATGTATAATTTAGACTTAAAAAAGTTGCTCATTGCCTTGGACATTCAGGCTTTAATCTGACTTCGAAAACTTTCAGGCGCGATTGCTCCTACAATATAAACGGTAAGTACGTTTTATTTCAATTTAATTATATTGACTGGTTAATTCTCTAGCGTCACTCTTAGCCACGTTTTTTATGTAGGCCCTAAATTAATTACAATTAATTAAAACGTGAGAGCGCTCTGACAGCTACGCCAAATATGCTTTACCATTTACATCCTTATACCACCACTGCGGAAAGACAGTTTTACCACAGTATACCAGACAGTAGCTTCTCTCAAAACAAAATTGAAATAGAAGCGAATACGTCACGAGTTGTAAGGGCTCGGATATCACCGCCAGATGTCTCGCTACTCGGCCCACGCAGATATCCAGACGGTCGAAAATGTCGCCAGCCTTTACCTGCGCGTAATGCTAACTAAGGGCGTTCGTCGGGACGTACCCCTCTACCCACATTCCTCGCATTCCTCTTCCCGCCATGCCCATGTAGCTCGAGAGTAAAGCTACTGGTTGGTATACTGTGGTTTTACTGTGCGACCGAACCGTTTAGTGGCCGCCCGCTCGCCGGCGCATACGCACGTGGAATCTGTGCCTGACGCTTCTTCAACGCCGGATTTTCATTGGTTAAACCCTACAAACGTGATCCCCGCCTACTTCTTTGAGGTTCCGCCTATTTCAGATATTTTTCTCAGGTAGTATATCGCCTTAATTTAATATTGTTAATTATGGAATAAATATTTTTCGACATTGGTAATGCTATTCGGTATAACATTCAAGGCTGACGCAACTGCGCTCGCCGTTTGAGTCACGCAAAATCTGCAATTGCCAAAGATCAAGCGTTTACAGACTGTCGTAGTAGACATTCTCTCACCTTGCGTTTCAAACAAAGTTTGTCCTCGATCCGCTATGTAAGTATAATGTAATAAATAGCGGATAAGCCTCCATCGATCGAGACAATCAGAGAGCGTGTCTGCTAGCAAATTATACCTATTATAAACCAATAAGTAACGCACGCAGAAGCATAGATACGGAAGGCAAGCTTGCGTGAAGAAAGAACACCAAAACCCAAACTTCAAATCGTTGTATTTGTGGTTAGTTTTAATATTGCAAATTATACACCATGTTGCATGTTTTAGCATGACGTTAGCAAAATGATCACTTTATGATACCTATAGGTATGTAAAACATAAAATGAAAAAAATATATATTTTTTATTTTCTACTTTTACTTTCCTGACGACCTATCGGAAAGAAAAGTATTGTGATCGCGCTAAAAAAAAATTTTGAGATGAAGATGGGAATATATATTTTGAGACTCCCTGAGACGATTGAGACTATTTCCAGACCGATCTCTGTCTGTCTGTATGTCTGTATGTATGTATTCTTCCACGATAGCGCCCAGACGCTTAATCGGATTGAGCTGAAATTTGGTATATAAGCTTCTGTTAACCGTCGGAGGAACCCATTAGTTTTTGGAGTCCCTACGCCCTACGGTTGTGGTACCTCCCATACAAATTTGGGGTTCCCGGCGAAAAAATTGTTTCCGCGATAGCGCCCAGACGCTTAATCTGTCTAAGTTAAAATTTGGCATAGAAGCTTCTGTTAACCATCGGAAGAACCTATTAGTTTTTGGGGTACTTACGACCAACGTTTGGGGTACCTGCCATACAAATTTGGGGTACTAGAGTAAAAAATGTCGCTGTTTTTTCGCACCTCCCCGGATACTAGTCAGGAAAGTCTTGGGGTGACACAACCGATTTTTTTTAATGCCAGGGAAGTCTGTTCTACACAAAAAAATCTTAGTTACAGAGGAAAACTATTTTTTGTGTAGAACATTCGGATATTTAGTATTTTTTTCTCAGTAACAAAAGCCTAGGTCAAAGGGTGTAGATAATTTTCTTCTCAATTTTTCTTCTCGAATAATATTTTGTAAAAAAACAAATATTCAAAAACAAAAACAAACAAAACCCGCATAAAATTCAAACACATAAAATAAAAATTTCTTTGATGGACCGCATTAAAACTTTTGCTAAGGAAAAGAGCTTTATGTATGTCTGGGTAAATTCGGAAGAATATGTATTCGTAAAACCAACAACATAAAACCTGTTTTTTAGACCTGAAACAAACTTTGTTTTATAAGATACCTTGATGAATTGTAGTCGCCTATCAAATGTACATCCGTGTGCTCCTTCAGTATGCAAGTGTGGAAGTAGTCTTAATCTCTTCGTTTGACCATGGAGAAACATAATTTTGATGGTGGCACTCTCAAAAATGGTGCGTTTGGGCGCTGCGGGCCAAAAACAAAATGGCCGCCATCAAAAACATGTTTTCCTATTTATATCAGTAACCGTTGAAGATACGAAAAATGTTGTTGAATAAAAAATGTAGCCTGACAGATTGTGCATAGAAAAGGTCCTTACAACTTTCTTTGTATAACTAACCGTTTTCTCAAAAAAATTACTTTTGTAAAAAGAAATATTAAGAAATGAAAAAATCGAAGTTTTAGGGTTTTGCAAGCACATATTTAAAGTTTTTGAAATTTTTTACATGTTTCCTGATTTATTACAATAATAACTGTATTAAACTTTAATAAATTTACAAATATACCATTTTTATATATTTTTTTATGTAGGAATTGGAAAAAGGAAAGAGACATTTCTTGAAAAGCTCTAATTTGTAATAACAATACTGTTGAAGAAATACAATATTACATTTGTTAAATTTTCAAATACAATCAATATCACTGTCAATGCCAATTTCACTTAAACCTAGATCTTCATCATTGTCTTCCTCGTATTCTCCCGTATTGTCGCAATGGTCAGGATCACCTTCGCACTTGCACATTTCAGTACACCGGAGTCCATTTGACTGACACGTACATGGAGGACAGCAACGTCTTTTTGAGCATGAGCAGCGGCAAAGCTCCAAGATAAGCTTTGGTGCACAGGGGTTGGTACAAGCAACAGGCTCGTATGCACTACCTATTTTCTGCCATCCAAAATCTGAGGGTGACGGGTTATTAGGATGCTGAATTAGGTCCTGATTCCACTCAAAACATTGAAGGTGAGCCCTTAGCAATGCTGGATTTAGTGCTGATTTTGTTGGAGGAAGGTTCTCATCTTGATGTTGTTTTTTAGTAAACAAGAACCATCGCACTGCTCCTATGTCTGTCAATGATGTTTTGGGGATGTATAGCTGACAAATGAGTGCTTCCAAGTTAGCCCTCACATCTTCAGTGAGTAACAGTGTTGTCCCCAATTTAGCCAAAGCTTCTATCATCGTATCACTTGCTGAATTAAAAGCTTTCCACCACTTTATTTTTCCTTTGCCAGCAAATGACCCTGTTACATCAGCTCCTGAAAGTGCATGTAGTCCAGGGAGTGCAGAGGCTTTCAGAGGTCCAAGTGCTCTGTAAATTGACCCTATCTGAAAAAACCTTTTCATACCATGTTCAAGATAGAAAGCAAAATCTTTAGAAAGTTGTGGATATCGCCTTAGTGCTAGAATAAGGACGTCAGTATCAGGGGAGAACACGTGAGTAGTTTTAATTCCTTTCTGTGCTAAATAAGCTGCATGTAATATAATCTTTGTGTCGGCCTCCTCTTGCGTGCTTGAAAGACAGAATACATCATCCCCATGTGATGACGCTGCCTTGTCCCTCCAACTGAGTACGAACTTCTTGTTGTTGGTCTCACCGAATTTGAGTATTTGATTGGAAAGGAACTCGGTTAGTTCGTCTTTCGTCTTATCATGGGCCAATAGTTTGTGCATTGGTATGCTTTCAATTTTTGTTTCTGGCCTGACTTTGTATTGGATTGGATCAGAGCCTTTTTGCCGTATGTCTCGCATCGCTTTCTTCAATGAGTTTTCTTTGTACGAGTCAAAAACTATATGTACCTCACTATAGTTATTGAATTTCTGTCCGATCCATTGGCTGAATTTCACACCGAGGTCATTACATGTCTTCACTGTTGTAGGTTTGTGGTAGCTAAGAAGTGCCATGCCATCTACTATTACAGCTTTTCCATGTAGCTCGTCATTATGTACTGGAACATCATGAGCTGTAGACGTATTATCATCTTCGTTTTCTTCAGCAGGTTTCTCTTGGATTGATTCTAGAGCATCTGTAAGTTTGTACTTAGCCAGACAATGGTGCATACTCCCGTCAATTGCAAACAACGACTTTGGTAGTGCTGAAAACTCGTAGTTGCTTAAATTGTGCCTCAAATCTATGTCAGGTCTGCTTCTGGAAGCTATCAACAATCTTGAAATGAGAGATAAGTCTGTCTTAATGGCAACGGTTTTGTCTTTGATGGTAATTTTAATCTTCTTAGCTACTGATTTACACGTTTTTATGACATTCTTTTTCATGGGAGCCCAGAACGTAATTGTGTTTGAACGAATTCGTTGATCTAAGAAAATATTATGGAGATCTTTACCAACTTCGGCAACACTGTCTAAAGACACTTTTACTTCTTGAGGAAAGACTCGCTGAGTGAGGATATGAATGAGGTCATCACTTTTATATTGGAAGGGATTTGTTGAGTTTTTAAATGCTTCCATTAGTGTAAGCACATTATCGCCCTGGCGCGGTTGGAGTTTTACTGACACTTCGTGATGTTGACTTCGTTCTGTACTTTTTAATCCAATCATTTTCTCAGTTTCACATGCAATTCTAGTTAGTTCCGAATTAGCAAGGAAGAATCGATTTCGAGCATTCTCATTGAGTGTTATACCCACAAGTCCTCCATGTACCTTTAGTTTTCGATTTTGGTGTTCCAGAGCCTCATCCGCACCTAGAGAACAAAATGGTACTTTACTTCTGTTCACTACCCAATTGCCTTCCATAAACTGTTTCCAGATTTCTGGATCTGTTGATTCCAAGTTTTCCATCTCTGAAAGATATAAGGTGATCATTCTAGCATAGTTAAGTCTATTAAATGTAAAGAAGTATTTAACAAACTCGTGGACGGATGCTAAATACAGTTTCCAATCAGATGTTCTTACAGCTCTTATGAAATTCATCATTACTTGCACCATATCCATATACGTGCAAGCTAGTTTGAAAACAGGATGCTTTTGCTTTTTTGTTGCTGAAAAGTTTTCAATATTTTGAATAATCTTTCTTTCTTGTAGGGAAGAAACTATTGTGGAATTTACCCTTTTCAGCTCTTTTTTATCACTAGTTGTTAATGTTTCTACTAGTTCTTGGAGATGAGGCTTCAAACAGTCTAGCTGCCCTGGAAATTCTTTTTGAAATTCTTCTAAGAGTAGGTTAGTTAGTGTAGAGGCAGTAGATATATGAGCTTCAATTCCTCTTCTGATGTGTTTACCGTCTAGGATTTGTTTCATTGTTGCTGCTGAATATAATCCACATTCAACCCACAATTCAGGTATACCTGAACCTTCAATGAGCTCTCCTATTGTCCGGAGCTGAGCAATTATGATATGTAGCTCACCAGGCTTCAGAAGCCATCCCTCCTTATATTCATTTACAGCCATTTCCAGCTGTTTTATTGGTTTGTAAAGAGCCATGTCAACTGTGACAACTACCTTTTTCTTAGTGGCTTCTACATCGAGACTTGTATAGTGGACTGAACTATTTAGTTTCTCCAGTTGTTTCATCACAGTAAGCTGCACTGATTGATTAGTTGGTGACTCTGGGATCATAGGTAGCATGGTAACTCTTGACACAGGCTTCTGCTGATCTATCAAGAGGCTGTTATAGCCAGCCCAAGTTGGAAAATGTGTAGTAGGCTTCTCGTTCATTGACGTACATATGATTATTCACTTGCAAAACCCTAAATTTATATTTTTTGATTATTCTTTTTTCAAAAGTAATTTTTTTGAGACAACGGTTAGTTATACAAAGAAAGTTGTAAGGACCTTTTCTATGTAAAATTTGTGTAGCTACATTTTGTAAAAAACATTTTTTCGTATCTTCAACGGTTACTGATATAAATAGGAAAACGTGTTTTTGATGGCGGCCATTTTGTTTTTGGCCCGCAGCGCCCAAACGCACCATTTTTGAGAGTGCCACCATCAAAATTATGTTTCCACATGGTCAAACGAAGAGATTAAGACTACTTCCACACTTGCATACTGAAGGAGCACACGGGAGCCTATATTTGTACATTTGAAAGGGGACTATTGGTGACATTTTACCAAACAAATTTTTATCACCCGATTATTTAATTTATTGCTATATTTTATATTTTTACTGAACATTCGTTTTAATTTGTAGGATTAAATTATTTTGCCGGAAGTTAATTTTATTGTCATTTTTTTTTACATAATATGACTAATAAATTATGTTAATAAATAAATATAACGTCCAAATTTAATCTATCATCACTGTAGCCTATCTTTGTGGATGTTTTTTAATGCTCTGCGTAATTGGCGCGAGACAGCCTTTATATTTCTTACGTGGAGGAAGGACTTTATACATGAATCTGTTTACCTAGATAAAAAACCATAAGTCGGGAACCCTGTCCTTAAAAAACTCTCGTTTTACCGCCATGGTCAAGAGGCAAGTTACCTTTCCTCCTCATCTTGCAACCGGAAGCCATCTGTAGGATTTCAGCCCTAAGCCATAGCCATCAAGCACATATTTTGACGGAAGAAGTAAATTATTTATTTTATGCCATTAAATCAAAATAAAATTATTCTATTTTATGCATTATTTTATTATCTATTTAAACTTTACTAAAGACTTTGTGATTTTTTATACTTTAACATTGCACATTGACATACTCACAGATGTTTTGGAAAAAAATAATAACAAATGTTTTTTTTCAAGTTATTTATTAAACTTTTAAAAGCGTAATAAATAAATAAATAGATCGAATAAATAAATAAATAGCTTAATAAATCGAATATTACTTTTCTTTAAAGAAAACTTTATTATTTAGAACAGAAAACAAGAGTAATACTAATGAAAAACCCATACAAATAATGTGCAAAGTCTACAGAAAAATGATTTCTGGTACACTCTTGCCCAAGCTTGCATAGGCCCACGCTTATCTGTAAACGAGACAGCATCCTATCATTTGTTTCTGTTCACACAATCTCTGGTTCAAAGCACGCCCTTATATATTATATCTGTGTGTACTACATTTAATAAGCTCAAGTTATAATAATCGACCATTACATACACATATAATCACATTACAATCCAGTTCATAACAACAGAAATTATCAAAAAGTTAACACGACTGCCGTGTATGAGCAAACATAACAGAAGATAATTCAAACTCATGAAAAAAACATGCATTTTTAAAAATAAATTGCAGTTGTATGATGAGCTGTTACAACATAGTAAGTCAAAAAATATTCGCTTGCAGACGCTTGACAAAGGGCGATTTCAGAAAAGATATCCACTTATTATTGTTATATTATATGCTAGCAGAGGAAAGCTGATGCGTTTATATTGTATGCACTTGTTTTTAAACTTGTGAAACGCTCTGGCAATGCATTCCATGCATCCACTACACAATTTGTCAAAAAGTGTTTCCTGGGATTCAATGCTGCAATTGCATTATTCAACTTTGAGTATCCATGCAGTTGCTTGTTGGTGTTTATCGTATACATGTTCTCGAGGTAGGGCACACTGTATTAACCGTGAAGCATTTTGTAAGTTTCTATTAGGACTCGTCGCTGCCTACGTTGCTCTAATGTTATTAGTTATCAGGCGGAGTTCTTTCAGTTGTACATCGTACGGTTTGTTCTTCAGTGATAGCACCAACTTCGTTGCTCTTCTCTGAACTCTTTCCAGGTGCTCTATATCCTTCCTAAAGTATGGATTCCATATCTGGTAGGAGTATTCGAGAAGCAGGCAAACGTAGGTTTTATACAGCTTGAGGAAAAGTTCGCAGGTAATAGTAAAAGCTATATAAAGATAGTTACGTCTAGCACTAGAGGTCCCTGTTCAATGGCAGTTTTTAAAAATTCTCTGAAACAATACTTCCTTTTAACATAAGGGAAACAATCCCTATCCGTTCCCTTCCTCCTCTCTATCCTTCACCTCGTCGATATTGGATTTCTTTTTCATTATTTCTTATTGTTGCAATGTTTTTAACTTTGTGAGGTTATTTTTAGTGCAAGATTATGTATATTTTGTTTTTTGCACCATATCAAAACTGCACTAATCGAAACTGCTCGTATATAACTGGGTTGGGTATAAAGATTTACCGTAAGCTTGCCCATTGCAAGTAAAGCAATAACTATTATTTTATCCAAGACTGCTGGATAAAATCGGACATAACCAAACTACTACATATAACAATTTCTACCGGTCTCCCCTTACTTACCCATACAAAAACCATCATCCACCAAGTAGATTTCCCGATTCCAGTCGCAGAGATGAAACATCAACACAATATTTCATAGACAGACAGTTAAATACACACGCATACTTAGCATCGCCAATAATCAGCGTTGTTAGGTGAGATAATGATATGTAAATATGTGAGCAATTAATATTTGTGCTTCTTTATCCGCTTACGTAGACTATCAGATAATGACAAATGGTCTCACGGTTACTTATCTATCTATATTTCATACAAATCTATATATCTATATAACTCAATATGGTATAATTTGGACGCTGACAGCGAAAGAAATATTCTGTTGCTGACGGCAGGTCAGGTGTAAGGACAACAGGGAGCACTTTGTCGAAGCGGCACGTCTGTTCATAGATGAAATCACCTATGAACAGACCCCCAGGGGGAGGGAGGTTGCAGGGGGGTGGTTGCAGGTGGAGGGGGGGAGTTATCAAATATTAGCGCCGCCCGAGGTAATTGCAACGGAACCCAACCGGGTTCTTCCACGGGCCATGAGAGGGCAGTCATCGATTTTATTTATGAAATTATATTCAGATGAAATCAGTCCTTGGCCACTTGCCGGGAGAGTCTTGTGGTGACACAGACAATTTTTTAATTATTTGAACTACCCCTGCGAAGTATAATTTACGCCATAGGTATGAAAATCATAAATAAATGTGTCGCTTTTATGAATGACCGGAATGGAATGGAAACCGCTACCGATCGGTATCGGTCGCTTTTAGAAAACGGGCCAAATACATTTTCTGTTGAATAGATCTCTCACCAGAATATGTCATGTTTTCGATATCACTGTTTTTGATATCAGAATATGTCATGTTTTTGGTTCAGACATAATTAATGATTCCATGAATTTAATCAAAGGCTCGATTAAATCTAGTGTATCACCTACTTCTTAAGATGAATGAATGAATGAGTGAATGAAAAACTCTTTATTGCACAATTAAAAGAAGGTACAATGGCGGACTTATTGATACATAACAATATCTTCCAGTCATAGCGTCCGTAGCCTCGTTGTAACCGATTCTCCTCGTTGTTACCGAAGTTAAGCAGCGGCGGGCGCGGTCAATATGGGTGACTGCCTGAGTGTTTGACTGCGTGATGCTACAAATGCCCACCTAGAAGATGGTGCCAATAGGCAACAAGGCGGTTTCCACAAAAAGGCATATGCCTTGTGGGTAAAAAAAAAACAAGATTTAACTATCATATTATATGACATATATTATATTATGTATTATAAAATTTAATATCCAATTATTCATGTTACATTTTTGCTTTATATATCACATTTTCACCACAGAACTAATAATTAACGTGCTTGTGTTATTTCTATTATAAGTTGTTGATGAAACATGGCTGGCCTTCTAAGGGTTAAAGCCTCTTGTGAAGAGCTCTCTAGACGATCAAGCATGCTTGTCAAGCTTCGCGTCACGGGCTGGGAGGGGATCGTAAACCGTAGGAAATATGCAAATATTTTTTTGTTTATATTTACCCAAAATGCCTAATTTTGTAGTTTTATACTAGAGAGTCACATTAATTAGACGTTAATTGAAAACGAACACGTTTATATGAAGCTCGGTTGCAATAATATTCACGCCTAAAAATTTGTCAAGGTCTGTGAGACGTATGCTAAGTGGTTAAGGGTTAAATCCTATGAAAAATAAGGCGGCAGTGGTGTTCCATTTCGAACGGATTTCGTGCCACTAATACCTTTCTGATAATACCAACGATTTAACGGTTACTTCTCACGATCACTAAGCAGATTAACGAAAGAGGGAAGTGCTAAGCATGTCATGATACATGTACACATGTCTATTGCCAGGCAGTACCCAGCATACTATTATCTGTCACACTGCTCAGAATACTTCATTTGAGAAGGGGGCAAGGAGTAAACCTTCTATACGGAGTATTGACTGAACGAAATTTGACCGTAAACAAATAATTTTATGAAAAAATAACTCACGTATTCTCCTTGTTGACCTGCGTCTTCATCCACTCCGGCATGGAAGATTCCGACGGCAGCTTCGGATCGGAGTAAGCCATTTCTACACTCTCTTGGCGAATGCGACGATAATATACGCGGAAATCAACCGTGCTACTATTTAAAATAATTCCCTCAATCGACTGTGCCAAGATTGTTATTTGCCAAAATCTCAAACACTATAACGACCACTTAGCAGCGGATGCAACGACGCGACTGATAATACTGCGATCACAGTTGAAAATAGACTGATTGATTGATAAGATAAATACGACAGTGCTAAATGACAGATCAAATTTGCAAGTAAATATTTAGGTGGTGGAGAATTAGTGGAAAACAGAACCTATCGAAAAGATCGTACTGAGACACGCGGATCCCATCTGAAACAAAAGAAACAACATTTAAAACATGGTTTACCTGCAATTGAATGCATTCGTGGCACGAGTTATGCAATTGACAACACCAATAGAAAACAGAAAAACTGCAGGCTTCTGTCAAAATCATGTGATATCTCCTCAAGCGAACCCGTAAAGATATAATTACAGCACTACACACCTTTAAACCGTGACTACACATCATTGCAGTGGAATTATTAATCATTGCTGCGGCAATTTCGCGAACAAAAACCACAGAACGCGAAAACGGCGAAAAGCGACTACGTAAAGAAACAAATATGGCGTCAGCCGACAGAATTAAATGGCTGATTGATTTGACAGTTCGATGTTCGAAAAAGCGATAATGCCCGGGCCACACTAACGGGATATACCGTTCATAGGCCGTTTACACTCTCGCGTGAGGCGCGAGGCGAGACGCAAAACCATATCAGTAAACAAATGGAACAGAGGCAAAGCTTCTAACGAGCGTACAAAATGTTTACCTACTTGCTAGAAGCTTTGCCTCTGTTCTGTTTGTTTACGCACATGGTTTTGCGTCTCGCCTCGCGCCTCCCGCGAGAGTGTAAACGGCCCATAATAATCGCGATAATTTAGGTGTGGCCGCAGCAAAAACGCCCATCATTGCCGTTGTTAACGGCATTTCCCGTAAGTGTGGCACGGGCACAACAATTCAAATATTGAAATTCTGCATAACATTTTAATTTTTACTAGGCTACTTTAATTTAATTTAGGTTATAATATATTTTATAAGCAAAAAATATTTTTGCGGCTCAAATTGGATGGATGTTGCCATGATTTCTGTTTATGCCTGCGTTCAGTGGACTACCTGATTGGAAAATCATCAGCCGTTTGACAAGATGTGGTATTTTGCAATTACGGTGGTATTTTTTTACCCTAAAAGGTTGCTGCTAATTTTTAAATGTAGATATAATTATTTTTGGATATTGAAGAAAGAGACATGTTTTTTTTCTAAAGACGAACGAGTAGGTATGTAATGATATGCAATAAATAATTATTCCCGCCGCAGGAACGGTATTGTTTCCTTGCCATTCCTTGCCCCCTTCCCCTTCTTTATCCTAAAAGATTACCTACATTATAAAATGCAAGAGATTGTTCAATCGGAAAACTAGTTCTTATGGAACTGTATTTGGGGCTCAATGTATTTTGGGGTTATAGCCATATTTTATTTAAACTTTGTATAAGCAGAAAATACGTCTTGTAAAATTCTGAAAAAAATGAGCCAATTAAATGGTATCATTACAAGTGATAGTATTTATGTCTTGTTAAAAAAACTACTATATTCGCAGAAAAAAGTTAGACATAAATACACAAAAGTAAAAAGGAATTCAACATTTGGCTAAAGTATAGGTTTTGCAATAATAATTAATTGAAGTCAAGCAATAGAAAGACCTTAAATAGGCGTACACCCTTGTTTTTCGATTATTTTGTTTCTATAAGTCTCTAAATTGTTTTAAACCATACTGCATTTTTACCAGAATACTTCAAACCTTCTTAAAATGTTATAGAAACGAAATAATCAAGAAACAATGGCATACTGCTCAAGGGTTTTTGAGTTTTATATAAACAAAATGTCGGGAAATGTGTTTAGAGTGCCTTAGCTTACTCGACGGTTACACATACGCAAATAGAATATACAAGCGTAAAAGGAAGTTATATTAACACTAACCGAAACGCAAACTATCGGCGTTTCATTATTTTTTATGTGGTTATATTTGTTTTTTATTGATGCCAATGTTTTTTTTAAACTCTGGCCAGTACACCATGTATTTTGTTAAATATTAACAAAATATGTATTTTGATAAAATTTTTATTCCTAAAAATTTCCAATTAATAAAAAATATCTTCTTCGTCTTCCTCCTCAGCCTGGTTTGGTCCACTCCTGGACGTAGGCATCTTCCTTCTTCTTCCATGTCTGTCTGTCAGCTGCTGCCCTCAGCCAGTTGGTCCCTGCTGCTTTTCTGATGTCGTCCAGCCATCGTAGTTGTGGTCTCCCTACGCCTCGCTTTGTGGTTCTCGGTATCCACTGGACAAGCTGGCCACTTCAGTCTGGCGATACGTTTCATGACGTCTATCCACCCGTGCGCCTTCTTCGTTGCGCACTCTGTGGCGGGGACTGATGTTTAGTATTGCTCTCTCCATTGCCCTTTGGCATATTCTGAGTCGGTTGGCACTGCTCTGCGTTAGAGGCACTGTTTCAAGGCGTAGGTTGCTACTGGCAGCACAAAAAAAGTTCTTTTTAATGTACCTATTTGTTTTTTTGTCTTGAAATATTAGACGGCCGAGGGTTTTTTCCATCACATTTAGCATTACAATGATCCAAGCTAGTAGTGTTTTTTTTATTTTTGATTGTTGAGAAAGGTTTCTATAATGCATATATATAAATACTCCAATTAATTGTCGGCAGAATTTCAGAAAGCGGGATATGTACCCAATATTGATAGTATTTAATTTGGCAATTCCAAAGTAGGAATTGGTTTTTTTTTTAAATTGGTCTTTCTCTTTTAAATTTCACGGTCTGCCATCATGTAGTTTTCCTAAGTAGCGCTACTTCAGACGTAGTCCACCACTAGTCCACTGCCACAAGCCCACTGCTGAACGCAGGCAATGGAAGGACAAAACAGCAGTGCCTGGCGATTTGTTTATATTTTTGATTGAAATTATGTCATGGCGTGAAAATGCTCCATTTATTTGTGATCGTGCTGCTACTTGCGGATGCGGCGTTTGGCGACTCTTACTGCCCTTCGTTGTGCGTGTGCAAAAGCAATCGTCCGGCCGATGGCTCGTCGACAGAAGTTGAATGGTTGAAATTGAGATGCACCAGCTCGGAAAACCCTATTTCTGACTTGAAAGATATTAGTTTAGCGCGCGTGAGCAATTCTGTCGTCAATTTGTGAGTATTTTCAGCTAGATTTCTTTAAATAATGCTAGTGGAGATTCAGTAGTCGATACAGGCGGGGAAGGTTTTTTGTTAGCCAGGGGTCTATCTAACAACAGCACTTTAGGGTTGTGACCTACTATGGGCGAACCCGCCACCCCAGAAAGGTATAACTATATAATCATTCTTTTAACCAGGGTGTGAACGCAGAGACTTAAATACAAGACAGTCCACTGTCTAACTACGCCAACATGCCTATGAGAGTCCAATGCTTTACCACGATGCACTGGGAAGTGAACGTCACTTCCAGATTTGGCCAAATTTCCCCATTCTGCCGCCCGGTTACAGGTCGGAAATTGCTTACGCGGGGAAGTCTGGAAACAGACTTTTCCAAAGCAGCGGGGGTGGATGTTAACCTGATGTCAGTTATCTTTGAAACGATCCATTGGCCACCTGATCCCGTATGATATTGACGGGCAAAGGGCGCGTGTCCGTGATAAATTCGAACTGAATTACTGCTAATATCAGGTAGAGGCTGTGCAAGCGACTTCGAATCTGCGACCAGACTGAAGGGCGTAGAAATCCGTCCAAATCTGGTGTAATAAGGGTGAAGTCAGTTTCACTTCCCAGTGCCTTGCGGTAAAGCATTGAACTCTCACCGGCTCGTTGGCATAGACGGTCGATTGTGTTGTCCCTAAGTTTATGTGTTTTTTCCATGGGAGAAGAATGATCTAATATCATAGATTCCTGGGGTGGTGGGTTTGCCCATAGTAGTTGACAACTCTTAACCCCTCAGGCCCCGATTGGCCGATATCGGCCACAACTCGATTCAGGGTGACGGCCCCGTTTTAATTTTATTTTAATTTAATTTGTTTGATTTTATTATGTTTTATTATGTTAATATGTTTCATTTTAATTATGGGTACAGTGGTTTGGCAGTAATTAATGTTTTGATGAGACGGTGTCGTAATAAATTTTTTTTACTAATTTTTAGTAAAATTTTTTGGGACAGCAACTTGTCAATTGGCTGAGGGGCCGAGGCCTGTGTCATTTATTATTTCATTGAGGCGTCATTTTAAATATTGCCAACAAAATAAAATAAGAAGATCCTAGTAATTTAATGAAATTATTATGTTATTCTTAAGATATGTGCATCGACATATATATGATAGGATTAGAAGAGGAACGGATTATCCGAGAGGAAAACACAACTCTGACAGATTCGACAATATCTGCTAGAATGTACCAACTGAACATATCAGCTCCATCAGCAAACGTACATGCAATTCCATCCTTCTAGGTTTTGACTAATTTCTTTTGTACTTCTAACATTTAGACGTTGTAGTTGTGAAAGAAGCTTCTCATAAAAATATTTTATTTTTAGGAATCTTTCCGGGAACGCCATAACAGTCTTGTCAAGGGAACTTAACTTACCTGCGCTGCAGAAACTGTAAGTCTATTTTAAATGTCTGCAAACGGTGAAAAATCTTTCTTTATTGCAAACGGGGTGAGGTAAGGTGCAGTTCAGATAGAGGTGACGTGGGGCGAGCGTCGGGCGCCGATGTGGCGCGTTTTCAAGGCGCTGCCATGGTAACGTACGAGTCAATGCAGACATAAGGGACTCTTTCCACTCGCCGCTTCGAAGCGAAGCGGCGATTGGCTTCAGACCTGGAATAAAAATGCACGACGATATTGAATACAATATTAACTTTTGTGAGTTAGCCGAGAAACATCCATCGTTATATGACTTCAATCGCATTATATGACTAAAAATGTATAGAGATAGTGGCTAATGTCTAATGGATAGTGTCTAATCGCTCAACTATCTCTAACCTCTTGCTTTGCCTTGACTATTGGACAAAACATTTCGACTCTAAAACTCCCGTTGATGTTATTTATCTGGACTTCGAGAAAGCATTTGATACGGTGCCACACCGTCTGCTCCTTGCAAAATTAGAGCATCTCGGAATACGTGGTAGACTGCTGACATGGCTGGAAAATTACCTAACGGGACGTAAATACCAAGTGAGAGTGGGGGGCCTCTTATCGGATGTCCGTGAAGTGGTCAGCGGCATACCTCAAGGTTCCGTTCTGGCTCCGACTGTTCGGGATCTTCATCTCTGTTCCCCAACTCACCGGAATATCAACGAGCCTCTTCGCTGATGATGTTAAACTTACTGCAGACGCTGTCTTGAGTTGTGGAACGTTAAGAGAAGCTTTAGATGAAATCACAAAATAGACTCAAGACTGGGTTATTAAAACCAACCCTAAGAAATGCACAGTTCTACACCTTGGTAAAAAAAACCCTAAAAATGACTACCAACTTGGATCGATCAGCTTAACCACCACAAATGCACAGAAAGACCTTCGTATAACGATAACGGACAACTTGAAATGGGCAAACCATATTGAAAACATCATAAAACAGGCAAACTCACTTCTATATTTGGTAAAGAAAGCTTTTCAAGTATTGGCGATACCAACATTTCAAAAAATTTACAAAACCTACATTCATCCTCTGATCGAGTATGGTTTTCAAATCTGGAATCCTTATTTTGCCAAGGACATCAACCTGCTTGAAAGTGTACAACGTAGAGCGACAAAACTGCCAAAAACCCTAAGAAAAACACCCTATGAACATAGATTTAAAATCCTCAAACTGACAACTCTGGAGCAACGGAGACACAGAGGAGATCTCATAGAGACATACAAAATACTGAGGCAACGCTACGACTGCCCAGAGTTGGAAAGCATGTTTGTGTTCAATTCAAACCATTTATTAAGAGGTCACAGCCTGAAACTCAACGTTGCAAGCTTTTCAACTGAAGCAAGAAAGCACTTCCTGACAAACAGAATCGTGAACAGCTGGAATAAACTGCCCGAGGAAGTTATCGAAGCACCAACCATAAACGCATTGAAAAATAGGCTTGATTTCTATTTAAAAAATGATATATAAAAGAAAGGAAACCAACACCAGTGAATTTTATAGATATGAACACATCAGCGTTAAGCTGCTAGTTCATCAACAAATAATAATAATAATAATGCACAAGAATGCATCCACTAATTTTGCAATGACTGAGAGACTAAATGCCTTTTCTGTAAACTTTGGTTACGCCGCGTCTGCGTCACGTCCGCGCCACGTCCTCTTCTGTCTGAATTGCGCCTAAGGCACCAGTACAGGGAGAAATTTTGGTTAAAACAATTTAGGTTTGCTTCTACTCTTTATTGTGAAATTTCACAATGGGCGGGTATATTGTCATATGACAATCTCTTGCAACCAACCCTACTGTGACATGTTTATATGTATGTGTGCGTGTGACATGTGTCTAGGTGTGTATCTTGTTATTGCATTCGATCGACTGAATTGAAAATGCAATTCCGTTAATTCGATCCCAACGGAAAATTGTGACCCAGCCGGGAATCGAACCCGGGACCTTACAATTTACTCGTAAGATCAGGCGACCTAACCACTATGCCACCGAGCCAAGTAGTCCCGAAGGACTCAGAATCGCTGCGCATAATAAATACATGGTACATTTTTTTTTAAATATTAGAGTGTGTGTAATAAGGCCCATCCTCCGAGATAGGGAGTGAAGGGTAAATGTCTGTGCATCCCAGAATTTCAGGACATTTATACTGCTTAGAGACCGAAACGAACTTCAGAATCCAGTATGAAGCTTTCTCAATTATTGAGAAGAGAAATGTTTTTCCTTTTGAGCTATCCCGCACAATGTGTATTGGGGATTGGCGGATACTATTAAACCCTTATTGGTAGGAGCCACTGAGAGTCTAGTTAACTTGTGATTAACGGCAAGGACTTTGTCATGGCGGTGTACCGGCCCTTTAAGGCCGTATATTGACAGCATTATGGCTGGGAATGTGTCAGCCATTTGGCAACGAACGCTTCCCGTTCATCAAACTGCCATGTTTTCTTTCTTCTCCCTCAGGTACATATTATAATAGAGCATAACAGAGCTACGTAAGGATGCTTGCTCGGGCGGTGCATCATTATCTTCCCACTTCTCCATTTTAATATGTCCTGCGTGTGTTTCTACTAGTTATTGTAAAATTTCACGATGGGTGAACTATCATATGACAATCTCTTACAACCAACCCTTCTATAAAGTTTGTATATGTGTGTGTGCAAATAACATGTGTGTAAGTGTGCGTCTTGTTATTGCATTCGATCGACAGAATCGAAATGCAATTCTGTTAATTTTATCGCAACGGAAAATGGTGATCCTACCGCGAATCAAACCCATAACCTTAACGCTAACCACTATGCTACAGGGTTGTGTTATGTAATGTATATATAATAAATAAATAAATACAAACGGAGCTGCCATGGAATTCACCGACCGGAGTCGGGCCCATCATAATACTATTTTTTTACACTTCTGGGGGGTGAGCAGTGGATTCCGGACTTACGAACAGGCTGTGGTAGGTTTAGGACAGCTGTCTTGCCACATGTGAGCGTTCACCTTACCACCCATTCACTCCCCCTTCGAAGCCATAGAATTTGAGATGCGCAAATCGCAGTTTTAGATAATTTTTCTAAGAAAGAGTTGATTATTTTTCTGGAAAGGCCAAGATCTTTAAAGAGGTGAAATAGAGATTTAGCTGGCAGGCCACGAGCGCCAACTTCCACCGCGTGAAGGTGAACAGTGAAGCCGTTCCGGGTTACGGCATTTGCAAGATCATGGTATTTATTTAATTTGTACTCGTGGTCTTTTGGGATATTTGATTCCCATGGAACAGTTAATTCTACAATAAGAGCCACCTTCCGAGATATAGAGTAAAGAGTTATATCTGGACGGAGGGCTGTGCATCCGAGACTTTCAGGGAATTTATACTGCTTAGGGACCGAATCAACCTCCAGAATCCAATCTGTAGCTTTCTCGATTATTGAGAAAGGTTTTGTAGTTAAATGTTTTTTGCCTTTAGAGCCATCCCGCACAAACTGTATTGGGGGTTTGGAGGATACTGTCAAACCCTTGTTGGCACGAGCCACTGAGAGACTAATTACCTCGCGAATAACAGCGAGAACTTTGTCATGGCGGTAAGTGTACCGTCCTTGATCTAAGGCCACCTTGCAGCCAGCTAGAATGTGTCTAGCTGTGCAAGGGGTATTGCTACAGAGGGGACAAGAACTATCCTCGGCAAAGCTCCAACGAGCGAGGTTACTGGGGTCTGGAAGTGTATGCTGAAAGGCATTCAAATAAAATTTCAGCATCTCTGGCGTCCAGTCATAGAGCATTACCTTCCAGTGCATTGGAGGCGGAATGCAAAAGTCCCCAATTGTTGTCCAATCATTCTGGCATTGAAGGCCAATAGCATGAGCCATACTCTTGCTGTCGTAATCTCCCCGCAAAAGAGACTTCTTCAAGTCCACGTCGCTCGTGGTTGTACTGCCATACCCCAGACCAGTGCCATTCTGGCTGATTCCAGTAGGGAACTTTTCGTGGAAGTCTACGCGGGCTTGTAGATCATTTGAATCACTACGGCCACTTATTACGTGCTTCGATATTGCCGGATCTTTGGAATTGCACAGAATCGAATTTTTGGTTATTCTGGAGTTGGCGTAGAGCAGAGAGGGCAGTTTAAGCGCTAGCCCAAAATTTTGTTTGGACCTGAAGAGAGTCGAGGGGTCAGCTGGTTTGGCTAAGGACAGCCAGGATTTTAAACTAGCTGTCACCAGCGCATCTAGATGGGACAGTTGGGTTTTGGTAAAATCGTAAATAAGAAAGGGCCATGACAAATGTGACGTTAGATAATTGTCATAGATCCAGGCCTTACGAGGGCCAGAAATTAGCAAGGCATCTATTTTCGCCAGGCAACTTTTGAAATGCTCTATAACATGATCGCCCGAGACGTCTTTCCCCTGATGGGTGATTTTTCTGCCGAGGAATTTGAAATGATTGTTTGGGTTTATAAGGGAGATATTAGAGCCCTTATAGACCAATTTGGGGTCATAGGATGTAAATTTTGTGCCCATGCGGGCGAGTCCAAGGCAAAAACATTTGGAGGGCTTCACTTTTATACAGCCTGATACAGAAAAGCTCCACTTTCTGTAATAGCAGGGAAAGCTGCTTGGGGCTTCTGGTGATGAAAGTTAGGTCGTCGGCAAAAGCGAGGCACGACGAGGTGTATTGGCCGTCTGTTTTAAAACGGTAGCCCCACTTCCTGTCAAACTGGGTCAGGCTTTCCAGCAATATATTAAAAACTATATTAAAAATCGTCGGGGAGAGGCAACAGCCCTAAAATAGTCCAATTGAATATGGTAATGTGTAATATAATGTGGCCGTATGTGAATCTCTTTCATATTTTATATCTGCTTTATGTCGATTACAGGGATCTAAGCAAGAACCAAATCTCACTGATCGAATCTGACGCCTTTTACAATTTGATTGGTCTGCAACGATTGGATCTCTCTGGAAACCAGATCAAACAGGTCTCCAAGGAAGTTTTCAAAGGACTCGTGAATTTAGAACGCCTCATATTGAGCCAAAATAAAATTACTTCTATCGCTTCTGGAACGTTTGAATCTTTATATGGACTGCGACAGTTGTAAGTATCTATTTAGTTTAGACATGGACGGGACTTAAGTTAGCAATTATATTTCCTGCTGAAACTTTTTACTTCCTCCCAACAAGCACAAAAGCTATATAAGAAGTGCCGAATATAGCTTTAAACTGATTAAAAGTCATGTAAAGGTGTTCAGATTAACTCTAAGCTATGTAAAGGTGTCATTTAAAGCAATTTGACTTATATTACCTTTTAGTCATATAATCTCGTGCAGCAATGAATCAGCACGATGAAACAATACTTTTACTTGGAATATTTTGGATTGCATCATTTTTCGGCCTATATAAACCGGCGAAAATACGACCAAAGTATCATTCCTCGATAAATCACGTCCCCCATAACAGCGACGGCATACCCGGTACCCCTCTCACGAGGCGAGTCAACGGGTCCGGCTTCTTGGTTACCTTTCCTTCCCTTCCCTATCGAGGAGAGACGCATCAGTCTGCACTCCCACGGACTCGAGCCGTGCCCAGTACGAGATACTAGGAGCACAAGTACAATCCTTATCCACACACCCTCGTAACTTCAGGCAGATAGCCACTATATTCGCGTCAATATATATCGTATTCGGGAATCGTTACAAACTGGCAATATCGAACTCTCAATAAATACCTTCTGATACACTTTAATTTGACTTTTAATACGGAGATAATCCGCAAGTTGACACCACCACCTCACACCCAATAACTTGGAGTTTAGTGAGGGGTGGTCACTCACAGTTTTATAAAGGTTATATTAAAGTTGCAGATGCCATATAAGCAAAGTGGCCATTTTTTCTCAAATCTTTATAACCTAAAATTTTGTACTATATTAAGACATTTTTTGTCATAAAATACATGTATTATAGGTAAATCCCATTTCAAAGTGTGTGAACAATACCCGGCAAGTGTTTTTTTTATTGCAAATATTAAAATTAATTTACAAAAAAACTTTAAAATTGAGTTAAAATATTAATATTTTGAAGGCGCGTTAAAATCTTGTTAGACACGTTACTTAATATTGTCGATGAAATGATGTTCGCGAGAGAATTTGGTGTATTAAACTACGATACAATCATTTTAAAGTCAATAAAATGCAATATATTAGTAACCATTAGGAATTCTATGTTTGCTTCGTTTCGTTACCATTCTATATCATTTTAAGGCGTTACCTGGCTAGAAGTTGTATTAAACTATCAATTGTAGACACTTTTACATCCGCTGGCTATATAAGGGTGGCTTATACCACCAAAGGTAGCCGTTATGACCGCTATTCAGCCACTATTCAGCTAAAAGCCGTATAAAATGCGCCTAATCCGGTCATATAGCAGTCACATAAACGTTTATATAACTGCTATATGACCAGTTCTTGTGACTAAAAGCTGTAGCGATAATGTTACCGTGACCGCTAGATAGCCAATTTGTGTTACTTGGGGTCTTCCAAATAGTGCGTCTTAAATTATTAAATACATGATGTTATATACTGTCCATGACATTTCCATGTTCTCGCTCAAAAGCCTTAACCCTTGGAGTAAATGGGTATTTTCATGGATGCATCTGTCTCTTTTGCAGGATTTTCGGCGACATCGACCTTAAAGTACTATAACTACGAAACTACTACACCAATCATAAAAAGAACAACTGCACAATGATTGCATTGAAATTTCGAATATAGAATATTGAAATATCATTTTGTAAAACAATTAGATAATTATGAATAAATATGAGAACGTCAAAGAAGTGAAAAAAACGCGGAACCAGATCTGGTCGTATCATACTCAACGGATAATTGTTTCAGAACCAGATTTGGTCGTATCATACTCAAGGGGTTAAGACATTTATTTATTCAATCGAGCACGAAGATAAATACTAGGCCCGAAAGGATTCACCTTAGCTAGTAAGCTGGGTTATCAGTTTTACCTCGAATCAGATTAAAAATATTGGATATGGTTAGCATTTCTCTTCTGAGACAGAGAGAATTGTAGCTAATCATGCTTGCGATAAATGCAGCCGGATACAGAAATGGATTATATCCGTTCTGCTTGAAGCATAAAAATCTCAAAAAACACTTTGGTACATTTTTTAGTATGAGGATATAGGTATCTTCATGCTGACTCCAAATAGTTGCAATTTCTAACAATCTTCATTTCTCACTCTCGACCTAGCTTATACAGAGTACGCTGGGATAAAGGCCCACATTTCAAAGGCTTCGAGCTTTCTTAACAGCGTCTAGCTTTCCATCCCATATAATAATATTGATAACACGATTATATTGAAGTCAGGTCTTCAGGTTGATATTTCTTCCGCAAAATAGGTTTTTCATCTTAAAGAATGTACTTCTGGATTTTTCAATGCAGATTTTCATCTCCTCATATCACAGTGGTTCAAATTGCAGCCCAGCTAAATAATGTTATCAGTTTTCTCCAGTCGAATGCCTTGAGCTGTAACTAATAGGTGTGTTTACGAGCACTTCAATGACTACCATGTACTTGGTCATTGTGGTGTTCAACTTCAACCCATATAAATTGCTGTGTTTCACTTTTTTAAGGGATATTTCGGATAACCCCCTCGAGTGTGACTGCAATTTACTATGGTTGGCCGATTGGACGCGTATGAACAATGTGAAACTCATTGGGAATCCAAAATGCTCATCACCCGAAGACTTATCTGGCATCACCGTCCGGAAACTAAGACACTCGATCGATTTGTCAAAATGCAGTGTTGTGCTCGGAAGCGCATTGGATACCCTTGTACTTAAGCCAAAAGCTTCTCAGGTAATGGTATAATAATAATAACAATATGAGCGTTTTGCACATACACAACCTAGAGAACCCTTCTTGCTTCTATAGTACCAATAATTGTATACGCGAATGGCACTATCCCTATCCCTATCCCTAGGAGCCTCACTAAACATCTCTGTTGCTTTTCTAGGGGCTCAAACAGAAGGCAAAAATACAGGCAACGACCAGAACTGATAAAGTTTCTTCATTTTTAGCTATTGACCACCTAGACCTGGTTCAATAATGTAGAGCATTGGTCATCAAACTATTTCAATGAAGAGTTAATTTTAACAACATATCGTCGTTGTGCCGACCAAACCTGCTATGTGTATTTTTTTGAGAAAACAACTTTTGGATACAGAATGAGGAAAAAACTGCTATGCATCGACTGGCGCATTTATGCTATGTTCTGATGGGCCAAAATCATGCCACAGCACAACAACCAAATCTGCTATCAGCACTGGGCCAGATAAAATTTGCTATGTGTACATTTAACACATTACAACAACAAATTTTAAATTTCACTTATAGCAGGTTTGGTCGATGCAACGACGATATAATGACTTAGCTTGACAAACACTACTTTCATAAAAGCTGACTGGGGGAGTTTAGGGGGATGTTGAAAGCACCCTAAGGGAAAATTATTGAAGGGATATAGTCGTTAAATATAAATTTTATAGCCTTTTTTTAGAGTTTTTTCTGAACTATTGAAGGTTGTATTGCAACAAAAATACGCTTCAAAGCCATACTTAAATTTAATATTTTCGAGATACAAGAGCAAGGAAATTATATAAAATGTTAGTCTCTCTTCTCTCGGGCCCGGATTTTAGGTTAGTTGAAGAATAGGTATAAGGAATGAAACGAAATACATCTTTCGAATGATAATATTAATGCAACTTATTGGGGGATACCCTTTTTTTCTATAGTATGAAAAGGAGTATGTAATGCGGCCTAAACTTTGGGAACCGCTGTACTATAGTGTCTCCTTTTATTTATTTATTATTGTACTTAACAGGTTGTTTTCAGTGGAGATTCAATGCATTTAAAATGCCGCGCTCCGTACTTATCTTTGGATTCGAACTACACCATGTCTTGGATCACTCCAGATTCATCCGCAAACGTCCTCGCCCGAAGGTAGGCTTTGATGACAACCTTACGATTTTGAATTATTATTTAATTGTATGTATTTTTATAAATTAGATAAAAACAAATTTACCGCATGAAGTTTGTAGCACACGACGTTTCGGCGATGTTTCAACTGCCGTTCTCCAGGGTAGACTGAGTATCTGAAATTAGTCTACCCTGTACAACGGTGGTTACTACATCACCATAGCATCAGGTACTACATACTTGAAGTGGTAAATTTGATTTTATCTTATTTATAATTTCAAACAGCAGCTATAGTCTTTGATTTCATGTATGTATTTTATTTATTTTAGTATAACAAATGAAGATGTCACTCGCGGGGCCCTCGCAGAGAATATCCTCGTGATTGCCAACCTCTCAAACAGTCACAGCGGTAACTGGACCTGTGTCTATCTTCACGAAGATTCTACGGAACTTCGGGAAACGGTGGAGCTTTTGGTCATCTCCAACCTTACCCGGTACTGTGCTGCTTCAAGTGAGTAAAATAAAATTCTTCAGTCTCTCAAATGAGCAGTCAGAGATTGCTCAATGCCATAGTACGTTTTGGCAACCCTTCCGCGCCGGCGGCACGTAGGTGGCGCTGTTAGCATTGTCCGGCGAAACTAGTAGCAATTTATTTTGCCCCTAGAATAACACTGATAATGAATGGTTTTTTATACAGGACTGTTTGATTATAAAAACCCAGCATGTAGGTGGTGGTGTTAGCATTGTCCGGCGAAACTAGTAGCAATTTATTTTGCCCCTAGAATAACACAGATAATGAATGTTTTTTTATACAGGACTGTTTGATTATAAAAACCCATTATTTAACCAATGATAACAACAATAACATGAAATTATCAGTGCTATCTATTACATTTTTATATACCCTTATTACATCACATAAATGATTTGGAGAGATAAAAATACCATCTTTTAGACTATTTGAACATTAAAGCATCTAATTATTATGAATTGAAACCTGTTTAGCAAATTAAAATTGACATATACATATATGTAAATAATATTACAATAATTAGAGCTATAATTTAAAAAAATGTTTTTTTTATATTATTATTTTATTTTGAGATAGGATACACAACGGCGTATTTAGATCGCCATCTATTGGACTACTAAAAAAGAGACGATTAATCAATGTTTGAAACTATGAGTGCCATCTACACGCTGCGTTTCATATTAAAATCCTAGCTGCCAAACGTAAGACATTGAGCAATCGCTTTTCTGGAACACTAGCTATGACTAACAATAAATTAGGTCCTTTACCTACAAATTTGCCATTTCAGAGGAAATTTAATACCAAAAACTTTGTATGAAAAATATGTTTCTTTAATCGAAATATTGATTCATATTATCTATGCAGACCTGCCATTTTAATAGCTCTCGTAGATGGCCAATCAATGTATGCTTTGAAGGCGTTTTTCACTGACTATGGGTTGATTTTTTGCCCTGTTCTTACTTACTGTCAATTATAATCATAAGTATATAAAACAAGGTAGAGAGGACGAGTAAAGTATTGAACATAACAACAAAATAAGACTGATTTTTATTAGCCCGACTGATGTGACCCGTCCATCGTTGGATGCAAGCCTACCTACGGCGGAATGTGAGCGTTCCAATATTGGATATAAAATCCAATATAAACTATATATATTAACGATAAGAGGGGTTAAATATCTTCTTTATATTTGATACATTGATGCAAAGCATCTTTCATTACCTTAATGACATTTGATTGAAACCTCAAATAATTACATAAAATTTAACGCCCTCTATACTCATTTGTATGTACTCTTTCGAACTATCTTTTTACATTAGTACCATTTATGGTCGCTTGATGTAATTTAGTGTTTATTAGTGTAAACAAAATTGATGAGAGCGATTTGACCCCCTTCCCATGTATTGAGCGATTTGACCCCTTTCCCAACCATTATCCTAAAGGTCTAAGCTATTCAAGTAAATAAATAAAATACAAACGGAGCTGCCGGAATTCACCGACCAAAAATCGGGCCCATCATATATAATTTTTACACTTCTGGGAGGTGAAGGGTGGATTCCGGACTAACGACCGGCGATGGTAGGTTTAGGACAGCTGTCTTGCCACATGTGAGCGTTCACCTTACCACCCATTCACTCCCCCTTCGAAGCCATAGAATTTGAGATGCAGAGATCGCGGTTTTAGATAATTTTTCTAGAAAGGAGTTGATTATTTTCCTGGAGAGACCAAGATCTTTAAAAAGGTGAAACAAAGATTTAGCTGGCAGGCCACGAGCGCCTACTTCCACCGCGTGAAGGTGAACAGTGAAGCCGTTCCGGGTGACGGCATTTGCGAGGTCATGGTATTTATTTAATTTGTACTCGTGGTCTTTTGGGATATTTGATTCCCATGGAACAGTTAACTCTACGATAAGGACCATCTTCCGAGATAGAGAGTAAAGAGTTATATCTGGACGCAGGGCTGTGCATCCGAGACTTTCAGGGAATTTATACTGCTTAGAGACCGAATCGACCTCCATAATCCAATCTGAAGCTTTCTCGATTATTGAGAAAGGTTTTGCAGTGAGATGTTTTTTGCCTTTAGAGCCAACCCGCACAAACTGTATTGGGGGTTTGGAGGATACTGTGGAACCCTTGTTGGCACGAGCCACTGAGAGGCTAAGTACCTCGTGAATAACAGCAAGGACTTTGTCGTGGCGGTAAGTGTACCGTCCTTGATCCAAGGCTACCTTGCAGCCAGCTAGAATATGTCTAGCTGTGCAAGGGGTGTTGCTACAAAGGGGACATGAACTATCCTCGGCATAGCTCCAACGAGCGAGGTTACTGGGGTCTGGAAGTGTATGCTGAAAGGCATTTAAATAAAATTTCAGCATCTCTGGCGTCCAGTCATACATCATTACTTTCCAGTGCATTGGAGGAGGAATGCAAAAGTCTCCAATTGTTGTCCAATCATTCTGGCATTGAAGGCCAATAGCGTGAGCCATACTATTGCTGTCGTAATCTCCCCGCAAGAGAGACTTCTTCAAGTGCCAGACCAGTGCCATTCTGGCTGATTCCAGTAAGGAACTTTTTGTGGAAGTCAACGCGGGCTTGTAGATCATTTGACTCACCAGGGACACTTACTACGTGCTTCGATATTGCCGGATCCTTGGAATTGCTTAGAATCGAATTTTTGGTTATTCTGGAGTTGGCATAGAGCAGTGAGGGCAGTTTTAGAGCTAGCCCAAAATTGTGTTTGGACCTGAAGAGAGTCGAGGGGTCAGCTGGTTTGGCTAAGGACAACCAGGATTTTAGACTAGCTGTCATCAGTGCATCCATCCAAATATATATTTCATTGAGGTACCCGATTTTCCGTTAGCTTCTAAAATCATTTGTAGTACTTTACTTGTAAAAATGACTACCCAATAAAGACTTATCGTTTTACAAAATATCATCAGTTTGGCATAGATAATTTCTATATTGTACTCATTGGTGCTCCGAAATGGCGGTTTGAAAAATTCATAAGACTTATTGGAGTTCTACGGTTGGGTTAAAAAGAAAAAACAACTGCAGCATATATTTTACAAATGCAATACCGCCCTTTTGACGTATTGGGTGGCCGTCGCATCGCATTCATACGAACTTCATTTTTATTGTATAGGAAAATTATTTCATTCTCAGTAAACTGAAATGAGTCTCGAGCGATTAATGATTTACAGGGGTTTATGACTGGCAATGTTTAAACAATTTTACCATAATCATACGGATTAAACTTTTCTTATAAAAATAGTTATTATAAATTAAACTAAAATTTAAATACGCAGCTACTGTTGATAATGGCAGTCCGTTCTTATTTGAAATATTTTTCTCTCTCGACAGTTACTTTGGATAACCGTGGCTTTTACGCATGGCCGCGTACTGTGGTCAATCATCGTGTGACGCAGCCTTGTGTTGTCAGCGAGTTAGCCGCGCATTTCACAGCAGCCAGGATATGCAACTCCACCGGAGAATGGGTGGGCCTGGAGACTTCAAACTGTCCTTATGTCAACGAAACCACTAGGGTAAGAATCTGCCGAATTGTTTAATTTTCTAATCTAGTTGTAGCCTGCCTTCCCATTGTTATTATTAATATTATTTAAAAGGTTTGGCCCGTGCCCGCAGAGAACATATCAATATAATAGTTTTGGTATTCCTTTTTTCCTTTGCACTTTTTTGAACTGAAAATCTTTTGTTTTTTTTACTTTTTATGAAATACCCTATACTTGACCCCTGAGGAGTCTATATGTCAAATTTCAAGGTTTTTTTTATATTTTAACATTTTTAAATTTCCTTGAACATTTATTTGAATCACACCGTTTACTTGACCCCTCAGGAGTCTGTGTTTCCAATATCAAGGTTTTAACCCTTGCCCGCAGGGGACAATTTTGAGCATTTGAACATTTTTGATTTTGTTTTTTACTTTTCATGAATTACACCGTTTACGTAGCCCCGAATCTATGTATTGAATTTCAAGGTTTAGGCCCTTGCCCGCAAGGACATATTTTTAAACATTGGAACATTTCGGAACACTTGAATTTTTAAAGTTTTTATGAATCCCACCTCTTGCTTAACCCCTCAGGACTTCTTATTTTAAATTTGAAGTCAATCGGTTAAGCCGTTTAACTTCGAAATCGGTCATCATGGAGATATGGAAACCCAAAACTGTTATATTGATTGGGCAGGCAGCTCGTGCTGATGAGCCCAAATCCCTGTTTTGAAACAAAGAAAGAAAAACAACTTTATTGTAGCAAAAACAATAACAGTGATAGAGAAAAACTTAATTTATTTTTAAATTTGTACAAACAGCGGACTTATCGCTTTACAATTTCTTACAGCTAACCGTTATTCAGTTCCGTTACCAGTTTTGCTTATCGAATCTGTTTTTAAATTGATTTATACTGGTTGAATTTATCACTTCACTTGACAAACTTACACATCTTCACTACTCGGTTTGAAAATTTCTGCATCGTCATAGTGGCTAGTCGATCTTGAAAGTTTTGATCAGGTCACCTCTGTTCCAACTCACTTTGAGTGAGGGCAGTCCAAGGATTTCCATTTTTCCTCATAGCTCAGCTCATTTGAATCGGCATACGGGTTGCTCTTCTTGTACCATCTCGAGGAGGTATATAACTTTGCAGAAATAGAGGTCCAAAGGAGAATGGGAATTTTTGGGAACAAAGTGTAACAACTAGGGACTTATAACAATTAATTGTGCTTGTATAAAGAAGTAATAAGATGAATGTTCAACTGTTTAATCCATGTCGTATTAGAATTATACCTGCAGTACTTTATTGGCGGCATAGGCTGGGACAAACATAGGCTGAGCTTGTCAGGTGTTTATTTTTTACGAACGGCCATGCTGTTTGCTTGCGCTTGTAATAAGCATCCTATGTGTGTGTATCCATAAAAGCAGTATCTGGACAAAAGCTTGCATATGAATCCGTTGTGAGCATCTCGGCCGTGTGCATATATGCAGGATGCATAGTATAGGCACAGCATACCAGACAGTAGTTTCTCTTACAACAAAATTGAAATCAAAGCGAATATGTCATAAGTCGTAAGGGCTCGGATATGGTCGCCAGATGTCCCGCTACTCGGCTCAAGCAGATACCCAAACCTGCGCATAATGCTAACCGTTCGCATTCGTCGGGACGTACCTCTCTGCCCACATTTCTCGCACCCTCTTCCCGCAACGCCCTGTAGCTTGAGAGTAAAACTACTGGTTGATATACTGTGGTATAGGATACATAAGTAGTATTAGTGACTGCAAGGCATTTGAACAATTGCTTTTCGATGTTCGTTTCCTAATAGTATAAATACTGTCTAGATACTTCGTAACGGCGCTGTTTGCCACAACGGCTGAATTGGAGGCCGGACATGAGACGAGCGCTAAAGTATGTTTTTTAATGCCTGTCATTCAGTGTATAAATCGTTGTTCTTCTTCTTCTTCATCATCAGCGTGCATTCGCCCACCGTTTGGGCATACGTCTCTCCAATCACTCTCCATCCGGATCGGTTGTCCGTTTTCCTCATCCAAACTAGTCCAGCTGTCTCCTTAATGTCATCAGACCATCGGGCCGGTGGTCTGCCCACACTTCGTCTGCCTAGCCAGGGTCTCCACTCCAAAACGCGCTTGCTCCACCGTTTGTCGTATCGTCGGCCCACGTGGCCGGCCCAAGCCCATTTCAGCTTGGCCACTCTTTGACCCTCGTTGACCACCTTCGTGCGCTGTCTGATGAGCTCGTTTCGGACTCGATCGTGCAACGATATGCCAAGTTATCAATTATAATAAAGGATGAATCGTTAAAACAATATTGTAGCGTTTTGAGACTGTGTAGGCAGTGTTTCTATGCCTTTATGTAGCGCACTCCAATCTTGGAGAGGTCTGGAGAGAAAGTCTAAACAGGGACATACTAGATGCAAGCCTTTTTGAGTCGTTGATTGTCAAAGGTAGCCTAAATGGTGAAATTTCACCTAATATGGCAACTCTGGTTATCTTGGTTGTTTTATACAGTTTCTCCTGATTTCGTTAGCCACACCTATTTGTGACAATAATCGTTTTCTGTAACAGATGCTGCAGCAATTCGCTGCCGTGAACCTGACTGCGACAAAAGGAACCGCCCTCTCTGCGAGTCAACGATTGAAGACTCTGATCCAGCAAAACGTTCCTCCAAACGGCATCTTGACAGACCCAGACGACGTCAACTTCATTTCCCACTCGATATTTAACTACATTCATTATTTGGACCGGGAGAAAGAACTAGGTATGAATGGAATCGCTGATATATTTATTATATATGGTATTAGATTGCTCAACTCCATAGTACATTTTGGCAACCTTTCGCAGATAGCATTGACGGTAAAACTAAGATTTTTTTTACCATCTATAATTAGATTGATAATGAATGGTTTGATACATTGATAATGAAAGGACTGATTGATTATAAAAACCCAATGTCTTTTGTTTTTTAGTCTATCTGAACTAAAGTGCGGTATTATTACATATTGAAATCTGTGTACCAAATTAAAAATTGACATTTAAGTAAATAATTTTTTTTTTTTTAATTTATTTTTATTTATTTATTTATAGTATTACACAAGTTCGTTTGTACAGTTTACCATATCATGTTGCATATATATATATATGAGACGTTAGCAAAAAACTGATTCTCTAGGAGATATAGTAATGAATAAAAGTCGCCTAACTAGGCCAGGGCCTGTTCTAAGGCAGACTTTATAAAATATTGTTTAAATGTATCTAATCAAATTACTAAATAATTATTATATATATAAAATAATAAGAGCTTTGATTTAAAATTTGTTTGTTAGTATATCTAATTGTTTTATTTTGAAATGTGATACCGTATAGGTTTATTTAGAGCTTCATCTAAAGTGCGTTGACATACTGTTATACATTGAGAACATAAGAGAATATTATTCAATTTTTCGAACTATAAGTGCCATCTACACGTTGCATTTCATAGTAAAATATTATAAAATCTTGGCTGCCAAATCGTAGTACTGCATTGAGCAATCTAATATACTAAATATTGAAAGTCGATACAAGTGCTTCATAAATACATCACTAAGTTATTTGTGTTATTTTCTATAGGTTCGGTTTTGATCGACATCATAAGCTTGACTATGAAACTGCCAATCGAGGTATTAAAAGCGGCCGAGAGTCTTCATAACTGCTCCTCTTCCATGCACAGAGCTGTTGAAATGATATCCAAATATATTACTAGCATCGAAGGTCATAAGGTTGGCTATCTTTATTTGTTTTTCTAATAATGCTATAAGAGATGATTGCCAGTATGCCAATGAAAAAATGTTCATATACTCGCTTTCCTTTATCGTATAATCTCCCAATCGACACCCTCCCTATCTCCATGAGCTTTTCGAACCATTAATTTCTTACCGTTTCGTACTTTGGTCATCCTCTGACAATTTACTAAAATTCCTTGTAATAATACTGACTTCTACTTCTACTCTTTCTGTAACCATGATGCAAGACTGGAACGATATCCCAGCAAATATACAAAACTCGCCCTTATTTGAATCATTCAAGACACTTTAAAAGGTACTACTTTTCTTAAAAGTAACCAGTTCTTCCCTTTCTCTCTCCTTTCTCTCTCTCCTTTCTCTCTCGTAGTTTAACTTGTTTGTATTTTATACGGACAAACTTATTTTGTCTTAACCTATAAGAACGCACGTAGGATACGTCTGCTGTATTATCGCGTGCACGCAACAAACCATATCTCGTACGTTAAAGTACGAGACGTTAAAGTACCAAAAAAAAAAAGCAAAATCCACAAAACGTATGTGATAGGTCAAATTGTTCCTACGATTTTAAATACAAGAAAGGGTCATAAATGTATATTGTGAAAAAAAGTTTTTTTTGGTATATTGTAAACCAGTATTGTTATTAAGAAATCTAATGAAAAAACCCAACGATTCTTTACCTACTTTTTGACTAACATCCCAAAGATAGGGCAGTTAATAATCTTTATTTCCACAATGCCTGCATGTACCACTGCACTGATTATATTAATTGCAAGATAATGCCATGCGGCAATAAGCTTGCTTTTTTGCATTTTATTTTTTAAGTGCAGATATAAAGTTTATTATATTTTTTTTTATTAAGGGAGATCCCAGAGCGGGTTCACCGAGATACTTCAAGAACTAAATAGACTAGAGCAGAGTTTCCTATATAGGGTTTCACAAAATAAAATCAAGGGTTCTGAAAACAATCCATAAAAGATATTAAGTTAGGACATTATTATTATTATTGCTTTTACAAACAGGCAGCATAATTGCTGATATGTTTGTATATAACACTGAATACAATTACAAGTTCTGTTTAAGATGTACATCTCTATTTTTGAATATGTTGGCACTACTTGCTTCAACCACTTCAGCGGGAAAACTGTTCCACTGGTCCACAATCCTGTTGGTTAGGAAATGTTTCCTGGAATTCATGTGGAATCGCATTTTCTCCAGCTTAAAGTTGTGTCCTCGCAGATGATCCTTGTAGTTTCGCTTGAAAATAGAAAGCAATTCGGGGCAATTGTAGCATCCGTTGAGGATCGTATATGTCTCAATGAGGTCACTCCTGATCCGACGATCTTTGAGTGAGGGCAGTTGCAATCTGCGGAGCCGTTCTGCATATTCCAGATTTTTGAACTCCATTGGCATCTTGGTCGCTTGGCGCTGGACTTTCTCGAGGAGACCCTCATCTTTCCCAAAGTACGGGTTCCATATCTAGGATCCAAACTTTAGCATAGGTCTGATATAGGTTTTGTATAGTGACACAAATGAGCCTGGTGTGATATATTTAAATGACTTGCTGATGTGGTACATAATTGAGTTCCCTTTTTTTTCACAATCTGTGTAATGTTCTCACCCCACTTCAGATCGCTTACTATAGGTGAGTTGTAAAAGATAAGTTGTTATGATAATAAACATGATAAATTTGTATTTCTTTTAATATATTTTACTTTTTTCAGTCGAATTTAGTGACGGAGCGGTTTGCTGTGAAGCGAGAGTCCTTCACGGGAGTGACTTGCATGTGGTTCTCGAGCCTCGAAGACACTGAGGGGAAAACCAAGATGCTACATTGCTCCACATCCAATCGCAGCATTACACCTCTGCTCAGCGTCAGGGACAAAATTATCCACGCCAGTGTACAGGTCTGTGTTTATTTTATTTACAAACTGCCCTCCCCGACTTTGTAAGGGAAGAGTTTTAAACTTATTGTTTGGGATGAGGCTACAACGCCGAACAAACTTACTGGCCAAAACTTTGTGGTCACAGCAAACAACTCATTTATTATATAGAGTATTAGATTAGTCAATGCCATACTTTGTTTTGCCAGCTAGGATCTTACTACGAAACGTAACATGTATATCAATGGCACTGTTTCAAAAAATTTATTAATCTACTCTTACGTTTAACCTGAGTTCCTTTTTAGATATACAACATACAAGGGGCGTGCACTTTATTCTATAGACCTGTTATTATTTCAAGCCCACAAGTCGTAATAACAGGTAATTAAAAGACAATGAAACATATATTTTTTCGTCAACAATCCATAATATGAATCTGGCCCTATATTTTTTTTTCACAGTGCGCAGTTCCATGTGCGTCTATAGTACACAAATTCTCCTGGTCCCAAATTCATATCAATACACGTACCGACAAGGGCGGTCCTAGCCTTACATTTTGGGGGGGGTCGGCGTTATGGGCCTAAAGTTTTTTGATCGGACCAATACCAAGTCCTAACCTAAAACCAGATTGATCAATATTGAATTACTTATCTTACCTTACTAATCTTAACTTACTTGAATTACTTGGTTTTTATCCTTCAGGTTAAAATTAATTGAAACATTAAATAGTAAATCAATTGTTTAATATGTAAAATAAAGACGAAAATTACAATACAAACTCTAATTTGGTCTTTGAACCCTGTGAAAATCTTGTAATCACAGCATCCACATCAACATCAATGTCCCTGTGAATGTTCAGGAGAGCTAGACTGACAAGGCGTTTTTCTCCCACGGATGCTCGGAGCCAACTTTTAACGCGACGCAGAGTTTAAAAGCTGCGTTCTCCAGTGGCACGTTCTCGGAAGGTCTGGAGTCTACTAAAATACCGGTGACGGTGAATCACACACAGGTGACACGTCGTGACACGTTCGTTGCTCACGAACACTGCCAAATATAGTCGAAGAGAAGGCGACCAAACGCCCGCATCGGTCCCTGCCTCCTACGAACATAGTCGAACAATCCCGACTCGACCCTAGTGAAGCCGATGTATTTACGTCAGTCGTCTCGTGGTCGTCTCGCGTTGTAGTTAGACTGGTGACCACAGGCGTATACGATGAGATTGATTTAATGATTTGTAATTAAAACTTAAAGTTCCCCTTTAATATACAATAATTTATTTATGGAAACAAGTGTATTTGCATAAGGAGCTTATTATAAGCCATATATTTAAGATTTTGGGGGGGGGGGGTCACGACCCCCTTGACCCCCCCCCTTGGACCGCCCTTGCGTACCGATTACTCACACATTCGTTAAACGAAAAAACAATTCCCTCCCGTTCAAGGGTACAACATATATTTCGAGGACGTTTCTTTACGTCCTACCTATACCCGATACTCTTTACTTTTGACGTACATATAAGTCATGCTCGGTTAACAGGTTAATATCTCGAAATGTATATTAGGAAAAGCAATCCCAATAAACAATTTTCTCTGGCAAACGCCCAGTTAGAAGCAATTAAGCAACAAAAAGATCTTGGAATAACATTTAGTAATGATCTGAAATGAGAAAAACACATTATTGCAATTGCTAACAGAGTCAACACTTCTATGTGATAAAGAAGGCTTTCCAAAATTTGTCGATAGAGGTGTTTATAGAGATCTACAAGGCATATATGAGACTTATTCTTGATTATGGCTATCAGCTCTGGAACCCCTACTTATGCAAAATGTAGATGTGCTGGAAAAAGTGCAGCGAAGGGCGACCAAAATACCAGTGGGCCTGAAGAATAGAAATTATGATGACCTGAACCAAACATTCAGTCCAAGTAACTACTCTCAAGCAAAGAAGACAAAGAGGGGAGATCATCAAGACATATAAAATTCTCACAAATTATTACGATGCATCTGGGCTAAAGAATATTTACTACTTGAACGTCTGCACAAACCTTCGAGGTCATGTCATAAACTGAACTGTCTAAATTTTAAATCTAATCCTCTTAAGAATAGTCTGCAAAATAGAGTATTGGACATGTGGATTAACTACTATTAGAAGTGATTAGTGCAAATTCTGTCTATCAATTTAAAAAAAGAACTCGATTTGTACCTAAAAACTTGTTAATATTGGACTAGCTTTACAAGATCTGATCTGGACGTGTCAGCTAAGCTGCTTGTAAAAAATAAGTAATAATAATAATAACAATGACTACATGCTGTAAAAGAATATTTTGTCTACATTAGGTGCTTGAGCAAAAAACAGAAGTTAAAGTCTTGGCTCATTAATAGAGATTATTTGCAGAACAAATGTGATATGACGTGATACAGTTGTACAGTTGTTGGTTAACCCTTAGAAAGCTAGCCATGGGAATGAAACTCACAACGGCATGTCTTCAACCCTCAAAAATGTCTTTGTAGGGGGTGTTAGTGTATGCATACTAACATATGATGGTGGCTTATTCAATGAAGGTGATATTTTT
The DNA here is from genome assembly GCA_944548615.1 of Micropterix aruncella. NCBI lineage: Eukaryota > Metazoa > Arthropoda > Insecta > Lepidoptera > Micropterigidae > Micropterix > Micropterix aruncella. The sequence goes on along the minus strand of OX155957.1, from coordinate 5,601,864 downwards.
TGCATATACAGTAGAACTCCAATTGTCCGACTATCCGAATTGCTGATTATCCGAAACTAAAAAGGATAGACGGAATCGTACTGATTGTTGATAATGTACCATTTCATCCCAACGAAGAATTGATGGAAAAACGGAATGGCCAGTTAAAAACAATCTTTTTTACCATCAAACGTCATAAGATTATTGCAACCGATGTACCAGTCTGTTATCAAAATCATGAAACGCCATTACAGAAGGCAACTTTTAAGGAAACTTTTGGTAGAGGGCGATGAAGAAGGTGTGTTGGCTAACAACAAAAAAAAATATTTAAAAGATTGACCTTAACCCCTCAAGCGGCGGGTGTAAATCTTGGCAGTCACCTGTCATTTCTGAGAGTTGAAGGTCAAAAATATAGCACTTTAGAAAAACGGTCATAAGAAACAATTTACTTGATGGATCATGAAAAAAAGAATTTTAGAATGATCGGATTGAAATTTGAAGTATAAAACATTAAAAACTCATTTTGTAAAACTATTAGATAATTATGAATAATTATTAGAAAGTTGGGGAACTGAAAAAACTCACTTATTCAGCGATATCGACGTTTTATCTCAAAATACGAAACCCTATCTAGAAATTTTAAACACATTTGTGTACGTTATTACATGCTTTACCAAATCTATTAGTTCGTTTTATTTATTTTCATACATATATCCGAAGAGTAGCTACATAATATCCGAAGAGAAGCACAGATACGAACAATGGCAGCACTCAACTAAGTGCCCCCAGAATACAAACAATGATTTTTATTTTATTTTATTATTATTAAGGAAACTTACAGCTATTACAGGAGAAATATCTGAATTTTATTTATAGACTACAATTCCAGTTAAAAGTTTCCACTTAAAGATAGTAAAAGTATACAGTCGCCTAGGAATGGGATAGGAGGAAGTGGAGGGGAATTAAAGATATAAATTTTGTTTTAATAATATTTTATTTTATTATTTTATTATTAAGGAAATTTTATGGTTTGATATTAGGGATTCTAGACTGCGAGAAGCACGACTAAATAATCGTACAATACAGAATTTATCCGTCTTTCTCACACATATCTAACAGGGGGTGGTTGCACTGTGATTTTGGTGTAAATTCAGTTCGTTGAGAGCGTGGTTTGTCGCTCCGCGCTCGTATCCGTTTTGGGACATTACTGAGCATTGACTACAATACATCGTACCCGATTCGGGACGTTACTGTCTTAAGGGGTTAATGTCGAAGTTATAGCAGACACGGGACCATCAGCTCTTTTTCTTTAAAAATATTTTTATTCTCCCATACTTATATACAGCAATTAATTAAAATACACCCTTTTTTTGGTAAAAAATCCAATTATCCGAATGGGGTCCGGTCCCAATTGATTCGGATAATTGGAGATCTACTGTATTTTTTCATTGGTCCCAAATTATATAATGGCATAGAGGAAAAATGGAAACACTTAAAGAACAATCAAGAGTTTAAAGACAATATTAATAAATGGTTATTTGAATTAGGAAGGTTTAAATCTGAAAACTTTGTTTGTAAAGCGTATGTATAACGGTTAATTTAAAAATATTATTGTATATTTATATAAATTATTATGTATATATTAATAGTATATCATATCATATTTTTATTTATTTTAGTTCATATTTTTTAGCAGTGATTTTATAATTGTATTTATATATTTTATAAAATTATAAATGTGTTTATACCATATATCATTTATTATTTATTGATGTCGTATTTACGTATATGTGAATTTGCCATATTGTGTTACCTACAATGTATTATTCGTACAAATTTAGTGTTTGGATTTGTATTATAATGTTATTTATTTATAATTATATATTATTCAATCTTAAAATAATAATTTTAAAAAAATTAATTAAGTACATTCATTTATTATAAAAATAAAAAGTTTTTTCAAGTTAATTAGGCTAATTGTTACATAAGTTGTATTACTTATTTTAATTACTCTGACCCGCCTAGATACGGGACAGTTTAGTCCTAGTTAGGTGGGCAATGAGCATTAGCTGCATTTCGGTGTTCAATTTTTCCGAGTTACTTATAACATTGATAACAATGGGGCTAAATGTACAAAAATAAAATGAATAAAGTATTAAACCATAAAAACCATAAATTACATAATTGCATAAATACGGAGATTGGCCGTCTGCGAGTCATCGCAGCGGAAAAACCACCGATCGGTGGTATAAGCATTCCAACGGTTAAAGAAATATCATCAAAAACCTAAAAGAAAAGTACCCCCCCCCCCCCTTTGTAGTTATTCATAGCATTTTTGGTTATTTCATGTAAATTATTTTTTAGATTCCTCCGACGCTGCTATACCGAATCGACCATGCATTCACCTCGGATGATCCCAGCGATTTGCTTAGCAAAGTATACGATCTGGTTGTGTCAGTTTATAAGGACAGTTCATTCTTTCCGACTCTTCCCGAGCGGATAGGCAACAGTACAGAAGAACACGCACCGCAGCGGTTTTGGAATTATGGCGGTGCTAAGACCAGCCGGAGCATTGCCATCACATCGCCAGTCGTCGGAGTAAACTTGGGTACGAATTTTATTTTCTTTTTATTTCAATAGAAGAATTGGTCTATACCAGGGTATACCAAAGTGTGTCACGGCACTGGGGGTGGAGATCAGGTGTGCCGCATGGCACCCATGTTCTCTAATCCAGTCTGTTGCTAAGCAAACGAAAAACTGTCAAGGTTACTCATCGAAAACTGGTCCACCCGCCAATCAATAATGAACGGGAACATTGACAGCTCAGAACGTCTGAATATGTGAGCAGATAGTCTTCAGAATGGGAGGGGAAGAAAACGGGGGATAGGTCCATGAGGGCAGAACCCGAGCAATGCTTGTGTGGCATTGGGCTCAACTGCGTTTCTTCGTGACCTAAAATCTGAAATTGGTTTAAGTGAACGAGACGGTGCAATACGTTAGAGCGGAATATGAAATGAATGGTTTTCATTTTACCGTATTAAAACTACTCACCGAAGATAAAGCAGCTGAATCTAAGATTGCGCAAAATGCGTTCAAAGTTAGGGGTCCGGCACACTGGTCCGATGCATTATGACATCTGGCCCTTGTATTTATCCTATGAAACGTTGCGTGGGATAAGTGTGTCTGCTTCTATCTAAATTCAAGGGCCAGATGTCATCATGCATTGCGTACGTTGCGTACGTAGGCCCAGTGTCGGACCCCTTATTCGGACGGCTATAAGTTTGACAGGTGCGGAAAAATCGACAATCGTTAATTCCATATTCCGCTCGTATTGCTCTGTCTCGTTCGCTTGAACAAATTTCCAATTTTAGTTCACGAAGAAATGCAATCGGGCCCATCAGCTAGTTGATTATAGAAGCTCTCAACTCTGGACCGCTGACAGATACGACCAAGCAAGGGTCGCTCGAACATAACAATTATAAATTTCTATTTTCATACATTGTATTTTCTTTGTTGCAAAAGTAACAAAGAATGTTCTATGCAACATCCTCTAGCACAGCGGTCTGCAACCTTTTTGATGTTGCGACCCCAAAATTAAAAAAAGAGTTTTCAGCGACCCCAGAAAAAAACACTAAATTTACAAATGCAAAGGTTGGTTCAGGTAACGAGATCAAGGTAAACTTCAATTTTCCTGCATGTTCTAGCTGTTTTTATTTCGTAAATTATATCGGAAAGTTTATTTATTTTGGAAAATAATATTAGAGCATAAGAGAAAATATGCTTTTAACATATTTATGAAGGCATTAAATGAGACAAGCAATTATTTTAACATTTTATTCACTAAGAAAATTAGGTAAGTAAGTTTAAAAAATAATTTGAACCTTGTGCTTGCACACATTCAGTCAGTATATTAATTCTTGGTGATATATTATCCGAAATAGACACCCTCAAATCAGGTTCTACATTGTCTGGAGCGATATTTTGTTTTTATAGCGGTCAATGTGGAGAAAGCTGTCTCATGCTGTTTTATAGCGGTCAATGTGGAGAAAAATGTAGATGCGAATGGCAGCAATTTCAGCAGAGATATTTTGTATAACAGTGGTTATTCCTTTTCCGTCATTATCCAGAACTTGGATGGATCCGTGGTTTGGAAAATAGCTCGAAGGGTTTCATCGGACATTAAATCGATCAGCTGCTCCTTTTCTTTAAAGTTCATCGAATCTCTCCGTTTTAAAGAAATTGGAATCAAAATGTGTATGGAGAGGTTATATTTTAACCCTTGGAGTAAATGGGTATTTTCATGGATGCATCTGTCTCTGTTGCAGGATTTTCGGCGACATCGACCTTAACCCTTTGAGTATGATACGACCAAATCTGGTTCTGAAACAATTATCCGTTGAGTATGATACGACCAGATCTGGTTCCGCGTTTTTTTCACTTCTTTGACGTTCTCATATTTATTCATAATTATCTAATTGTTTTACAAAATGATATTTCAATATTCTATATTCGAAATTTCAATGCAATCATTGTGCAGTTGTTCTTTTTATGATTGGTGTAGTAGTTTCGTAGTTATAGTACTTTAAGTCGATGTCGCCAAAAATCCTGCAAAAGAGACAGATGCATCCATGAAAATACCCATTTACTCCAAGGGTTAAAGTTTTATAACTACGAAACTACTACACCAATCATAAAAAGAACAACTGCGCAATGATTGCATTGAAATTTCGAATATAGAATATTGAAATATAATTTTGTAAAACAATTAGATAATTATGAATAAATATGAGAACGTCAAAGAAGTGAAAAAAACGCGCGACCAGATTTGGTCGACTCGTACTCAACGGATAATTGTTTCGCGACCAGATTTGGTTGACTCATACTCAACGGGTTAAGCATAAACTGTAATAAAAATCGATAAGTACAGGACCTTGTTGACTTTTTTGACGACCCCATAATAATATTTCGCGACCCCGTGCGGGGTCGCGACCCCAGGGTTGCGGAAGGCTGCTCTAGCAGAACCTTTGTTTGATTCATCCTCTTTGTTTGATTTACAGTGAATGTTTCTATGCAACATCCTCTGGCAGAACCAGTGTACATAATGGTGCGGGACGTAGGCATAGCTACTGGAATCGAAGGTCGAGCCGCTATTTGGGACGAACAGAATCGGATGTGGAATGGAACAAGCGATGGTGAGTGCCTTTGTTTTATACTAGCTGTGTTAGTCCCTTTCTGACTGAACAAATGTATTTTATCCATTGCTCCGGGCAAGCCCACCATCGACTGTTGTCGCTTTGCCATCCTGAAATAGGTCCCAAAGATAATCCACGATCCAGCTCCGTCAGCCTCTCTTCATAGTTTAGCTTCTTTAATCAACTTTTAACCTTTCGGAAGCCACTCATTCCATGCAAACTTTTTGAAGCCCTCGAAAATGTGTTTGTAGAAGGTGTGTGCAAGAATACTAATATATAACGGTGGATTATTCAATGGCAGGCTTCAATGACAAGCTTTTACCGCAGTGGAGGAAGAAATAGAGCAGATAATTGAATAAATACAGATATAATACGGATAATACGGAAAACGCCGATCGGCGTGCGTGGTCACCCAGGGGTTAATCATCGTCGCTCTACATTGGACATTTTGATGAGAAGTAGTCTTTGTTCAGAAAAGACCGACCCGGCAGAAACGGAGGAGGTATAGCCGTGTACGTCGCACACTCCCACAAAGGATCACCACTACTAGCACAAGTAAACTTCACCTATACTATTGATAATATTGAAGCTCTATGGTTGGATATCCAAATATACAATTTGAAATTCTTACTTGCCTGCGTTTACCGCCCGACCACATATACCTTTGAGGAGACGGATGAGATACTATTCGATACAATACAGCAGGCCTCGGAAAAGCACACTACGTTAATAATGGGTGACTTTAACCTGCCCGGCATCACTTGGCCATTACAACGATTGGGCGGGTGCAACATGTTACACGAAAAATTCGTCGACATGTACTTGAACAGTAACCTAAGTCAACTTGTAACTGGAATAACTAGAAAACGCAACAATCAGGAATCACTACTTGATCTAGTCCTCTGCAATGATGAGTGCTTCGTCACAGAGGTAGAGATACTTCCCAATATCGGTAAGAGTGACCACTTTGTGTTGTTGGCCAAAACCCAGCTCAGCGTAGAGTATCATGGGAGGAAGCCGCAGGCAAGGAAACGAGACTACTTCAGAGCAGACTACACCGCCGTTGAACACGCACTCAACCAGTACGTGAGTGTAAACCAACATAATAATGTTGAAGATTTGTGGCAAGATTTTAAATATAGAATAGACTATGCTGTGAAACTACACATACCTTTCAAGCAACACAGACCTGTCTTTAAAAATAAACCCTGGATAAACAAGGATATTCTGGCTTTAATTAATGAAAAGAAAAAAGTGTGGAAAATTTATCAATTAAACAAAAATAAAAATAACTACGCAATATATAGAAATGTTAACAATAAAATTGTAAATATGACAAGACAGGCAAGATGTAACTACGAGTCGGGTATTATAGACTCTGGGCCCAAATCTTTCTACAGCTACATACGCAAACAAATATCTACAAAGGTTAGAGTCCCACTAGCACTAAAGCATAATGGCAATCTTGTAACAGGCAGCAAAGCTGTGGCTGATGTCTTTGTCGACCAATTTGAGAATACCTATGTCCGAGAACCAGATGGACCTCTCCCAACTGTAAGTGTACCTAGAGTTGAGAACTCCCTGACAGATATAGTATTCACGCCAGCATCTGTAGCGGAAGCCTTAAATTCGTTTAAAGATGAAACTGCAATGGGGTTTGATGAAATCCCAGCTGTTCTTTTGAAGAAATGCTCCCCGTCTATCAGCAGTCTCTTAGCACGAATAATGAACAAATCTTTCGAAGACGGACAGCTGCCGAGCGACTGGAAACAAGCCATAGTTACACCAGTGTACAAAAAGGGCAGCAAGTTCTCAGCTATTAACTACCGACCGATAAGCCTAACCAGCTTTGTTTGCAAGACTATGGAGAAAATTATTGCTAACTCTCTAAAGAACTTCCTCAAAAACGAGCAAATAATTTTGGATGAACAACACGGTTTTGTGCCTGGGAGGTCCGTCGTTACTAATCTACTCACCTGTGTTAATCATTGGACCACAGAATGGGATCAACGACAGCCTACCGATGTTGTCTACCTAGACTACGAAAAAGCCTTCGACCGGGTGCCCATAAGAAGACTCTTGCTGAAGTTGGGACATTTTGGAATAAGAGGAAAACTCCACACCTGGCTCTCTGACTTCCTTATCAATAGAAAACTTAGAGTGAGAGTAGGTGATGACCTTTCCGAAAATAGACCTGTCCACAGCGGAGTCCCCCAAGGGTCGGTCATCGGCCCGATTGTCTTCGGTATCTACCTAACGGACTTCCGAGCAATCCTACAGATGATGTACTCCCTGTTTGCCGACGACGCTAAAATTATTGGGAACCCACTCACGCAGCACCCTGACCTACAGGATGATCTTGAGCGCATTACCGCATGGACGCAAGACTGGTTAATGTCACTCAACGTGGATAAGTGCACCGTCCTTCATATAGGAAAAGAAAACCCAAGGAAAACATACACTATTCAGGGAAATGCTTTAATCAGTGTGGAGACACACAGGGATTTGGGTGTCATAATCGCAGAAGATTTAAAATGGGAGGCACACATCATAACTATGGTAAAGAGAGCGAACTCATTGCTGTATACAATAAATAAAGCTTTCTCACATATAACCCCTGAGCTTTTCCTAAAGATTTATAAAACATATGTCCGACCTATGCTGGAGTAGGTATGCATACCAGATCTGGAATCCCTACTTCAAGAAGGATATTGACCTGCTGGAATGAGTACAACGTAGAGCTACAAAAATGCCAAATGCGCTGAGAAATAAAAGCTACGAAACCCGGCTGGATGAGCTTGGCCTGAGCACTCTACAAGAGCGAAGGAAACGGGGAGATCTCATTGAGACTTTTAAGATTCTGAACGCCTTCTACAGCGTTCCCAGGCTGCAAGATATGTTCTCCCTTGCTAATACTATAAACCTGAGAGGACACTCTAAAAAGCTGTACCACAATAAGTTCAAGCAGAACCCACGCCGGCACTTTCTCACCAATAGAGTGGTAGAATCTTGGAACAATCTACCCAGTGAAGTTGTAAATGCTGTCTCCATAAATGCTTTCAAGAACAAACTGGACGATCATATAAAACATAAAACAAAAACAATAACAAAAACTGTTACTAAAAAATAAGTTTTGTGATATAGGCGCATCAGCTAAAGCTGCTAGCCTATTATTATTAATAATAATAATAATAATAATACAAGGAGCAGAAAAGTTTTGGCGTTAAACACTGAACGGCTTTGCGGATGAGATATACAGTTGAATTTCCCCTTTTCACCACTGCAGCTTCGTTTATTCCCCTTCAAGTCTTACTTGGTTATAATTCCTAAGTCCTTCTGCGATTTCAATTATTATTATTATTTATTCTGGACAGGCAGCTTTGCTGATACTTCCAGATCGGATCTTGTAAAGCTTGCCATAAACAATATTAACAAGTTTTTAGGTATAAGTCGAGCCTGTTCTTAAATTTAATTGATTAAGTTTAAATTAAATTGATTGACAGAGCTTGCACAAACCACTTCAAATGATAGTTTATTCTACATGTCCAACACTCTATTTCACAGAACGCTCTTAAGATGATTAGATTGAAATTTTACACGGTTGAGTTTTTCGCTATGGTTTTCGTTGACGTTGAATTTGTAAATGGCTTCGAAGGGGGAGTGAATGGGTGGTAAAGTGAACGCTCACATGTGGCAAAACAGCTATCCTAAACCTACCACAGCCAGTCGCTAGTCCGGAATCCACTGCTCACCCCCCAGAAGTGTAAAAAATAGTATTATGATGGGCCCGACTCTAGTCGGTGAATTCCATGGCAGCTCCGTTTGTATTTTATTTTATTTACTTCCCCTATTCTAGCCCAGGTACATTGTAATAATTTGGGAGAATTTAATATGTCTCCATCAGGTTCTCTCTTTGTCTTCTTTTTTCATCATTCCTATCCTTCAGACCCACAGGCATTTTGGTTGCCCTTCGCTGCACCTTCTCTAGGACATCTACATCTTTGCATAAGTAGGGTCTCAAGAATAGGTATCACAAATGCCTTGTAGATTTTTATAAACGCCTCTATTGACAGATATTGGAAAACCTTCCTTTTAAAGTATTAAAAAAAATAATAACAAAATTCTTTTACAGGTTGCAGCGTATCGCACATCATTACAAATATGGTAGTAATCCAATGCTACAGGCTCGGCTACGTCGGATTACTACAAAATGTGGAAGTGGGAATCTACGGCGGTCGCACGGCCGGTGCGCGGTTTCGCTTCTCCCATCCGGCTATCTACGTCGGCAGCTTGATATTAGTCACCTGTTTGATGAGCGCCACCCTCAGCTACGTACTATGCTACTCGGCCATACAAATGGCCAAGAGAATAAAACATTCGTTGATTAACACGTGGCTGGCGATGACTTTACTGTGTTTCATGTATACGCTCGGTATATACCAAACGGAAGACGTTAAGCTGTGCCGAGCGATCGGCATCGCTATTCATTACTTGACACTGTCTTGTTTGCTGTGGATGATCGTGTCCGCGAGTAACACATATAAATGCTTATCGAAAACGCGCAGGAACACCGTACGAAACCAAGAAGACGAATTAGCGTCGGATGTTCCTATACAAAAACCAATCCTCGGTTTATATTTAGTCGGGTGGGGAATTGCGTCTATCGTCTGCGGGATTTCCGGCGCTGTGAACATGAAAGAATACGCATCGTATTCGCGCTGTTTTTTGAGCGATCCGCCCGCTCTGAGCGCAGTCTTCGTCCCCGCCGGGATCCTGATAGCGTTTCTCTCCGTTTTGTATCTCATGATCAGATGCGCGATTCGAAACGCCGACGGCCAGCCCTCCGAAGGGACCCAAGCGACGGAAAACGTCGATTTGGACGCTTGGGAGCCGAATTTGTTGAACGACCAAGACGCCGATCGCGGGAGCGAACGGAGCATTGCGGAGAGCGAGATGGAAGATTCCGAGCACGCGCCGATCGTGAGATTGCGAGCGCAGATTATAGTGTTGTGCGTTTATTTAGCGCTGTGGACGTGCGGGGCCGTCGCCGTCTACAGACCTTTCCCGCGATATTTACCTTATCAAGAGGATATTTTCAGTATTCTTTACGCGCTGTGCGCGACGGTGCTCGGGACGTTTATATTGTTCTTTTACGGCATCGCTCGCAGCGACGTTCGCTCGCAGTGGCTCGTCATGCACTGCTATTTGAAAAAGCGAAAGCAGTGCTGCCGCAACCGCAGCGTTTTCGACGCGAATTCGGCGAACGTTCCGGCGAATCGGAACGCGCTGACCCCCATCGCCAACCGCCTGGGGTCCAGCGTTCGTTCCCGTTCCAGCAGCCAGAATTCCAGCCGCCCCAACTCCAAAGCCAACAACGGCAACATTGCGAAAGCGGGCGCCGATCTCAACGGGCACACGCGACGGGACTCGCCGTCGAAGAACAAAATCGCCAACATAAACCTGGTCGTTTTGCACCGGCAGCAGTACCGATCGGACGGCTCGATCGCGGTTCGCCCGCAGAACGGCGGCGGTTCCGACGCCGAAATGTTCTACAATCCTAACCAGATAAACGTGGCCAGGAAATTCTTCAAAAAGCAGCGGCAGAACGTGCGCCGAAACTGCCTAGATATCCCGCAGCGGGACAGAGATGCGGAATCGCAAGCGTCCGTCCCCTCCTTTCGCCGAGAACACTACGACGGCCTCCTCACTTCGAGCTCCAAAGTGAACAACACGAATATACATTTTGAAAAATCGCAGCTCTCGGACGGATGCGTTAAAGAGAGTCGAAATAGCGCTAATCCGAATATCCTTCCTTCGGAGGGCGCCGCCGATAAGCAGCACGACAAAAATTTCATATTCGAAATGGCGATAAAAAATAAGCCGAAAATTAATAACGCGTCCCCCGTTCTGATGAACATTTATACGAACGTTCCCGAGACGGCGAGACCGCAACATCAAATCGTGTCGCCTTCCGCCCGCTCGGAGGAAGACCTGACGTCGCATAAAGATTTGCCGGAGATGCGCACCGTATCGCAGCAGTGCAGCTTGGAATACAGTTCGAATTCCGAAGTGGCCGTACCGCTGGAAGGCGCGTATTCCGACAGGACGCTCGATACCGTGACGCCGAGCGACGCGGAATCGTTCAACCGCTTCGCCGAGTATTTACAACGCGAGAAACCCAACCCGATTCACTCGAGCGAACCGCGTTTGGACGGAAGCGACTTTAAAAACAAGAAAAAAGCGACTAAATCGTTCGAGGAACTGTCGAAAGACTGCTCGCACGATTTGGAAATGTCGCGGAGCACCCCGTGCGGCCTGGACGCGGACGCGGACGACGAATTCGATAAGCTAATCGACGACAAGTCGGCGGTGTGTGCGCGGCCCGGCGAAAACGACAGCGACATCTACTACCCCAACTACCAAATGTCCGAGCTGAGCATCCGCAGCCACGGTTTGTACGCCCCCTCGCCCACGGCCATCTGTCGGAACGAGCTGAGCATGAGCCTGAGCCACGAGGACTTCGGCAATAACGAAAACCAATACGTCAATTACAATCCCGCGTGGAGAAAGGCGGAAATTGCGAGAAACCGGGACGGCAGCCCCGTTTCCTTCGTCAGCGAAATCGACGAGTTGTACACGCGGATAACGAACGGGGAGAACGAACGGACGATGCGGAGGAACGAGAAAGCGAAGAGCGAAAAGGCCGAAACGAGCGACGTCACCCTCAAAGCGTGCGAAACGAGCAGCTGCGTCAGCGAATCGCTTTCGGACGTCGGCAACGACGACTTACGGGTCGAATCCACCGTCTAGAAATAGTTGTATTTGTAAATAAATTATTTGCCAAACGTAAGCAATAACCGATGCATTTATTAGATTTTTTGAAATTTGTACTAATTAGCTTTTGCTGCATAGTTTCTTCCAGTACCTTTTTGTATAGATTTTGACTTTTTGCTTAGGCTAGCCGTTTTTTAAAAAAAATGTAAACTATTACGGTTGTTTAACATTATAAAATGATTAAAAACAGATTTTATGTAACGTGAGTGTTGGTGCACTGCGGAATTTAAAAGGCACACCCTCATTCCGCCCTGGTAATTTGTGTAGTCTACTCTCAGAACAATAGCTAACGATGACTGAAGGTTGATTTACATTGAGTGAGTTGCCTACTTCAAATTCAAGTCAAGTCAGTGCAAATTCAAGACAACCCAAGACTGCCATTGATTTTAAGTCAGTACAAGCTATCGCATCAGTACTGACTTCGAAATTCCTACTTATATTTTGTAGTCAGTCCGCTCCTCACCCATGCCAGCGGTACTGACCTTGTCATGCATGTAGCTCATGCACTGTCGTAAATTTTAACTAGCGAAAATGACATTTCTTTCCAACACCTAACATTTCTATCATCTAACAGCTTCTACTGCAGCAACAGCAGATAGAAAAAAACGAATAATTCACTGGTATCAAATTCTGCCAATTTCAAGAACTAATTTTTCCCCACTGACGCACGTACATCCTGAAAAAAAACACAACTGATTTACATTTTCAGCTACTGACTTCAAACTCAAAACAACTCAGCGCTGACCCGGTACCGTCATCATGTAAATTGATTTTAACCTTTTGAAAGCTAGTTGTTCCATGCAAAATTTTTGAAGCCCTCGAAATTTTGTTTGTAGAAGGTGTGTGCAAGCATACTAATATATAACGGTGGCTAATTCAATGACAGGCTTTTACCGTAGTGGAGGGAGAAATTGAGCCGATAATTGAATAAATACGGATAATACGAAAAACCCTGATCGGGCGTGGCCACCCAGGGGTTAAGTCAGTACAAGCTATTGCATCAGTGCTAACTTCAAAATTCCCGCTATATATTTTTAAGTCAGTTCGCTCCTCACCTGTGCCTCACCTCACGGTATGACTTTCTCTAAACGCCAGTCAGTAGTTGGTCATTCGCTGGTACTGCATAGTAGGGTGACTTGGCATCGCGTCGTAAATTTTAAATAGCAAAAATTACCTACCTCTTCTAACATTTCCGTCAACTGTTCTAAAAGCAGATATGAAAATTTTCTCAAAAAATTTGTATCATTCTTTGAAATTGTATCGTATCAAATTCTGTCCTTTTTGAGGACTCATTCTTCCTCACTAACTAATAATGATCGTACACCGTGACAAAATAACCATGACTAAATGACTGACTAAAGAGTGTGCAGTTCTCAGCGCCAGCACTGACAGCTGTAACTGACTGATCAGCCATTACATCACATTAGCCCTGGACAGTGTCGAATGCCACCAACTTCACGTTGTAAATCTATTTGTAATCATTTTATAGTAGCGGTTTGTAAATATAGTATTAACAAAACCCGACTCGAATCCCTCAGTTGCCAGAAGCACTCAGTTGCCGAAGCAGTTGCTCCACTATTGTCATTTAATTCGTGCCTTGTATTTACGCGTAGATATTACGAACGTCTGAGATTACAGTACCGTGCGAATTAATTGGAACAGAGTATTTTTTTCGAAAAGTGCTTTATTGGACATAAACATACAAAAACAGTACTGGTAGTTATAGATTGTTAGTTTTTATATAGAACGTGTCCTCCTCTTACGTTGATAACACCTTTCACTCTTGTAGAAATAGAATTTACCAGGTTTTGCGAGCTTCCTTTCAGTTCGTCATCGTGAAACCAGACTTGAATTACTACATCTTGGTTTTCGTTGTACAATCCATCTTCGACATCCGTTTTTTTGCAAATGGCCCAAAGGTTTTCGATCAGGTTGCGATCGTGGGAGTTTCCGGGTCATTCAAGTACAGTAATTTGGTTCTGTGTGAAAAACTATCTTTTTTCAAAGAATGGCATGGGGTGAGATCCTGTTAAAAATTCCCTCGGAAGGATAGACCTTGTAGAGCTCCGGTATCATGATTTGATACGATGTCAGTATATGGGTCCGAATTTGAATTCCGACCAATATATTGACATCAAACGCAAAAGGAGGACACATTCTGTATTAAAACTAACAATCTATAACTACCAGTACTGTTTTTGTATGTTTATGTCCAATAATACAAAAAAAAATACTCGAAATAATAACAGTACTGTACAAGTGGAGACGAATTACTTTACAATAACCAGTTTTAACCGTGTCAAGACTGCCTCGTGCTTCTTACATAATTTTAAATAAGATTTTTGACTGATGTAGTAAATCGAATATGTTTAGACTGATTTAAAAACCCGCCGATTTTACAATGATCTTTATCAACTCGTTGAATCCCAAAACGCACCGAGGTCTATTCCAAAAATGGTTGTTTTGGAATACACCTCGTGTGAATTCTGAACTTTTGCTATGGCGATGTTGTGTATAGTCTTAATCCGTAAGTGCCATGGTAGCTTAGCTCACTTTTTTTAGATATATTGATGTTTATGACGTTTTCCTTCGAGGGGAAAATTTACACATTGTAGAAGATAAAACGCTTTTGGAATGTATTGTTATTTATGTGACATTGTCTATATACAATAATTAAAAATGAAAAAAGTTTTTTTTTAACAAGAACGGCCCAGTCTGATGCAGAACCCTTTGTCCTTTTTTTCCTATCGTGATTTCTTTGTTTTTCTGTCATTTATTTGCTCAGCCTTATATGCTTGGATAATTTGGTGTGTGCAGTCATGAAAATGTAAATTTGCATTGTTTTCAAATATGAGGTCCTGTGCCGGTATTATCCTTTGCAACTTCTTGCGGTCTGGCACATTCTCGATAACTACAAACAACGATGGAGAAGCTTATGATTAAATGCACAAGCCTCGGTGAAGTAGGTATGCTATTAGCCACTCCACATGATGAGCGACTCTGAATGGGCTAAACTCGTCAGCACCACTAAAGGTTTCGATAAATATGAATGCCAACCAAAGATGTTCGCCGAGACGTATCCCTCTGCTCGCTTCCCTCGCACCCTATCCCTGCATCGCCCTGTCGCTCGAAAGTGTGTCTCCTGTTTTCTTGGTATACAGTACCTTACCTACCGTAAGGATAAATGAAGCGTCGGTTGGGGGGGGGGGAGGGAGGGGATGATCAATGTAATTTTTTTTGCGAGAATAAGATAATACAGCCATCTTGTGGCTTGTTCCCAAACAAATCGAAGTATGAATCGATTTTGGAAAGCAAGATCATAGTTTTTCCTTAAATTAAGAGAGAAGGAAGCGTGTGTTGGGAAAGATTGCTCAAGGATCACACAGGTGTAGTACCTCGATGAGCCTCCTATTGCCGCTAAAGAGGAACTGTGATGAGAAATACTTATCAATGCCAATGACTTATCCACATTTACGCTTTTTTTCTGAGGTATATTTTAAGTAAAAGTATTTTTTTTAGAAACTCAAATTTCTTAACCCTTCAAGCCCCGCGACTTCGATATCGAAGTCAACTGAGCGCGTCCAGGAAACGTGATTTGATTGGGTTTTTCGTGTCATTTGAATAAAATACAACTGCATACGGAATGACACAAAAAACCCAATCAAATCACTTTTCCTGGACGCGTTCAGTTGACTTCGATATCGAAGTCGCGGGGCTTGAAGGCTTAATAGACGTAGAACGTCTATAAGAATCGTAGAACACCAATTGGGACCGGAACCCATTCGAATAATCAAAAATTCGGATAATTGGATTTTGCCGAAAATAGGGTCTATTTTAATTAAAGTGTATGCATATTAAAAAAACAATTTTTAAAGAAAAAGAGCTAATGTTCCCGTGTCTGCTTCAAGTTCGACATTAGGGTCCATCTTTCAAATTTATTTTTTTTGGTTAGCCAACACAGCTTCGTCTTTGCCCTCTACCAAAAGTTGCTTACTGAAATAGCGTTTCATGGTTTCTATAACAGATTGGTCCATTGTTTGCAACAAGCTTGTTACGTTTGGCGCTAAAAGGATTGTTTTAAACTGGCCATTCCTTTTTTTGTATCATCAAACTTTTACATTTTAATTTTGGATAATCAGCGATTCGGAGTTCGGATAATTGGAGTTCTACGGTATATTATTCTGAAAGTTTTCGCTTTTTCCTGAGGTGTAATTTTAGCAGTGTATTTAGAAACTCAAATATGTTTGGTTTAGAGACAAAATATATTTTTTCTCCCTCACTCTTGCTAAAGTGTCATTTTTAAGTTAGTAATTTTAAAAATGAAATTACGAAAAAAATCATCTTAGAATCCAAAAATTGACGTTTCATTCAGTTTTCTTAAAACCAAAATTGTTCTCTCAGAAAAATTGTTTCAAAACTGGGTTTCTTTACAAAAAAAAAAAGCAATCCAGCAATTGTCATACCAATTTGGAATCCTTATTAAATGCGCCAGCTTTTGATGTTACTTGCCAAATTAGCGTAGTATTTATTTTCAGTACAGTCAGTTAAAATTGGGCGAAGTATTAATTTTGAATACTTGGTTGGACAAAAAGTGACATTTTCTTCCAAGCTGGAGCATTTAACTTTAACCCCTCGAGCCTCAGAGGGACCGATCGGACTCAAACGTAAAAGCACAGCTGCGCCTCGTTGGGACCGATCGGACTCTAAAGTTAGTATTCTAAAGTTCTAATATGCAACAATTCTAAAGTGCAACAACGGTTTGGGAGAAATTAATATTTTGGTCGGCCGCCATAACAATTCTAAAATTTCCATAATTATACATAGTCTTTCAAAGACATGCGCTTGCAAAATCTCGCGGCTCGAGGGGTTAAATTTTAAGCAACAATTTACAGAAGCATTAAATAATAGAAATGAAATTGAAAAAAGTAAATACTAGTAGTAACGGGAGTGAAAAAACACCATCCCAGGGTGTTGATTTTCTCGTTTTTTTTGCCTATAATTTTAAAAATATATAACTTAGATTTTTTAATATTTTTCTGATAACTAGTGTGACTATCATCCGTTTCCGGCTTGATGTCGACTTCTGGGATACCCTGTATGAAATGTTTTATCTTAAATTTCCTCTGTAGAACGCATTTTTTGTAGGTAAGGATTAATATACCTCGTAGACACAGTAAATTGAAAGTGCTTCACTTATTATAAAAGAAAAATGCATTTATAACTAAATCATTTTACTAGATGGCCCCTCTGAATAAGGACAATAATCATCCCTAAAAAAACATAAATTCATAAGGTTATTTATCCTCGCCGGGAGCTCCAATTAAATGCCATCTTGTGCGGGCTTTCACTGCTGCATTCCTCACCAAACGCTTGCGATCATCCAGCTGTGTCACCAACCAAGAGTAAAGCATATCTTGCTTGTAAGGCAGCAATAACATATTGTCATAGTTCTCTGCGATATTGTATATCAGCTCCAGGCTTTTAATCCTAATTTCCTGGAAATAGATAAGATAACAAAAATGTAAAAAACTATATAGCTTTATATGTAGCTTTATAGGTTTATATGAGCAGCTTTTATATACCTATCGGTTTTATATATATTTGTACATAATAATATATAATTTTTATACATATTTTTTGTAAATTTTTCCATATGATAAAATAGCGGACGTATCACGTACGTTCGTATAGGTAGGGCGGTTAATTAATTACTGTATGTATGTTGAAAATAGAAGAAAAAAATATTTTTTTAAGAAAAAAACCAGCCATTACTTGCTTTAACCCTTCAAGCCCCGCGACTTCTATATCAAAGTCAACTGAACGCGTCCAGGAAAAGTGATTTGATTGGGTTTTTCGTGTCATTCCGTATTCAGTTGTATTTTATTTAAATGCACGATGATATTTGTATCATCGAGCATTTAAATAAAATACAACTTCATACGGAATGACACGAAAAACCCAATCAAATCACTTTTCCTGGACGCGTTCAGTTGACTTCGATATCGAAGTCGCGGGGCTTGAAGGGTTAAAGGATGAACAACCAAGCTTCTCAGCAAAGATCTTAGCTTTTTCACAAAGAATAAGACCCGAAATTTGGTTTCCCATAGAAAGTTGCTGCAAAAACCATTTGAAAATGGCATCTTATAAATCTTTATTTGTTGCTGCATTCATTGATTTTCTCGAAGAACTTCCATCTTCGTTTTCAAGCACTAACACAAAGTTTAAAAATGTAGGTTTGCTTGTTTCCGTCTTAATTTTGGATAATCAGCGATTCAGATAGTCAAAGTTTGAATAATTGGAGTTCTACTGTATTTTATAAATAATTCCGATTATTATCACAGTTCCGATATGATTCAGTCATCACTATGTTAAATATGACTAGTGCGGCAGCAGATTGCTATTACCGTAAGTATATAACATTAACTTTCATTGGCTAGTTTGAAGTTTCACTGCTATAAGAGGTTTCTAATGGTTCTGTGCAGTTTTTGGTAGCCTCCTCAAAGAGGGACTTAACCTGGAAGGGTCGCTGTGAGCTCTGCCTGCCGCTGTAACGCAGTCGTAGACAGTTGGGATCGGAAGTGCAGATCCGGAGGAACATCTTGGGCGGAACTGGGCTGTTCGTGCACCGGGCTGTCAGCCAATCGCTTGAGCAATCCGGCAAATAACAGTGAGGCAGTGTCGACTACAGCGGGCGAACCCGTCACCCCAGGCTGGTATAACGATATGTGATCATTCTTTCAGCCATGGGATGAGCATAGAGACAAGACAATCTACAGTCTAGCTCCGCTAACAAGCCTGTTACAGGCAAACGCCTTACGGCGAGGCACCGGGAAAGGTATGCAGCGAACAGCCTCGCCCCTAAATACCAGTTTTGGTAGGATATCTCCGTCTGGAGTTAACCGTCAGGATACCTGCATCCTCCCGACTGGTTAGGGATCTGAAGTCGCTTACGCGGCCTCTACCTGTTGTAATTACAGCGGTAATTCAATTTGAATTTATCGCGGACCTGGGCGTTCTTTGCCCGTATGAGTGCACAACCGATTGGCATCGCCGATCGGTACGCAAACCGTCCAGTAGCGCCGGGATGCAATCCCACCAGGAGAAACTGGTCCACCAGCTTGTGAGGCCTTACACGCCGAAGTCTTACCTAGAGGCTTCTGAATAGGAGCTGAATTGTGAGTTGAGCCGATCCGAGAACAAAATGGATCTTGTGGCCCAAGCTGCACGAAACCATTCACTACCTCCGCCGAATAACAGGGGGGAGTCTGGGATGTACCCTTCCTAAGAAGCGAGGGTACTTGTTGACCTGTAAACGTATCCCTATATGTATCACTATCCTTAGAAACGATCTGTTGGCCACCCGATCCCGAGTGAGCTTGATGAGCAAAGGATGCCACAAATCTGCGACAAATTCAATCTCCAGGTAGAGGCCGTGCAAGCGATCTCGAATCTGCGACCAGACTTTAGGATGGAGAATTCCGTCCAAACCTGGTAAAAAGGGTGAGAGGAGGCCCGCACTCCCTAGTGCCTCACTGTGAGGTGTTGGACTGTTACAGGCTGAGAGAATGGATGGCAACAGTCGTTATAGGTCCCTGGGGGGGCGGGTTCGCATGTAGCAATTGTCACCCCTCAACTGTGCAAAAGCAGTTCTATCGAGCAAGGGTATGGGCGTATTGTCTGGTTCTATATTTCTGATGAATGGAACTTGATACTCGCTTAACCCTTCAGGCCTCGGACCCTCAGCCGATTGACAAGTTGATGTCCCAAAAAATTTTAGTAAAAATTAGTAAAAAAAAATTATTATGACACCGTCTCACCAAAACATTAATTACTGCCAAAACACTGTACCCATAATTAAATAAAACATATTAACATAATAAAACATAATAAAATAAAATAAATTAAATTAAAATAAAATTAAAACGGGGCCGTGACACTGAATCGTGTTTTGGCTGATATCGGCCAATCGGGGCTCTAGGGGTTAAAATAAGACAGCAAGATTTCAAAAACTTAAAACTTACCATTGATTGTTGATAACTCGATAGAGAAATGAGCTTTTGCAATATATTTCGAAGGCTGCTCGTCAAATCCGGGTCTTTATTTTGTACTAAATAAGACAATGTTGAAAGTGTGGGAAATATGATGTCCATGTTCTTGTGCCCTAGTGACTGAGTTACAATAAAATGAAGCTGAAATACAAGAATAATAGTTATATAGCAAGGTGGATATGAAGTTTGTTGTATAATTTAAAATGTAACTCATGATTATCAGTTTTTTCTGGATGGATGGAGGAGTTTGATAATCGTCGCCCAAACGACAACATCTATCCCAACTTCAAGAAGACAGTCGACAGAGTGCCTACCCATTGAGAGGCTGCTTCTAAAACTCAAGCACCAAGGTATCCATAGAAACCTATGTACTTCGATGGATTATAGCATTTCTTTCCACTGAAATACTCTCCCTAAGCGGAGTACCATAGGGCTCAGTTCTGGGCCCCGCACTATAAATCCTCTATATTTTTAGTCTTAAACCCGTAATTTACTCCACTCTGGAATAATCTTTCAAATAAAGGAAATTCTATTTAAAAAATTATTTTAATTAATATATGGGGTGTTACTACTGCACGGGCATTTTTTTTGTGGGTTAATCAGTACAACAAAGTGAGCAACTTTTAATAAAAAATAAAAAAAACTGAAAAATATTTATATTTATATATTTTATTTGTTTTTTATTTTATTTTTGAATAGTTTAAAAAGATATGATCACGGTGCGCTATCTAGCGGTTGGTAAAATGTCGCTGATATTGTTTATTTACGACCTATTACCTACCGCTAGATGGCGCAGCGCGCTCAAGCGCTTCTCAAACCTTTATTAACTCTAACAGTCAACTTCTTCAAATTTTCAATAATTAAAAAAAGAGAGAGAGAGAGTATTTATTTCTATTACAACCATTACAATTGTGTAGGAATGACCAAGTCATATTAAATTATGCTTAAACTACTCAATTAACCAAATATGATATACAGTAAATTACTCCAAAAATATTCCAATTAACAAAAAAATACTATAATATAACAATTGACAAAAAAAAAGTATATTAGATTACATCGTTAGGTAAGATCCTGTTTCCAAAGTATTTAAAAATGTCATTATATACATGTTGATTTATTTATATACATGGATCTCTTGAAAATATGAATGTTTTTAATCACCTTTAATTTATCAGGCAGTAGAATGGGCCGTGAGCACCTTCGACCCCTACAAATCACCTGTACCGGATGGAATATACCCAGTCCTACTACAAAAAGGGCTAAGCCAGCTGCTGGGCCCTCTAACAAAGGTACTCAGAGCAAGCATAGCTCTCAGACACGTCCCTCATGCCTGGAGCAGCACAAGAGTCACGTTCATTCCAAAGGCAGGCAGGAACGGCCACATCTTTGCCAAAGACTACAGACCCATTAGCCTCACCTCCTTTCTCCTGAAATCACTGGAGAGACTAGTTGACGGCTACCTGAAAACCAACCACCTAGCTCTTTAACCGCTTGCTGATGCTCAGTATACCTATAGGGAGGGCAGATCTACGGACACTGCCCTACATCACCTGGTGAGCACAATAGACACAGTTAGCGGCGAAAGGTTACGCTCTGGGAGTATTCCTGGACATCGAAGGAGCATTTGACACCACATCATATGCAACTATAAAAAACGCTATGCACAGACGAGGAATACCAGAGACCATCATTGACTGGACATTGAGTATGCTATCAAATAGGAATCTGACCGTCTATCAAGGCGACACCTCCATCACGGGAATCCCTGCCAAGGGCTGTCCACAGGGTGGAGTCATCTCCCCCCTCTTGTGGAGCATCGTTGTAGACGAACTCCTAACAGATCTACAAAACCTAGGCTTCTCTGTCTACGGCTACGCTGATGACGTGGCCATAGTAGTAAGAGGAAACTTCCTATCAATACTTAAGGAGCTCATGGACAAAGCACTTAAGACCACCCAAGACTGGTGCCAGGCCAGAGGTCTGTCCGCTAATCCAAGCAAGACTAAGGCCATGATTTTCACCAGAAAATACAAACCCGAACCCGTTGAGTGTCTCAAGCTCTGGGATAAGGAGATAGAATACGCTACAGTAATCAAATACCTTGGAGTCTATCTAGACCCAAAGCTCAATTGGAGGCACCACCTCGAGCGCAAGAGAACAACCTTCTATGCCTCTTTGTGGACGTGCAAGAGTCATGGGAAAAACCTGGGGGTTCAAACCGAGGGTCGCCTTATGGCTCTTCAGGGCAGTACTGCTGCCTAGACTAACCTATGCTGCAATAGTCTGGTGGTCCAGGGTGAAAAAGCTTGAGACATTAAAAATGCTTAAAAGCCTTCAAGGTAACTGGTAACAAGGTAACCCTTCAAGGTTCAAGGTAACCTGAGGGCTGCAACTGGCGTCATGAAGACCACCCCAACAGCGGGATTAGAGGTGGCACTCTGCTGCCCGCCTCTGGACAAGCTCATCATCCACTCCGCCAGACTTACAGCATACAGACTGAAGTGTTTGGGCGAGTGGAAGCGAGGAGGGCACAATCATCCTGAGCTAAACCTCCTCCACAAAAGCCCATTCACTCTGACCCAGGATCGACTACGGAAAAAATTTTCGGTAGAGAAATCCTATAAAATCCTAATCCCCACCAGGGAAGAATGGAAAAATCCGCAGTGGCTTCAAAGCCACAACGCAGACGCCTGGTTCACCGACGGCTCAGGAACAAATGGACGTTTTGGGGCAGGCCTGTATGGACCTAAAACCAACCACAGAATCAGCATCCCCCTTGGACAATATGCTACGGTTTTCCAAGCCGAGGTACTTGCCATATTGGAATGCATAAAACTACAAAGTCGACTTGAGGTAAAAAACAGACAAATCCTCATTTGCTCTGACAGCAGAGCAGCACTGGACGCTCCGGCTAAAGCCACCACAGAATCTTCTGTGGTCTGGGACTGCATGCAGGAGCTCAACAAATTGGGAAAATCCAACAAAATCACCCTAATATGGATACCGGGTCACCAAGGCATATCCGGAAACAAAGAGGCCGACAGACTGGCAAAACTGGGCACACTGGAATGCCCAGTGGAGCCAGCTGTAGGGGTCCCCTTCGCTAAGGTAAGAAAATCATCAGGGACTGCTTGGAGCAGGAACATCGGGCTTCCTGGAAACAGAGTCAGGGATGTCGCCAGGCAAAAGCCATGATGGAGCAACCACTACAGAAGAAAACCAAGGCCCTACTTGACATGAGCAAGAAGAACCTTAGAACCACTATCGGTCTCCTCACCGGACACACGACCCTTAGAGCTCATCTATTCAACCTTGGCTTGACTGAGAGCAAGGATTGCCGAATATGTGGCGAGGAACCTGAAGACAGCATACACATTGTTGGTCGCTGTCCAGGGCTCGCCACCAAAAGACACAGTTTACTGGGACGAGCCTTTCTCGAACCCAGCGATCTGCCCAACTTGAAGGTCAGTGACCTACTTGGACTGGTAAGAAGTACCGGGCTACTAGCTGACCACTGACCTAACCACACAGTGGGTAGTTACAAAAGACCTTACAGATCTAGGTGACATCAAGGGCTGGAAACAAGCCCCCCACTCCATCTACTACTACTACTACTATCAGGCAATTTATTAAATACAGTAGAGCGTCGATTATCCGAACTAATTGGGGGACAAGGGTGTTCGGAAAACCGATTTATTCGGATAATCGAACTGTTTAAAAAACTGTATTAATAAAACCATATATGGACTTAATAACATGTGTTATCTATGTAATCTGTTTTAAATTTTTTATTTATTACAATAGTGAGTAGTAATCCAGTGAACATAATAGATATGTGTGTATGTAATACATACGTACATGAAGAAGAACGAATTAACGCTTAAAAAAGTCCTTAATTTTGGTCTGTCGAAGCAAGCCTACCCGCTTATGAGCAGCTAATTCCCGCACTTTTTTCAGTACAGATATCTGATACTGGTCGCTTTCATTTTGAGCTTCAAACCATCGCAAGACAGTATCTAGACAGGTAAATGCTTCAGAAGGTGTAGGTATTTTTTTATCTTCATTTTCTGAATCACTAGTCGATGAGGTGCTGGCGGCGTCAGCATTATCAGTCACAAGGTCTACAATATCGCTGTCCTGCATGATTTGGTACCCTGGATCTGCATCATCAACCCTCATCCATTCTTGAACGTCTTCTTCATCACATTCATGGCAATCGAGTTCTGTTAGCATATTTAGCATTTCAGACATATCATCCTCTTCCTCATTTCCAGCATCATTTTGCGAATGTTCTGTTTCCAAAATTTTATTCCAGCCTCTTTTCAAATTCTATTGTTTCACACTGTCCCATGCTGTTCCGATCATGTAGGATGCTTCTTTCAAATCAATCTTTTTGTGATTTATTATCAAACTTTCTTCTCCGTCCTCTTCTTTATCTAACAATAGCTTACGTAACAACTCTTTTTTATAATACCGTTTGAAAATCTCAATAACGCCTTGATCCATGGGCTGTAATAAGGAAGTTACGTTAGGTGGAAGAAACATCACTTTTATAAACTCGTCTTTTTCGTTTAGAATATCACACGATGGATGAGTTGGTGCGTTATCAAGAAGCAGTAATGTTTTCTCTCTTGTTCCGTTCTTCAACTGATGGGCTTTTACAGAAGGTATAAAAACTCCCACAAACCATTCCGTGAAAATTTTACTATCCATCCAGGCCTTCTTTTGCGAGATGTAAACAATAGGCATCGCAGACATATTAACGTGTTTGAAACAACGTGGTTTCTTGCTTTTACCAATGACGAGCATAGGCAAGCGATGGCTACCAGTAGCATTAGCACAAGCTAAAGCAGTGATACGATCCTTGTTTACTTTAGGCCCAGGTGCTGTTAATTCACGCCGCGAAGCGAGAGTTTTTCGTGGCAAAGCCTTCCAATTGAGCCCAGTTTCGTCAGCATTGTAAACGTTTTCGAGAGCATAACCTTCTTCCTTCTCCCTTAGTTTGATTTTGAAAGAATCAGCTGCTGAAGAATCAGCAGACAGTTTTTCTCCTTGTATTTGAAGATGCCGAATGCCATGCCTTGACTTAAATCGTTTTAACCAGCCCGTGCTTGCTTGAAAATTCGATGAGCCTCCAAGTTTTTCATTAAACTGAATTGCCTTTTCACAAAGAATAGGACCAGAGATAGGTTCTCCTTGAGATCTTTTTTGTGTGAACCACTTGTAAACAGTGTCATCTAGATCCGTGTTTGTGGCGAGCTTCATAGTTTTACGACTTGACGATCCATCAGTAGAATCAAGCATGGATATAAAATTTGTTATGCTCGTCTTTTGATTCTTTATATCCGTAATTGTCGACTTGCCAACCTTGTATTCATTAGATAACTTGGTTGCAGACTCGCCTTCCTCTAACCGTTTATTAATCTCATATTTATCTCTCATAGAAAGAACAATACGTTTACGTTTAGGCATTTCGATTCGTGAGATTACTTTACACAGTGAAAATTGACACAATCGATCGCAATAAAGCGCTAACGGTCACTAAGCGTCGACAACTCGCGGCACAGGTGCAGGAACGAACCGAGCGGCGGGGGAGAGGGTTAGCGCCGCGTGCGAGCGAGAGAGGATAAATTAACCGAGAGTCTATGGCCGCAGCAGTTCGGTTAAGCGGTCGTTCGGTTGACCGACGTTCGGATAATCGACGCTCTACTGTAGTTTAAATCCTATGTAGAGAGGTAATGGGCTTTTTAATGGTGTCATGCTTATGTACTTCCTCGTAGGTTATTGCCGAGGTCTTATTACAATAGAATTCGCAGAGCTTCTTGAGCAAAAATTGCATATATGGTCAATATCCCTAGGTTTTGGAAGTGTTCACAGCAGCCAATTACCAATTACCTATTTCCCTACAGCCAATTATATATAGTGAAATAGTTAAATTCCCTATCATCCCTGATTACAAACTCCAGTGCAGACTTGATGCTTTGGGCGTATACTTAAGTCCTATGTCCGGCCGCTACTGGAACTTGGCTATCAGGTTTGTAGTGCCTACTTTGTGAACGACATCGACCTGCTTTAGAGAGTGCAGAGACGCTTCGCAAAGCTACCACAGACTCTAAGACAGTTGGGTTATGTGGACAAGCTACGAACCCTGGGGATCACAATATTAGAAAGCGAGGGGACTTGATCGAGACCAACAAGGTACTTTCGGAATGCTATCACTGCTGATATTGAACAAATGTACACCGGGGGAACAACTGGAAGCTATCACGAACAAGTGTTCGATCAATCCACAAATGTTTTCTGCCTAACAGCGTTGCGAATGATTGGAACAAACTTCTGAACAGTTTTGTGTATGCTAAAAATATTAATATTTTTTAAAACAGACTGGACAGATAGATTACCTCATGTTGCTCCACTGTTTATTATTATTAATAATAATAATATGCCCCAGTTCTCGCTGATAATTATTGTACAATGGTAATTAATCAATCGCCAGTAATAGAATCATTAAGTCCAGAGACTTATAATCTCACATTTAATGACTTACCTAATCAATTGGGACGGGACCTCATTCAGATAATTGGATATTTTACGAAAAAAGGGTCTATTTTAATTAATTACTGTATGTATGTTTAAAATGGAAGGAAAAATTATTATGGGTCATTTACACTCTCGCGCGAGTAGCGAGGCGAGGCGGGGGACCACATCTGTAAACGAACGGAACAGAGACAAAGCTTCTAAAGAGCGTACAAAATTTTTACCTACTTTGCTAGAAGCTTTGCCTCTGTTCCGTTTGTTTACTCATGTGGTCCCGCGCCTCGCCTCGCGCCTCGCGGGAGAGTGTAAATGACCCATTATGAACGTTATATGTTTTAAAGCCACGTTTCTCAAAGTGGGGTACGCGAACCCCTAGGGGTTCGCCAGTTGATTGTATGGGGTTCGCGACAAGATTGGTGACTGACTGGCTGGTGACACACATGATAGCGCGACTGAAATTATTACCGGAAATGTCCACAGATCCAAACTTTCAAGCTTGTTTTAAAAAGATGTCTATAATTGATTTTTGGGCAGCAAGACAGTAATAATATCCCGAACTCTCGCGCAAAACGGTGAATCACCTTTTGCCCTTCGTGACAACTACTTATGTGAGAGTGGGTTTTCACAAATGGACATAATAAAAACGAAATTCAGAAATCCTTTTGATCCTGAATCAGAATTAATATTGAAATTGACCAAAATTGCTCCTAAAAAGACTCAATTTGCAACAAGAAGCAACCCACCAATAACATTAATTAACAACATATTGCTTTTATGGCTGTATTTTCTGTTATTTAAATAAAAACCCTTACTATCTGAAATGAAAAATCTCTTTATTCAACAATAAAAACAAGGTACAATGGTGGATTTTTTGCTACATAAGAATATCTTCCAGTCAACCAACAACTATACTATCTGCTATAGCTAGATTTTTTTAAAGGGGTTCGCACTCGTCTGGGAAATTTAATAGGGGTACATGTGGATATAAGATTGAGAAACCCTGCTTGAAAGGATGAACAACCAAGCTTCTCAGCTAAGATCTTAGCTTTTTCACAAAGAATCGGATCCAAAGTTGGGTTTCCCATAGAACGTTGCTGCAAAAACCACTTAAAAATGGCAACATCTAAATCTTTGTTTGTTGCTGCCCTCATTGATTTTCTTGAAGATCTTCCGTCTTCGTTGTTTTAAAGTACTGACACTGACTCTTAATTTCGGATAATTAGCGACTCGGATAGTCGGAGTTTGGATAATTAGAGTTCTACTGTATTTCTATATGACCTTATGACTTTAGGGAAGAGAAAAAAGCAATGAATTATCCTAGTATGCTTTCTAGCTGGGTCACCATTTGCCATTGAAATAAAGTTAACGGAATTGGAATTGAATCCTATCGATTGAATAACAAGGCTTACACGCATGCTATTTAGCAATAACAAGACATATACCGTCTGGCCAGAAAGAGTAGACCCTATTGTTTTGGGGAAAATATATTTATATTGCTACACAGTAATGTGAGAATAGTAAGACTAAATAATCTAAGGACATGTCTCAGTATCGTACGTCTCCCAAGAGGCATATTGTACAGAGACTGGTGTTTCTGCTCCTTTACTGATTCTATCACGTAACGTCGACGTTTTACTTATTGTGAGATTGAAAGAAAAAGAAAAACCGTTAGTCGTGCCTCCGTTAAATAATCATTAAACTTGACTATGATTAAGACAAGAGATCAACAATTTGTGGTTAAACTATACGAAATATCAAACAAAACATAACCTTAAAATGTACCTAGAAGACACTGAAAATGGCTTCTCTAGCTTCGCTTCGAATAGTTTAAATTCATTTTTAACACAATAGAACATGAATAACGAGAATTAATGACAATATAAACGCGATTTCATGAACTGAACTAAGAGGACAAAATTCGTCTTGACATCCCCCCCCATGTCGAATTAATGTCTACTCTTTAACGACCAGACTGTAGTTACTCACATGTTACAAAGGCACACATATTATTATAAACACTTCATAGTAAGGTTGGTTGTAAGATATTGTCTGAAGACGATAAATCCACCCATTATGAAATTACACAATAAATAATAACATAACATTATGGCAGTCAAAATCTCACCTGTGGTACCCTCTTTAATAGTATCCTTGGCACATTCTCGCAGATATAGGCCCAAGCCAATAAGAGACTCTCTTTACTGGTGTTGCTTACTGCCGGGATGCACTTCAAAAATGCTTCGAAAACTCGCTGTTTGTATAAGTAGGTTACCCCGCAATAGTTAGCTGCACTCAGATCAGCGCTGTCCGTCATTATTATTTGGATGCCTTTTGCTGCGTAAAACCCTAGCGTGTCGTCCTCCAGATACGATATCAGCTAAAATAAAAAATTGCTTGTGTTACCCCAAGACTTTCCCGGCAAGTAGCCATGGACTGATTTTATCTGAATATTAATTTCATTAATAAAATCTTCTCTCCACTTGGTCGGTGGACGACAACCCTCTCTTGGTCGGTGGACGAACCCGGTTAGGTTCCGTTCCATTAGCGGCTCTTCGCGGAGAAACGAATAGCGCTGGTCGTTTTGGTCAAAATCTATAGTGTAATTTAAATATTATTAGTGTAGCTTGTATATGAGTTATTCTAAACAAAATTTCACAATATGATTTCGGCCCAATAAGTCATTTGTGAAGCAAACTTCAATATTCCAAGATTGAAATATGACTAGTGTGCCCCCTGGTGGATCGATTTCAACCACAACCTTTCTAACTCTTGCCTTGATCAAACGATACCTGAATGCCGGCAAGTAGCCAAGGACTGATTTGATCTGAACTTAAATTTCATAAATAAAATCATTGAGCGCCCTCTCTCGATCGGCGGTCAAACCCGACTGGGTCTCATCGCGACACCTCAAGCAGCGCAGTTAGTTTCACAGCTAGACTTGGGCGACTCGGCGTTATTATTAAATTAAAATATATAGTGGAATTCAAATAGTATTAGTGCAGCTTTTATGATATATTTCAACCGAAATTTGACAATGCGATTTTATAAAATCGAAGACTATCGCGGTTGTTTGACATTATAAATAGGATAGAAAACGAATTTACCGCGTGAAATTTGTAGGACCCGACGTTTCGGTGACGTTGCAGCCGCCGTTGTCTAGGGTAGTCTACCCTAGACAACGGCGGCTGCAACGTCACCGAAACGTCGGGTCCTACAAATTTCACGCGGTAAATTCGTTTTCTATCCTATTTATAATGCGATTTTAGCCCAACAAGGCATCTGTGTACCAAACTTCAAGTCCGTAAGTCCATTATTTCAAGATTGAAATATGACTAGTGAGCCCTTTAGTGAACCGATTTCAACCACAATCTTTTCAACTCTTGCCATGACCAAATAATGCCTGGATGCTAAAAGTCTGACTACGCGGTCGATAAAAACGATTTATCGAGTCGATTTTGGTAGAGGTTACATTGAAAATTTAGTCGATTTACGATATCCTCCAAGTGTTGTTTTAAGTAAAAGTCAAAAATAAAAAAAACAGTCCATTTGTTTAGCATAAAAGCTCATGTTACGAAGCCAATCATTCGCTCGCGGACTCCAAAAAGTAATATATCTAATCGCAAATATTACAACTTAACGAGGAGGCTAAAACCATAACAAAATGGCTCGCATATTATGTGTATCTAATGGAAGCAGTGTTTCTAGATAATGATATCAATAGAGGGGAACACGAAAACATGAGGCAAGAGTAAATTGAGTCGTTTGTCGAACCCTTCACTCGCAGTCAGCTCAATTGCATTAAGCATTTGGGCGCTCCATCCACACACAGATGACACATGGGGAATCCACACACAGACAGACTTCAAACTGGAAATGGTATTAACCCCTAGAGCCCCAATTGGCCGATATCGGCCACAACACGATTCAGCGTGACGGCCCCGTTTTAATTTTATTTTAAATTAATTTGTTTTATTATATTATGTTTTATTATGTTGTTTTATTTTAATTATGGGTATAGTGGTTTGGCAGTAATTACTGTTTTGGTGAGACAGTGTCATAATTCAATTTTTTTAATAATTTTTACTAAAATTTTTTGGGACATCAACTGTCAATCGGCTGAGGGGCCGAAGCCTGAAGGGTTAATCATCTCAGGGGAGCTAAAAATGGATATTACCATATTCATCTCGAAAAAAAAGTTTTGCGCATTCACAATACTTTACGGTTGGTGGGCAGGGAAATTTAAACAGATTCGAAAAATAAGTATTTTGTGTAGGCGGTTCCTTTCAACAAGAAAAAAGTTACGGCAAAGCGAAACATGGTATGATGTGAATATACATACCCGGTGATAACCATTGATTTTTTATATAATGACTTTTTTATATAAGTTTTCTTTTTTACCTGTAACTTTTCCCCACAGTGATTTGAGACTGCCCGCCACGGTAACAAATGACAGTTATGAAAAGAGTTTTCCAACGTCGTATCTCTGAAAGTTATTGGTCGATGGGGATGCGTACCATACATGTTTGCCCATCCTTTAGCTTTGTTGCAGTTTAATTGTTATAGTGTGAGAGTGCGTTTGCCTAACGTCTTGCAAAATAGTGGTTTTAAATTTAATTTAATACATTTGATATTGTTATGATATGTTATGATATCACCGCCTTACAATTATAACTCGATAACTCTAATTTAGTAGTTCTGAGATAAACGCGTTTGAATGTTTTTTGAAAGTTTCAACACGTCCACCATTTTAGATTTGTGGAAACTAATAAATAGACCTAAATACTAAACTAATACTAGATAAGTGGAGATATCGAGTTCTTGCGCTACAATAGCAGACAGTGCTTTGAATTTTCAGCTATAGTACGGGCCAAAGGAACGTTCCGGTGAGGCAATAAATCGTTAGGCCGGCCCGCCCCTTTTACTACCTGCTTGTTGGGATGCGTGTCGTAACCTTCGCAGATTATCGATATGTGATATTTTATATGATACATTTGATATGATATAGCGGCCCTAAAAGAGTAGCTATAAATATTATAAGCAGACCTTCTATACTATTTTATTCGTGGGTTGACAGAGGCTGCACTGAAAACCTTCTGAATAAAGAAATATATTACCTTTGAAATTAGTTCGTCGGTGCAATAGCCGCACATCGCGCAGCCCTTTGTCAGCCAAGTGAATGAATCAACGGTCTGGCGATTTCTCAAAGTGTGTAACGGCGACATTGCGATAGAAAACAGCGTCTGAAAATTTTCGCTATCCTTCCTCACATAAGCTTTGTTGAGAATATTCGCTATGAGAATGCACGTCTGCCTTACGAGATCCTGACTGTCGCAGCTTAGCACTATCACGCACAAGTTTTGAATGATTCGAGGAAGGTAGTTGGGGCTAATTTCAGCTCGCAGCGGAGCCATTATCGCATAAAGAATCTGTCCAGTGTACATAACCCCGGTCTCGAACTTGAGAAGGAATCGCTCTAAGTTTTTATCGAGAAAAGCGAGCTGTGCGTCAGCGGGAAGAAACCTCATGAACGTTTCAACGAATTTATGCAGTCTTAGGTCAAAATCCGCTTCCAAAACTCCATATCCGAGCACCTCAACATGTTCGAAACTTACATCCAGTACCGATTCGACGATGTGGAATTTATTTTCAATTTCTGGAATTTTATTTGTGTCGAATGCGTTGCTGTCTTCGACCGTTATTTGCAGTGCCTCCAGAGTGCATATAGAACGGTATGATTGTTCATTTACAATTGTCATCAATACGTCCATGACTTTAAACGTCAGATCATCATTCAAGAAAAGAGTGCAAAACGCCAGCACTCGATCCATAAACAAATTTTCTATTTCTTTGCTCCAACAGTCATTGTAATGCAACTTCCAATGTTCCACAACGAAGACCTCGTTCGGATGATACTTACTAAGCGATAATATACACAGCCTACTTTGCATTGATATGGGTTTGTCCCGCAACTTGTAACTGAGGTTGTCCCTCATTATATCACAGAGGATCTTTATTTTTTCTTTCGGTATGACTTTGGCTAGAGCGGAAGTCGTCGATATACCAGCGCACTTGAGATTCTCCCCGTTTCCATCGCAAGCGTTTATGCAGAACTTTGATATATCATCAAAGTCGTATTCAATATTTACATTCCAATAATCGATTGATTCGTAAACGTTCGATAAAGTCCGCAGTACGGAAATCTTTAACGTATTGTCTTGGGTCACTTTGTAAAATCTCGCCAGCGAATCCAGAACGGTTACCATCATAAACGTACAAGATTCTTTAGTCGCTCGTAAACAAGATAAATAAACAGTGTCGACGATTTGGTAGACGGGTTTTGCGGTAGCGTCCGCCAATATCAACTCCATCCCGATTAAAATCCTCTGCAAGAATCCTTCGAACAATTTCCTCTGCTCGTCGCTCTGCGATAGAACGACCAGTAGAGCCATGAGAGCGTCTGAAGCGCATTTCCTTAACTCCTCGTCTATTCTGTTCGAGAACTCTTTTTGCAGGAGTGACCATATTTGAGGAAGATGGGGCTCGTAGCTCGCCGCTTTGAATACTTTCGTACTTTCAGCCTGGAATAAAAACACACTTTTAAGGATTGAACCATCGTATTTAAAGGTGCGGACTTGTGGTTCGTTTTTGAACTAGGGGTTATTGCGCCGCTCACAGCTCTACTGTCATTTGTAAAGTAACAGAAATACAGTATATGTTCACGACGAACGAAATAAGTCAATTGGCTTGTTGTTGTTGGCTTAGCTTGATCAACAATGGAAAATCTTGAAAACTTATTTTCAATGTAGTGAGTCAGTTGGTGTAGTTTTTAACAAAAAATCATCTTTTCCTACAAAACAAAGCTCATTTTCGCCACGGAGGTTATGTGAACAATTGAAATAGCCATATTTGGGGCACAGAAAATCCACACTTGACAATTGAAAAACAATAAAATACAAACGGAGCTGCCATGGAATTCACCAAATGCCATGGAGTCGGGCCCATCATAATACTATTATTACACTTCTGGGGGGTGAGCGGTGGATTCCGGACTAACGACCGGCTGTGGTGGGTTTAGGACAGCTGTATTACCACATGTGAGTGTTCACCTTACCACCCATTCACTCCCCCTTCAAAGCCATAGAATTTGAGATGCAGAAAACACGGTTTAAGATAATTTTTCTGTACCTACAGCGAGTGACCGCATGGTGTGGAATATGATGTAAAAGCATTATAGGACCATTTTCCTTTGAAAGGAGCCGCATTAACAGTCAATGGCGACTGTTATCGTGTCATTTTAACTGACTTGTTATTCCTTACGATTAAAGAGAAAGACTTGGCCAAT
Organism: Micropterix aruncella; assembly: GCA_944548615.1. Taxonomy (NCBI): domain Eukaryota; kingdom Metazoa; phylum Arthropoda; class Insecta; order Lepidoptera; family Micropterigidae; genus Micropterix; species Micropterix aruncella. Next base: position 5,567,929 of record OX155957.1, on the reverse strand, counting down.
ATTTGGTTAACAGGATGGCGCCATTGCCCACATAGCCAAAGCTACAATCAACGTTTTGTGCCCTATCTTTGTTTTTTTTAAACGAACTAAAAGTCGCCGCACCCATCTATCCATTTTTGATGTTATACTTACGAGTAATTTCAAAGAGTCAACTTTGGCGAGTTTCAAATTGGACTCTAGCTTCTCAACGACGAGTGGAAGACAGTGGGAGTGAAAGGACGGAATCGCGCAGAGGCAAGGGCATAGCTTATCGGCCAAATCGTCACGACTGATTGCCGACGGCTCCTTGGCAGACTGGTTGAAGTCGACAGGAAAGTAGCAGCTAATCACTTCAAACATTTCTTCGACGAGATGCACGAGAGGAACCGTCCGTAAGAAACCAGGAAGCATCGTGAAGAGCAATATCAAATTCCTCGGGTCTCGCTCACCGTCCATCGCCGATATAAATCCAGTGACAAAGTCTGGTCCGATGGCCACGAGATCTGAAAGTAAGACGCGGATTTAAGACGAATACATCAAGGATTCAAATCTCATATTTTTCTCCTGTATTTATTTATTATTATTATTTGTTTATTCGCTTATTACTAATCAACATTACAGTAAAACCAAGGCATTGAAAAGTTAAATTTATAAAGATATCACTGTAATTATACAAACAGAATGACACTTATAATACTATCATATAAGAATAAATAATGAATAGCCTGCAATTTAAACAAGTGAGGATTGACGGTAAAAATATCAAAATCTGGTGCCACGGAGTAAAGCGCGTTTCATTTAAGCGCCGCAAAGCACGCGTTAACAAGTTCCACCTTGTAAGGTTAGTGCGCGAAAATGGCTCCGCGAAAAGATGGTGCGATCGAGCCCGAAGATAATTATTTGGTACGAAAAGATCCACCTTGGCTAGAAAGCTAGGGTTATCAGTTTTATCAGGAATTACATTCAAAACATAGGACATGGTCAACATTTCTCTTCTGAGACAGAGAGAATTATTACCAACCATGCCTGTGATAAATGCAGTCGGATACAAAAATGTATAATATCCGTACTGCTTGAAGTACAAAAATCTCAAAAAAACTCTTCTGTACCTTTTCCAGCATGAGGGTATAGCATATATCTTCATGAGGATTCCAAATAATTGCATTCGTTTCCATGCGACTTCTAACAATCGAGTTGTATAACCCGAATGTTATTGAAGTGTTTGGATTGCCGTATCACAAACCCTAGAAACTTGTAAGAAGTTGTAGATAGTTGCCTAATGTGAATTGGAGATAGTTGTAGAATTGTAGTTGCCTAATAAGGTTTAACTGGGGGTCGAAAAAAACTCCCAAGTCCTTGACTTCAGTCACTCTGTTGACCTATCGAGAATGAAGCAGCAAATACTTAAAACTGCAGATTATAAAAATGGAATCTTTTCATTTATAAAATAGAGTGACAGTGGTGTTACACGCATAATAAGCCAGCAGGCACTAGCTAGTATCGCTCCGGAAGTCATTCATGAAAAATGCAAAGAAAACTAAAGGAAAGTATTGTATTTTCATTCATACTAAAGTCTCATTGCCTTTCAATTGTATTTTCATTTACTAAAAATCTATTAACTACACGAAATCTATACGTTTATACTGAGGAGTCAAAATTATTCGACTGGGTATCCGAAAGCGGTAGGTCAGGGTATCCGAAAGCGGTAGGTCATTCTGCCTCCTAGTAGGGGCCCAATTCGGAGCCTATTCCATTAGCAAAGAGCTGATCCGGAGAAGCAGGTTTACTCCGAATTTTAACCCGACAAACTATCACACCGACTAGGCATTCCATTCTGAGTTCTAAGCATAGACATACAAGAATAGACCACGCAACCAGCCTGAGAAATTAATAGAGGAATAGAAAGAGAAAGCTGCATGTGGGCCCCCTCTATCCTTACAATAATTATTCACTCACAGTCTATTCTAGTATGCTATGGCTCCAAGCAGCCAGTCACACCTTTGGCTTCACCACTCCACTTCACCAAACCATTTAACCTCTGTCCTTGTACTGGAATGCCACAATGCGCTTCAATCCATTGCAGGGTCAAATAGAGTGACCCTGCAATGGATTAAGGGGCACAGCGACTCACTTGGCAACGACGCGGCAGACGAACTGTCCAAAAGGGGATCAAAGGAAATAGTATATGGACCGGAACCCTTGATGCCCATACCCCAGGCCCAAATAAAAACTTGGCTATGCAGGAACATCGACGAAACCCACCTTAAAGAATGGAAAAAAAACGCAGGATGCAGGCAAACAAAGAACGCGGTTCCGGAAGCGCCTAAAAAACTTGCCCGCAACCTCACCAGATTAAAAAGGGACAAAATCCGTAAAGTCATAGGTAGCACTGTCCCCTAAACAAACACCTGTTTACCATAGGTGTGACAGACAGCCCTCTATGCAGAGGATGCATGGAGGAAGAAGAAACGCCATAGCATGTGCTCATGGAATGCAGGAGCGTGGCAGAGCAACGGGCAAGAATACTACAATCTCCAGCCTCTGTCCCGGAGGCCTGTAGCAACCTAAACAGGCTGCTAACCTTCTGGGACAGCCTGGGTTGGCTGGAGTAACATGAATAGAAACATGAGCCATGCACAACGGCCCAATCAAGAGGCCAAGTGCGGGAAATAGCCCAGGAAAACTAACTAACTAACTCCACTTCACCGACTTAATCCATTTCAAAGAGATGGCTTCATCACTCCACTGCACCGATGTGTCATTCTACTCCGAGAACCCTGGTTCTTATTATTATTATTATTTATTCTGGGCAGGCAGCTTTGCTGATACGTCCAGATCAGATCTTGTAAAGCTAAAGAATATTAACAATATTAACAAGTTTTTAGGTACAAATCGAGTCTATTTTTAAATTGATTGACAGAGCTTACACTAATCACTTCAAATGGTAGTTTATTCCACATGCCCACCACTCTATTTTGCAGAACGTTCTTAAGAGGATTAGATTTAAATTTTGTGCGGTTGAGTTTTTTGTTGTGACCTCGAAGATTTGTGTTGACGTTGAATTTGTAAATATTCTTCAGTCCAGGTACATCGTAATAATGTGTTAGAATTTTATATGTCTCAATCAGGTCCCTTCTTTGTCTTCTTTGTTTGAGTGTAGTAATTCCAAGTAATTTCAAGCGATCTTCATAATTCCTATTCTTCAGGCCCACTGGCATTTTGGTTGCCCTTCACTGAACCTATTCCAGGATATCTACATCTTTGCATGAATAAGGGTTCCAGATCTGATAGCCATACTCATGTATAGGTCTCACATATGCCTTGTAGATCTTGATAAAAACCTCTATTGACGGATGTTGGAAAGCCTTCCTTATTAGATAGAGAGTAGAGTTGGCTCTTTTAGCAATTGCAATTATGTGTTTCTCCCATTTGAGATCATCAGTAATTGTTATTCCAAGATCTTTTTGTTGTCTGACTGCTCTAGTTGGGCGTTTGCCAGAAGATATTGTATGTTGGGGTTGCTTTTCCCGATATGAAGCACACACATTTCTCAATGGTAAGAAACCAATCTTCCGTCCACACTTTGATCTTGTCTGCATATAATAGGATTGGCGAAGAATTTTGTGTCATTGGCAAAGTAGCTGCTCTGCGATGTGATTGTGGCTTGAAGATTCGTAATATACAAGGTGAACAAAACTGGACCCAGCACTGACCCTTGGGGTACACCACTGGATACAGTGAAATATTTAGATTTAAAGTCGCCTACTTTCACTTGGAAGGTGCGACCAGTTAAGAAGTCTGATATCCAACTTAGAATTTTCCCTCGAATTCTGAGATGTAAAGGAACTCTGTCGAAGCCTTTTTCGAAGTCGAGATATATAACATCGGTCGGTATACCCCCATCCCAGTTCTCGGTCCAGCGGTTGAGACAAAGAAGTGAGTTGGTGACAGTGGAGCGCCCGGGAATGAAACCGTGCTGCTTATTTGGAACAATTTTGTTTTGCGATATAAATTCGCGTAATTTTGCTGCAATGATTCTTTCCATGGATTTGCAAGCAATGCAAGTTAAGCCGATGGGACGGTAATTGGAAGCAGTGCGCTTATCACCTTTTTTATAGATGGGGGGTTACAATTACGGGTTTCCAGTCTGCAGGTAATTTCCCTGATGTGATTGATTGCTGCATAATTACAGCTAGCGGTTTACTCAACTGACTTGCACATTCCCTCGAGAGTAAAGCCGGTAAGTTGTCTGGACCCATGGCAGATTCGGCGTTTAGCATTTTTGAGGTTTTTTCCACTAAATCTGTACTAATATGAACATCATCAAAACAGTTGTTAACCCTAATCAAGTTTGTTAGAGGTGGTAAAGGTCCAACAGGTTCGTAAACGTAGGCATTATTAAACTGCTTAGCAAAAATTTCCGCAATACCAAGAGGGTTGCTCGTGTTGGAGTCAGTCGTGCTGTTGTAGAGTTCTAGTGGAGTAGAAGCTTTGGATTGAAGTTGCATTTTGATATATCCACGAGGTTTCTTTCGAAGTTTCCTCTGGATCTTCTGATTTCTGAGACAAGTCTGTTGTTAGTTATTCGATATTGCCGGTAGGAAGAATCATATTTTTTATTTTTGTAGATATCCCAAAGTTTTCTTTTTCTCTTGATAAATGATGGATATCCCTGCTAATACAGGGTTTGTTAATTTCCTTGGGGCGTTTTTTATTTAATGATGGTGGTGTGTATTTACCCAGAGTGTTTTTTACTGCCATTTTGAGGATTTCCCAGTTGTCCTTAGTGCCGATATTAGGATGTGAAGAATGGCTAAGATCCATTAGATGCTCCTCCACATCTAGAGATTTTCTGATGAATTAAAAATTTGCTTTCCAAAAACATCGTCTCGGCTCTCTGCTTTCTACTTGATTAGCAAAGTTAGTCTCAGGTTGGCCATAATCGCAAAATGGTCGCTTTTTCCAATATGTGACATATTTATTTGACATCTGTAATAAAGCCTTGGTCGTTGCATAAGATCAAGTCAAGTAGAGAGATGTGCTTGTTTCTGTATCTTGTGGGCTGGTTAACAAGTTGTGTTAGAGGAGTGTCTGCATACATTTCCAAAAACAGTTTTTTCTACCTCAGTGCAAGCTGATTGGTTCAATTCATCCCATTTGATATTTGGTAAATTAAAATCACCAAACGCTACGACCGTTTTTAGCTCAGAGCCCACTTTTAAGTTCTCTACAAGGATTTTGTCACTCATTTGTATACCATATGATGGCGGACGGTAGATGCCCGCAGGTAGATGTCTTCCGGAATGAACCATTGCTCGCTCCTCCGAGCCGACTCTGGCCGCAACCGCATGGGGTGTTAGTCATCCCAGTGATGTGAACGGTTCTTTTGTAAGTCGGATCCTCTGCAGTAGACACATAATCGGTCATTCTGAATATTTCTTATTCATTAAGCGTACGGGTGCGGACGCTATGAATATTTCTAATTGATAATAACCGAAAGATGTTTATTAATAAGCGAAACTAGATTTAGATATCTTGTAAATATCTTAGGATATTCTTACAATAAAAATGAAACAGGAGTGGTTGTATACGTTTTGGAGGCGTAAGCGGATTTGTTTCAGGTAGGGTGGGTATAATAATTATGCTATATAATGTATGCTTGCGTAAGTGTAAGAAACTATCATTCGTCTCGCTCTTTCCTCTCGCACCTTCCAAAGTTACTATAATAAATAAAATAACTCACCGGTGGGTCGATTCCTTAAGAAATTATCAATCATCGTGTAAATTTTGAACCTATCCTCGCGCACCTGTTGCTGACAAGGCACCTCTTTAAATAGCGCCATACAAATCCGTGCAGCATCTTCGTCCATCAAACTATCCGTATTACTGATCGCTAATAAGCCGGTAACAACGGCCGGTATCACGCTGTGATGATCTCTCAAGCGATCGATATAGAAATTTACTATAACCTTCAACTGCTCTTTATCCAAATGTTCCGGTGGTAAATCTGTGAGAACTTTGGATAAGAGCAGAGTCCCTTGCGCTCGATACACTGCATCTTTGTTTGTCAGCGCTCCAGCTAAGCGCTCTATTAATTGTGTCACCGTGCAGGCGTTCGACAAAATATCTGGAATAAAACAAAAGTTACAAACTTTTTCGCTAACACATAAATATCTAACACGTAAGATCAACCTTTGGCGATTTCGGGGCTGCGCTCGTGAAAATCCGCATTGTTGATTATTTCTTCCGATAGGCTACTTGTGAGCCATGACATTTTGGTCTTTTCAGTGAAGAAAACGCGATTCCAACAAACGGACGACACGTCTGTCAAAAATGCATTTTTTAGGTTAGAACACAGAAACAAAGTAGAGATGGGTCACGGGATTACACTCGAAACTACTTTAGAAACTACTGCATAAAAGATAGTGTTTAGAACAATAATTAGGTAGGTATGTACAAACAACCAGCAAGCGGTTTGCCAAGCGATATAAGAATATTAGAACATAATTGGGAACAACCAAAGGGAGTTTGGAAAATACATTATTTTTGTGTGTAGGAGTTACTATTTCTTTGATACGTGTTGAACATTATTATGACAGATGTCAAACCTAATGAACCTCTTTCTAACCTCCAAATTTTAACCCGAATGAACCTGGCGCCTGCCTCAGCAACAAAACGTCTATTGGCTAACGGTTTAAGCCAATCACAGCCGACGCTTAACCAATCAGAAGCAGCTAAAATAGCGTTTTGCAGCATAACCAATATGAGGAATATTTTTTTCACAGGACACCCAACATTATAATTGTAAATCGTCCGTCATGTCTATTGTCTATGACTTTTTCGGCATATCTGCGAATAGCAACTAATATATAAATTGTTTATTTATGTATTGGATTCCTACTTTAGAAAGTTCAAAATTTTACTATACATAGCTGATGATATTTTACATCACATATAAAAAGTGCGTGAGGTAGTTTTTTCTTAAATTGGAGATATTAATTCCCAAACTCGGGCCCGCTCTCCGCCGATGATTATATTTAAGGAGCAAGGCGGCCGCTTAAACTTCGGTCTGGCAGGCATCGAGAATCCCACTTTAAGAAGTTCAAAATTTTACTATACATAGCTGATGATATTTTACATCACATATAAAAAGTGCGTGAGGTCATTTTTTCTTAAATTGGAGATATTAATTCCCGAACTCGGGCCCGCGCCGCGCCGATGACTGTATGTAATGGTGGTGGCAGCCACTCAAACTTCGGTCTGGCAGGCATCGAGAATCCCACTTTAGGAAGTTCAAAATTTTACTATACATAGCTGATGATATTCTACATCATATATAAAAAGTGCGTGAGGTCATTTTTTCTTAAATTGGAGATATTATTTCCCAAACTCGGGCCCGCTCTCCGCCGATGATTATATTTAATGAGCGAGGCGGCCGCTCAAACTTCGGTCTGGCTGGCATCGAGAATCCCATTTTAGGAAGTTCAAAATTTTACTATATATAGCTGATGATATTTTACATCACATATAAAAAGTGCGTGAGGTCAATTTTTCTTAAATTGGAGATATTTATTCCCGAACTCGGGCCCGCGCCGCGTCGATAACTATATGTAATGGTGGTGGCAGCCGCTCAAACTTCGGTCTGGCTGGCATCGAGAATCCCACTTTAGGAAGTTCAAAATTTTACTATACATAGCTGATGATATTTTACATCACATATAAAAAGTGCGTGAGGTCATTTTTTCTTAAATTGGAGATATTATTTTCCAAACTCGGGCCCGCTCTCCGCCGATGATTATATTTAATGAGCGAGGCGACCGCTCAAACTTCGGTCTGGCAGGCATCGAGAATCCCACTTTAGGAAGTTCAAAATTTTACTATAAATAGCAGATGATATTATACATCACATATAAAAAGTGCGTGAGGTAATTTTTCTTAAATTGGAGATATTAATTCCCGAACTCGGGCCCGCGCCGCGCCGATGACTGTATGTAATGGTGGTGGCAGCCGCTCAAACTTCGGTCTGGCAGGCATCGAGAATCCCACTTTAGGAAGTTCAAAATTTTACTATACATAGCTGATGATATTCTACATCATATATAAAAAGTGCGTGAGGTCATTTTTTCTTAAATTGGAGATATTATTTCCCAAACTCGGGCCCGCTCTCCGCCGATGATTATATTTAATGAGCGAGGCGGCCGCTCAAACTTCGGTCTGGCTGGCATCGAGAATCGCATTTTAGGAAGTTCAAATTTTACTATATATAGCTGATGATATTTTACATCACATATAAAAAGTGCGTGAGGTCATTTTTTCTTAAATTGGAGATATTTATTCCCGAACTCGGGCCCGCGCCGCGTCGATAACTATATGTAATGGTGGTGGCAGCCGCTCAAACTTCGGTCTGGCTGGCATCGAGAATCCCACTTTAGGAAGTTCAAAATTTTACTATACATAGCTGATGATATTTTACATCACATATAAAAAGTGCGTGAGGTCATTTTTTCTTAAATTGGAGATATTATTTTCCAAACTCGGGCCCGCTCTCCGCCGATGATTATATTTAATGAGCGAGGCGACCGCTCAAACTTCGGTCTGGCAGGCATCGAGAATCTCACTTTAGGAAGTTCAAAATTTTACTATAAATAGCAGATGATATTATACATCACATATAAAAAGTGCGTGAGGTAATTTTTTCTTAAATTGGAGATATTAATTCCCGAACTCGGGCCCGCGCCGCGCCGATGACTGTATGTAATGGTGGTGGCAGCCGCTCAAACTTCGGTCTGGCAGGCATCGAGAATCCCACTTTAGGAAGTTCAAAATTTTACTATACATAGCTGATGATATTATACATCACACATAAAAAGTGAATGAGGTCATTTTTTCTTAAATTGGAGATATTAATTCCCGAACTCGGGCCCGCGCCGCGTCGATAACTATATGTAATGGTGGTGGCAGCCGCTCAAACTTCGGTCTGGCTGGCATCGAGAATCCCACTTTAGGAAGTTTAAAATTTTACTATAGATAGCTGATGATATTTTACATCACATATAAAAAGTGCGTGAGGTCATTTTTTCTTAAATTGGAGATATTATTTCCCAAACTCGGGCCCGCTCTCCGCCGATGATTATATTTAATGAGCGAGGCGACCGCTCAAACTTCGGTCTGGCAGGCATCGAGAATCTCACTTTAGGAAGTTCAAAATTTTACTATAAATAGCAGATGATATTATACATCACATATAAAAAGTGCGTGAGGTAATTTTTTCTTAAATTGGAGATATTAATTCCCGAACTCGGGCCCGCGCCGCGCCGATGACTGTATGTAATGGTGGTGGCAGCCGCTCAAACTTCGGTCTGGCAGGCATCGAGAATCCCACTTTAGGAAGTTCAAAATTTTACTATACATAGCTGATGATATTATACATCACACATAAAAAGTGCGTGAGGTCATTTTTTCTTAAATTGGAGATATTAATTCCCGAACTCGGGCCCGCGCCGCGTCGATAACTATATGTAATGGTGGTGGCAGCCGCTCAAACTTCGGTCTGGCTGGCATCGAGAATCCCACTTTAGGAAGTTCAAAATTTTACTATAGATAGCTGATGATATTTTACATCACATATAAAAAGTGCGTGAGGTCATTTTTTCTTAAATTGGAGATATTATTTTCCAAACTCGGGCCCGCTCTCCGCCGATGATTATATTTAATGAGCGAGGCGTCCGCTCAAACTTCGGTCTGGCTGGCATCGAGAATCCCATTTTAGGAAGTTCAAAATTTTACTATATATAGCTGATGATATTTTACATCACATATAAAAAGTGCGTGAGGTCATTTTTTCTTAAATTGGAGATATTAATTCCCGAACTCGGGCCCGCGCCGCGCCGATGACTGTATGTAATGGTGGTGGCAGCCGCTCAAACTTCGGTCTGGCAGGCATCGAGAATCCCACTTTAGGAAGTTCAAAATTTTACTATACATAGCTGATGATATTATACATCACATATAAAAAGTGCGTGAGGTCATTTTTTCTTAAATTGGAGATATTATTTCCCAAACTCGGGCCCGCTCTCCGCCGATGATTATATTTAATGAGCGAGGCGACCGCTCAAACTTCGGTCTGGCAGGCATCGAGAATCCCACTTTAGGAAGTTCAAAATTTTACTATAAATAGCAGATGATATTATACATCACATATAAAAAGTGCGTGAGGTCATTTTTTCTAAAATTGGAGATATTAATTCCCGAACTCGGGCCCGCGCCGCGTCGATAACTATATGTAATGGTGGTGGCAGCCGCTCAAACTTCGGTCTGGCTGGCATCGAGAATCCCACTTTAGGAAGTTCAAAATTTTACTATACATAGCTGATGATATTCTACATCACATATAAAAAGTGCGTGAGGTCATTTTTTCTTAAATTGGAGATATTAATTCCCGAACTCGGGCCCGCGCCGCGTCGATAACTATATGTAATGGTGGTGGCAGCCGCTAAACTTCGGTCTGGCAGGCATCGAGAATCCCACTTTAGGAAGTTCAAAATTTTACTATACATAGCTGATGATATTCTACATCATATATAAAAAGTGCGTGAGGTCATTTTTTCTTAAATTGGAGATATTATTTCCCGAACTCGGGCCCGCGCCGCGCCGATGACTGTATGTAATGGTGGTGGCAGCCGCTCAAACTTCGGTCTGGCAGGCATCGAGAATCCCACTTTAGGAAGTTCAAAATTTTACTATACATAGCTGATGATATTATACATCACATATAAAAAGTGCGTGAGGTCATTTTTTCTTAAATTGGAGATATTATTTCCCAAACTCGGGCCCGCTCTCCGCCGATGATTATATTTAATGAGCGAGGCGGCCGCTCAAACTTCGGTCTGGCTGGCATCGAGAATCGCATTTTAGGAAGTTCAAAATTTTACTATATATAGCTGATGATATTTTACATCACATATAAAAAGTGCGTGAGGTCATTTTTTCTTAAATTGGAGATATTAATTCCCGAACTCGGGCCCGCGCCGCGTCGATAACTATATGTAATGGTGGTGGCAGCCGCTAAACTTCGGTCTGGCAGGCATCGAGAATCCCACTTTAGGAAGTTCAAAATTTTACTATACATAGCTGATGATATTCTACATCATATATAAAAAGTGCGTGAGGTCATTTTTTCTTAAATTGGAGATATTATTTTCCAAACTCGGGCCCGCTCTCCGCCGATGATTATATTTAATGAGCGAGGCGACCGCTCAAACTTCGGTCTGGCAGGCATCGAGAATCTCACTTTAGGAAGTTCAAAATTTTACTATAAATAGCAGATGATATTATACATCACATATAAAAAGTGCGTGAGGTAATTTTTTCTTAAATTGGAGATATTAATTCCCGAACTCGGGCCCGCGCCGCGCCGATGACTGTATGTAATGGTGGTGGCAGCCGCTCAAACTTCGGTCTGGCAGGCATCGAGAATCCCACTTTAGGAAGTTCAAAATTTTACTATACATAGCTGATGATATTATACATCACACATAAAAAGTGCGTGAGGTCATTTTTTCTTAAATTGGAGATATTAATTCCCGAACTCGGGCCCGCGCCGCGTCGATAACTATATGTAATGGTGGTGGCAGCCGCTCAAACTTCGGTCTGGCAGGCATCGAGAATCCCACTTTAGGAAGTTCAAAATTTTACTATACATAGCTGATGATATTATACATCACATATAAAAAGTGCGTGAGGTCATTTTTTCTTAAATTGGAGATATTATTTCCCAAACTCGGGCCCGCTCTCCGCCGATGAATATATTTAATGAGCGAGGCGGCCGCTCAAACTTCGGTCTGGCTGGCATCGAGAATCCCATTTTAGGAAGTTCAAAATTTTACTATATATAGCCGATGATATTTTACATCACATATAAAAAGTGCGTGAGGTCGTTTTTTCTTAAATTGGAGATATTATTTCCCAAACTCGGGCCCGCTCTCCGCCGATGATTATATTTAATGAGCGAGGCGGCCGCTCAAACTTCGGTCTGGCTGGCATCGAGAATCCCATTTTAGGAAGTTCAAAATTTTACTATATATAGCTGATGATATTTTACATCACATATAAAAAGTGCGTGAGGTCATTTTTTCTTAAATTGGAGATATTAATTCCCGAACTCGGGCCCGCGCCGCGTCGATAACTATATGTAATGGTGGTGGCAGCCGCTCAAACTTCGGTCTGGCTGGCATCCAGAATCCCACTTTAGGAAGTTCAAAATTTTACTATACATAGCAGATGATATTATACATCACATATAAAATGTGCGTGAGGTCATTTTTTCTTAAATTGGAGATATTAATTCCCGAACTCGGGCCCGCGCCGCGCCGATGACTGTATGTAATGGTGGTGGCAGCCGCTCAAACTTCGGTCTGGCAGGCATCGAGAATCCCACTTTAGGAAGTTCAAAATTTTACTATACATAGCTGATGATATTATACATCACATATAAAAAGTGCGTGAGGTCAATTTTTCTTAAATTGGAGATATTATTTCCCAAACTCGGGCCCGCTCTCCGCCGATGATTATATTTAATGAGCGAGGCGGCCGCTCAAACTTCGTTCTGGCTGGCATCGAGAATCCCATTTTAGGAAGTTCAAAATTTTACTATATATAGCTGATGATATTTTACATCACATATAAAAAGTGCGTGAGGTCATTTTTTCTTAAATTGGAGATATTATTTCCCAAACTCGGGCCCGCTCTCCGCCGATGATTATATTTAATGAGCGAGGCGGCCGCTCAAACTTCGGTCTGGCTGGCATCGAGAATCCCATTTTAGGAAGTTCAAAATTTTACTATATATAGCTGATGATATTTTACATCACATATAAAAAGTGCGTGAGGTCATTTTTTCTTAAATTGGAGATATTAATTCCCGAACTCGGGCCCGCGCCGCGTCGATAACTATATGTAATGGTGGTGGCAGCCGCTCAAACTTCGGTCTGGCTGGCATCCAGAATCCCACTTTAGGAAGTTCAAAATTTTACTATACATAGCAGATGATTTTATACATCACATATAAAAAGTGCGTGAGGTCATTTTTTCTTAAATTGGAGATATTAATTCCCGAACTCGGGCCCGCGCCGCGCCGATGACTGTATGTAATGGTGGTGGCAGCCGCTCAAACTTCGGTCTGGCAGGCATCGAGAATCCCACTTTAGGAAGTTCAAAATTTTACTATACATAGCTGATGATATTTTATATCACATATAAATAGTGCGTGAGGTCATTTTTTCTTAAATTGGAGATATTATTTCCCAAACTCGGGCCCGCTCTCCGCCGATGATTATATTTAATGAGCGAGGCGGCCGCTCAAACTTCGGTCTGGCTGGCATCGAGAATCCCACTTTAGGAAGTTCAAAATTTTACTATACATAGCTGATGATATTTTACATCACATATAAAAAGTGCGTGAGGTCAATTTTTCTTAAATTGGAGATATTAATTCCCGAACTCGGGCCCGTGCAGCGCCGATGACTGTATGTAATGGTGGTGGCCGCCACTCAAACTTCGGTCTGGCAGGTATCGAGAATCCCACTTTCGGAAGTTAAAATTTTTACTATACATAGCTGATGATATTTTACATCACATATAAAAAGTGCGTGAGGTCATTTTTTCTTAAATTGGAGATATTAATTCTCAAACTCGGGCCCGCGCTCCGCCGATTATTGCATGTAATTGCCCGGGATAGAAAGGACAACCGCCTTAAAACGCACGTGGCCCATGTGATGGGTCTTTGCTTTTTTTACTCTCCTATTGTATTAAAAGTATTTTCAAACAATGGAAAGACCCTCGCCACCACTTTTAACAGTTAGGTCAACTTCCTATTCCGTGAAACTGTGAAACTGACGGCACACAAAATATGAAATATCATTCTTTCTAAATTAAACACGCTGAATTTATTTTTTTATATATGCTATACTATGTCCAATATTTTTTTTTATACATTGAAATATTTTCCACTCTTAAACATTAATCATATTTTTCAAATACAATACAGAAATGCATTTAGATACAACAAATAGACATAATGATTTAAAATCATGATTTCTACAAATGTATAATCTAGTACTTTGGTCACCTACTTGCTTACGAATTCAAAAGTTAAACTGCGTTTTACGAAACAGCATTTTTTTCTACACTAAAGCGTTCAAATCTAATTTTGACTCATTTGACCTTATCAAATGCAATTTGTCTTTTTAGAAATATTTCTGTTAACAACGCTATACTATTATTATTTTTAATTTATGTAGAGTGTATCCAGCAAATCCTTGACACAGATAGTAGGTACTATTAAATAAGTTTAGTTATTTAAATTTTAAATAGTTCACACAAATTAGCACCGGGAATGTAATAGATATTAAGTTCTAAGTTAAGCTGTATATATGTCTATTGGTTCGTCGGTAGAACCTTTGAGGATGTTGTAGAAGAGATTATTTGCTAATTATACAGCCATACTCTATGCAAAAATCAATAGTTTCGGAGTAACTATTTTTTGGTGTTTTTTTTACCAAAATCATACTTTATGACCTTTTTTAGTAAATATAAAAAAAAATATTTAAAACTTTTTCTATTAGTCGTTATGGATTTCATGAAATTGGCGTACTTTAATAGAAGACATTAGTTGGGCGATTGTCAAAATTAGGAAAAAAAATAAGAAACATAAGAAAATAGAAACAAATTGCGATTGCGACGCATCCAAATCGTGAAAAATATGGTAGCCCTTAAAAGGGCCTTTTCTTTCTGGCTTCGATGCTAATGCAGGGGTTGCGGTTGCGGCTGCCAAGGCGACGGTCGCGACGGTCGTTTACATACATTTCTGAGTTGATCTTCTGACGTTTTTGTCTAATGGTGAACCTTAGTTACATTATAAATGAAAAAAAGCCTTTTCCACGTCAACCCAAGAGGTTAGGCTATTATGACGTCGCTTTGTTTTAACGAGGTATCCCCATAATTATAACAACGAAAATAATGGCATTGCGTTGGTTCTAGTACCAAGGCAATGTTTTCTTCCCGATTTTATAATTGCAGGCCTAATCCTCGACATAAGTACTATACATAATAAAATAATAAAGAAATATATATCTCAATATATATGTACATAAAAATGGCAAATAATTATAATAATATTAAACCTACAATTGAATAATAATATTATGTACCAAATTTAATTATGTACCAGAATAATAGAATTGGTAATATCGTAAAAATAGGTGTTATGAATGATACTACTTCTGTTTAATTTTATATTTTATTGTTTAATTTTAATTAATTATTTATTTAAATTGTTTCTTTGTCTATTGTTTAATTTTATATTTTAGGTATTGTTTAATTTTAATTTAATATTTATTTAAAATGTTTAATTTTATATTTTAAGTTAGATTCTCTAATTTAGTTACCGAGGAATAGCTTGGTAATTATATAATATTACATATTATTATGTCCTAACTATACGTTTTATTTTTTATTTTATGAGATACAAACTGGTTTAGGTTAAATATACAAAACGATAATAGGTCCACTCATCAATATATTAAAATAAAAACTTACCAAATAATATTTTCCAATCACAAAAATCACATTAAATGCAAATATAAAAAATGATTCGGTATAAATAGTATATAATATAAAAAAATAACTGACTGAATGATTGACCGATGAAAATTAGAATAATAGAATTGGAAATATCGTAAAGACAGTTGTTATGAATGATACTATTTCTATTCTAAAGCTGTGTAGCACTACACGAAGCGGAAAGCAAAGTGAATATTCGATTTTGCGAAAATAATTTTTACTCCGCAAAATTTGTAACGGAACCTTTTTTTGTTATATTTTTATTACGTTCTATTACGTTTGTACGCAACGATAGCCGCCTGCAATAGCAAAAAATCATTACATGAAAACATTTTAGTTGTTTACAATGAGGTATTTTTTGGATAATACCCGCATAGCTAGCGTACACAACATGCCACATTTGTGTACCACATGTTAGGCCTCAGGACCTAAGCACTTTTTGGATGACTGAACAAAATGAGACGTCCGTGAAGCTGGCGGCATATTTGAACAAAAATCTTCGTTTGATTGTTCTTAAGATTTTTTCATCAGCTATGTATAGTAAAATTTTGAACTTCCTAAAGTGGGATTCTCGATGCCAGCCAGACCGAAGTTTGAACGGCTGCGACGACCATTACATATAGTCATCGACGCGGCGCGGGCCCGAGTTTGGGAATTAATATCTCCAATTTAAGAAAAAATGACCTCACGCACTTTTTATATGTGATGTATAATATCATCAGCTATGTATAGTAAAATTTTGAACTTCCTAAAGTAGGATTCTCGATGCCTGCCAGACCGAAGTTTGAGTGGCTGCCACCACCATTACATACAGTCATCGGCGCTGCGCGGGCCCGAGTTCGGAAATTAAAATCTCCAATTTAAGAAAAAATGACCTCACGCACTTTTTATATGTGATGTAAAATATCATCAGCTATGTATTGTAAAATTTTGAACTTCCTAAAGTGGGATTCTCGATGCCAGCCAGACCGAAGTTTGAACGGCTGCGACGACCATTACATATAGTCATCGACGCGGCGCGGGCCCGAGTTTGGGAATTAATATCTCCAATTTAAGAAAAAATGACCTCACGCACTTTTTATATGTGATGTAAAATATCATCAGCTATGTATAGTAAAATTTTGAACTTCCTAAAGTGGGATTCTCGATGCCAGCCAGACCGAAGTTTGAACGGCTGCGACGACCATTACATATAGTCATCGGCGCTGCGCGGGCCCGAGTTTGGGAATTAATATCTCCAATTTAAGAAAAAATCACCTCACGCACTTTTTATATGTGATGTATAATATCATCAGCTATGTATAGTAAAATTTTGAACTTCCTAAAGTAGGATTCTCGATGCCTGCCAGACCGAAGTTTGAGCGGCCGCCTCGCTCATTAAATATAATCATCGGCGGAGAGCGGGCCCGAGTTTGGGAAATAATATCTCCAATTTAAGAAAAAATGACCTCACGCACTTTTTATATGTGATGTAAAATATCATCAGCTATGTATCGTAAAATTTTGAACTTCCTAAAGTGGGATTCTCGATGCCAGCCAGACCGAAGTTTGAGCGGCTGCCACCACCATTACATATAGTCATCGACGCGGCGCGGGCCCGAGTTCGGGAATTAATATCTCCAATTTAAGAAAAAATGACCTCACGCACTTTTATATGTGATGTAAAATATCATCTGCTATGTATAGTAAAATTTTGAACTTCCTAAAGTGGGATTCTCGATGCCTGCCAGACCGAAGTTTGAGCGGCCGCCTCGCTCATTAAATATAATCATCGGCGGAGAGCGGGCCCGAGTTTGGGAAATAATATCTCCAATTTAAGAAAAAATGACCTCACGCACTTTTCATATGTGATGTAGAATATCATCAGCTATGTATAGTAAAATTTTAAACTTCCTAAAGTGGGATTCTCGATGCCTGCCAGACCGAAGTTTGAGCGGCTGCCACCACCATTACATACAGTCATCGGCGCGGCGCGGGCACGAGTTCGGGAATTAATATCTCCAATTTAAGAAAAAATGACCTCACGGACTTTTTATATGTAATGTAAAATATCATCAGCTATATACAGTAAAATTTTCAACTTCCTAAAGTGGGATTCTCGATGCCTGCCAGACCGAAGTTTGAGCGGCCGCCTCGCTCATTAAATATAATCATCGGCGGAGAGCGGGCCCGAGTTTGGGAATTAATATCTCCAATTTAAGAAAAAATGACCTCATGCACTTTTTATATGTGATGTATAATATCATCAGCTATGTATAGTAAAATTTTGAATTTCCTAAAGTAGGATTCTCGATGCCTGCCAGACCGAAGTTTGAGTGGCTGCCACCACCATTACATACAGTCATCGGCGCTGCGCGGGCCCGAGTTCGGAAATTAAAATCTCCAATTTAAGAAAAAATGACCTGACGCACTTTTTATATGTGATGTAAAATATCATCAGCTATGTATAGTAAAATTTTGAACTTCCTAAAGTGGGATTCTCGATGCCAGCCAGACCGAAGTTTGAGCGGCTGCCACCACCATTACATATAGTCATCGACGCGGCGCGGGCCCGAGTTCGGGAATTAATATCTCCAATTTAAGAAAAAATGACCTCACGCACTTTTTATATGTGATGTATAATATCATCAGCTATGTATAGTAAAATTTTGAACTTCCTAAAGTGGGATTCTCGATGCCTGCCAGACCGAAGTTTGAGCGGTCGCCTCGCTCATTAAATATAATCATCGGCGGAGAGCGGGCCCGAGTTTGGGAAATAATATCTCCAATTTAAGAAAAAATGACCTCACGCACTTTTTATATGTGATGTATAATATCATCAGCTATGTATAGTAAAATTTTGAACTTCCTAAAGTGGGATTCTCGATGCCTGCCAGACCGAAGTTTTAGCGGTCGCCTCGCTCATTAAATATAATCATCGGCGGAGAGCGGGCCCGAGTTTGGGAAATAATATCTCCAATTTAAGAAAAAATGACCTCATGCACTTTTTATATGTGATGTATAATATCATCAGCTATGTATAGTAAAATTTTGAACTTCCTAAAGTGGGATTCTCGATGCCAGCCAGACCGAAGTTTGAGCGGCTGCCACCACCATTACATATAGTCATCGACGCGGCGCGGGCCCGAGTTCGGGAATTAATATCTCCAATTTAAGAAAAAATGACCTCACGCACTTTTTATATATGATGTAAAATATTATCAGCTATGTATAGTAAAATTTTGAACTTCCTAAAGTGGGATTCTCGATGCCTGCCAGAGTTTGAGCGGCCGCCTCGCCCATTAATACAATCATCGGCGGAGAGCGGACCCGAGTTTTGACATTAATATGCATAGTAAAATTTTGAACCTCCTTAATTATGATTCTCGATCATTAGCAGACTAAAATTTGAGTATCCGATTCGGTCTGTTGCCTACTCTGCTAAATTAGACAGGCATAGTTTGTATTTCCCGCGGGAGCTTTAATATTTATTTTCAGTTGTAGCATAATTCGCGCGTTGTCATTGGTGGACTGATATTGGTTTGCTATACGTACGTATGTTTATATATATCGTTTTCTGGCGCCAGCTTCAGAGACCTCAAATTTTATTGTTTTCGCCGTTCCGGTGATGAAATATTGCATAGCGACAAACCGTAAAATGTCTTGCAAACTATTATTCGGGTTTCTGGTGCGACATTGTCCGGTTCCTCGGCTTTTAAATAACATCGTATGCTATCCCACTAATATAACACAGTTCATGACCGGTCCTCTTACATTCTCTCGCGCGAAATCGATTCACAGTAAAATACACACAAAACCCGCCTCTCTAAACTCGAGCGTTGAAGATAGCGGACGACTAAAGGGTAAATTCCAGTTAATGTTCACATGCAAAAAGTGCACCACCCGGAACAGTAAATACATCACAAAGCTCGCTTACTACAAAGGGGTTGTGATAGTGCGGTGCGATGGATGTCAAAACAACCACCTGATAGCCGACAATTTGAATTGGTTCACCGATATGGACGGGAAGAAAAATATAGAGGACATACTCCAGGAGAAAGGGGAGACCGTGCACAAATTCTCATCTGACGATTTGGAGTTAATCGCTTGGGAGACCTTGAAGAAAGAGGAACAGATGCTCATAGATACGCCGCAATCGGAAGCGACAGAAGAGAAAAAACCGAGCGGCGATAAAAAGTAGCGTTTGAATGCGGTGACTGAACTACCTCAATATTATTGAATTTATAGCATATTGTTGCTCTATATGTGAACTCTCGTGCATGCCGAAAAGCAAACATTTTAGGCCATGAAAAAAAACAATAAATTCGTTTATGAGTTGTAAGTGGAACAAAATTTAAAAATATATACAGTACAACCTTGGTTACGCGAAATAAAGGGGGGAGAGCCGTTTCGAATAACGATTTTTTCAGACCCTTCGGCTACGTAACGACCAAATTTGGTTGCACATCAGAACACCGTTGACTACGTAACGACCAATATTAGCGGCTTGTTCCCGGAGCGCACAGAAATATTATTTTCTAATTCGAATGCATCCTAAAATCCATACCAAATATCTCATTATTACCATAGATACATAGACGGCCGCTAGAATAATTTCGCGCGTCATTTCGCGGATATTTCTGATAAAATTCCATTGTCAAACCTCATTTTTTTTTAGAGAAATCATCAAAAATTTTATTGGTTTTTATGAGCTAAATATTTAGCTAAATATATTATTTTTATAATCTAAATATTTTTGTAAGTAAATAAGCAAAACGGAATATTACCTTTCATTGAGAATCTAATAAAAATCTCTATAGTATTGACAATTTCTAGATAGGGTTCCGTATTTTTCCGTAAGACAAGTACAAGTTAGAAATGCCGAGCTTTTTTCACTTTTTCGACTTTCTCATATTTATTCATAACTAGATGACCCGGTGAACTTCGTACCACCTAAAATTGATTTGACTGTAACTCTTCATAAGCGTTTATTGATCCTAATCAACCTTCCATATCCAATTCATTGAAATCTATAATATGAACGAATCATGTACGGTTTGAGTTTGTCGACTTTTTCGGCTTTTACAACTTTTCCGACTTTTTTGCTTTTTTCGACTTTTCGGACTTTTTTGACTTTTTCGACTTTTCCGACTTTTTTGACTTTTTCGACTTTTTTTGACTTTTTCGACTCTTGACTTTTTCGAATTTTCGACTTTTTGAAATTTTACACAATCGCACGGAATGAATAACAGTTATGGATGCCGCGAACGCCATCTATTGAAAGTGGCCCATTTCCCAAAATGACCAATTTGGATTTTTTCGATTATCAGTTGTTTCTTTTAATTTTTACTAAATATTTTTTTTTTGTAAACCACCCCTGAATCAAGGCAAACAGAACAAAAAAATAATAATTTAAATCGGTTGAGTCATTTTCGAGATCTTGCGAGACTAACGCACGGCGATTCATTTTTATATATAAGATTATCTAATTATTTTACAAAATGAAATTCCAATATTCTATATATAAAATTTCAATGCGATCATTGCAGTTATTATTTTTATGATTGCTATAGAAGTTCCATAGTTATAGTACTTTTTGTGGAGCGCGGCGATATTGCAAGAATTCCAATAAATTGCCGCAGTCTGCCGTGAAATTATGCCGCCACTCGAAGGGTTAAGCTATGAACACATAGTCAGACCTTTCCAAAGTACGTATTTCAGACAAGTCTGAAAGTTAAACGAATTCCAAAATATCTTTGTAGGGTACGCTTACGTTTTTTATTAATATTAAAATTACATTTTGTTAAATTAATCAGTATGTGCATCAGTAAGACCAGTTTCATCGGCATTGTAACTTTTTTGCTAAGTGTAGCCATGAGTGTAATCTTCAAATTTTGTTTTGGAAACATCAACCGCGTCTGGGCCTCCAGATAACTTTTCTCCACATACCTGCCGAATGCCATATATGTTTTTAAACCTGTCTAACCACCCAGAGCTACACAAAAATCGTTTGCTTCCTCACCTAACAACACCTACAACCCTACATTTTAGTTTTTTCTTGCAGTATCAGGCCAGTCAAAGCCATGGCCTTTGTCATTGTTGAGTGAACCGAAGATAAAGAGCCTCGTCCACTTTTCTAAAGTCGGATGTTTTTAGGGTTTTTCTCGTGATTAGTAACATGTTTCGACTTCTGAGAGAACAATTTAAAATTTGACAGAATGGCTCATTTTTTCGGCTGCGTTTCGGATAATCCAGGTTTCGAATAACCCAGGTTTTGGTTAACCGGGGTTCTACTGTATCAGTTAACTGTACTTATGATTAAAACTGTTAAAGAAGAGTTAAGTCGTTTACAATAAATCACTACTAAAACCTAAGAGTTATCACTGGATGAAATCATCAACTCATGCCTACAAAATGCAGCTGCAATGAGAATTACAAGAAAACTAAACAATCGTCGCTCTATACTAGAGACCTCATACATACCAACGAGTAAACCTTCAGGGCATAAAAACTGAATAACTTCGAGATGTTTTTTCTAGTTGTGTAAATAAGACAAAATGAAAAAATATATATTAGTTTACGGTACTAAAGATTAAAACTGTCAAGGACATAGAACGGTCTAGAATGTGATTTTACACCAATAACAATAAAAAACAAGTTCAAATTTTTGGCGCACGAGTAGTCACATAGACCGACGATATAAAGACTGTTTTGATTGTATATTAATGTATATTTCTATAATGTATTACAAAATAAATTTGTATAAATCAATAAAATAAAAATATTTAAATATTTAAGTAGTACCTAATTTCGATTATGTGATAAGTAACGTTTTAACTAGTCTAGTAAGGCACGCGTTTGCATTTTAAGGCACGTCGTAATCACACTCGCTTCGGTCGGCTCACTAGGGCATAATCCGATCCATTGTATTTCCTGTGGTCGATATCGCGGCTTCTGTCCGAGGATGGATCCGACGGTTTCCGGATGGTTCCGTAACCCAAATGCGAATCGTCGGCCAGCCGAACGGACTGCATC
The DNA here is from genome assembly GCA_944548615.1 of Micropterix aruncella. Lineage (NCBI taxonomy): Eukaryota > Metazoa > Arthropoda > Insecta > Lepidoptera > Micropterigidae > Micropterix > Micropterix aruncella. Next base: position 5,545,318 of record OX155957.1, on the reverse strand, counting down.
ACGTTTTCCACCTCGTCGTAATCGCTCCACGCGTCTTTCGGCACGCTCGGAGCGAGGCGAAGCCGCGGCTCCACCTGCTTGTAATCGGCGAGCTCCGCCGATCGGTTCAGTTTGTTTGTCGAGCCGAAATGCTGGAGTCTGTCATAGTTTGCGTCTTCCGGGTCGGCGGTCGGCGTCTGTAAAATTATCACCGACGACTCGCCGACGTCCGCGTCCAGGTTGTCCTGCGAGCGGGAAATTAACTTCAAACAATGGCCGTTCTCGATCGACTCCGTGACGAAATCTTTGTGGTGAATTTCATCTACGCCGAGGGTCCGCCACGCTTCATTCCTCACCTCGACTTTGTCGTACGGCCCCGGCGGCAGAGCAATTTCCACCGGTTCGTAATTATCCAATTTCCGGTATTTTCCAAGGCTTATATTGTGGTTTTCAAAGTCAGATTCGTGCCGCTCTTTAGCGACGGAGAATATGTGTTTCCGCGGCGGTTTCGACGGCTTCGGTTTGAGCGCCGGCTTTTGCGACGCGCTCAAGAGGAGGGCGGTCGAGTCGACGCTTTGCGACGCGGCCGAATTAGTTTTCAACGACATCGACGATAGATTGAATTCGTCGCCTTGCGACATGGGAAGCGGGCTACGAGAGCGTGCCTCCATGCTGAGCATAGCCTGGATTCGCTGTGTGTCGCTCGCGTCTAAATGCGGCTCGCCGTTCATCATCTTCTTCATCGACTTCATCTTCGACGACAGACACCGAAAGATCTCCTGCTGATTAGAATGCTCCAGGTGAAACGTGCCCTCTCCAGTTTGGCATTTCCGGCCCGCTTCAAAGGTGAACTTCCCCTGTCGATAGCCGTACCTCCTGATATAACGATAAGGCCACGTCGCATATAATTTATTATCGCTGACGTCTCTCAATTCTAAAGCCGTCGTCGTCAGCACTAAAATATACCTAACCGGTTCGAAGCCGCAACGAACGGACGCATCAGACGGGTGAAGCTTCACCGAAAATACCCCTTCGCCCGAAGAACAATAAAGATCATTGTCTTCGTTCATTCCTATTAATTTTGAAGAATCATCTCTAAAAGCGACCGACTGCAATGCCGTCAGCCATTGCAACGTTTCACCCTCAGTCGGTACGGATAATTGCTGCGTTGAAATCCTCGTCACAATCGTAATAGTATTCGGGTTCGCGTGCGTTATCTTGATGCAATTCTCCAGTGTTATTATTCTAGAACAAGCGGCGGGCGTGCAATCCTCTTTGTTGTCGTAAATTTCAAGTCGCTCAATCCCTTGTTTGCTCGCTTTGAAAAGCATGCAATATTTCTGTTGCCACCCTTTCTAAAAATTTAAATATTAATTAATAAATAACGTACAGCTCAAATCATATAGTATTCACTGCAGATAAACTGTATTTTAAACCCTGCACACACCTTTTTTGCTAGCTTATTGAAAACTATTCCCTGCGGTGGAAACAGCAGAAAGCCTGACATAATCAGGTCCTCGTTATCCATTGTGATAACCGCAACAAGTCTAAGGTATTTTAGAGCGCATTATCTCCGCCATTCAACGACAAAAATAAGATATTTTTGAGGAAAACTTCGACATAACCCAACACGAACTGACAAATAAACAAGCATCGATGGAGCGCCTTTTTGACAACTAAAGCCATGCGCTCATTATAGCAACATCATGAAGTGCCGTCTTCTTTCTAGATCGAGATGATTTTTATCGCGGGGATAAAGAAAATCCTCTTTTAATTATGATTTTTACATATCGACAAACATTTTAAACAGTTCGACTAAAGTTAGAACTGAAAACCATACACAAGAAAACGGAGAAAAATTACAGATTTTTTACTTGAATTCCCATGTTTTCGGAATACTGCAAATCTGAAACCGACATAGAATTTGGGAAAGCTACATCATAAATAGATAGATATTTTGATGAAGTTGTCTGTAGATAGATAGGTAAATGTCGCGAATCACAAAATATATATGTCTTAATTGATATTGTCGGCCTGGTATTTTAATTCATGGATTGATAATATCGAGGTTACTTGATTCGATTCGAGGTTACTAATTTTATTGAATATTTGTTTTATTAAATAGGTACGTAGGTAACTATTTAGCGCGTGACACCCATGGTTAATTAATCGCACGGGGTTTGCTTGACCCCGTACGAAAACATGGTCCTTCCGAATTGATCCATTGTAAACAGTTACAAACTACCGAAATACATACAGCTCTAGATGTGAGAACAAAGTAGCATAATATTATTTGACTTCACATAAAGGCATTATATTACGTGGACCATGATATGATGTTAACCAAATAAACAAATATAAATATTAAAAGCGGTGCAATTGAATGGTTTCACTACTATCTTTATAATCACCCGCAAATGGTGACTTCATGCAATCAAACATCTGACTGAGTTTCAATGAAAGAAGTTGTACCACAGGGGTCCGTGCGTGGACTATGCGTTTGACCTTCTTCAAGAGGTAGCAAAGGCTGCTGGATTAGATTGTATATTGTAACACAACTGTTTCATGTATAGGGTATGTAAAATTTGTAATATGCAGCTCGGCGATATTGACGTATTCAATACGTCATCATTCGCTTTTAAGAAAGCAATTATTAATCGATTTATCATTATAATCGCAATATATAATATATTATAAATATTACTTATTCAAAAATATCTTTAAATAATATGTATGACTATATTATGGAACGTGTATTTACATAAAATTATATTTACTTATTATGACTCCTTTCTTCCCAGTTCCCACCTCTCCCTATGTGTGTTAATTCTTCAAAAAAATATATTGTTGTGTTTAAATTATGACTATTTAAGTGGAAACATGTAATTAGCTTTATTTTTTAACTTAATAATGCTGTAACAAATTTATTGTAACAGCTGTATGTTTCCTTAATAATAATAAAATACAATAAAATAAAATAAAAAAGTAACGACGTGGCCATGAGAGACCAAATTATGATCTACTCAAATGTCTCCGATTTAATCAGTGCAGGGAACGGTATATATCTTCCCTCATTTATAAAACTGTGTCTATTCACCTCTCATTTATTTACATAGTTTTCCTAAACACTCCGTAATCCACACGATACAAGATCACAAAAATAACATCACACTATTAATCCCCAAACACATGTCAAAACAATCAAATCAATCTTCCCTCGTAAATGGCAGGGATTCCCAAAGTTATTTTTATCAAGCCCCCTGCTGCCAAAAGAAAATGCCTATTATAAATTAATAATATAAGTGTAAAAAAGTAATTAAATCACGTAGGTTTTATTTATTACTTATATAATTACACACCAGTTGTTAAAAAAATAAATCAATCATTGAGACGGATAAGCTTGAATGGAGAAAGTTCACTCATTTTTATTTTGACCTCTTCGTTTTCTCTGTTGAATATAAAAAAATCGTGTGAAAAAATTATTCCGGTACGCTCGCTGCGTGTGACGTGATAGTTCAACACTTGCTCAGTCCGTCGCGCGCTGCCGTACGGTTTACTTGTTTTCGTTAGAAGATTACGCTAATATCTTTTGAAATGTCTAATCCAAATAGTAGAAAATCGTGTGTTGTGCCAAAATGTAAACACACAACCACCAATGCGTCGAAAAAGTGGTTTGTTCTTGTTCCAATGGATGTCAAAATGCGAAAAAAATGGATAAAAGCTATGAAGAGCAACAGATTCTTTGATTTTGAAGATTGTGGTATTTTACAAGCTCTACCGGAGGAGTAGCAGTATTAGCTGACAGAGGTTTTAATACTATTGCGCATTTGCTGCAACAAAATGGTAATACTTTGATCAGACCTTCTAGCGTGAGCGCTCAAGTAAAACTAACCATAAAAGAAGTTCTAGAGGAAAAAAATGCGGCGTTACGGATTTACGCAGAAAAAGCTATCGGCAGACTCAGAGGTTTTGGATTTATGTTACCACAAGATTGTGTAGATTGAAAGCAAGTAGATGTGATAGATGCGGATGTGATTTCTGCATGTGGAATATCTTCAAAGCGGTCTGTTTAATTTAGAATAACTAGTGTTTGCTACAAAATGAAACTGTTTTTATTTTACTATTTATATTACTATTTACACATTTTTCAAGAAGATTGTCACAATAGTCTTTATGTAGGTAGGTACGTCAACATTTTTCGAGGTTTCAAAGTCTACGTGGTTAATACAAACTAGGCCCTTTCTTTTCCCGGACATGTGCATTTGTGTTTGTATCTGAGCATACATTTCTAATTTTCCAATATTATAATACATAAAATTATTGACACTTTATCTCTACACCACAGTCAGCCACTCAGGGGATTAGTAAGCCAATCAGGGGAGGCACCAATCATAGGCCACTTATATTGATAAAAAAAGACCAGATCCTATTATCTTCAGGGTTTTGACTCGCGAGACGTGATTTATGACATTTTTTAAATACTTTTCCTCTTTTAACAGTAGCAGTTTCTTTAAATGCTAAACCAAATACTTCTTCAACTTAAGAGCCATCGGTTGTTTTGCACCGAGTTGCTTCGTGCATTTTTAAGGCTGTTATTCGTCCGAAGCGCAGCTCCAACCACAAATTACATTCTGATTGGGCCATTGTAGACTGTTTTACTTGAATACATCTTGATTCCGTCAATTCGTTTCTACAAAATGTTATAAAACTCTCGGCATCAAAATCCACACCGTTTTTTTTAAAATGATTAATTAGTTATATATATATATATATATATATATATATATATATAGTTATATATATATATATATATATATATATATATATATATATATATATATATATATATATATATATATATATATAGTTAGGTAATGGATAGATACATATTGTACGGGAGAGCACTGTATTTGAAGCTCTCGAAGTTTTAGTACCTACTACTTTGTCAAAAAAATCATTTTCAGTCTACTCGACTTCATGATGTTGTTGTACCAAAATCTTTAGCCCTAATCACTTTCAGTGTAGTACCGATGCTTTAGAGCTTAGATTTTTCCCTTTTTTCAAATTATTGGACCATTGTACAGCACTTAATTAAATGAATACTATGAGCGTAACTGTATAATGCACGGACAAAATAAAACAAAATGCAATCCACTGACGAGTAGAGTTCGTTAGTTTAGAGCAAAATACATACTATGACCGCTGACAGCTGGCAGTAATCAGCGAAAGCGAGCGGTGTTGGAAAATGACGTCACGCAGTAGCCGGCCGGCCGAGCGCCGGATTCGATATTTACGGGAGTTTTGATTGTGTGCAAAACAAAAACTACTTGGTTTTTTTAAAATGAAACAAAAACTAATGTATTTGTTTGCCTATACGCTCTAATATGACGAAGTTTTAAGCGAATTTGCGGACCCAGTAACATTCTCCATTCTTGGTTGAAATAAAGAAAGTGCATAGTGTAAATCACCAGCAATATCGAGTTTACTTTTATATTTCGTTTTAATTTCTACTACTGATGGAAATACATTTTCACAAAAATAAGTGCCAAAAAAGGTATTTGAGCAGCGATTGCTCTGCTATGGAGAAATAAATTTGGAAATACCTGATCCAAATCAATGTTTTGTCCATATCTTTGTAATCGCATGTGGCAGCAGAATCATTTTTAATTTCCAAGGCTTGCTCTTAAAACGTTTGAGGATTGGAAAACATGGAATGGCTCCGCCGATAATCTATAAATATTATTAACGCTTGAGTTAGAGAAGTAGCGCTTGAACTCATCAATAAGTTGCTGCAAATGGTTTAATATGTTTCTCTTGATATCGGTATTACCATAAAACACCAACGAGAGCGTTTGTTCTAAGATTCCCAATAATTTGGGGAAACAGGAGTAATTGCGTAGCTGTGCTAAGGATTTACCTTTCCAAAGTTGCAACTTTTCAGTATACTCCGTGATGGCATAGAATGCCCCACTTGGGATGTCTTCACGCCTCTCTGGGAAGGCGCGCCCCCAAATTGAAAAGCAATGGTCTATGGAATATGTTGACATAAAAAAGCAAATCCACAGAAAGGTTTTTAATAGGCCTTTAATACATATTTGCCTGGTGGACCTGAGCGCTGAATCATTTCAATATAATTAGTAGCACCAATACGTACACTATTTCCATTTAAAATTTATATTTTTGTAGTGAATTCTGTTTACAATACAATACAATACAATCAACTACTCCAGTAGATAGGCATTCCTACACTTGGATGCGTCACAAAATTAAATGCTAAAAATTTCATTATTATAAACATAACTATCGTGATAGTTGTCATGGCTGTAATATTATATTCAATATTACCTACATACAAATAATCAAAATATGCTAATGTGATGAGTCAGGGAGAATAATATATTAAAATAGAAATGCAAATTCTATGTAGAATAATCAAAAAATATATATTTTATTGCCAATCCAGCAATATGCCTTCGTATTTTTTTAAAAATGAATTTAATTATATGAAAATTAGAATGTCAGCTATCATAATACCATTATGTTTAAAACTTTACGCATTTCATTAATCATCAACATGGAAAATAAACTCAGAATTTTCAAACTCCCTTATACCATAAATTGGGTTTCTTACCAAATTATGTATAATTATCTTTTTAAATTGGTCCTCTCCAAGGCTTTTCATTTGCTCTGGAATCTTATTATAGAAGGACAAATTTTGGTGAATAAAACTGTTTCGCACTTTGCTAAGTCGCTGTCGGTTTATGTGGAGATTGGATTTATTCCTCGTATGGTGATGATGAAAATCACTATTCACCGGAGCTTCTGTTAGGTGTCTACGAGCGTACATAATATTTTGGTAGATGTAAGAAGAAAATAGAGTCATTATTCCTGATTTTACAAATAGCGGCTTACAAGAACTTCTTGGTGAGACTCTATATAAACTGCGTACCGCTCTTTTCTGGAGGAGAAAAATTCTTTTTGAGTTTGGTGCCATTCCCCAAACCAGTAGGCCATACGTTATTAGGGAGTGGAAATATGCAAAATAAACGGATTTAGCTGCTTCAAAACCGCATAAACTTCTTATCTTTCTAATGGCGAATATGGCACTGCATAATTTTTTACTGAGATCATTTAAGTGATCAGACCATTGTAATTTTTGATCGATTTCTAATCCGAGAAATTGTTTCAATCTTTACTTGTAGTATTTGAGTCTCCATGTTAAATACCCTGCTAATCTTTTATACTTTATTTTTAATATTCGTCATAACTAATAGGAATTTGTATTGTTTTTATATCGCCGAAGGTACCTAGGTAAATTTGTTCTAATTAATATATGCCATATAATTAAGATTTGATAAATGTTAATAATATCAAATTGAATTGTAAAATTATATACAAATATATATATATATATATATATATATATATATATATATATATATATATATATATATATATATATATATATATATATATATATATATATATATATATATATATATATATATATATATATATATATATATATATATATATATATATATATATATATATATATATATATATATATATATATATATATATATATATATATATATATATAAATAAAGAGTGGATATATTCGAATTTCAAATCGAACTTTCGGTATGTCATTCCGCATATTGTTTTTGCTTTAATTTGTCTTTAATAAAGACATTTTATTTTGGTTTGCAAAAGGATACGCTTTGTTTTTGAGATGTGGATGAGGGGCGATCGTTCGCTAGCGATAAAGGGATCCCATTAAACCTACATTGCACTGTCGAAAGTGGTGCTCATCCAGGAATACATCTCATTTAAAATAAGCATTTCCCAATCCAGTCCGGGAAAACCTTCCAGCTATGTAAGTGGCTTTTATTATGTATATATATATATATATATATATATATATATATATATATATATATATATATATATATATATATATATATATATATATATATATATATATATATATATATATATATATATATATATATATATATATATATATATATATATACATACATATATATATATATATATATATATATATATATATATATATATATATATATATATATATATATATATATATATATATATATATATATATATATATATATATATATATATATATATATATATATATATATATATATATATATATATATATATATATATATATATATATATATATATATATATATATATATATATATATATATATATATATATATATATATATATATATATATATATATATATATATATATATATATATATATATATATATATATATATATATATATATATATATATATATATATATATATATATATATATATATATATATATATATATATATATATATATATATATATATATATATATATATATATATATATATATATATATATATATATATATATATATATTTTTTTTTATTTAATTGTAAGGTTAGTGAAGGTTGTACCTTTGCCGGACGTTTCGGAGCCCGTGGCTCCTTCTTCAGCGGCAAGAAGAATACTGCAGTGGAAGCTGTCACCTGCAACTACCCGCATTCCTCTGTGGTGCTGGGAGAGGGGTGTAATGGGCGGGAAAATGCATTTTTAAATAAAATATTGGATTTAGAATTTGGTAATGTGGAAATAAATAATGATATGTAGAGTGTTGGAGAATATGTAGAGTGTATGAGAATATATAGGTGGAAGAATTAATATATAGTGTAATTTGTATCTACACTGTGTGTGTGTGTGTGTGTGTGTGTGTGTGTGTGTGTGTGTGTGTGTGTGTGTGTGTGTGTGAGGGTGAGTATTCTTCTTGCAGTATTCTTCCACTGCAGTATTCTTCTTGCCGCTGAAGAAGGAGCCACGGGCTCCGAAACGTCCGGCAAAGGTACAACCTTCACTAACCTTACAATTAAATAAAAATGTTTTAAAAGTTTTCATTTAAAAATTATATATATATATATATATATATATATATATATATATATATATATATATATATATATATATATATATATATATATATATATATATATATATATATATATATATATATATATATATATATATATATATATATATATATATATATATATATATATATATATATATATATATATATATATATATATATATATATATATATATATATATATATATATATATATATATATATATATATATATATATATATATATATATATATATATATATATATATATATGTATAACTTTTAGTTCTTTTATCCATAAGTGGTATGTATTTATAAATAAATAAATAAAAATGCTAGTACATTTAGTGACTAGTTGCTTCAATTAATGCTACCATGTAATAATGGCATGTATTGGATCTAAGATGAATATTACAAGGTATTTAACTATGAACCGTTTGATTATATAGATTTTAGGAAAATTATTACGTAAAAATTAAATTGATATTTTATCAGTCTTTGGTTCGGGTCATATTGACCTCATGCGATTAATTAAAGGTTAAACAGGGAAAGTGTTAGGTGTAGTAAGTAGGCACCTACTCTAGCTTCCCTTTTAATCAATACTTTTCACGCCAACCGAGGAGGGAGGCTTGGCGCGTTATCGATCGGTGGGTGTGCGTTGCCACCACCCGCCCCCTCGTGTTTCTCAAGCGATTACGATTATTTCTCGACAACAACGCGCAAGTCAACCCTTAATTTGAAGGTTAATATTCCCAGTCAAATCGATGGGTCAATTTAGGAGACGCGTAGGTAGGTATACTTATAGGAGAATGTCAGTTTGGACATTACAATTTACATGGAAGGGCACCATTTCATTTTTTTAACTGATCTCGTGATTTAAAATGCCTAATTTGTGGGAATATATGAATTTCACTCGCTCCACGTATCAGACTCATCACAACCTCCAAGAGGGTTTGTTTCAAATCGCTTCACAGACTTGCAGCATATTAGTAAAAGTGAACAATACGAGCAATATAAGTTATAGTGGTGCTCCGCACAATCAATATAATTACGCCGGTCCGTCTACCGTTCCGTCGAGAGGTTTAGTGCCGGTTATTAAAAAGCAGTCGTCATTTTCTGGCTATAAGCAGCGATTGTCTGTAAGTCATTTTATTCTTCATGTTTATACGGTAGTTATACTTAATGTTGTAATTCCGCATGCCACACGCGACTTCGCTGAGATTGCATCTATAATTGCAGTTTAGTTTGTATTAATCTCTCTTCGGTTGAGGACGTGGCGGACTTTTGAAACATTGCGGTAAGTTCAAAATCAAGTCAGCTAGCCACCATACATAATGATAAGTAGGTACTAGAATTTGACGATTTACGGAAAAAAGAAAGTTGAGGATCCGCAGAATTCAACTGGTTAAGTCTAACAAAGGAACATTTTCAGTAGAAGCAAAAAAAAAATAGAAAAGGCGTGAGTTTATTAAAAATAAATACACAATTCTATTCCTTTTGAAAGCTCAGAAATACATCATTTTTAATATTTAGAATAATAAAAATGTAATAATTTTTTTAAATTATTTCTGTACGGAGTTGTTAATAAATTGTTGTCTCATGTTGTCCACAATGTAAAAATTGATCCGAATCATTTTATGTATTTTGGTCAGAGGGTGGACTTAGCCGCTTTTGCTCTGCGACTCTCATTTATTCTCATCAAGGTCTGGCGAATTTTCTACAATTGCGATCGAAAATTACATTATTGCGGTGCGCTCACATTAGGCAAAATGGCAGATTTACGTTTGGTGCAACAATCATTCTTGTCGATGCATTTTCGAATTCGAAAAAAAAGTTTTAAAAGTAACAGTGACACACAATGACAGTTTTGACAGTTATTTTTCTTTTGTTTTATTTTTGTGCTATTCTTGCATTTTTGGTCCAGAAATTCGTTCGTTGGCGGGAATTAAATAAAAATGACGCTCGGTTTTTTCACCCGGTTTAAATCCAAGATTTATTTAAAATCCAAGGTTGATTTACAGCTTTACAGCGCAGCGAATTTCGCCATATTTTGATTTTTATTTTTCTTATAGACGGTGCTGGAAAATAGTAGCCTAGGGCATGTATCACCGCCAGAGGAGGACGTCGACCAGTGGGAACAGAGCTTCATGTTTCGGGAAGAACATGAAAACACGTATGTCAACAAGTGAGTCTCCGCTGTTTTATTTTATTTTATGATTACATTACATTAAAAGCTCACAGTCTACACTTTGCAAACGACATCAGGGGTAATCGGTGATATTCCGTGATGCTGTTGCAAGTTTTCAGCCAAGAGTAGCAAAGTTTAGTTCATTCCGCAGACATTCGAAGCAGGCCAGTTTTCCTGGTTCAGCCTTTTTCACACTTGTAACATAACTATTTTAATTATTATTAACCTACCGTTAAAAATTAACTTAACCTACTGTCAAAAAAGTTTTTATGATGGTTTAAAAAAAACTTACAACCTTCCGCCATAGAAGTGATTATGAATTGTTTAAAAAAAAATCAGAAATTTTTGAAACATTATAATTTGAGAACTGCTGAATTTCAATTTAAAAATTTTGATATAAGCGCTAACTTGTAGACCTAGACTAGAGTAACACTAGAGTGCTCACTTGTAACACTAGAGTTGTAACACTTGTAACTAAAGGGCTCTCTAGACGATCAAGCATGCTTGCAAAGCTTTGCATCGCGGGCTGGGAGGGTATCTTAAACCGCAGGAAATATTTTTTTGTAATATTTACCAAAAATGCCTAATTTTGTAGTTTTATACCAGGGAGTCACGTCATTCATTAATCAATTACATCTAATTAATGTGACTCCCTGGTATAAATTACAAAATTAGGCATTTTTGGTAAATATTACAAAAAAATATTTGCATATTTCCTGCGGTTTACGTACCCCCCCTGCCCGCTACTTGAAGCTTGTCAAGCATGCTTGATCGTCTAGAGAGCCCCTTAAACTAGAATTGTAACAAGTGTAACTTGTAACACTAGAGTGCCTTCAATACTCCTTGAGTGCTCGTGCGGGGCACATGTGCCACCAATGAAGAGAAGCGACGAATAATATCACAAATCAACTTTATTTATTTTCAAATACGTTAACAATTGTTGTCTTTGTTTTAATTATTAACAAAAGATAAACATCTAAAAAAAATTACAAATTTTGGATTTGTTGAGATCAAACAGTCACATGTTACACAGTCGTGGATTTTGTTGTGATCAATTCACATAGTATATTACCAAATTAATCACGTTATTATAAAGGCTTTAAATAAATACCAGGATCTCGCAAATGCCGTAACCCGGAACGGCTTCACTGTTCACCTTCACGCGGTGGAAGTTGGCGCTCTTGGCCTGCCAGCTAAATCTCTAAATCACCTCTTTAAAGATTTTGGCCTTTCCAGAAAAATAATCAACTCTTTCCTAGAAAAATTATCTAAAACCGCGATTTGCGCATCTCAAATTCTATGGCTTCGAAGGGGGAGTGAATGGGTGGTAAGGTGAACGCTCACATGTGGCAAGACAGCTGTCCTAAACCAACCACAGCCAGTCGTTAGTCCAGAATCCACTGCTCACTTCCCAGAAGTGTAAAAAATAGTATTTAACAGAAGTGTAAATAATAGGTTGGCGAATTCCATGGCAGCTCCGTTTGTATTTATTTATTATTATTACTATTCAGTCACAATATCATCGAAGTTGGGGCACACGATGATTTAGTGGTTTAGACACACGTACACTCGCAATACTTGTGTTTCAAAAACTACTTAGGCGCTCGAGCGAGGAACATGCCTCACTCTACATATTTTATAACCATTTTCCAAGGACATCAATGCGCCGTGTCGACTGGCGCGCTACTGATAGATAGGATGGTTCATATTCGAGGTTAACCTAAGAAGACGTTTGTAGCGCAGTGCTTTTAAACTATTCAACAATTTTACACCCTGGGTGACACATGCCACCCGCGCAAACACTCTAGTGTTAAGCATTAGATTTTATCTGTACATATTTTCTATCCATCTCCAAGGGAAAATTTAGCAATAGCAGTTTTATTACAGTTTCTTCATATTTGCACCAATGTAACTACCATTATTTTGCATATAACTCGAGAACCAATGAACTCTAATAATTGCTAGATATTAATAATATATTAATATTATTAATAATTAATAATACCAATCGATATCTTAAAAGAGATTTTTTTTAAATATGCATCGTATGTATGTAAATATGCATCATAAGTATGTCTATTTATTTATTTATTATAAAAGGTACACAAACAATACTCTAATATTACATGGCTATCGCTAACATTTTTACTTTGTTTCTAATTAGGGTATAATATTATATGCGTACTCCGCATGCTTAATTTATAATTGCGTATGTGCCGTATCTCATGATTTACAAAATTATCAAAATTATCAAAAATTATTAGCACAAAAATTAATATCCTTAAAAATTATCAAAACAAAAATTAAAAATTTTAGAAATAAGTTTACAGTGAATTCTGAAAAACAATTAAACAATGAAATGGTAAAAAATAGATCAAATATTGTCTGGAATAAAATAATAAAAACATAAAAATTATCAAAACAAAAATTAAAAATTTTAGAAATAAGTTTATAGTGAATTCTGAAAAACAGTTAAACAATTAAATGGTAAAAAAAATAGATCGTATAATGTCTGGAATAAAATACTAAAAACATACGGTAAATTATCAATTTGTTTCATAATACGTTATTTATAATGGACTTAACTACTAATGGTCCCAGGTTGAAGAAATCAATGTTATCGGTTATAGTGTTGTATAACCGGCATGTACGTGAGATAGGATTGTGGAAAGATTGATTTGTCTGCGAAGTGGGAAGGTGAAATGTTAAGTGCTGCCTCAGTCGCCTGGATGGTACGTTGAAATTTAACGCTTCTAATAAATCTGGTGAGTCTATCCCGCCGTTAAGAAGTTTATGCAGAAACATTAGACTTCCGCACTCTCTCCTCTTTCTAAGAGTAAAAATCTTAAAATAATTTAAACGCTCTTCATAAGAGTAGAGAGTGCGTGATAGGCCGGTTTTATAGGTTACCATACGCATATACTTCCTCTGCACAGACTCTATCGCTTCCGAATGCACCTCATAGTATGGATTCCAAATTATGGAACCAAACTCCAGTTGGCTGCGTACAAGAGAATTATAGAGCAAGTTAAAAGAGTTAATATTTTTAAACGGTTTAGTAACCCTATATATAAAACCCAGTGTTCGCTCGCTCTTACTTACTACATTGTTGATATGCTCTCTAAAAGTCAGGTGCTCGTCGTGAAGTATTCCTAGATCTCTTACACTTTTTGTAGATTTTAGTGTTGAATTGCCGATAGAGTAAGGGTAGTCTTTAATTTGCTTATTTCTAGTGAAACGAATAATTTGACATTTTTCAACATTCAGTTCCATTCTATTAGATTCACACCATTTTTTCAATTCGCAAAGATCTTTCTGTAGTGCATTGCAATCCTCCATTGTCAGTATTTCTTTGAATATTTTTAAATCATCTGCATACATTAGATGCCGACAGCGTAGACTCTTAGAGAGATCATCAATGAATATTAAAAATAGAAGTGGTCCGAGATTTGATCCCTGAGGCACACCAGATTTAACTAAGGCAGGGATCGATGTATATCCTTTCACACGAACAATTTGTGTCCTATTTGATAGGTACGACTTCATCCATCTAAGTAGGTTACCGTGAATACCGTTATTTGCAAGTTTCATATGTAATATGTCATGATTAACTTTGTCAAAAGCTTTAGCGAAGTCGGTATACACGGCATCCACCTGGTGTTTCCTATTAAACGCGGATGAAATGTACTGGTTGTACTCCAACAGGTTAGTTTCCACCGATCGGTTTTTGGTGAATCCATGCTGGTACGGACAGATTATATGTTTAAAATGTCGTGTAACATGATCACAGACAAGAGATTCGAATATCTTTCCGAAACAGGAGAGTATGCTTATTGGTCTGTAGTTAGATACTGAATTCCTGTCTCCGGATTTATGAATCGGTATGATATTAGCAATCTTCCACTGCGATGGAAATACTCCTATCTCAAGACATTTATTATATATAATGTGCAATGGCTGTACGATTTCTGCTGAACATTTTTTAATGAATAAGGGAGGGATTTCATCATGACCTGGACCTTTACTATCATCTAACATTTTTAACTTAGTTCTAATATCTATTTTATTAATAATAATATTGCATAGCGAGTAATTAGCACTCGAAACACACACACTTTGTTGAGTCAGCTGCACTGGGTTAGCATCAAAAACTGAGGAAAAGTATTCCGAGAACAACTCGCTTATTCCGGATCCATCGTTGGCAGTTTTGGATGTCATCGCTTTATATGTCGAGATATTTAACTTTAACTATATCGAAACTATTCAACCAATTTTATTCTCTTTTAGCCTATAACGATGGGATTAGACAAGCTATATACAGTTCAAATACTCGATTTAACGAACTTGAAGGGGATATTTTAAAAATCGTTATACCAAGGTATTTGTAACATTGAGGTTTGCTAAATTGAGCATTATAGGACTACAAAATTTAAAAAAAAACCAATATAAAACACAGAAGTTTATTTTGTAATACTGTATGAACTTACATACATACTGGGCTCAATTGCGTTTCTCTTGAACTAAAATCGGAAATTAGTTCATGTGAACAAGACAGTAGTACGACAGAGCGGAATGTGAAAGGAACGGTTGTTACTTTTTCGCATTAAAACTACCCACCGAAGATAAAGCAACCTCTAAGAAATAACCAAGATGAAGACAGTTGTGAGACAGATTAAAAAAAATATATTTTTGAAATGCAGGTGGAACAAGAGCAATTGGTGCCGACCGTCTTGCGTACCGATATCCGTCATCCTAATATTGATAGTGCTGGTCGTGTTGGTACCTCTGCTGGATCATTCATCATCATCAGCGGCGCTTCCACAGACATCTGCCAAGCCGAGCGTCTGCTCTGATAGATGCAGGTTCTGTTATATCTAATTGTTATATTATTTGTAGTATTCCTTTTACTAGGCTTGTCCGGAAAATACGTATAAAAGTGGAATAATAAGTTTATTTTACAATTAATCAGGTATTTCAATATGGTCTCCTTCAAAGTACTCCCCCTGAGACATGATGCATTTCTGCCAACGCCGTTTCCACTGTTGATAAGATCGCTGAAAGTCTTCAGTTGTGAGGCTCTTCATTTTCCGTGTTGTTGATGGCTTCCACATCCCCCAAGTGCCGCCCCCGAAGCACCATTTTGCATTTTGGGAACAGGAAGAAGTCGCAAGGGGCTAAATCGGGTGAATAAGCGGGTGGTCCATCACGGTGATTGAGCTTCGGGCCAAAAAGTCACGCCCAACGAGAGACGTGTGAGCAGGTGCGTTAGAACGATTTTCGCGCACAATTTTTTCATTTCAAGTTTTTTTATCAGAATTTCGTGGACGATTGTTTTGGGGATTGACAGATCCTCAGCTATTATTCTAACTGTCAATCGACGGTCTTTAAGAACACAAACCCGAATTTGTTCAACATTTTCCTCAGAACTTGATGTGGAGGGGCGTCCTGAGCGTTGGTCATCTTTCACCTCTTCTCGGCCTTCCCGGAACCTTTTTAACCACGTGTTGACGGTTGGTTCCTTCAGAGAATTGTCTCCGTAAACTTGTTTCAAACACTTAAAAATCTCACAGCCATTCTTGCCTAGCTTTTCAAGAAACTTGATGTTGATGCGCTGTTCCTCAATCAGAAAGAACTCCATGCCGACGGCAGGTAAAAAAAAGGTTACTTTCAACAAACACACGTAAACTCCTACTTACTCGCAGAGCGCTCTGGCTCGAACTGAGCGTTGAGGGGATTGCATAGAGAAGGGGAACCACCGGGCCGACCCTCCACAACGCCTTGACACTTCGCCTCGATTTTTTATACGTTTTTTCCGGACAAACCTCGTATATTTATTTATGGTATTTATATTTTATTTGCGGTATTCCTAAAAGGTCACTTTGGTTCTAGAGAGTTGTCATATCGTGTTTTTTAAAATAGCAATTAAAAGGAATTCTTTCATTAGGGACAGGTTGCTTAGGTCCGTAAACACAGATAAGGAGCGCAGCTAACATTACCCAACAAAATATCAGATGTTTGCATAAGTTTGTGCCTGATTTTCATAGATGTTTCCAACTTACTCTATGGCAGATATTCGATGTTTGTAATTTGTTACGTTGCATGCATTGAAAAGGTGACAATGTTGTATCATCATCACTTGAGACAGTTCAAATAAATAGATTTTCGAGCATTTAAGAAACGTTTAACCCTAGAGTAGTCGCGCCTTTCCGTGGAACAGGGGGGGAGCATTTTGCCGCCCATATTTAAAATGATTTTCCAAATAATAGTTAAGTAAATTTACAATGTTTTTATAACCATAGAATAAAACATAATTTAACAGAAAAAGTTACATTTATTAAAACCTTTCTCGATACCAGAATAAAGTTCTGAGGTCCATAGCAAACGCCCCATGGTTCACCCGGAACAGTGAGATCCACGAACACCTCAAAATGCCGACGGTTAAGGAAGAACTGCAAAAGTACAGTGCAAGATATAAAATGACACTGGTAGGACACGTGAATGCCCTAGCCTCAAGCCTAACAAACGTAGGTGAAAACATAAGAAGGTTAAAACGCTTTGATGTGGCAGACCTGAGTGACAGACACTGACACTAGAGCAGAAAATTAATATTAAGAGGAGACTCTTCGAGGGAGGAGTCATTTTACACGCCTTCAACTCAACAATACATCTGATTATGGTCTTCAATGCTGCGACCGATTGCAAATAAAAATCAATTGAAAAATAAAAAAATAAAAAAAAAAGTTATTGTACCTATGTATTATTAAAAAGCAGCAGTAAATGAAACATACAAAAATATTATAAATGTAGCACCCGACGTTTCGGTGACGTAAAGACACGCAAGACACGCAAAGACATAAAACAGGATACAGTGAGTGTTGTGTGCAAGACGGATTTTCAAAATTCCCGTGCTCCGAGCCCGGCCCCCCACCACCGTTATAACCTACGCGGTGGCGGCAGCGGTATGCGGCCCACCCGCACAAAAACGGATTGACAGCTCTTCAGTCTACCCTAGACAACGGCGGCTGCAACGTCACCGAAATGTCCGGAGCTACAAATTTCACGCGGTAAATTCGTTTTCTATCCTATTTATAATGTCAAACAACCGCGATAGTCTTCGATTTTACATAAAAAAATATTTTTTTACAAAGCAATAAACCTATAATGACATAAGTAAAGAGAGGGGAGAGGAATACTAACAGAGTGCTTGAGAGAAATTTATGAGAAATTTAAAGTGTCGAGCTTGTCGGACTGAGAAATTTTAAGTGAGACGGGCTCCATGTACCTAGAAAGAGTGCGGTAGAAATCACTACGGTGACAAGGGATCGAGAGCAGTAGGTTCTTTTCAGATCTCAGAGGGCGCCAATGGGGGGATAGAATATAGAATCTACTTTTGAGATAGCTCGGAGCGGCCCCCTCCAAGAGTCTGAAAAGCAAACCGAGGACTCTTGTATCTCCTTTCTCGGGTCGTCAGCCAGTGAAGTATCCTTATGTGCTCCAAAATATGATCATACTTTCTTTGGTCATAAATAAAACGAATGCAGACATTTTTCAGCCTTTCAACTCAGGTGGCTAGATATTCCGTGATGTCGTGAAAGGCAATATCTGAATAATTAAGGAGAGGGAGGAGAACAGATTGGCAGATTGTGATTTTGTTTTCCTCGGGGAGAAAATTCTTTAGTTTCTTTAGTGCGTGAAAGCGGCCGAAGAGTTGACCTGTCGTCTCCTCAATGTGTTACTGCCACCAAAGATTCTGGTCGAGGTAAACACCAAGATTTTTAACCACTTCTGTACACTTCTGATCTGATCTTCTGTACCGTCCTTTGCCACAGCCGGGCAAAGGACGCTGTGGTCCGCGATAGATTTGGTATACACCGTTTCACCGCTTCGTAAGGGAGAGGACCGTGCAAGCGACCTCAAACTCGGAACCAATCGAGAGACTGGAGTAATCTGGTCATAATTGGAAGTAAGGGCACGAGTGTCGGCCCGCCAGGTAACATCCCTGGCTATCTTGCGGTTAAGGCGTTGCCCTCTCACGGGCTTGTGACGTAGCTAGATGGTGGACTGTTTTTGTCCCAAGTCTTCTACGTTCACTCCAGGGAGATAGAACGACTAATCGTTAAAACTTCCTGAGGTGACGGGCTGGCCCGTTGTAGTCGACAACCCAAGTTGTACACTTCTGATCTAAGGCCGCCGGTCATGCGGTCTCCACCATGACCGGCGGCCTCCACGCATGAAGTGCGAGCCTGGGTAGGACTCTGGCCTTATGGCTAGTTTCCCCCAGGAGTCAACCTTCTGGCGCTCCTGGACGGTTTGCGCACCGTGCGCCGTAAGCCAATCGATTGTGCATTCTGACTATCAGTCGGGGGAGTTTGAAAACAGTACTGTCCCCTATAGAGCGGGGGTAGTTGTTGACCTTACGGTGACTGCTCTTGAAATGACCATCGGCTACCCGGTGAAGAGCTGGGCAAAGGATGCCGTGGTCCACTATAGATTCGGTTGACACCGTTTCACCGCTACATAAAGGAGAGGACCGTGCAAGCGACCTTGAACTCGTAACTAGTCGGGAGACCGGAGTAATCTGGTTGCAACTGGAAATAAGGGTGCGAGTGTCGGCCTGCTGGATAACATGCCTGGCTATCTCGCAGATAAGGCATTGGCCTCTTACGGGCATGTGGCGGAGCTTGGCGGTGGACTGTTTTGTCCTAAGTCTTCTGCGCTCACCTCACTGGAGACAGAACGATCATATTTCGTTAAAACTTCCTGAGGTGACGTGTTCGCCCATTGTAGTTAACAGCTCTAGTTGTACACTTCTGATATATGCTTAGTATGTACAGAACTTTAAGAATTAGGATATTGTTGAACAGCTTCTCGTGCAAATCCTGTTTATTTTTTATAAATATATTATATACTATGTTTTATATGTCTATTTCATGATTTCTAAATTAGGTTTGATCTGGTGGAGTCCTTGCCATCTGGATTAATTTTTCCGCCGGATTCTATCCGACACATACCAACCACAGAAGCCTGGTTAGATCTAATTGGAAATGCAACCAAAACAATTGAAATCGGATCTATGTACTGGACGATGCGTGAAAATGAGATGTACCCTCATAATTCTTCCAAAGAGGTAACAAAATTCAAGGAATGAGAATTGAATTGGAGTGGCTATAGTATATTTATTGTTCTTCCTAGGGAGAAATGGTTTTTCAGGCATTGCTCAAAGCTGGGACGAAAAGGAAAATACAAGTTAAAATTGCTCAAAGTATTCCGACGAAGAGTAGCCCAAATACCGACACTGAACTACTAGTCAAAAGGAAAGCAGCGGAGGTGAGCTTGGTTAATTTGTTTATTGCCCGGCAGTAAGTATACATCTACAATTTTTACATTCATTAACCGCTAGGGGCCCCAAAAAGGCCGAGACCTTTTGCGGTGATTGACAGATCCGCACGCAGCCGTTTCGGCTGGCCTCCATATACATATATTATTGCAATATATAATATACATGACTAACAAGGTTAATTATTAAGTAACAAGAGAGAATTCATAAAAAAAAAGTGCAACGCCATTTCTACGCGTGAAAGCTGGCTTCCGAAAGGTTAAGGCACAGTGATAGGCAAATTGCAATTACATTGAGGGTGACATTAGTATTCTTACAAATGATTCTAAGTAGCTAAAATCCAAGGTTATGATGTAAACAAACTTATATCGCAATACTGTCTTTGTGATGAAAAATCCAAAATTTAGTTAAAATGCTTAAAAATCTCTTCATGTGATGATGATAATAATTGCTATAGAGAGATTGTACCTAATCTCTGTGAAAGAGTTGAACAACACTTAACAAATAGGAATTCTTTTGTAGATTAGTGGTTTTTGACCAAACTTTGGGAAAAAATCACTTTGTTTATGTATTTTTTTGCAAAATTCTCTTTTTTAGTTTTCAAAAAAAAAAAACAAGATTTTCAACCATTTTCGGCTTATTAACCCATATACATATACATATACGGCTTATTAACCCATATGGGAATCAAATATCCCAAAAGACCACGAGTACAAATTAAATAAATACCATGTACTCGCAAATGCCGTCACCCGGAACGGCTTCACTGTTCACCTTCACGCGGTGGAAGTAGGCGCTCGAGGCCTGCCAGCTTAATCTTTGTTTCACCTTTTTAAAGATCTTGGTCTCTCCAGGAAAATAATCAACTCCTTTCTAGAAAAATTATCTAAAACCGCGATCTCTGCATCTCAAATTCTATGGCTTCGAAGGGGGAGTGAATGGGTGGTAAGGTGAATGCTCACATGTGACAAGACAGCTGTCCTAAACCTACCACCGCCAGTCGTCAGTCCCGAATCCACCCTTCACCTCCTAGAAGTGTAAAAAAAAAACAAAAAAATATATATTATGGGGCCCGATTTTTGGTCGGTGAATTCCATGGCAGCTCCGTTTGTATTTTATTTTATTTACTTATTGACTTATACCGATTACCTATACGGTGGTAGGTAACCTACAGTTGAATCTTTTCAGTCAACCTTTGCAGCAGTCAGCCTTGTGATTTAAAAAAAAACCTTTGATTTTTTGTGTGATTCATATTGAGGCCCTAGTCTTCAAAAATTTACGCCTAACACTCTTGTAATAACATGTAAACATTTTGATGAAAAATATTTTATTTTATTTTATTTTATTTTATTAATTTTAGGAATCTTACAGCTAGGTATACGGTTATTACAAATTAATATGTATATAAGGCCAATTACAAGGTTCCACAAGTAAAAATGTATGAATAGATATATAAAAGTGGGAGAAAAAAAAGAAAAACAAGTAGACTAAGAAAAAACTAAACAAAATAGAACAAAGGATTAGCCAAAGAAGGCGTCAGCCAGTAACTTCTTGAGCTGCTGGACTGACATATTAAATAAGTCAATGTCATATTGGGTAGCTACATCATTGAAACTTTGGCTTGCTCTCAATAGATAACTGTTTAGCCTGTAATTGGTATTAGCTCTGGGGATAAACAGGGTGCATGGTCTTCTGATCGGATCAGCAGAGACCCTCAACCCAACCTTCTCCAATAAATCCGGGCAGTCAACTGTTGCTATCTTCAATAGGTAGGCGACATCTGCAATATGGCGTCTTGTGGCTAAAGGTAAGAGGTGAAATTTATGACAACGTTTAGTGTAGTCTGGAAAGAATTTTTTTACTTTAAATTGTAGGTGTCGTACAAAACGTCTCTGAATTCGCTCAATGCGGGTAATGTAAGTGTTATAGCTGGGGTTCCAGATTTGTGATGCATATTCCAAGTGACTACGTACATATGCACAATAAAGAATTTTAATTGTTTTAATAGATTTAAACTCAGATGATAAACGCAGAACAAAACCTAATGTTCTTGATGCTTTGCTGATGACACTATTGATGTGCTCATCAAAGAGTAATTTAGTGTCAAAGATTATACCTAAATCACGGATTGAGTTTACTCTAGTAATATTGATATTCTTAAGTGTATAAGAATAAAGAAGAGGTTGTGGCTTGCGAGTGAAGGAACATAAATAACATTTGGATACATTTAAGTCCAATTTGTTCAACAAACAGAAACGGTCAAAACGATAATATCGCAGTAATAATTCTAGAAAAATTATCTAAAACGATTTGCGCATCTCAAATTCTATGGCTTCGAAAGGCGAGTGAATGGGTGGTAAGGTAAACGCTCACATGTGGCAAGACAGCTGTCCTAAACCTACCACAGCCGGTCGTTAGTCCGGAATCCACTGCTCACCCCCCAGAAGTGTAAAAAATAGTATTATGATGGGCCCGACTCCGGTCGGTGAATTCCATCGCAGCTCCGTTTGTATTTTATTTATGATCCAGATTATGGTCTGAAGGCTCAAAGGCCAAACATGGATGAAAAAGATTTCAAAATGTTGAAACAAGATTTTCTGAGACAAATGAAACTTTCTGATCAACAAAGGAATGAAATCAACAAAGTTGTAGCCAAGAATGGATAGAGCAGACAAGAAAGGTTAACATCATCTATATTTGGAAAGATATGCAAATAAAAAGATAATATATGTTCTCCACCTCTAGTAAAATCTATTGTTAAACCGCGAAACATTTCAAATATTCCGTCAATTATTTATGAACCAGATAATGAACAAAAAGCTGAGTCAATTATGCCTGCAAGAAAAAGTGATGATTGAGCGCTGTGGACTGCACATCCACAAAATATTCCATACTTAGTAGCAAGCCTTGATAGTCTTTATAAAACTGAAGTTGGCAAAACTGGACTAGTAGTCAAGTATCAATTTTCGGCAAAAAGTATAAATCCTGACGATGCAATAAAAAACCATAAAATAAAAGTTTGGAAATATAATATTTAAAAACCAACACTTTTATAATAAATAAAAACCGTGATTATTATTGCCAAATTCAGTGCCAGTTAAACGTTACTAAAATAGATGTGTGCCTATTTGCTGTGTGGACTGGATAAGAGCACTCTATGAAAGTTGAATATATAAAAAAATACGAAGGGTTCTGGCAAACAAAAATGGTTTATCCGTTGGCAAAGTTTTATTTAAACTGTTTGTTACCCCAATTTATCGACTCACGGTTTGATGGCTTGATGCCAGTAAAATAACCCACCTACATAATTGAAGCCATGCAGAAAAAGCTGATAAAAGGAAAGTTAATAATCCGCCTACTTAGCCAAAAATGAACCTATAAGCATTTACTAGTATAAAGAATACTTGTTTACTATAAAATCGAAGACTATCGCGGTTGTTTGACATTATAAATAGGATAGAAAACGAATTTACCGCGTGAAATTTGTAGCACCCGACGTTTCGGTGACGTTGCAGCCGCCGTTGTCCAGGGTAGACTGAAGAGCTGCCAATCCGTTGTTTTGCGGGTAGGCTGCGTACCGCTTCTGCCACTGCGTAGATTATAACGGTGGTGGGGGGCCGGGCTCGGAGCGCGGGAATTTTGAAAATCCGTCTTGCACACAACACTCACTGTATCCTGTTTTACGTCTTTGCGTTCGGCGTTCGGCGGCGGGAACATTTTAAGAAGACGGTTCCACAAGAAGAGAGTTTGTAACCGTCGTCTCTGTTAAAGTTCGGGGTTCTTCTTATTTCAATGGCTTCCCGGATCATGCGAGGAAAGTAGAATTGTTCTTTGGATAGCACAATGGGATTTTGAAACTACATCCAGTGGTTACTTCCGCTATCCAATATATGTTCGCAGATCGCCGATTTTTCTCGCTGAACGTTTTTAACAGCTTTGATGTGTTCTGACAGCCGCGTGGCTATGGGCCGTTTCGTTTGTCCAACGTAGGCTAGACCGCAACTGCATTCGACTTTATACACACCCGGGGTTTGCAGTGGTATTACATCCTTTACAGGCCTCAAAAATCGAGCTATATTTTGGGTCGGTTTGAAGATCGTTTTTATATCGAATCTGTTTAGCATCTTACTTATTCGATCTGTCACGCCCTTGACGTATGGTAAGAATGCTCTTGATCTGCTCGGTTTCTGAGTTTCGTCTGTATTAGATCGTGTGCGTGTCTCGTGATATTTACCGTATCCATTTTTCCTAAAGACATCATTGACATGTTCCATCTCGTTTGGAAAATGCTCAGCGTCGCATAGATCGCGTGCTTGATTCACGAGGGACGTTTGCACTGAACGTAGATGGTAGGGATGATGGTGTGAGCTTGCATGTAAATATCTGTCCGTATGTGTGGGCTTCCGATATACCGTATGTCCGAGAGTATTGTCACTAGTATATAAATTACTAGTATATAAATTACTTGTTTACTAGTATATAAATTACTTGTTGGTATTTGTGAGTCATGTGTATATTTTTTGGTTTTCCTAATAAATAAATATAAAACATTTTTTTCTGATCTTTTACTTTTGTCATAAAATTATAGATCCTTTAATTACATATCATAAAAATAATCAGCACGAAAATATTATCCTAGGATAACTGTCTCTACCAGTCATATTCTAATCCCGAACGGAACTATAATGTGATTAATTGTTGAATTGGTTAGCCCTGGCTAATTTGTTCATATGAGCTTTAAAATCTAATACCCATTTATAAATCCTGAAAAAAACCATATAAAATATCCAAACATGGGTAAAATAAAAAAATACGTTTATTTAGTAAAGCAGAGCATCTTTCATGTCAAAATCGACCCCAAGTTCGCGCGAATCCCCTGCGGGTACCCACCCCCGGCCCGGCCCAAGTCAAATATCATATTTTGCACGAAAGCGAAAGCGAGCATATTTTGCACGAAACACCTTAAGGACAAATTATACAGGAACGAATTGAATTAATTGACCTTCCTTTCCATTCTTTGTAAGTTGTGGAGACAGGAGCCTTTTGTTCATGAAACGGTGGTACTGCCCGGTCTTATAATAATAAATAAATACAAATGGAGCTGCCATGGAATTCACCGACCGGAGTCCATCATAATACTATTTTTTACACTTCTGGGGGGTGAGCAGTGGATTCCGGACTTACGAACCGGCTGTGGTAGGTTTAGGACAGCTGTCTTGCCACATGTGAGCGTTCACCTTGCCACCCATTCACTCCCCCTTCGAAGCCATAGAATTGGAGATGCGCAAATCGCAGTTTTAGATAATTTTTCTAAGAAAGAGTTGATTATTTTTCTGGAAAGGCCAAGATCTTTAAAGAGGTGAAATAGAGATTTAGCTGGCAGGCCACGAGCGCCAACTTCCACCGCGTGAAGGTGAACAGTGAAGCCGTTCCGGGTTACGGCATTTGCAAGATCATGGTATTTATTTAATTTGTACTCGTGGTCTTTTGGGATATTTGATTCCCATGGAACAGTTAATTCTACAATAAGAGCCACCTTCCGAGATAGAGAGTAAAGAGTTATATCTGGACGGAGGGCTGTGCATCCGAGACTTTCAGGGAATTTATACTGCTTAGAGACCGAATCAACCTCCAGAATCCAATCTGTAGCTTTCTCGATTATTGAGAAAGGTTTTGTAGTTAAATGTTTTTTGCCTTTAGAGCCATCCCGCACAAACTGTATTGGGGGTTTGGAGGATACTGTCAAACCCTTGTTGGCACGAGCCACTGAGAGACTAATTACCTCGCGAATAACAGCGAGAACTTTGTCATGGCGGTAAGTATACCGTCCTTGATCTAAGGCCACCTTGCAGCCAGCTAGAATGTGTCTAGCTGTGCAAGGGGTATTGCTACAGAGGGGACAAGAACTATCCTCGGCAAAGCTCCAACGAGCGAGATTACTGGGGTCTGGAAGTGTATGCTGAAAGGCATTCAAATAAAATTTCAGCATCTCTGGCGTCCAGTCATAGAGCATTACCTTCCAGTGCATTGGAGGCGGAATGCAAAAGTCCCCAATTGTTGTCCAATCATTCTGGCATTGAAGGCCAATAGCATGAGCCATACTCTTGCTGTCGTAATCTCCCCGCAAAAGAGACTTCTTCAAGTCCACGTTGCTCGTGGTTGTACTGCCATACCCCAGACCAGTGCCATTCTGGCTGATTCCAGTAAGGAACTTTTTGTGGAAGTCTACGCGGGCTTGTAGATCATTTGAATCACTACGGCCACTTATTACGTGCTTCGATATTGCCGGATCTTTGGAATTGCACAGAATCGAATTTTTGGTTATTCTGGAGTTGGCGTAGAGCAGAGAGGGCAGTTTAAGCGCTAGCCCAAAATTTTGTTTGGACCTGAAGAGAGTCGAGGGGTCAGCTGGTTTGGCTAAGGACAGCCAGGATTTTAAACTAGCTGTCACCAGCGCATCTAGACGGGACAGTTGGGTTTTGGTAAAATCGTAAATAAGAAAGGGCCATGACAAATGTGACGTTAGATAATTGTCATAGATCCAGGCCTTACGAGGGCCAGAAATTAGCAAGGCATCTATTTTCGCCAGGCAACTTTTGAAATGCTCTATAACATGATCGCCCGAGACGTCTTTTCCCTGATGGGTGATTTTTCTGCCGAGGAATTTGAAATGATTGTTTGGGTCTATAAGGGAGATATTAGAGCCCTTATAGACCAATTTGGGGTCATAGGATGTAAATTTTGTGCCCATGCGGGCGAGTCCAAGGCAAAAACATTTGGAGGGCTTCACTTTTATACAGCCTGACCAGTCGCAGAAAAGCTCCACTTTCTGTAATAGCAGGGAAAGCTGCTTGGGGCTTCTGGTGATGAAAGTTAGGTCGTGGGCAAAAGCGAGGCACGACGAGGTGTATTGGCCGTCTGTTTTAAAACGGTAGCCCCACTTCCTGTCAAACTGGGTCAGGCTTTCCAGCAGTATATGAAAAACTATATTAAAAATCGTCGGGGAGAGGCAACAGCCCTGAAATAGTCCAATTGAATATGGTATAGAGCGGGTAGTCCATTCTTGCGTTTTAACATGGAAAGTCAGACAGTTGTAGTAGGAGGCTACAATGTCACGCACGACTGGTGGGAAGTTGTACCAGCGGAGTGCAAAGTGGAGGAGACTGTGTCGGACTGACCCAAAGGCATTCTCTAGGTCGAGCCAGCATACATTGATTTGGCGTTCGTGCTGTCTCGCATCCTTGATGGCAGCAGCCAGGAGAGAATTGTGCTCGAGGCAGCCCGAGACGCCACGCATGAAGCCTTTTTGAACTGATACTCCAAGGTACTCATTCCGGTGCATGAATTCGCTCATCCTCGTGTGGACTATGCTAAAAACGATTTTGGCCACAGTGTCTGTGGCCAAAATCGATTAGCTTTGGCTGATTCCGTAATTAAACAATGGCGTAATTGGCGAGTACATCAAAAAGCAGTAAAAATATGTCACTTACTGGTGGAGAGGTAAGCAGCCTCCCAGCCATAATGCGCTGACCGCAATACGCTTTTTCTTCAAATCCTGACCCAGGCTATAAAGCCTAGCGATAAATCAACAACATCGACACTGATCAATTGCTGAAATTTGATTTAATTTCCATTATTCACATCCCTAATCCTCAACCAAACATAACATTAACAGTTTATAACATGGAACCTTTAATCCCTAGAGCCCCGATTGGCCGATATCGGCCAAAACACGATTCAGCATGACGGCCCCATTTTAATTTTATTTAAATTTTATTTGTTTTATTTTATTATGTTTTATTATGTTAATATGTTTTATTTTAATTATGGGTACATTGGTTTGGCAGTAATTAATGTTTTGGTGAGACAGTGTCATAATTCAATTTTTTTACAAATTTTTTTTGGGACATCAACTTGTCAATCGGCTGAGGGGCCGAGGCCTGAAGGGTTAATGAAACGGTATAAGAAATATCACGAGAAACATCATAACTTGTTCATCATAACATCATAATTGTTGTTCACCCCTAGGTGCGAAGTTTAAACTTCCCGAAGCTGTTAGGCGGCGGAGTTCTTCATACCAAGTTGTGGATAATCGACCGGAAGCATTTTTACATCGGCAGTGCTAATATGGACTGGAGATCGCTTACTCAGGTAACGATATATGAATTAATCTTTAATAACTAAGATTGAAAGCCTTTTTACACGACTGCCCAACAAAAAGGAGTGTAATGTGTTCAGGGTTCATCGATTTAGAAGTGTGTGGTATTGTTAGAATGTTACATTATCCCAGGCGTCAATGGGTACCTAAACTGTCCCAATATCAAATAAATATTTGTCCAAATGTCCAAACGTCAATAAATTAAGATACATACATATCAGGCGCGGATCTATGGGGGGGGGGGGCGGAGGGGGCGACCGCCCCCCCCCAACGAGGATTGAAAAAAAAATATCCCTCTACTGGACAATGTCATAAACGATCTCAAAAATTGACTGCCACCCGAAAACTTGAAGGTTTTTAATTTAAACATTATAATGCCATCAGTAATAATAAAAGACGATAGTGATCACTCAAATGTAGTAGCAGATCTTGTTAGAGAGCATAAGAGTCTCCTAGGAGTTCATGCGGCAGGAGTTCTGGCAGAATACAAGATCTGGAAAAAAAGTTTCAGAAGGGAAAAGAGAAATCAACCCGCTTATTCGGAACCAAAAAATATTCTAGATGTTCTAGATCTGGCCAACGAATTCATCTATCCTGGCATACATCGCCTCATCCTTATCATGGCCTCCTTGCCCGTAAGTGTGGCGACTGCCGAAAGAAGTTTTTCAACTCTAAGGCGACTAAAAACCTGGCTACGAACCACGATGGTAGAGGATAGGTTAACAGGGTTGGCACTCCTGCATATTCATTTTGATATTCCAGTAGACAAAGAGAAGATAATTGAAAGATTTGCAAAGAAAAAACACCGGAATTTGCAATTCGTAATTTAATTCTGTGTTATGCTAGTAATTTAATTCTGTGATATTATTATTCACTATTATGTATCATTTGTTCATTATTCATTTAGAAGTAAAATAAAAACGTACGAGTGTATTCATTATAATTTCTTTTCCCTTTATAATCCTTAGTTACTTAATTACCTATCTCTATTCAGCATATTGGATGCCCTACATTCACACTATAATTTATTTTAACTATCTATAGACAGTAACCCAACCCATTGTCCGCCCCCCCCCCCCCCCAAAAAAACAAGACGTAAATCTGCGCCTGATACATATGGCTATACTGTGTGAGTTTTTATTAGTGACATCCTTGTAGTGGGTGAATCAGTACAATCAAGTAAGCAACATTTAATATATATATATATATATATATATATATATATATATATATATATATATATATATATATATATATATATATATATATATATATATATATATATATATATATATATATATATATATATATATATATATATATATATATATATATATATATATATATATATATATATATATATATATATATATATATATATATATATATATATATATATATATATATATATATATTGTGACATAGATAGTTGGGGGATACCTTTGGTGACCTATGGAATCTATAGTAACCTGTAGAAATTAGAATCACCTTAGTAAAAGTCACTTGTTTTTATTAGAAATCGATTTATTGGGATCTCAGTCCCACCTACGAGAATATAACTGATCATTTAGATTACCATTACTAGAATATAATAAAAGTAAAATGCGAGATTACTTCACTAGAATCATTAAAAGTAGAGCAAAAGACATGCGATCCTTATCCAGGGTCGGCTTACAAAGTATTGGATTTTAAAAAGAATTATTGGATTGAAGCACGTGGGGACACGGGTATGTAGGATGTGACGATCTTCGACGGAGTCGCGTTTCTCTTCGGCTGGCCGATCCCCGTTCTTCCTCTTCCCGGTCTACGCCTTGCTTTCCTATGGGAAACGGCGGGTGATGTACATGCGACGGGGGGCACTCTCGTATGTGCGATGATGTTCACGTTGGCCGCGGTCGACCGTCTTGCGACGCGGTAGGTAGATCGGCGGGAGAATGGTCCAACGGAGAAGATTAATCCGCTAGGAGAATCCCGGGTTAATTTATCCAATTACGTTTACCACGGGATTCTCAATTAATATCGACCGCACCAGCTGAATTGCGAATTCGAAAAAAAAGAAGAGCCGGAAACATGGCCGTCTAATTATACCGCTTCCATACTGAATGCTTACTCGACTCCTTTACGCTTTCGGTCGCCTAATTTTCATTTATTTTATTAATTTGAATAATTGTTACAATATTTTTATAAAATACTAGATTTAATTTCTAGTTAAGCGGATCTGATTTAATGTGGCTAAGTGTCCGCGTTTTTACGTACGGGATTTAATTACCAATCTTCATCTTGATTTTGTGTATTAAAAATTGTATAATACCCAAATAAATTATTGTATTAATTTTCCTAGCATCCTGGTTTATAATTTGATCTTTCTTTATTTTTACCGACTTAATTAAAATTATTCTTTTTCCTAAAATCCATTTTCATAACTGAATACAAGATTTAATTGTGGCAATCAACTAGCCGACAGTGGATTCGGTGTCGAGTGTACGCTTGTAGATACTACGATAGTCGTATGTCGTATATGACCGTCCTAGCTTGCAAAGCTTGTGAATTGCATCAAGATGGCGCTGCATGCATCTTATGCGTGCGTGTAGTGTTGTTTAATTAAAGTGCAATGCGAATTTATCGGGGAAAACAGCAATCGTGTCACAATATATATATATATATATATATATATATATATATATATATATATATATATATATATATATATATATATATATATATATATATATATATATATATATATATATATATATATATATATATATATATATATATATATATATATATATATATATATATATATATATATATATATATATATATATATATATATTTAATAATTTGGAAAAAATAATAAAAAAAGGATTAAAATCTCATCGCTTGTCAAACTTATATTTAAAAGTCAAGTTCAAAATAACAAAAAAAAAAGAAAAGAAAAAAGTCTTGGTTTTTTTTTACAAATTTTTGTTAATGCGAGTAGTTGCTTACCTGCTCCTAATGATTTACCCGCTACAAGGATGCCACTAATAAAAACCCGCGGTGTCTACATAAACCACATCTATTTAACAAAAAACTTTTTATTGCTTGAGCACCGAGAGCAACCGATTGCGTGCGGCGGCTCCCTTGCGACGCTACACTCAGAAAGCCGAGTCAGTGGGCCCAGCTCACTTGAAGCACCGCTTAAGGGTAATTGCCCAGTGAAAGGCTTCACGGACCTTGGGCAAGGCCCGTCGACTGACTCACAGAATGCGCAATCGTCTTTAAGCACTGGTGGATGTTTAAAGAGATAACACGCGGCAATATTGTAATGGAGCTTGCGAAAATTGAATTTCGTTTCAACGAATATTGTTTCATCGAAGAACTTTATTCTCTACAAACTGGGCTTTTGCGCGCGAACAAATTATTTCTAATAATTATAAATAGGTACTATAGTTTATTTTTGTACCGGCAGTCGTGTTTTTTGTTTTTTCAAATTATTGTTATAGTATTGAAGTATAACTAAATGCGTATACAAAATTTTGTGTCTGTGCTGTTGACCATTGAGGAGTCCCCTCGTCGGGAGCCAACCCTGGGTGAAGAATCAGGTCATGCTTACCATAAAAAAATGCATGTCGTTGGAACTGAACCAACATATAAATTTTCAACGTCATATAATAATATTTAAGGAGTTGCCTTAATTTCTTATGGAACCCATCATCCGAACAGGATTTTGATAAAAATGGGACCAATCTGGAAGTATATATTGGATGGGGTGGATGTGGTAAAACCCTGCTAGAGCCATTGCAAGTTGCGCAGAAATTTATATGCAAAATTATTCTCTGCAGACCATATCGCCATCCCAGCAATGAACTTTATATGGAATCTAAAGTCCTTGATTGTAGGCAACTTTTTTTTAAAACTTCCCTCTTTAAGCTAATTTTGGACAATAATTCAAATTTAGGAATAATTCAGAACCGAAGACCAACGAGACAAGTTTTAGAAAATAGTTTAATAATACCCAGGATGAAAACATCATTTGGACAAAGACATTACTCTTTCATTACGCCGAGATTTTACAATCTGATCAATAGGTATAGAAATAAAAATGAATTTGACATTTAGGGTTTTCAAAAATAAAATAAAGGAATGGTTCTCGAGTCATCACAGACTAACCATACATCAAATGTTAAAAATTATATTTTAATAAAACTTAGGTGCACAAATTGTTAATATATTTTAAAATAGTATGTATGTTGATTATATTTTAACATTCAACTAATTACCAATTCATTTTGTTGTTATATATTGTTTTGACAATGAATTGTACTTTTTTTTTTTTTTTTTTTTTGACTAGGTATTTTATATTAATTTTTATATTTCTTAACATATATTAAATATTATTGACTTTTTTTTATTTTTATTATAGATTTATCTTACTCTTTACTTTAGTTTTAAGTTTCTTTTTTTTTTGAGGGCCATATTTTAGGGCAATTTAGTTTTATGAGCATTTTACACTTTTACATAATTTATTGTAAAATTAGAGTCCTGTCCATCCTAGAACTGGCTAGGCCCAGTTGGGTGACATAATCAAATAAACAAAAGGTTAAGGTTTTGCCATTCGGTTCCTATTATTTTTATAAGCAGAAACAATGTTTTATAGTAATTCATTCTTAAATGAATAAATGAATAAATAAATAAATAAATATTGTTTCAAATAAAAAAGAATTTTCCAACTCGGTTCATAAACGACCGAGTTCTGAGGTAACAAACATTAAAGAAAAAAATGATACAACCGAATTGATAACCTCCTCCTTTTTTGAAGTTGGTTAAAAATAGGGCCACTATGTACTTATGTATTTCACATGCATTTATTTACAGAAATGTATAGGATTCATTACAATGTCGTTATCATTTTAATGTTTACGATTTTAAATTATTTCACAGGTGAAAGAGCTGGGCGCAGTAGTCTACAATTGCTCCTGTTTAGCAGAAGATATCGGCAAGATATTCGATGTGAGTATCTCTTTTTTACTGTTCAGTAGTTGTAACAGTCTACTCAGCTTTTGTGATGATTACTTTCAACGATATTGAATTGTCGATTTTATGTTTTCTCTATCTAATGGCTATTATTAGATTATATACTACTAGATATTAGAGTATATAGTATATAGTCTTGAGTATATACTAATATTGCGGCTGCGTAATATTGAAACCCTTGAATATGTGTATTTTTAACGCCATCCATGTTTATTATTATTATTTATTCTGGACAGGCAGCTTTGATGATACATCCAGATTAAATCTTGTAAAGCTAGTCATAAACAATATTAACATGTTTTTAGGTACAAATAAAGTCTGTTTTTAAATGGATTTAAAGAGCTTGCAGTAATCATTTCGAATGGTAGTTTATTCCACATATCTACCACTCTATTTTGCAGAATGTACTTAAGAGGATTAGATTTAAATTTTGCACAGTTGATTTTTTTGCTGTAACCTTTAACCCCTCGAGCTGCGAGATTTTGCGAGCGCATGTCTGTAAAGACTATGTATAATTATGGAAATTTTAGATTTATTATGGCGGCCGACCAAAATATTAATTTCTCCCAAACCGTTGTTGCACTTTAGAATTGTTGCATATTAAAACTTTAGAATACTAACTTTAGAGTCCGATTGGTCCCAACGAGGCGCAACTGTGCTTTTACGTTTGAGTCCGATCGGTCCCTCTTGGCTCGAGGGGTTAAGATTTGTTGAATTTGAATTTGTAAATGTTGTAATAATTTGTGAGAATTTTGTATGTCTTAATCAGGTCAGAAATTTTATACATGGTATGGTTAGGAACAACTATCTTCGTTTAAGAAGAGAGATGCAATCGATATTACACATTCACGCTATACTAAACGGAAGAATGGATAGCCCACTCATACTGGCTCAATTTGATTTCTTTGTGACCTATAACTAAGTTTGCGTAAGATCACATGTACTCAAAATCAAAATAAAAATGTTTTTATTCACAATAGAATTTGTAAAAAATTGCTTTGTGACGTCAAAATATGAAATACAATTTATGGTTTATATTATAGATAATTTGTCATTCAGCTTACATTTCAAATACTTTATAGATACTGGATAGGTACATTATATAATCATGATATAATGTAATATTTAACAACAGAAATATTTTAAAACAATTTAAAATATAGGTACAGTTAGAATTTAAAATAGTCATAAAATTTCAAATAGTCATAATTAACAACAATAGTCAAAAAGAAAAACAGAAAAAAGCAATATACCTACATAGTTAACAATTTTCAATAAAATAGGAAAAGAATATTAAATCTCGATTTTATAATCATTCCAAACCAAAATCAATATCATTTAATTTTATAAAATGATATTGAATATCTTTAATTTTACTTCTAAACTGAGTGTCTGATAGACCCTGTATGTCTGGCTGGCAATACGTGTTATGACGTCTGTCACCCCCGTGCGTCTTCGTATCTCTTCATTGCACACTCTGTCGCGTAGACTGATATCCAGCATTGCTCTCTCCATGGCCCTTCGGCATACTCTGAGGCGGTTGGCACTGCTCTGCGTTTGAGGCACCGTTGCTACTGGCAGCACACATGTCTCATAAACTTTCCGCTTTAGGTTGATGAGCATTGCAAGGTTTCCGAAGGCCGCTTAAGTCAATTCCCCCCCCCCCCCCCCTAGAAACAACCCTGATATATAAATACAATATATGCGTGCGTGATGTTTGCGGGAATCATGCATATTTTAATTTACTACGCTGCAGGTAAACAGGTGTGCATGCAAGCGCATTGCGGCTCGCGGTCGAACGACATGCATTAGGGAAGCATTACCGGAATACGGTTGAACTAAATGCGCCTGATATACACGCGAAAAGCAATTTAGCAAAGAGTGGGAGGTTTTGTTTGCGATGCACTTTATTTCAATTGTTTAGGTATGCTTCCATTGTTCTTCTTTATTTGACCGATGCAAGTTCTGTCAGGGAATCATATCAATCGGCATTTTTCATTATGTTTCCAAAACACGTTAATGTACCAAACCAAATATTTGAGAAATTAAGAAAACTTTTTGCTCTTCAAACAAAAATGATTTTTTATAAGATTTATAAAAAAATATGTCAAAAAAACGTTTTCTAGTCAATTAATATTAAGTATGAAACTGTCTCATTTCAAGATAGATTTTTTAGATAGATAAATATACTCGATACTGTTACTTGACTTACTATGACGTGACGCATTAACATTGTTATTATGTAATTAGGCCATTTATTTATAAAAGACTGTGTATTTTTTTAAGTGTCGATATAAAAGAAGCGAATCGGTACATACATTAAAAGATAAATTGGAGAAGTATTTACTAAGCCAATCTTACTACTGCCATTTATTATATGGGGTATTAGATTGCTCAATGCCATAGTACGTTTTGGCAACCCTTCTGCACCGGCGACATGCATGTGGCGCCGATAGCATTGTCTGGCGAAACTAATAGCAATTTATTTGGCCATCTATAATAACATTGATAGTAAATGTTTTTTTTATATAAGACTGATTAAGATTATAAAAACCCATTATTTAACCAATGATGAACCAATGACGAAAATTAAATGATTAGTGCCATCTATTGCAATTTTGTATATGCGGATTACATCACAGAAATAATACGTAGAGATTTTAATGCCATCTATTAGACTCTTTGAACATTCATATGCCTAATTATTATGAATTGAGACAAGTACAGCAAATTAAAATTGACATCTTTATGTGAATAATATTAAAATAATAAGAGCTATGATTTCAAAATTGTTTGTTGTTATATTATTGTTTTATATTGAGATAGGATACCGTATAGACATGTTTAGAACAGACTTGGGCTACTAAACCGCTTAGGGGCTACTGATCATAAGAGAGGATTACAATCTTTGTTACACGCAATAGTCAAATCCTAGCTGCCAAAACGTAGCACAGCATTGAGCAATCTAATAATCTATATAATTTAGAATAATGTAGAATGCATTCATTAGATTTTATATTATGTTTTTATATTAAATATTACAAACTCTAAAAATGGCACTAGTTAAAATTTGATTAACCTTTGCCTGTAACATAAAAGCATGAAAAACCTGAATACTGAGTGTTACACCCTTTTTTATTGACAAAATGATTTGGGTGTAATTAAATATAAATACACTAATTTGCAACAAGCGTGTTTTCTTCCCCTCAAAAATGGCACCCCTAATTTATCACTCATGCAAAGCAAGGGGTGGATTTACCCCTGCGCTTTGCATTGTGTAGATACTTAATGCATAATTGATGACCCACTAACTATATAATCGATGAAGTATTTTTAGTCCTACTGAGTATTATAGCCTTCGAGCTGTGTTTGTTATAAATACGAGGGTGCATTGTGAAGTTCATTGCCTGATAAAGAAAACCTTAATTTGCAGAAAGCAACCCGGAATAATACTTCCAATATCTCGGAAGGTTATTGTAGAATTAACTGTTCCATGGGAATTAAAGATTTCAAGAGATCACGAGTACAAATTAAATAAATACCATGATCTCGCAAATGCCGTCAACCGGAATGGCTTCACTGTTCACCTTGTTCACCTTCACATGGTGAAAGTTGGCGCTCGTGGCCTGCCAGCTAAATCTCTGTTTCACCTCTTTAAAGATCTTGGTCTTTCCTAGAATAAATATCTAAAACTGTGATTTGCGCATCTCAAATTCTATGGCTTCAAAGGGGGAAAGAATGGGTGGTAAGGTGGATGCTCACATGTGGCAAGACAGCTGTCCTAAACCTACCACAGCCAGTCGTTAGTCCGGAATCGACTGCCCACCCCCCAGAAGTGTAAAAAAAATAGTATTATGATGGGCGCGACTCCGGTCGGTGAATTCCATGGCAGCTTTTTTTGTATTTTATTTTACAGTATAACACGTTTTTCAGCCTTGTGCCATTTATTTATTTATTTATTATAAAAGGTACACAAACAATACTCTAATATTACATGGCTATCGCTAACATTTTTACTTTGTTTCTAATTAGGGTATAATATTATATGCGTACTCCGCATGCTTAATTTATAATTGCGTATGTGCCGTATCTCATGATTTACAAAATTATCAAAATTATCAAAAATTATCAGTACAAAAATTAATATTCTTAAAAATTATCAAAACAAAAATTAAAAATTTTAGAAATAAGTTTACAGTGAATTCTGAAAAACAATTAAACAATGAAATGGTAAAAAATAGATCAAATATTGTCTGGAATAAAATAATAAAAACATAAAAATTATCAAAACAAAAATTAAAAATTTTAGAAATAAGTTTAGTGAATTCTGAAAAAAAGTTAAACAATTAAATGGTAAAAAAAAAAAAAATAGATCGAATACTGCTCTTTTAGTGAGTGCAGTATGTCAACCCGAGAAATATCATTTCATAAGATCACAATTGCTGAAATATTACACGTTATATAATTTAACAGATAGACATATTCTACCTGGCTGCAAGGTGGCCTTAGATCAAGGACAGCACACTTACTACCATGACAAAGTCCTTGCTGTAAATCGGAAGGCAATTAGCCTCTCAGTGGCTCGTTCCAACGAAGGTCTGGCAGTACCAAATCAAATCTAATCATTTTTTTCAAAAAACCCGGTTGTAGAAAATACAGACATGAGTAAACATTTAAAATGTTACAATTAAATTAAATAACATTAAAATGTTACAATTAAATTAAATACCTTGGAGTAAATGGGTATTTTCATGGATGCATCTGTCTCTTTTGCAGGATTTTCGGCGACATCGACTTAAAGTACTATAACTACGAAACTACTACACCAATCATAAAAAGAACAACTGCACAATGATTGCATTGAAATTTCGAATATAGAATATTGAAATATCATTTTGTAAAACAATTAGATAATTATGAATAAATATGAGAACGTCAAAGAAGTGAAAAAAACGCGCGACCAGATTTAAATATGAATTTGACATGTCATACTCAACGGATAATTGTTTCGCGACCAGATTTGGTTGACTCATACTCAACGGGTTAAGATAAAAATATTGTTTCGTTCGTTTTCTAAATTCAACTTATTGATATCTTTCAAGTTTTGTGGCGGCTTCTTATAATAAGGGTTATGCGCAGGTTGTACAACTCGATTGTTAGAAGTGACATGGAAACGAGTGCAGTTATTTGGAATCCGCATGAAGTTACCCTCATGCTGGAAAAAGTACAAAAGTGTTTTTTGAGATTTTAGTACTTGAAGCAGTACGGATATTATCTATTTTTGTATCGGACTGCATTTATCACAGGCACGGTTGACTATAATTCTCTATGTCTCAGAAGAGAAATGTTGACCATGTCCTATGTTTTTAATCTAATTTGTGGTAAAACTGATAACCCTAACTTACTAGCCAAGGTGGATCTTTTTGTACCTAATATTATCTTCGTGCTCGACCGCACCATCTTTTCGCGGAGCCATTCTCACGCACTAACCTTACAAGGTGGAACTTGTTGGCTCGTGCTTTGCGGCGCTTAAATAAAATTCACTCGATGGCACTAGATTTTGAAATTTTTACCGCCAACCCTCATTCTCAAATTGCATACTATTAATTATTTATTCTTATATTATTATGAGCTAGTATTATAGACATTCTATTTATATAATTTCGATGATGTCTTTATTAATTTTACGTTTCAATGCATTGGTTTTACTGTAATGTTGATTAGTAATAAGCGAATAAACAAATAAATAAATAAATAAAATAATTTGCGCTTCTATATATCGTTGCGCGTTGGAACTCTGAAGGGCAGCCTGCGATAAATAGATATAAAGTGACTTGTTCCTTGTTGCTTTTTCTTATAGAATTCACATATACATTCATGAACAGAAATGTCATATATCGTGGAAATATGATATGTAGTTTATAAATAAAGGTTTGCACAATTCTCTTTGATTTTAACGCCTAATGGCTCTCACTGCCCGATTTTGCAAAATAAATATATTGGTCCATAGAAGTATGCCATATCGCTTCTTATTCATCAATGATGTTCCTTAGTTTGCAAATCACGTAACAAACTGACGATAGCTTCAATTTTAGACGATCATTATGGACTCTCCAAGACATTTTGTCATGATTGTGAATCCCTAAAAGTTAGCCTATTAAATCTCAAAGACAATAAGTAGTTTCAAATTAATTTAAGCCCGTTCAGATCGTACAAGTTTTTTTCAATAAAAAGTTAGCAAAAATTCATTATTTTTTCCATTTTAATTTTAGTGCTGAATTATACTGGAAAAACTAACAAAATCTGAAAGAATTTAAATTTCTTTAGATGGGCCTGTCTTATAAATTGACGCTGGATATGTTATTTAAAAAATCATAATCTAGAATTCATAAAGCCATTTTGGCTTGTTTTTTATCTGAGGAAGCCATCTAAGGAAGTTGTCAAAGCGATTGTTGTCGTTTGAATACCCTGTTATGAGTCACAAAGACCTTGGCTTGTAATATCTATATGATATCTCGTTACGCCAGTGCCCATCAGAGGCTTTCTTCAAATAGTGACAACTCCCTGCTTACTAGTTTTGGAAGGACTACTCCTTCAATTAGACTGGTCCCCGCTCAAGGTGACTTGCGCGAACCTCTACCTATTGTAAGTAATTAACCCTTCAGGCCTCGGCCCCTCAGCCGATTCACAATTTGAGGTCCCAACAAATCTTAGTAAAAATTAGTAAAAAAAATGAATTATGACACTGTCTCACCAAAACGATGTTTGGTCAACATCTACTACACAATCTTGGGAAGGTACGTTTTGGCATGGCATGGCAGTTCCAGAATCTATGTTTCCAGGTAGTCCGCCAGATACAACACTGCTTTGCAGAAGGCACTGTTCAGCCCCGAGTTTCTAAAGTGGAGATACGATACATCAATGCGACACGACATTGAATTCGATATCGTCCTCGATCGGACGGTTTGACTGACTGTTTCAGAACCGTCGGCTAATCTCGGAACTCTATACTTCCCACCTGCTTCCCGCCTTGATAGGTCTGATTGGCCGGGGTCGGCTGTTTACCAAAATGTGGTAAATCTTTGAAACTGTTGACGTTCATAGACATTTTCTTGTTGACTATCTTTTTCGGTTGACATTAGTTCAGCAATATAGATAATCACTTGTGAATAAAAATAGTGAGGGTTCTATTTTTTTTACTATTATTAAACTGTATATCTTAGCATGTCGCTTTTATATCACACAATTCGGACCGC
This sequence comes from Micropterix aruncella, assembly GCA_944548615.1. Taxonomy (NCBI): domain Eukaryota; kingdom Metazoa; phylum Arthropoda; class Insecta; order Lepidoptera; family Micropterigidae; genus Micropterix; species Micropterix aruncella. The sequence goes on along the minus strand of OX155957.1, from coordinate 5,504,405 downwards.
GTCTTTTATTTTTTAAATCGAATATCCTTATTTCTCAGCGCTATATGAAAATTTCAATCGTCTTGGATGGGAATCGTCGGTAATTATTGCTGAATGGGGATGTTTACTGCTATTTCTTAGCTATCTCCTAAAGCAACGACGTGCAGATGACATCTCACGTGCTGTCGTCTGTCCTAACCTTACTTCTGATTGAAAGCGTATCAAATCGCTTCCAGAATCGCAAATATCATTGAGTGATGATAATCGAGTATTGTATCGTCGCTTCAGAATCCGGGGGCAGAAGTTGGTTTTGCGGCCCAAACTGCATGGAACTTTTACTCCTCATAGTAAAATAGCTAGGCTATGTATGTATATTAATTTAGTTTACTTATTTCAGGTGTATTGGTCACTGGGTCACCCCGATGCGACTGTACCAAGCGCTTGGCCGGACAATCTTAAGACTGATTTCAACAGTGAATCTCCTCTTAACATATCATACAATGATGTTTGGTACGATACCTATGTCTCTGTAAGTAATTTATTAAAATTTAAGTTTATTTTTTGATGTGCAAGCATCTGTAAAATCGGTTGGTAGCCAGGCCCCCATTCACAATAAAGCGGAATTTCGAGAAGATAACTCAGTGAGTTATAAATCTATAGCATTGATTATATATGGTATTAGATTGCTGAATACCATAGTACGTTTTGGCAACCCTTCTGCGCCGGCAAAATGCAGGTGGCGTTGACCATATCGAACCAACTAATAGCGATTTGTTTGGCCATCTATAATAACATTGATATTAATTGTTTTTTTTTAATAAAGGACTGGTTGATTATAAAAACCCATTATTTAACCAATTATAACAACAATAACATCTTGAAACATAATTGAAACAACATCTTATCCGGCCCAATTGTCATCCTCGCTTGTTTGCGCTAGTGGTTCTAAGATACAACCGAATTGATAACCTGCTCCTTTTTTTGAGGTCGGTTAACAAGAAGATCTTGGGATGATAATTGTGAAGATCTTAAATGGGAAAAAGCGCGTTTGCAAACGAGGAAACGAATTGGTCTTTTCCGAGATAATTCCTACCGGAAAAGCCAATCATGCTACAACACACAGTTGCAATTGCTAAAAGAGCAAACTCTGATCTCTATCTAATAAGGAAGGCTTTCCAATATTCGTCAATAGATGTGTTAATAAAAAGATATACAAGGCATATGTGAGGCTTTTTCTTGAGTATGGCTATCAGCTCTGGAGTCCTTACTTATGCAAAGATGTAGATGTCCTGGAAAACGTGCAGGGAAAGGCAAACAAAATGCTAATGTGTGCTTGAAGAATGGAAATTATAAAGATGGCTTCAAAATTACTTGGACTGACTATTCTCAAACTAAAAGGACAAAGAGCTCAGACCTGGTTAAGACTTTGTGAGAATTTTATCTCACAAATTATTACTATGTATCTGGGCTAAATAATATTTACAAATTCAACTTCAACACAAATCTTTTGAGATCACAGCAAAAAACTCAACCATTCAAAATTTAAATCTAATCCTCGTTCTGCAAAATAGAGTGGTAGAGTGGCTAGATATGTGGAATAACTTACAATTTGAAGTGATTAGTGCAAGCTCTGACAATAAATTTACAAACAGACCCGATTTGTAACTAAAAACTTGTTAATATTGATTAAGACTAGCTTTGCAAGATTTGATTGGATGTATCAGCAAAGCTCGCCGACCAGAATAAACAATAATAAAATCATTTAAATGCAGACAGGTACCCAGATGATGCATGACATAAATCCCCATTTTCTGAGTCATAATAATGCAAATCTAGAATGATTATTCGTTTGGTCCAATCAATATGGCTTAACCCCTCAGGCCCCGATTGGCCGATATCGGCCACAACACGATTCAGCGTGACGGCCCTGTTTTAATTTAATTTGTTTGATTTTATTATGTTTTATTATGTTAATATGTTTCATTTTAATAATGGGTACAGTGGTTTGGCAGTAATTAATGTTTTGGTGAGACAGTGTCATAATTCAATTTTTTTACTAATTTTTACTAAAAAATTTTGGGACAGCAACTTGTCAATCGGCTGAGGGTCGAGGCCTGAAGGGTTAATAATTAATCCTGTGAAGTCTTGTTTCTAATACTTGTTTATAATAAACTCTTCAATCTCGGTATTTGCAAGATTTAAGAGGTCCGGCTTGCAAGATCTCGGTATTTTGCGAGATCTCGCAGAATTCACAATATATTTTTTATAAGTATTTCGATTATTTCTATTACAACTTGGTAAAGTTAGGTCCTAAGGGCAAAATAATGAAATAAAATATGTTTTAAAAAAAATATATATTTTCAAGTATTTTCTTAAAAAATACAACAAATCTAGAGTTTCGTATGCTAATCGACTTCGGAGCCTGGGCGTCAGTTATTCAGCAGCAGAAAATGCCCGTTCTTCCTTGACACTTGCTGGTACCAGGGATAACAGACATTAGTAATCAAACTGCAGGTATTGTCCTTTTATCCCGCCTGATTCAAAGAGATTAATTTCTTTTCTGATAAGTTTATCAATGGACGAACCAGTTGCACATGAAGAACATTATTGTGGGCAGGCTATCAAAACCAACTCTAATTCCTTATCAATAGATGGAGGTGTGTTTGCGGTGGTGACTACTAAAGATAGAGGCAAGCTATCATTATAACTTTCGTTTGCTTGGTCTACTATAACAACTGCATCTGCAGGTGTAGACGGAAGAGCAAGTCCACTATTCGTTTGAGAAAAATAGTTAATTCGGTTCTGTCCATATAATCGTTAGATCAGCTTCTGTATCTCTCTCTTCATCAAATATATTGGTGGAAATTTAAACGTTTCATCATTAGCCAGCAAATAAAATATTCTCTCAAATAGAACCATGCTGCTGGTCAAAAATGTTCAGCCAGCTTCTGTGCTATTGGTGTTTTCAGTTCTTTTAACTTTCGTTACCATGAACCGCAAAGTGTTTTCAGCAATTATGAGATCTGAATCTCGCCGATATAATACCTTAACTGCCAATTTAACTGGCTGAAACACGAGTTCTAAGTCAGATAAAGCGACATACTCTTCTTCTGAGAAAATATAATTTGGTCGTTAAATAGGCTGCTGCGCGATCTCGTAAATCTTGCGAGATTGCATGTGATTTTGCATGCAAAATAAATCTTGCAAAATTATTGCAAGATCTTGGTATTTTTAGATCTCGGTATACCGAGATTGCATTCCCTAGTTCCAAGCAAGCCAGAAAAAAGTTGCTACGAACGTATCCCGGTATATAACGGTGAATTACTGAAAACCTACTATAGATTTGCTGAGTATAAACCTAGTAAGGATATGAAGAAATATAATAAGAGTTTTTTGTTTGTTAAAGGCTAACACTAGGGCGGAATATGCTATTTTGAGACATTGATTGCAAAACATAAATGTCGATTATTTTTATCATTCAGAGTTCCCCACCCCCATTGTGCCCGAGTGGTCGCACTTGGGACGTCAACGCCGTCACCGACATCATTTCGTCGGCTGAGAAGTTTGTGTACATCGCCGTCATGGACTACTTCCCCTTGCTCATTTACAAACCTAAAGTTGTGTAAGTGAGTTCTTAATAATTATCAAACCAGGGGCTCCTCGGGGGGAAGATTTCTAGTATTCGTTAGTAAGTGGCTCTACCGGAGCGTGTGCTGCAAGCATGGCAATCAGGTAAGGAAAGGAGTTATCTTTTATCAGGTAAGAAAATGCAACTTTTGCATTTGTTGTGGACTTTCTGAGTAACGAAACTTGGTGCACAAAGTTGGCTTTTTGTAACTGATTTGTTTGAGCATCTTAACAAATAAAATGATAGTATGCAGGAGCGAAGAGCGCCTGCGCGGTCTTCTCCCTTATGTAGCGGTGATACGTGCAGTGGACAAGAGGTCACGTTTTTTCCTACGGCGCAGCTAACGCGCCGTACTTTGAAAAAAAATGTGACATGGACAAGAAGCATTTTGGTTGACTGGCAATTTATTCTGCTCCAATATCGAGTAAGCGTGTCGAGATCCCGTTGAATGCCATTGCAGTCGGCCACATTCTTTACTGTCGCATATACCTTCATATCACCGGCATAAAGTAAATATTTAGAGTTTGAGAAACACTTAGCGATGTCGTGAATGTACACGCAGAATAGTAGAGGTCCCAGATGAGAGCCTTGGGGAAGACCAGACAGGACCGTGACAACATTTTAACTATACCCTCCAACATTGACAGCCTGGTGCTGATTTCTAAAGTATGAAATTAACCACCGAAGAAGATGGCCGTGTATACCATTTACTAAAGAGTTTATTTATTAGGATCTTCCCATCTATTGCGCTGCCTTCTTCCTCATAAATTGTCATCTCTCTTCTCATCTTGATCCCTAGCTGGTAGGAATTTCTGTACCCGTCGGTGGCTAGTATGCCACAAACAGGAAGTTTGATAAGACAATGCTACAAACAGACGGTTTGATAAGATGTCAATATATTGGTCATCAGGATGAATTCGGAATTCAGAATAATAGATTGTAATTTTTCTGTTTAGATTTTGGCCAACGATAGACAACGCCATCCGCAAAGCCGCCCTTCAATCCGATGTGAAGATCAAAATGCTCATAAGCTGGTGGACACACTCGAGACCTTCCGAAGATTATTTCTTGCGGTCCCTCAGCGCCCTCACCGACTCCTACAAGGGCATCTCCATCGAGGTTAAGCGTTTCGTTATGCCGGCCACCGCCGACGAGAAGAAAATCCCCTACGCTCGCGTGAACCACAACAAATACATGGTGACCGATTTGGTGGCCTACATCGGCACTTCCAACTGGTCGGGCGATTACTTCACCGACACGGCTGGGGTGGGTCTCGTTGTCTCCGAGCAAGACGCGTCCCTCGACAACGCTACAAACGCATCGTCGCTGAGGGCGCAATTGCAAGCTGTGTTTGAGCGCGATTGGAATTCGCCGCATGCCATACCTTTAGTGAAATAAGTAGACTTAATCTTAATCAAGTGAGCGTCCATAAATCTCGTAAAGCTGTACACACGTTGAGCCTTACTCGAGAGTTTAACTCAATTTCGAATATATACAAATATAAATAGCTGTCATCGGTCCGGTCTATCTTGTGGGGGGCCGTCCTTCGCCGCGTCTGCCGGTTCATTGTCGCCATTCGAGAAACTTTTCTCCATAACGGTTGTCAGTTCTGCGTACTATACACTCTGTTCGTTACCGTTTTGAGTTGCTAATTTTAAGACCTGTAAGTGACGTTGGTTCTTCTGCGGATTTCCTCGCTTTGGATTCTATTACACGATTCACCGAGTTAAGTTTCAACTCCAAGCATAGCTCTTTCCATGGCTTGTTACGCGACATTGAGCTTGTGTATGAGGACAATAGTTAGCGACCATGTCTCAGTGCCAAATGTCATCACTGGCAACAAGCACTGATTATAGACTTTCGACTTGAGGCTCTGCAGTAGTTACGGCGAGAAGATATGGAACGTGTGGAACAACAATGTACCTGGTACATATCACACCATTCGACAATACTTTGTATAAATTGCTGCTGTGTCCCTGCGATGATATCAGCAATTTTTGTTCTTTCGATGTTGAAGTATTTCGAGCATTACCATTCTCTAGACTAGTCCTATTTGAAAGCGATTTATACTGTGTCTATGACACTATGAGTTAATATAGGGCTAGATTAACCTCCTAAAGATACTGGAGCTCGCCATTTGTATTGTGTTATGGTCGTTAGAAATAAGAATGGACATTTGGGGTAGATTAGTTCATTATTATCAGGTCTAGTTGACACAGGTATATACTAAACGTGACTACAAGCATGTAGTTATATTTAGTATTTGATTGAAATTCATTCGATGACGTTTTTAAAGTCCTTCAGGTTCAAAGTTTCTCGAAAGATTTCATCTTTCCGTTTTAACTTGTATACTGTATTCCTCCTCCCGCTCAACGCCCCCTACTTTACTATAGCCCTAAGGGGGACGTTTGTTGACACACTGATAATTCTATTTACAATGTGGTAATACTTGCTTTGCAGCTCGAAGAAACTCAAACAAACCAACAAAAAATAATCAAATGAAAAGCTCAATGTCAACGTGTGAACACGACAGGGTTTATGGGACGGTCACTATCGCTCAACGCTCGTAACATATTTTTCGATTAATTTGAGACTGATTAATTACGTTTAAATTAAATCGCTAAAAGTGTCCTTATCGCATAAATAAGATAATTGCATAAATAAGATAATCGCATAATTATGTTTTGTAGAAAATTACTCCGTCTCAATAGTTTATTCTGCACCAAGTCAAAAGCAATATAAGGGCTGTCTCCAGGATTTTTGGGAATTGTAACTTAATAAAACAGGATAGTTGAGGTGTCAAAGCTACGAATGTGTTGCCATTTTTTTTTTATACATTTCAAATGTTTCTTGGGATTTGGATGGAATGATTCACGCTAGAGTTTCAGATGATACCCACACAGATGTGTGTTAGTGTTCATGGTGTAGATAGCCTGCAACCCAGGAACGTCATACGATGCAGTCAGGATCTTATATGTCTCAATTGTCACCTCGTGCCATGCGTTTTTTCTAGAGTGGTCAAACCGAGAGCCGTCAATCTGTCCTCGAAGGTAGATGCTTTAATTTAAAAGGCAAGCTCTTCTCTGGACCCCCCCACTAAGAGATCGATATCCTTCCTAAAGTATGGGTTCCAGATCTGATAGGCATGTTCTAAAATGAGTCTTACAAATGACATAGATTTTCAGCATCAGTTCCTCTGTGATATGGTGCAAAGCTCTCCGAATAAGGAACAATAGAGGCTTAGCCTTCTTTACTATTGCAGTTACGTTTTCTTCCCGTTTTAGGTCTTCGGTGACTATTACGTCAAGTATTTTTCAGCATTCAGAGTTAGAGCCATTCCGATGTCCAAACGCTGAGTTCGTTGAGGTCATTCTATAAGCTGCAGCTGCTGAGTAGTGGATTTGCATATATCTTCGTATCGTCTGCATAAAGACTCATGCTTGATGATATACTAGCTCATAGGTCTATCAAGTATAAAGATGAATAACACTGGCCAAAAAACCGACCTCTACGGGACACTGCTGATGACATTATATGAGTCCGATAAAGCCGCTTCCACCTTTACTGGTAAGGTGCGGTTAGTAAGAAAGTCTGTAATCCATCTCAAAAGACTTCTTCATATCCCCTGTCGAAGGCCTTCTCGTGATCCAGATATATTACGTCCATAGAGTCTCTCATCCTACAGCTTGAAGTCCACTCATTGATACATTGAATAAGATTTGTTACGACAGATCCACCTGGCACAAATCCGTGTTGTTCCTCATTGATGTTGTTCTGCTAGGACAGGAAAAGTCACAGTTCTTTGACAATGATTCGTTCCATGACCTTACAGCTGATGCTGATGAGGCTAATGGGACGGTAGTTGGACGCACTCAGCTTGGTCACCCTTAGTGTATACTCTTTTAAATAGATGAATATAATCCATACAGCTTCTATCTCCATCAGACTATTATGATTTTGGCACTTAGCACATTTGTAGCTTTCTATGCCTCAACTGTAATTTAATGAAACAGGCATTCGTGCTTCCTTCTCTAGCTTTTATTCTCGCACAAGATTTTTATTAAGCAATAATCCTCTTGAAATGTAGAAAACTTTGGCCACTGTAATAGAATAAATTTATAAATTGTTGGTTGTGTGAGATTTCAATAGAGGCCTTATTTTATTGTATTTTTGTAAATATTGATTATATAATCACAAAAAAACCTCTTGTGTTCACTTGAGTAAATTATGTACTCTTATTTTTTTATTCGTTGGACAAAATCGAGCATGTATTCATGAATTAAATATTTTTTTACAGTGCTCAGTTTTATTATTGGGGATAAGCTATCCTGAGTTTTACTGTTGCTGTTGGGAAAACAGCATGCTCTTGTTGGTTGGATGCAACAAAATAAATATTGTGCAAGCATTGCTAATTAAAAAGCGGCAACATATAAAATCAATGTCTCGCTTACATTGTGGAACTGACAAACCAACTATGTTAATTGGACATTGCTAATTTATCCACAACATTAAAAAAGCAATGCTCCGCTTACATTGTGAAACTCACAAGTTTCAACTACGTGAATTTCACGTCTTACCACGTTAACAAAGTACCGGATAGTTGCTGTTTATTTATTTATTTGTAACGAAACAGATAGTAGGTGGTACATTTCATTAATAGTTTAAGGCTGTCCAACAAGAAGCCCACGGGCCGCATGCGGCCCGCGACCTCACTTTGTGCGGCCAGCGAAGCAAGCCTCTAACTGTATAAATTACCCTCAAGTACGAATGCACAATTCTTACACGATAAAATACAAATTAAATAACGTGACGCGATTTTTTTTACATATTTCCCTCTCTGATTTTTGATAGATTTCCTCTCCTCTCTGACAGCGTTCCTCTCCTCCCTTTCCTCTCTTGAGTTTTTTGACAGACTTCCCCTCTGAAGTCTTACTCAGTTGCTTCATATTAAATATTAACATTAAATTACAGAACAAATATTAAAGTTAATATTGATGCCTTAGTTAGCGAAAACCGACATCATTTTTTTTTGTAATGTGATATTTTTTGAATAAATTAAAATAATAATACAAACGCCTTATTTCTTTGTATACCACCATACCTATTAAAACTCACTGATAAAGTTGCATTCGAAGTATTTGATAATGCGGCTCACTAAATTGCATTTTTTTTTAAAGCGGCCCTCGAGGCACTTGCGGTTGGACAGCCCTGCATTAAATAATACAACACACACCGCCCAGTGGCATAGTGGTTAGGTCGCCTGATCTCAATTGGGGATGATAAGCTATCCTGATTTTTACTGGCACTGCCGGGAACAAAGCATGCTTTTGTTGTGTTGGTTGGATGCAGCACAATATATTGCAAGCATTAAATAATACAACACAGACATCGCCCAGTGGCATAGTTGTTAGGTCGCCTGATCTTACATTGTAAGGTTCCATGTTCGATTCCCTGCTGGGTTGCCATTTTCCATTGGGATAAAATAAAATGAATGGAATTGTATTTCAATTTAGTCGGAATACAACAGGACACACTTACATGTTATATGCACACATACATATAAACAATTCATAGTAGTGTTGGTTATAAGAGATTGTCATATGATAATAAACCTGCCCATTGCGAAATTTCCCGCCCATTGAGAAACAAATATACATAGATATTATTGTGTTGCACGGAACGAGAAGGTAAATAAAACATAAACTCACATTAAATGATCTATAATTTAAAAATGATTATTTTGTAAGAGGAATTAGTACATATTTCGTAGACTGAAAAGTTCGTAGTTCTGAGAAAGAATGTAAAAGAACCAAGAATCAAAACAATAATTTAAACAGTGGCAGCATAGTGGTTGTACGCCTCCAAAGAAGGCCAAAACAATTATTATTTTGTCAGCTGGAAGGTGATGGCATTAAATGTTTGGATTATAAGGACATTATCATGATTGACTACTAACCACACAAGCAAAGTTGCAGGAGTTGCGACTAGACCATCTTTGTCACACACCATACTCGCCAGACCTTCCTCCAACAGAATTCCACTTTGTTCAGATTTTGGATATTTTTTTTATAAGGAAAAACAATCAACTCCAAAGAGCCATCAACTTCATAGGTCAACCAAATATTGAGAGATGTTGATGGATCTTTCTAAAACAATGGTTTTGAAACATTGCTGGGAAAAGTCAGTGCATCAAGCTTCAACTAAACTATATCGAAAATGACAGTCATTCTCTATTGCATTTTTCTCAAAGCTGCGAACTTTTTAGCCTACCCGTACTGTCGTTATCAACAGAAATAAACAGAATTTTATCAACAGAAATAACACAAAATGATTTTTGAATTATCCGTGCGTGGTGCTGTCTTCGACGAAGTCTCTCGCCTCTTCTTTGGTCACGCACTCTACGTGAGAAACTTTATTGCGGAACTTGACGCCGTAGAACTTGTGCGCATGTTCTAGTAACTCCGGTCGGAATGTGGTCGTGACGAATTGCGCCGTGTCGCTGAGCTCGTGGATCATGTTGGCGATGGCTTTGCGATGCTGAGCATCTAACGCCTGTAATAAGAAAACAATGTCTATTAGGTTATGGCTATGAGCATTAGTGCCGTATTATCCAATAGGCCAAGTAGGCGCCGGCCTATGCAGCCGTCGTAAATGAAAACACAGTAACTTGAAAAATGACGTTTTGAGAAAAACGCGGTCAAAGTTTAGTTGTTAAATATTTGTTTTCATGAACAAAGTAATCAATATAGATTATTTCTTTTAATCTTTAATGTTAAAAAATAGTTAGAACTTCAATTCTGCATAAAAATATATATTAAATTATAATTGTTTAATTAATTAAATTAGATATTGTGTTTTAAATTAGGAAAATAATTTGTCAAATTTTATATTTTTAAGCTATAACACCGTAATTGAGTGGTTACTGTGTTGTTATAGGTAAATTTTACCCATTACTGTGTTCTAACCATGTAAAAGAAATATATATTTTTTAAATAAATAAAAAACTGCAGGCACCTTAAACACAGTAATTGAGATACTGTGATTAATTCGTGTATTAATAAATTAACTTGTAACAAAATTATACTAAAACCACAGTATCTGAAGAAGCCGTGTTGTAACCAAACAAAAATATTTCTTAAATGCTTATAAGTATTAAAAAAGGTCACAGTAAATAATAGGTTACTGTATTTTAACTTAACCCTTGGAGTAAATGGGTATTTTCATGGATGCATCTGTCTCTTTTGCAGGATTTACGGCGACATCGACCTTAAAGTACTATAACTACGAAACTACTACACCAATCATAAAAAGAACAACTGCACAATGATTGCATTGAAATTTCGAATATAGAATATTGAAATATCATTTTGTAAAACAATTAGATAATTATGAATAAATATGAGAACGTCAAAGAAGTGAAAAAAACGCGGAACCAGATCTGGTCGTATCATACTCAACGGATAATTGTTTCAGAACCAGATTTGGTCGTATCATACTCAAGGGGTAAAAAAATTATGCGTACTGTGTTTTTTATTAAAAATATTCTGGTTTTTTTTAAAATACTGTGTTTTTATCTAAGGTATATTGGTAACTATCCATCGACAGACAAACTGAAAAATTTGCCTTATAGTACTACAACTCGTGATTTTAAAGAACCAAACTTGTATAAACACAGTAAATGAAGTTACTGTGTTTTCATTTACGACGGCAGTATGGGCCCCCGACGCCTTTTAGGGGCCCCACGACGAGGGATTATTACAATCATATTTTTTCGATTGTTTCTAATAGATTGAAAAAAAAAACATTGATTTGAACTTCAATGGAGAAAATGTTTTTAAAATTTTTGATCCGACTGATAGCATAATTGATACAAATTATGAAGTTTTGCGATTGTATTTTGTTTCTATGCGAGTCTTTGTTTAACGGCCCACTTTGCCGATGCGATCGTTTTTTGTTTCTATTCATGTCTTTTCTACACTGTATCGTCGTCAGAATGTATGACAGCCCACTTTTTCCAGTACAAATCGTACCGTACGATTGTGTTTTGTTGACATGCGCACGTTTTTAACACGCTTTTATTAGGTCGACCTGTATGTAACTATGTAATGGAATCTAAGGTAACTAATTTAACCATCTTCCAAGGATCGTAGCGTCATGAAAATTGGCAGCTGTATGTAGTTCTGATGACAATACAATAATATGATACTGTCGAACTGATCTGATGATGGAGTCGGAAGATATGAACTGGAACTTCATGATGGAACATCGTATCATAGCTGTGTTTGGACTTGTTAGAAAAGTCTTGGAATGAACTTTGACCGCGATTAGGTTTCAAGGTCTGATGATGAAGCCGGAAGATAGGCACTGGCATTCTATGATGGAATATCGTATCATAGCCCAAAAGCGAGTTTTTAGTGTTTTTTTTTTTAACTACTAATTTATTTGTTGACAGATAATCATGCACTAACGGACACTCATTTCGATAATAAAGTTTTTAACTGCTCAACAGTGCAACTTGCCATGGTGATTTGGCATCAGTGACTGAATAAAAACAACAGATTTGACAAACGCCGCCAAAACAACATGACAATCAAAGACTGTTAACACTGACCATTTGACCTGTCGCCTTATTTGACCTTTCACCTTATTTGAAAACCCTGTATATGGTATTAGTGTTCAACTCCTTAGTACATTTCGGAAACCTATCTGCTGAGTACCAAATTTTAAGTCCAATATTTCGAGGTTGATATATGACTAGTATGCCCTAGTGGACCAATTTTCACCACAATCTTTTCAACACTTGCCATGGCCAAATTTAAGGTCAATCAGATAAAGAGTTAGGGTTCTATTGAGGAGGAATACACACATACGTACACACAGACCGACTTTAATCTGGAAATGGTCTTAATCGTCTAAAGAGGGCTCAAAATTGATATTTTCGTCATCTCGAAATTTTGCACATTCAGAATATTTTTCCTCCTCGTCGGTTGGTAAGCCGGGATAGTTTAAAGAAGTCACCACTTGCCTGATCAATTTCATCGAATAAGTAGAAAGGTGCAGGATCACACTTCTGGATAGCGAATATCAACCCGAGCGCTACTAAAGACTTCTGCCCACCGGACAGCTGATTCATCTCTCTCATTTCCGCATCGCCTCCAGTGAAAGAGACTTTGATGCCGACACCCGAAAACTGATCCGAGGTAGGATGCTGTAAAAAAAAAAGAATAAATAAAAACAGATTAAAGGAGTGTTTTTAAAAATGAGGATTTTAGTTGTAGGCGTGATATTATTGATACAGGAAACCATTTTTTTTATGAAGAACTCCCTCTTTACCGGCACATCATCTATAAATTTCTTTACCGCTTTAGCTTTCGGAATAAGATAAAAGTACTCACTCGGTGCTATGCAGTTATGTTTACTATAGATATTGATATAATTTGTGATATTTTTGATATATTTTCTATATCCGTATAAATTCCCTGAAAGTCTCGGATGCACAGCCCTGCAACCAGATATAACTCTACTCTCTATCTCGGAAGATGGTCCTTATCGTAGAATTAACTGTTCCATGGGAATCAAATATCCCAAAAGACCACGAGTACAAATTAAATAAATACCATGACCTCGCAAATGCCGTCACCCGGAACGGCTTCACTGTTAACCTTCACGCGGTGGAAGTAGGCGCTCGTGGCCTGCCAGCTAAATCTTTGTTTCACCTTTTTAAAGATCTTGGTCTCTCCAGGAAAATAATCAACTCCTTTCTAGAAAAATTATCTAAAACCGCGATTTCTGCATCTCAAATTCTATGGATTCGAAGGGGGAGTGAATGGGTGGTAAGGTGAACGCTCACATGTGGCAAGACAGCTGTCCTAAACCTACCACAGCCGGTGCGTAAGTCCGGAATCCACTGCTCACCCCCCAGAAGTGTAAAAAAAAAAAAAAATAGTATTATGATGGGCCCGACTCCGGTCGGTGAATTCCATGGCAGCTCCGTTTGTATTTTTTTTATTTGTATATCTATATATATAAAAATGAATGTTTGTGTGTCCGCTATGGACTACTAAACCGCTCGACCGATTTTGATAAAATTTTGAGGGAAACTTTAGATTAGTTTGGAGATGGCTCCTGTGAAGTTTAGTGCCGATCGGACTAAAGGAAAAATTTTAGTGTCCTCAATAAAACCAAAATCCTCCTTTTTTAAAGCGGCAAATTTGAATTTTGAATGCAACCGCGAAGACAGGAGTGAGTTCTTCTTTTTTTTACAGTCGAATGAATTTTAAAGCGGCGAATTTGAATTTCGAATGCGACCGATTTGGCGTAGCAACGCGCGCAGGACAGCTAGTACATTATATAAACAACTGTATTGTTTAAATTAAACGAAGTAAATAAGGTATTTTACAAAAAAATATTGAATAAAATATTTTGCATTTTCATCACTAACTTTTTTCAGCCTGTGTAGCATTTCAGCCTATCTGCTATAGAATGAAATGTTACACTTGTAAAAAGTTTTTGTCTGGTATATGTAGCAAAATTTACAACAAACTTTGCAAGTGGGTACAAAATTACCCATTATTATTTGCACCAAATATTAGAAAGACGTGGAGTGGTCAAAAACCTCATCACAGCAGAGGAAAAGGAAGACAGGCTCACGAAAAGAGACATGGCACTTTTACTCGCAACACGATCAGAACCTATTTTCGTAAATAGGTTAATGTCTTACCTCTTGTCTTCCTTCGATTCCATCTTCGTTGGCGATTTTCATGACGAGACTTCCCCGTCCCTGAGGGACGAGCTTCTTGAATACTTCGCTGAAATTTTTACTGACTTGCTTGAAGGTCAGCTGAATCGCCTCCAACTTGCGGTGCTCCAGTGTCTCAATCAGTTCTCGGATCTTCTCACCTCTTCAAAAAGGAAAAATTAAAATAATAAATAATAATAATTACATGCTTATCTGTTATGAAATTCACTGACGAGAACGGTATATATAAATGGGTACCCACTTCTGAAGAAGTGTGGATTCTGGAGAAAGGGGGAGATGGGGGGGGGGGAGGATAAGTGGCGGCACCAAAACAACACATTACTATGATTATAATAGAGAAATGGTGCAAGGAGAATGACCTATCGGTAAATCCAAAAAAGACCGACACCATTCCAAAAAAGACCGAACCTATCGTGCCCCTACCCTACTCGCACATAAACAACCAACTTGACAACCACTACAAACAACTACATCAAACACACTGGAAAGAGATAGACACCTGCAGACAAACCAAAGAAATAGTAGTGGAATACAACCACAAACTTACCAAAACACTTCTAAGGACAAAAAGGCCCCAACTACGCAAACTAGTGGGACTGATAACAGGACACAACACACTAAACAAACACCTCTTCAACATGGGCGGAACGAATAGCCCTATGTGCAGAGCATGCATGGAGGCGGAAGAAACCACAAAACACATTCTGCTAGATTGTAAACAGGTAGAAGTATACAGGACAAAACACCTTGGGACCCCAGGCACCCTGCGCGAGGCGGCAGGAAACCTGAAAGCCCTGCTGGCTTTCGTCGAGGAGCTGGGGTGGGTGGAATAGCGCTACCCCCGTTACACGCAAAATAGGCACACTGGATGTCGACTTGCGGAGGAACGCCCAGTACAACTAACTAACTAACAACACATTACATAGCAAAAAAACATAAGTTTAATTAGAATTGTTTCAACTATAAATATGTATGAATAATTAGATAAAGATCTATAATTTCATTGATTATAGTTTTATTTAATAATCTTCTATATCTTATGAGTAATATGCAGAAAAATATCGATAAAACGAACCAAAACGATTTTATGGGTCTATTTCTAAGTCTGAAAGTTGATAAACCGTATTATTTTAGTGATGTTTCTCGGAATTGCATTGGGCTGACCCTTAAGCAGTCACCTAATCGGTTAGGTCAATCTAATACAGTGCCGGATTAACTCATGTAGATTAGCGTGGCTCGCTCTTGTACGGAGAAAAAAAAAATGGTTTTTATCGAAACCTCCCTATGTGGGAAAGATTGCACTGTTAACTCCTAAGTCCTAATTTCAGTTATCTGGTTTAATATAGAGTTGATATTTTTACATCTTCTGGCATACTTATCTCAAAAATGCCAATTTTCGAGTTATCAAGTTATAATTGTAAGGCGACGATATAATAACACTGAAAGAATAGAGGAATGCATCAATCAGTTATGAAAAAAGCATTGAGCATTTGACTAACAATTATTGTAAATTTACCCTTTAGGCCTCGGCCCCTCAGCCGATTGACAAGTTGATGTCCCAATTTTTTTTAGTAAAAATTAGTAAAAAAATTGAATTATGACACTGTCTCACCAAAACATTAATTACTGCCAAACCACTGTACATATAAGTAAAATAAAACATATTAACATATTAAAACATAATAAAATAAAACAAATTAAAATAAAATTAAAACGGGGCAGTCACGCTGAATCGTTTTGTGGCCGATATCGGCCAATTGGGGCTCTAGGGGTTAAAAGAGCTTTCATTTAAACGAGAAGGAAACTGGCGATGAGAGTTCATTTTGTATATAACAAACTGTAATCTGTAACTGGCTGGCAAAGTAGACAATATTGGCGTATTTATCACCAATTAGGTGAAAATAATTAAAATCTGAACAGATAATTAGATTAGTTTTTCTTTTACGTCTCTTATACAAATAGGCCATCATAACTTTAGACTTTAGGTTCAAATTGAAAGATTGCATTAGATTGTATGGTCCGATAAACTGCATATATGTATTAACAAACCGCAAGGGTTTAGCCCGCCTTGCGGTCTTCGGTCAAGCTTAAGGCGGAGACAATGAAAAAGCCCTTACAGGCAAACAAAGCAGACAACTCGGTTCTATCAAATTGGTTATAAACACTACCGTGAACTTACCCAACATCAAGTTCTTCTTTTCGCTTGTACAGCTTTTCTTTTTGCTCCGAAAAGCTCAAAAATTGATCCAAAGCCTTTTTGTTGACGTGGTTATATTTCTTCAAGTGCTGATTCGCCTTTTCCAACTCTTTAAACAGCTGCAAAAATATAAAATAAGATATTTGAAAATTGTTGAAACGAATAAATGACAAGTTTGAACCGACTTACATTTTTTACAGAAAATTTTTGGTATTTTGAATGCAACTCGGGTGCATTTGGTAGAGTGCCTAAAGCAGCGATTTTATCTTGCGACTCTTGTATTTTCTCTTGCAGCAACACTTCCTTTGTAGCCATTTTTTCTAGATGCTTTGCATCCTCTTCCATCTTGTCCTGAGCTTCTTTTTCCTGTAATAAAATAAGAATCATCGTCATGATCAATAGTGCTACGAGTGATTGTAAGTCTTTGCTTGGTCAGGAATTATCCCCCATTCTGCTCTTATCTGAAGTCTTCAGCTTTATGACTCCAGAATAAAGCCATCGCAGTTTACTACCGACAGTGCTACAAGTGATTGTGAGTCTTAGATTTGTCAGGATTTTTCCCCCATTCTGCCCTTATCTAAAGTTTTTAGGTTTATAAGTCCAGGATAAAGCCATCGCAATTTACTACCAAGTTGTCTTCAAATGCAATCCTCCTGCACTGCACTAAAAATTCTAGAGTATTTTGCATTCTAGAAAGTTCATGGATACAATGGAAATTTGGTGGGTTAGAATTTGCTATAATTTGCTATAATAAAGGATGTCTCAATAAGAGTGCACTATTTAAATTTTGTGTCATTTTTTCTCTCGAGCAAGTGGCAACTCTGAAATTTGACAGCTGTCACCTATGATTATTCCGATTATAAAAAATGGAGCACTACACAAAAGAAGAACGAGTTATCATTGCAAAAACCTATTACAAAAATGGGGAAAGTTACGCTAAGACTGCTCGCAAACTTCACGGAATTTTCGGTCGAGAAAGTGCACCTAATTTGTCAACAATTCGAAGAGTAGTCTAAAAATTTTAAGAAACTGGGTCAATTATGGACGGCACAGTATACCCAAGACAGTCGCTTCTCTTAAAACAAAATTGAAATCAAAACGAATACGACACGAGTCGTAAGGGCTCGCATTTGCTCGCCAGATGTTCCTCAACTCGGCCTACGCAGATGTCCGAATGCTCGAAAAGGGCGCCATCTTTTACCTGGCCATAATGCTAAATGTTCGCGTTCGTCGGGATGGACCCCTCTGCCCACATTCCTCGCACGCTCTTCCCGCATTGCCTTGTAGCTCGAGAGTAAAGCTACTGGTTGGTATACTGTGTGGACGGTGTCTCCTTTGCATCGACTTACCAGTTGATCTCTTGAAAACATTGTTGCTGTAAACGAGTTTCGCAGAAAACCTGATAACATCAATTCAGCATCGTTCCCAACAACTTTAAATTTCACGCAGCACTACGCAGCGAATTTTATCAAAACACCTCCACCTTCACCCGTACAAGATTCAGCTTATTCAGAAGCTCAAACCAGCAGACCATGCAAAGCGCTGGGAATTCCTTTAATGGATAATGGAGCAAAATGAAGTGAAGTTCGATTTTTCGAAAAAAATCATCTTCACCGATAAAGCACATTTCCATCTGAATGGCTTTGTGAATAAGCAAAATTATAGAATTCGAGGCTCGTTGTGAATGCTTTTCAAATAAAAATTATGAAACGAAGGGTGAAGCAACCATTTTTAAATTTTGGTGGCTTATGACTTTGACAAGTAACAAATGATACATCTTCAATTTGACTTTCTGGGAATCCTCCATTAGTTCTAAAATCATGGATAATATGTCTTTAATTTTATCAGAAAGCAGAGCCGTTGCCGGCGAATCTATGGTTTGACAATCTCTCTCAGTATTGATACCTTTTCCATTGTACTTTAATTTCCTGAAAACGTTTTCTAAGGCCGCAGTAAACTACTTTGCAGAGATTATATCGCCTTGTCGTACTACTCTAGCCAGTTCGAAAAATCAATCTTCCCATACAGAACGAAAGATATATACCAAAGCAATGATAATAATAAAATTACCTTATTCCTCCACTTTTCCAAATCCTGTTTGAGTGTCTTCTCTTTCTTGACGACCCTCTGCACCTTCTCATCCATGTCCTCTAAATCCTTATTAATTGTTTTGATCCTCTTTTCGATTGCACTAACTTCTGCGTTGCTGTTAGCGAGCCGTCGCTTGCGATCCTCCACCGAAATCTCCTGAAGTGCTTGCACTAACTCATCCTTTCGCCTGGAATGGCAAAGTTCAATTAGATTCAGCATAAACGAGCCAGTAAAACATACGAAAGAAGACGCACCGAATGAGATTATTAGTGAGTAAGTTTTCAAGCTTGTTTTTTGTAGCTTCCAAGTTCATCCTAGCGCCGAAAGCTTCCTTATTTTCCTGAGTCAACCTCCTAATGGCGTCATTGAGGTCGTCAACTTTTCCTTGGTCTGCAGAAGACAGCTGCGCCATCAGTTCCTGGTGAACATTCAAATAGAGTAAGACTACTGACTCACAATACTTTTATTACCCATGATTCTTTAATTTACCTGATGAAGTTCAGATTCAAGTCCTTCCTTAGTGGCCTGCATAGCCTCGAGACTTGATCGACACTGTGCCAAAGATCTTTCTTTTGGACCTCGGAACCTCTCTATCGAACTCAGCTCTTCAGTCATCAGTCGAATGTCCGCTTTCACTTTATCAAAGATATCCCTAATGACAAGGTATTAGAGTAATAATATTAGTTTTATTTGCAGCAAAGAAATTAACATTAAATGAAGTACAAGAGAAAACGTGGGGCACAACAAAATGATCGGGAATAGAAAAAACAACAAACAGAAAATAACAACAAATATTTGAACTACCGTTCATTAAAACCAAAGTGTCTTTTAACATTCGCACAGTCTAACTGTTGAAGCAGTAATTTAAATCCAAAGTTAGGGCTGTCAAAATGGCAGTTTCGAAACTTGGGAAAGCTTCTTCAGTGTCTTAAAATTGCTGACCAGGCAACATATTCACATAACAATATGACCACATAACAGTTCTGAGAATGTAAAATAATCATTGGAACTCATGTTAGGACTGTACGGAGGAAAGTTCATCAACTCGATGTTTCCTCTCCAAAAACTCCAGTGTTCTCGTAGCAACGCCCAATTAGAAGAAGAAGTCGTGTTTATACTTCTGCAAAGGTTAGCAAACAAAATGCCAGTGGGACTGAAGAATAGGAATTACGAAGATCACTTGGAATACTTGGACTGACCTACTCTCAAACAAAGAGAAAGTGGGTATCTGATTGACACAGGCTACCTGGGCAAGAATATTTACAAATCTAAGTCAACACAAATCTTTGAGGTCACAGCAAAAAACTCAACCATGCAAAATTTAAATTTAATACTCTTAAGAACGTTCTGCAAAATAGAGTGGTGGACATGTGGAATAAAGTACCATTTAAAATGATTAATGCAAGCTCTGTCAATCAATTTAAAAACAGACTTGATTTGTACCTGTTGTAATGTTAACATTGTTTATAAATAGCTTTAAAATCTTATCTGGACCTATCAGCAAATCTTATTATATTTATTTCAAGAATAAATAATAATAGTTTAAAACAAATGAAGTTACAACTAAGCAAAAGGTAATTTAATTAGCTGATAACATTTGCCGGCATAGCCGATGAAACAGTCCGGTGGTAGTGGTTAGATCGCCTGATTTTACATTGTAAGGTTCCAGGTTCGATTCCCGGCTGGGTGACGATTTTCCATTGGGATAAAATGAAAGAAATAGCATTTCAATTGTGCGAGTAGAATGCAATAACAAGACACACACTTACACACATGTTACATGCACAAAAACATATAAACACTTCATAGTAGAGTTGGTTGTAATAAACCTGATATTTGTGAAATTCTGAAATTGTGAAATTTCACAATGAAGAGTCGAAACAAAGAAGCACTTAATATTTCATTACTCACTCCCTCTGAGTATAATATAAAACAAAGATAGTAAGAATGAAATAGGTGAGTATGTTGGTTTCTCATAAAGAGTCTCACTTGGCTTTTCCCTGCTTGGTTTCGGTCTTTTGCATCTCCGTGAGTATGGAGTTGATGCTACCCTCGGTAGAATGCAGTTCCTCCCTGAGCTGACTGAGTTCTTGGTCCAGGTCTTTGATCTGCTCCATCAGCTCGGAACGGGACTTCTGACTCTCCAAGCGGGATCGCGATTGGTTGAAGTAGCCACCCGTAAGGGAACCCTTCGATGACACCTATAAAAGCAAGAGAACAAACCAATTAAAAAATCTATAATTTAATTGAATAAATAAAATACAAACGGAGCTGCCATGGAATTCACCGACCAAAAATCGGGCCCATCATATATAATTATTACACTTCTGGGAGGTGAAGGGTGGATTCCGGACTTACGACCGGCGGTGGTAGGTTTAGGACAGCTGTCTTGCCACATGTGAGCGTTCACCTTACCACCCATTCACTCCCCCTTCGAAGCCATAGAATTTGAGATGCAGAAATCGCGGTTTTAGATAATTTTTCTAGAAAGGAGTTGATTATTTTCCTGAAGAGACCAAGATCTTTAAAAAGGTGAAACAAAGATTTAGCTGGCAGGCCACGAGCGCCTACTTCCACCGCGTGACGGTGAACAGTGAAGCCGTTCCGGGTGACGGCATTTGCGAGGTCATGGTATTTATTTAATTTGTACTCGTGGTCTTTTGGGATATTTGATTCCCATGGAACAGTTAACTCTACGATAAGAACCATCTTCCGAGATAGAGAGTAAAGAGTTATATCTGGACGCAGGGCTGTGCATCCGAGACTTTCAGGGAATTTATACTGCTTAGAGACCGAATCGACTTCCATAATCCAATCTGAAGCTTTCTCGATTATTGAGAAAGGTTTTGCAGTGAGATGTTTTTTGCCTTTAGAGCCAACCCGCACAAACTGTATTGGGGGTTTGGAGGATACTGTCAAACCCTTGTTTGCACGAGCCACTGAGAGGCTAAGTACCTCGCGAATAACAGCAAGGACTTTGTCGTGGTGGTAAGTGTACCGTCCTTGATCCAAGGCCACCTTGCAGCCAGCTAGAATAAGTCTAGCTGTGCAAGGGGTGTTGCTACAAAGGGGACATGAACTATCCTCGGCATAGCTCCAACGAGCGAGGTTACTGGGGTCTGGAAGTGTATGCTGAAAGGCATTTAAATAAAATTTCAGCATCTCTGGCGTCCAGTCATACAACATTACTTTCCAGTGCATTGGAGGAGGAATGCAAAAGTCTCCAATTGTTGTCCAATCATTCTGGCATTGAAGGCCAATAGCGTGAGCCATACTATTGCTGTCGTAATCTCCCCGCAAGAGAGACTTCTTCAAGTCCACATCGCTCATGGTTGTACTGCCATACCCCAGACCAGTGCCATTCTGGTTGATTCCAGTAAGGAACTTTTTGTGGAAGTCAACGTGGGCTTGTAGATCATTTGACTCACTACGGCCACTTACTACGTGCTTCGATATTGCCGGATCCTTGGAATTGCTTAGAATCGAATTTTTGGTTATTCTGGAGTTGGCGTAGAGCAGAGAGGGCAGTTTTAGAGCTAGCCCAAAATTGTGTTTGGACCTGAAGAGAGTCGAGGGGTCAGCTGGTTTGGCTAAGGACAACCAGGATTTTAGACTAGCTGTCACCAGTGCATCCAGACGAGACAGTTGGGTTTTGGTGAAATCGTAAATAAGAAAGGGCCATGACAAATGTGAAGTTAGATAGTTGTCATAGATCCAAGCCTTACGAGGGCCAGAAATTAGCAGTGCATCTATCTTTTCCAGGCAACTACTGAAATGTTCTATAACATGATCGCCAGAGAGGTCTTTTCCCTGGCAGGTGATTTTCCTGCCAAGAAATTTGAAGCGGTTATTTGGGTCTATAAGGGAGATAATAGAGCCCTTATAGACCAATTTTGGGTCATAGGACGTAGCTGGCGACGAAGTAGCCGCTTCTGCCTACGGAGCTTTGCTTTGAATGCGTTTTCTCTGTGAACCGGGTCAACATGGGTAGATTTTGGGTAAACACCCGAGAAGTATTCATGGACCGCCACCTGGAAGGACGACAGTTGAACACTGGCAGGGGCATTACGGTTCACAGAGTGGTCAAGGATTGAAGTTAAATTACTATTGTGAAATTCCCAGTCCTCTTTTGCAAGTGAAGGGAATTTTAGAGGAGGGAAAGATATGATTGGCGCAGGTCGTGGAGACCGGTCGGGTGACAAACTGCGGGCAGATGTGGAGTCTAGGGACGTGTGAGGTTTGACTCTGTCCGTGACTCCTTGCGACGGTTTAAGACACTGCCGTGCAGCGTCGCTATCATCATGCCCAGCAATATGCTTGTTTAGCCACGCCAGACTTTTATACTTCTTTTTACAGTAAGGGCAAACAAGGTCCGGTATTTTCGCCATGTCGTTTTGTGGGGTTTCGTCTGAGGTAGCGGGAATTCTCCCCCCCTGATAGGCCGCTTGGGGGCATAATTTCTTTTTTCCTTTTTTGCTTTAGTATAATCGGATCTGGCTTTCAAGGCCATCGATCCGATGCGTTCTTTCACGCCGTCCACCGTCTCTCCGGCTGTCACAACTCTTTCGTTGTTTGTCATCCTGATAAACAGGTTCCTGATAAACAGGTTTTTAACAATAAAATACAAACGGAGCTGCCATGGAATTCACCGACCAAAAATCGGGCCCATCATATATAATTATTACACTTCTGGGAGGTGAAGGGTGGATTCCGGACTTACGACTGGCGGTGGTAGGTTTAGGACAGCTGTCTTGCCACATGTGAGCGTTCACCTTACCACCCATTCACTCCCCTTCGAAGCCATAGAATTTGAGATGCAGAAATCGCGGTTGTAACCATTGATTATGTAGCGTATTAGATTTATCAATGCGGTATTACAATTTGGCAACCAGGATTTTACTATGAAAGGCTATGTGTAATTGGCAGGCTTGTGTAAAAGGCAAAACAAATATTAATTTTCTATTATTATGTTTAATATGGTAACTTTATGGCATAACAATATTACAGTGCACTGTAGATATCACTTGATAATAACAATCAAATTGTCAAATCATTCAAAATAAAATAAAATGTAAAAATAATTCGAAATAAAATTATAATATTAATTTTTAAATTACAAGTGAGATCAAGATTACAGGTGAGAGACATATTAGAAGTGATTTTTTTAAATTATAGCTCGTATTATATGTATACAAAAAGATAACAACTTTTAATTTGATATACTGGTTTCAATACATAATAATTACACACTTTAGCTCAGATAGACTAATAGATGGCATTCTATATCTCCGTATTATTTCTGTGATGCAATCAGCCTATATATAAAATGCGATAGATGGCACTAATAATTGAATGTTATTATTGTTATCATTGGTTAAGTGTGTTTTTATAATTAATCGGTCTTTTATAAAAAAAACATTTATTATAGATGGCTAAATAAGTTGCTATTAATTTAACCGTTAATGCTATCAGCGCCACCTGCGTTTCGCCATTACAAAAGGGTTACCAAATCGATCTATGAAGTTGAGCAATCTAAAATCATATATAATTAATGGAATAGAAATAATTTGAATTTGCTAATATTGAACCTATATTTTAATATTTGCTAATATTGAATATGGCCATATGATGGAACAAGATGACCAGCCAGTGGCGTGCCCAGGGTTCGTAAATAGGGCAAGCCCGACATACCTCTTTGTGTTTTTTTTACGCTTTTTATAGTAAAAAAGTGGTACCTCTTTACTCTTTAATCTTCAGTTTGAAATTTACTGCTTGGGTCGTACATTCAATAAAGCACACTGAAGGCATGCTACTGCAAGACAGAATTTAACATATACTTATCAGCAGTCGCATACCTCTAGTGGCTTTAAAGGACTCTCTAGACCAGGGGTCGGCAAGTAGTTTTAAGTGGAGTCCGGATACAGTTGAAAAGTTTTATCGAGGTCCAAAAAAAAGTTTGTTTTGTTTTCAAATTATTTATTTATTTAACAAATTATTGAACACAATACAATAATAATATTGTATTGGTAAATAATAGTATATTTATGGTAATATTAGGTAAAAAAAAAAAAAAAAACTTAAAATTAATGAGAAAAATTGCACCGACGATCTTGAGCCAGTTTTTTATAGTTTGGTTCACGAGGGGAACAGCAAATGCGAAGTGAGTCTTCAAGGTGGGCGGCCGTTATTCTTGAACGATATTTGTTCTTTAAAAAATTCATTTTTGAGAATGATGATTCGCATACATAAGTCGAGCCAAACATAGTGGCCAGATTGATAGCCAATTTCTTGCAATTTTCATATGTTTCTGGAACATGTTTACCCCAAAATTCTTCAGTGGATGCAGTTTTATACATTTGTAGGGAAACATTTTCTTGCAAGTCAATTATCTCCATTTGAAGTGAAGGCTTTGAAATACTGAACAACTTAGCAGCCACATCAATCCATTCTCCCGATGCATCAACTTCATAAGGCGATTTAAGGAATTGAGACAGCTTCCCCAGCTCTGCAAAGTCTTGGAATCTCATAGCAAATTCGTTTTTTAGATCGGACATAAATTTTAAAAACACTGCAATGTCTTCTTCAGAGTTCTCCTTTTTATATTCAAGAACTGTTGGGAAATGAATAAATTTTTGTGAAGCAATATCTTTTTCGAAGATATCCAGCTTACGACGAAAAGCAGACACGCTTTGTATCAGGTCACATATTAATTTTCCATTGCCTTGTAACTCCGTGTTGAGCGCATTTAAATATTTCAAAAAAGCCACAGCTAGCATATTGCGCTCGTTTGTTATGAACTCCAAGTGCTTCCTTGCTCCCTGCGTATCCAACTTTTCCAAGAAGGAGTTTACTTGGTCTTTTATTAGCCAGAAACGTTCAATAACTTGACCTTTACTTAGCCAACGAACATTGTTGTGTTGAAGTAAGTCAGAATACGCCGATTCACATTCAGAAAGAAACTCCTTGAACTGTCTGTGCTGAAGAGCAGAATGAGATCTAATAAAATTAATCAACTTTACCAAATTGTCCATAACCTCTTTCAGTGTAGCACTAAGTTTTCCACAAAGGGCTGTCTGGTGAATTATACACTGATACGATATTAGACCAGAAGTGTTATCCCTGATTCTCTTTACTACACCTTTTTCTTTGCCAATCATCGCTGGAGCCCCGTCAGTAGAAAGCGACACCATTTTATCATAACTAATGTTGGATTTAGTAATAAATTCATCAATGGCCTTAAATAAATCTACTCCTCGAGTGTTACCTTTCAACGGCAATATTGTTAACAATTCTTCCCTGAACATTTCACTATCATTATCATAAAATCTCACGAAAATAGACATTTGTTCATCATCGACAATGTCACATGATTCGTCAAGTGCTATGGCGTAGCAAGGTGCCTTTTGCAGAAGTTCAAGCAGAGTGCTCTCGATATCACCAGCTAAAATTTCGGTTCTCCTTGTATTACTTCTTGCCGACGAGGGAATACTTTGAATTGCAGAGACCGCGTCCTTTTTTTCCCCAAAGAGCGCCGTAGCTACGTCCAACATACATTCTTTCACTATCTCAGAATCAGAAAATGGTTTCTGATGTTTATTAAGCGTCCAACACACACGTAACGCTGCTTCTGCGGATTTTTCTTGCTCGCTCATGCAGCGAACTAGTAATTTCGTGCTTTTTGTATAAGAAGTAAGAAGAAATTGAAGATTTTCTTTACGAACCTCACTGCCGAGAGGAAAGTTTTTATGGAAATGCTGATGAGTTGTTTCGTAGTGTCGTTTTAAGTTGCCACTTTTAATAATAGCGACAGTTTTATTGCATATGAGGCAAACTGGAACCGCCTGAGACCTATCAGGCAGAGTAAAACAATATTGTTCAGTCCATTCAATCAGAAATCTTCTATTTTCACTGTCCACTTTTCTCTTTTTAGGGTCCATGTTAATGTGAGTATAATATTATGTAGGTACGATAAGGTTTTCACACAAACAACCAGACAAAAATAAATAAAACAAGCGAACGAACGAACGACAAATGAACGAGCGATCTCGGACTGCGATTGACGAAGTAATGACCGGCCGCTAGTCGACCCTACCGCCTGCACCCCTGCACGCCCCGCCAACTTCGGCACTCATTCGCTCGACTCAACAAAAAACAGTCGCAGGCGCGCCGCCGATAGATAGGGATGCAGGCGGCGTTAACGCTCTCGCGCATTTAATTACGTAAAATATGGTAGGTTGTTTAGTGCGAGTATGGATGCACTAAAATAATTACTTAGTTAAGATTCCAAGGTTTCAAACGTATGAAAATAGTGCTAGTTCTATGAAAATATTTTATATGTAGGTATATTAGAGAAAACTTGGCGGTCCTAAGTTCGTCCTCTCGCGGTCCGGACGCGGACCGCGGTCCGCCTGTTGCTGACCCTTGCTCTAGACGATCAAGCATGCTTGTCAAAAATCGCGTCGCGGGCTGGGAGGGGATCGTAAACCGCAGAAAATATGCATTTTTTTAAAATATTTACCAAAAATGCCAGTCACGTCATTCATCAATCAATTACTTCTAATTAACGTGACTCCCTGGTATAAACTACAAAATTATGCATTTTTGGTAAATATTACAAAAAAATATTTGTATATTTCCTGCGGTTTTACGATCCCCTCCCTGTCCGCGACGCGAAGCTTGTCAAGCATGCTTGATCGTCTAGAGAGCCCCTTAGAAAAGCCATTTTATTTGCTTGAGTTGACCCTTGCTTGAGTTGATAAGTTGACCCTTGCTTGTATGAGCTGTAAGACTATTTTATAAAAAAGTGAACAAAAAGTAAAATAAGTGACCCTTAGAAAGCTAGCCATGGGAATGAAACTCACGCTGGCATATTTTCATCGTTTATATTCTAAATCGAAGCGTCTACCTTTTTTCAAAAATGATTTTATTACGTCTGAGTAAAATGATGGCGAACGCTTTAATTCTTTTAACAACTGTTTTTCAATAGCAACCATAACTCAGATAGACGTTCCTGACCCTGTGTATTTCTTAGGTAAGTATGAATAAGCTTAAGAGATGAGAATGCACGTTCTGCGGAAGCACTTGTAGCAGGAATAGTGACGACAAGATACGCTAACTTCAACAATTGGGGAAAGGTGTCTTCGAGGCTATTCTGACTAATTCGTTCAAAAACATTGCAATCTTTCAATTCAAGAGAGGAGTACAAACAAATCATTTGGTTCTTTAAAACCTTCTGTCAAAATGGTTTGCATAAATGTCAAATAATGAATCTAATGCCTTTGTAGGAAAATCTAAACGGTATTTCTCGTATAGTTTGTTGTTGAAGAGTTGGAAAAATTTCAATTTGAAAATTTGCGAATATCGATCGTCAATTTCGCAAAATATGTTGTCAATTAATTATAAAATTAACCTGGACAAAAATAACCTGGACAAAAAGTCGTTTGTATTCAGTATGAGCACAGCGTACGTTGCGTCTCAAACGAGGTGCTGAGTTATTTTAAAGATTGTTTTCATAAATTTGATCAAATTCATATTGAAATTCAACACGTAACCAAGTCTGAAATTCCTTTATTTTGTTTTCCTTTCTTAATTCCTATAACCCACATCGACTTGTGATTTTTGAAGAATGTTGTACAAACGCTCAGTTTTTTAAAAATTCGGCGGAAAACAAGGTGAAAAAATTTAAATGGAATGATCGCATCGAGTTTTTAAAATTCTTCGCTGCTAAAACCGTATCCCCGTCTTAGTCCTGCGGGTTGTCACATATGTCAGAAAACAAAGTAATAAGAATACATTACTGACCACAAAGGACAATTTCCTCCATTTTTTTATCAGGCACTAAAACCACAAATCAATTGAAAATACACAATAAAAAATTAGCCCGACGTCACTCGCACATTGCAATCCAAACTAATTATAATGAAGTCGCGCTTTCTGTTGACACGTTCGCATTCGCAGTTCGCATTCAACGTCATGGCTAAGCAAGCCCGGCTTAGCTCCCGATACAAAAGTTGTATATACACATATATTGTTTAGCGTAATTTGCCACAGGTGCGAATGAGAGGAACACTGATTTTGAAAGCCGCATTGAAAGCCCATAATGTGCGAGCGAGACAGCAATCGCGCCCTGTCTATAATTATCGCACCCTGTCGATAACAGATTTTTTCTCGCGTGGAGCGAGCTGTGCGCGCTAGATAGCAGTAGGAGCGCTAGCAAAAAAAATTGTTTAGTTGTTTTTTTACGAATTGTGTTATTCATTTATTTAATTGTTAATTTGGAATTATAGGCAAGCCAGGCTTTTCGGCTTATATGAAGAGACCGCCACTGTGACCAGCGGTCATACTTGACAAACAGGACTCTTGCTCGAGAGGACAGGAGGTGTATTGCGCCTTCACAAAGAGTTTTCAAAACTCATAGCCAAATAATTCCACAAAAGAATGATGCAATTAATTATAAATAGAAAATCTAAACAGCTCACCTGGTCACCTTCCAATGTAACACAGTCGAGATGATGTGATTTACCGAGCTCCGTCGCCACCTCTAAATTCCTGCATATAAGAGTCTTTCCGAAGATGTACTTCATAGCGATATCGTACTTCATGTCGTACTTTAGCTTGTTCACCATAGCGATGGCATTCTGAAACATGTATTACAAGTCGTGGTACAGAACTGTACGCATGGATCTCTGGGAACATTGAATAATTAATAGAACTCACATCGTTAACGGGGTAGATGATATCTTTAACTTGCAATCGATTAAGTGGCATGAATGTTACTTCTCCGGGAAGTTTTTGCTTATTCATTTCTTTCAAGATTTTGGTGCCGACCACGTCAGATTTAACGATATGGTGGAACAGACGGTTGCCAGCAGTGACCTGAAAGAAGCATTTGAGATGAGACATAAAAGCAGTTATTGTAACTTAAATATAAAAGTTGGATATCTGCTATCATTGACTTTTTTATAGATCTCTTTGAGGTCGATATTTTTGTCACATTGTTTTAACATATATCCAACCGTTTCGTCAGCACACGCCGATAAAACAACTCACTAGCTCATTTTTCTCCTACTTGATTTACAAATATCGTGATTTTGTATTGAAAACCAATAGATATAGCAATAATGGAGTTTCGTCTAATATAATAATTATTATTTATCGCAATAACACACTCGTCGATAATATAGCTTTCCATTAGTGAAAGAATTTTTGAAATCAGATGAGTAGTTTCGGATATTACCCCCTACATACAAACTTACAAACATTACTTCTTTATAATATTAATATAGATTGCAAAAGTGAAGGGATTTTAGCTACTCTAACCAAGAGGTCTAAGTCAATGGTTATCATCCAGAGCAAACCTCATATCATCCGTGACTTCGACAAGATATCTTCTGTAACGATGGTGACAATTATATATATATCCTTCTAGCCGTGTTCGGCCATAGCGACTGCATTGTAGATTCTAGTGACTTCTTTAGTCTTCTCAGAGTCCATTGTTCGGAAGCAGTCAAGTGCGCAGGCTATATTATAGTGCACAGGTGGGCGCGCGACCACGGGTGCACTCTCTCTTCCTCCCTCTTCTGAACCCGATGGAACGGAGACCGTTACGACCAGAGAAAAGTTTGGATGCAGATAAAATAAAATAAATTAATTAATCGCCAACACAGCAATGGCTGTCATTGTTAAATTTGTACTCAATATTGCAGTTATTTTTTTCGGATTTAGTTCGTTTTTCCACACTGTCATTTATGAAATTGGTAGTTATGGCTTGTGGTGATGTTTGAGGTTTTTCTGGAGCTATTGTAGATATAACCGGTGACTTATTGGTAGTTGTTGTAGTAGGCGGTGATGTAGAAGATGCATTATTGGATTTATCCTGGTTTTCTGATGATCTCGTGTTGTTGCTCATGGGGCTGTGTTGAATACAGCATACAGTCTCATGTTCCGACATTATACAAAATTGTGATAGTTTCCCTTTTGGCAAATCCCCGTCAGTTTTTGGACAATTTTCCGGCGGTAGACATACTCCTAAAACGCCATTTATTTCACATGACTTCACGGCAGTGTATATGCCAGGTCCCTTGGCACTTCCGCAAGGGCTCTTTCCAATACTGGTAACGGCGATTATGTTGAAGAGGCATTGGTTGTCAGCTATCGTCACTTGCAGAGGTCCACCACTATCGCCTCCATAAGAGTCTCGTCCTCCTTCTAAGCTGCCAGCGCACAATTGATCGTCAGTTATACCTTGCGGTAACCTCCTTCTGAGAGTCTTTGCATATAGTCTTCGACAGGTCGGCTGGTCAATCAAATCCACCACCACCTTCAGTAAGTCGTCCGATGTATCTTCAGCAAAGTGGATCTGCCCCCAGCCAGTAACGACAGCTCGCTTGTTTTCGATGGTCGACTTTGTCCATAGACACGCTGGTCAAATATTTAAATTGAACAGGTCAGACCGATAAGATCCTTCGGGACGCGTCCCGCGTTAACCGCGAGTGAATCCAGACTGTAGAATTGCACTATATTCACTAAATTTATTATTTAATTATTATTTAGAGGTGAGAAAATTTTAAAATATGTTGATACTTAGAATTTAAATTTCGAAATATACTGGCAATTATACTGGTGGTGATCACGATTTTCAGTCATGAAGTAACAGTCATGAGGTCACATAATTTGAACAAACCTCAACAGCAGTGTATATTGTCTTGTCGCAGCTGAAATTTTCAATGACGGGTCCGAAATATTCATGGACGATGTGAGCAGATTCATCCCTTTCGGCGAACGTTTCCAAAACCTTGCGGACACTGTCGCGACCATTCAGAATTGGCTAAAAAAGCAAAATGTGTGTTGTTAGAAATTTTATATTTTTTTGTGAAAGAAATAGTAATATCAGTAGCCGTACCTTTCCTGCCATCGAGCGCAGCTCTTGGTCTGCTTTCGCTAAGTCCTCCTTCAAGGATTCCAAATTCTTTGTCAGCCCATTCTCCTTTCGCCATAACTCACTAGGAAGCAGAAAGCAGAAAAGCGTTAACGACAGGTTCTTCATACCATTGTACCGTTATTATTTGATCCCAGCTCCAATCTAGGGGGGATAACCAAACCGGGGTAACTGCTCCGGGTGGCAATTTGAGGGGGCGCCAAATTCAAGTATTTGAAAAAAAACTTGTTTCACTTAAGCTCCAACCAGGGTGCGTAGTACTATCGATGTTCATTTGATTTTGGAACGCATCCTAAGTTAATTTTTGAACCCATGTGGTCATGTGCGTCTAGAAAAAAATCCTCGCCCAGACAGAAGTGGACAGGTCTAAACGAGCGGCGCCGAATAAGCGCCCAAACGGCAGAATGTTAGGCGATGGTCGGTATTTATTACAAGACTGCCCAACAAAAAAGGAGTGTAGTGTGTTCAGGGTTCATCTATATGTTTTCCGATTCTTTATTCCATCATAATGTCTTAACACTAGAACCGATTTAGAAGTGTGTGGTATTGTTAGAATCGTTGTCATCCCGAGTGTCATATGTATCTAACTGTCTAAATATCAAGTAAGTAGTTGTCTAAATGTCCAAATAACAATAAATTAACATAAGTTTATCATGTTTAGTGTCAAATGAAAGGTCTGATCGAGTACAATTCGGAAATATACATTTATATATATGGATAAATACATAAACCACAAATATTTCACAAAAATCCTAGTAAAAATAATTATAAATACAATTGTTTACTTTATGTAATGGGAAGTCGGTTTTTATTCTTT
This sequence comes from Micropterix aruncella, assembly GCA_944548615.1. Classification (NCBI taxonomy): domain Eukaryota; kingdom Metazoa; phylum Arthropoda; class Insecta; order Lepidoptera; family Micropterigidae; genus Micropterix; species Micropterix aruncella. The sequence goes on along the minus strand of OX155957.1, from coordinate 5,471,997 downwards.
TTAATATATTTACTTGTGTGGCTGAATAGGTGTGCGATTACTTTGCATTGGTTTTATTTCGTTAACAACTACACTTTCAAAAGCGTCACTATAATTATTAGTTGATAAGGAAAGCTAGACGTGTAAATCTGCAGAAAGATTTGGTAGTAAAACATTCCGGGACTTAATGATTGAAGGTGTGTGTATAGTCTGGCTTATGCATTGTCTACACTGGTTGTATGTATACTATATTAATGTTACAAATAAGGGAAAGTTATTAGCAAATAGGTAATGAAGAGTGCTAATTTATTTAAAGGTTACCAAAAGTCCCACCCAGTATATTTCGATGCTTTAAAGACAATTCTCACTAAACGACATTGAGTAAACATTAAATGAAAGTGATTTAAAGTTAAAATATTTTAAAAAAGTCAATTTCAATTGACCTAATTGTTGAAACATATCCATTCAACAATTAGGTGGATTTAAAATAACTTAAAAATATTTTTACTTTAAATACCTTTCCTGTAAAGTTTACTCAATGTTGCTTAGTGAGGATTGCCTTTCCAATGTAGATTTGATTTGTGAGTATTTTTAACCAACTTCAAAAAAAAGGAGGAAGGTATCAATTCAGTTGTTTATTTTTTTTTATATTTCTGTTTGTCATTTCTGAACCGATTTAGAAAATTCTTTTTTTATTTCAAAGGACTTCCAGGCTAGTCCCGTTTTTATCAAAATCTGAAGTTGAAAATTTACATGTTGGTTCAGTTCCGATGACAATGCATTTTTTATGGTAAGTATGACCTGATTCTACTCAGGGTTGGTTCCTGATGAGGGGACTCCTCAACCGTCAACAGCACAGACACGAATTTTTATATATGTATTCAATTACGAAAGCCAGTTATACCAAGACAGGACTGCGGCACCCAGGGTTGGCTTCCAACGAAGGAACTCCTCAACGGTCAACAGCAGACACGAAATTTTGTATACTCATACAATTATGATAGCCCGTTCTAAGTTTTACTGTGACATGGCTGTTTCTTCTTAAAAAAATTGGAGTGGTTTTTTTTGTGTTAAAATTTTATGTTATAAAATCATTATTCTCAAATGCTAGAGGAGAGGAGCACCAATGTCAAGTTTTTGGCCCAGCTAGGAAAAATCATAGATCTGGAGGTGTTTGATGCAGCAAATATTCAGATTGATAACTGAATGCCGAACTTCATCTTACTGTACTTTCTTGATCAGGTTCTAATGATGTGAAATTCCTAAAACGATGTGGCCTTATTGTTATTCGATCATATGTGAAAGACTGGCATGGACTCCGCAGGAAGTAATGAACGGAGACTGTGTAAGCAAGTTCAAAAACAGTTATGACAATATTAAAAGACTTGATAGTTAATGGATATGGGCATATCAGCAAATTCCTGTTCAGCATATTGCAATAAAAACAATAATGATATTGACGTACTTTCGCAAGCTTTGTGCCTGATCTTTGTTTTTCTTGCACTCGTAGTGACGTTTGTTATGCTTGTCAATAGCCACCCTCTGACTTTCCATTTCCTTGGTCGTTTTGGCAATCTTGCCTTGAAGATCTGTCAGTTTGGAGGCATCCCTCTTCAAGTCGTCACGTAACTTGGCTTCGTGGTCTTTCTTGTCCTTGAGTTGTTTATTCAGGGACCTGAAATAAATAATAATAAATACAAACGGAGCTGCCATGGAATTCACCGACCGGAGTCGGGCCCATCATAATACTATTTTTTACACTTCTGGGGGGTGAGCAGTGGATTCCGGACTTACGAACCGGCTGTGGTAGGTTTAGGACAGCTGTCTTGCCACATGTGAGCGTTCACCTTGCCACCCATTCACTCCCCCTTCGAAGCCATAGAATATGAGATGCGCAAATCGCAGTTTTAGATAATTTTTCTAAGAAAGAGTTGATTATTTTTCTGGAAAGGCCAAGATCTTTAAAGAGGTGAAATAGAGATTTAGCTGGCAGGCCACGAGCGCCAACTTCCACCGCGTGAAGGTGAACAGTGAAGCCGTTCCGGGTTACGGCATTTGCAAGATCATGGTATTTATTTAATTTGTACTCGTGGTCTTTTGGGATATTTGATTCCCATGGAACAGTTAATTCTACAATAAGAGCCACCTTCCGAGATAGAGAGTAAAGAGTTATATCTGGACAGAGGGCTGTGCATCCGAGACTTTCAGGGAATTTATACTGCTTAGAGACCGAATCAACCTCCAGAATCCAATCTGTAGCTTTCTCGATTATTGAGAAAGGTTTTGTAGTTGAATGTTTTTTGCCTTTAGAGCCATCCCGCACAAACTGTATTGGGGGTTTGGAGGATACTGTCAAATCCTTGTTGGCACGAGCCACTGAGAGACTAATTACCTCGCGAATAACAGCGAGAACTTTGTCATGGCGGTAAGTGTACCGTCCTTGATCTAAGGCCACCTTGCAGCCAGCTAGAATGTGTCTATCTGTGCAAGGGGTATTGCTACAGAGGGGACAAGAACTATCCTCGGCAAAGCTCCAACGAGCGAGGTTACTGGGGTCTGGAAGTGTATGCTGAAAGGCATTCAAATAAAATTTCAGCATCTCTGGCGTCCAGTCATAGAGCATTACCTTCCAGTGCAGTAAATGTGAGTTTGTTGCATCCGTACTATGGGTCTACAACAAAAATAAAGTAAGGTTGAATCTGTTCCCCTATTCACAAGCGGAACTTTGAACTCGACACACTTTAACACTTGACTGCCAAGGTAGTTTTTAGGATTCCGCTCTCAAAATCCCATCTTATTATATTATTAAAATCTCTAATAATAGTATTTTATTGATTACAAAGCATGAAGAATGTGTTTTTTTAATAAAGCAATTCCGAATTGTCTCATATTCAGATTCAGATTCATTTTATTGTTGGTATACTGTTATACAAGTCATACATACAGTTAAACAAACAAACCTTTTTTCTATCGTAATGGAAACGTCAGAAAATATTAAAATACACAAGGAAATAAAAATAAAAATAAATGACAAAACGAAAGAAAACGCAAGAATAATGTTAAAGAGAAAATAGGAGGGTGGGTCAATAAGTCGGTGACTTTTTTAATTTCCCGCCTCTTAACTGAAAGGGCAACACTGCTCCTGTCAACAGGCAACTTGTCAGTTGAATCCTGTCAAAATTTGAACAAGCTGTTTCATTCAGTGTTGCCAACTTAGGCGATATGTAGCCATTTAGGATACCTAGAATGGGTTATCGGCGACCAAGAAATACCAAAAATCGCCTTTCGCCGATTTAGGCTACACCAGTTCATTACACTCGGCAACAATTTTTTTTATTTCTAACATAATGACGTCGAACATACATATGGGTACCTTGTAATGTTTTTAAAATAAATACTTTCCCCTTTGTTAACATTACATTAACGGGGGCTAACGGGCCCATGATGAGGTGGCCACGATGACCCATGTGTTCAGGGTCGGTCACACTCACGGGTCAACACCCATCCGACGGCCTCCCCGCATGGGGTGCGAATCCTGGGTAGGACACTGGGTCAACCAGTCTCCCCTGGGAATCAAACCTCTGGCGCCCCTGGACGGTCTGCACACCGTGCGGCGCAAGCCAATCGATTGTGCTCTCCGACTAACAGTTGGGGGAGTCTGGGAACTGTATTGTTTCCTACAGAGCGGGGGTGGTTGTCTACCTTATGGCGACTGCTCTTGAAATGACCATTGGCCATCCGATCCCGGTTCAGAGTCGGGCAAAGGACGCCTTGGTCCGCGATAGATTCGGTTCACTCCGTTTCCCCGCTTCGTAAGGGAGAGGACCGCGCAAGCGACCTCGAACTCGGAACCAATCGAGAGACCGGAGAAATCTGGTCACAATTGGAAGTGAGGGCGCGAGTATCTCGAGCCCGCTGGGTTTATTCCTGGCCAACTCGCGGTAAGGCGTTGGACTCTCACGGGTTGTGACGTAGCTGGACGTAGAATTGTACTGTCCAAAGTCTTCTACGTTCACTGCAGGGCGACAGAACGACTAATCGTTAAAACGTCCTGTGGTGACGGGCTCGCCCGTTGTAGTCGACACCGCAAGATGTTAACATTACATAAATTTGTATGTTTTAGTTTAATATTATGTAATTGTTTTTTGCAATGTTAATGCAAGTAAGTAATTGATGTTTGCAAACTTTCTGTGTAAAGTAGTTATGTTTTTTTATCATAATGTAGTTATGATTGGTAATTTTACAATGTACATTTATGCATGGTTCGTGGTATCATATTCACAAATATAGTAGCTTTATACAAAATGGTAATCTTGGTATCTATGTAATTTTGTTCTATTTCATCATACAATCTTATTCCATGCATTGTTTGTTGTTTTATGTACTGACTAGCTGCGTCCTGCGGTTTCACTCACGTGGTGATGGAAAATTGTGATAATAATGATAGAAAACCATATATCTTTATAAATTATAGCCTATTTGTTATTCTGATGTGTAAGCTATATTATTGTAAAGTTTCATCAAAATCCATTCAGTAGTTTTTGCGTGAAAGAGTAACAAACATCCATACATACATTCTTACAAACTTTCGCGTTTATAATAGTAGTAGGATATTGGTATTTTTTAAAAATATCTGTAACGGCCTAGAATGATTTCAATTCTTTTATTTTAAAACTATGGACTGCAATCATTTTCATTGGCAAAAAAAAACGTTTTTTGCGAAACGGCTACTTTAGGCTATCTTTTCTGCTGACATCGGCGCCTATTCTAGTCAACACTTGGCAACACTGGTTTCATTTAGTTTGTGTATGACAGCCATTGATAGCAGACTACCGCGTGTTTTGAGAATAAAATGAAAAAAAATATATTTCGTTTGCTCATTAAGCTTTATTTTTTGCGGAAAAAAACCATCACTCAAACCAAGGCTAAGCTCGATAAATACTATGGGTACTCTGCACCATCAAATTCAATGGTAAAGTGGTTTACTGAATTTCGTTGTGGCCGTACAAGCACGGAATTATTTCATCTGTATCTTTGGCGGAGACCGGTGGACGAGCATGGTGTGCCTTGAAATCCTATTCCTTCCTAATTCCATTAATTCTACTACGTTTCATCCCCTCCCATTTATTAAGTATGTACCCGAGTAAATTATTTATAACTGAAAGAACAATTACATGGGAGTTTATAACCCCTGTGATTTCTCGCTTTGTCCATGACAGAGAAAATTTAATGCAGTCTTTCTTGCAAGTATCGCGTACTTCGAGAAGCATCTCATCAGAACCTATACCAGCATCTGGGCTAGCTACCCGTCAGCAGAGCAGCCAAGGAAGACCAGGAAGAAGCGGTGTTTTAAGGTACACCTTTTTAATTCCTGGTTTTATCCACCTTTGGCTGTCCAGTTCTTACCAGCTCGTTCTAAAAATACAGTCCACCGCCTGACGTTCACAATATCAACAGATTTTCATATCAAAAATGTTAGATGATTGAGGATTGGCTTACTTGAGTTCGTTTTCGATCCACTTGTCTCTGTCTTGTTTGGAGGTGAACTGGCTGCCTCGACCCTGCTTGGCGTAGAGTTCTTGCCTCCGCTGTTCGTTCAGAGCCAACATTCTGGTACACTCTTCTTCTCGCTGCTTCATGTCCTCGTATTTGGGTTTCAGCTCTTCAAGGTCGCGCTCCTTTTCCGCAATTGTCACTCGCAGACGCTCCAACTCTTGTTCAGCTCGTTCCTATGAGAAAACGAAGACTTACAAACGGGCACTTGTTAAACATTATGATAAATCCATTTTGATGGAAATCTATTCTTTGTAAAAAGATGGAAGATGGGCATCATATATACTTGTTTCGCGTAAATCATATTCATTTTTAAAAAGTCATTGTGTGAGATATGCTGTTTTTAAATGTAGCTGCAGTTTCCAGACAAGCAAAAAATTACTTTCCAAACAGAAAATTTAAAATCACCTTAGATTTGTTATCGCCAGCGACATCTTCGGCGAGATCCTTAATAGTGAAGTCTAGCTTAGTTTTCTCCCTGAGTAATTGTTGTTGTTCCGTCGACAGCAGATCTCGCTCCTCGCGAGCCATGGCCACCTCTTTTCGGGCATCTTTCAATTTTCTGAACAAACAAAAGCAAGTCAATATGATGACATTGTAAAACTAAATACAGTACAAGCTCGACAACCAGCCGTTTGGTAATCCGACCACTACTATAATCAGCTGTTTTTAATTTTTCGGCCTACCAGCAGGGAAAGTATTGTGAGCCCCTCTGAGATACATTGCAAATACACTAAGAGAAATATTTATTTTGAACCCCTCTGAGATGACCATTCCAGATTGAAGACTGTCTATGTGTATGTATTCCTCCTTTGATAGCGCCCAAACGTTTAATAAAATTGAGCTGAAATTCAGTATGCACACATCATTTAGTCATGGCAAGAGTTGAAAAGATTGTGGTTGAAATCGGTCCACTAGGGGAGCGCACTAGTCATATATCATCCTCGTAATAATAGACTTACGCTCTTGAAATTCGGTACACAGATGCCTCATTGGGCTAAAATCACATTGTCAATTCATATTTCAATCTAATATTATCGCCGAGTCACCCAAGTCTAGCCGAGAAACGAACCGCGCTGCCGGATTTCATGGATTTTAATCATGAAATTAATATTCAGATGAAATCAGTCCGTGGCTACTTGCCGGGAAAGAATTGGGTTGACACAACCGATTGTTTAAATTCAGACTCGATAGATAGCTCTGTAATCCACTGTTACCTCGTATTTTAAAACCCTGTAATATGCTGTCCCTCTTGGGTCACTAAAAAGTGCAACTTAGCATGTGAAGTTAAAAGGAAATGAGGCATTACCTATTGGCTTCTCGCACATGCTCCTGAGCTTCCCTTACGAGGTCCACATACTGCTGTTGTTCTTTACCGCTATTCGTTCGTTGGACTTCCAACTGAAAACAATATATTACATCAATTCATCATACTGATTATTATAAATCAACAGAATATAACGAGGCACTCCCAGAACCGAGCCGTACCTCTTCCAGTTTCCTCTTGTTTTCTCGGAGCTCGGTTTCGTGTATGATGAACTCCAACACTCTTCTCGATCTGTCCCATTTCTGATACTCCTTCAGCTCTTCCTTCTCTTCTTCCAAAGTCTTCAAGCGTTCCTCAATTGTGATTAAGAATTCGTTAATTTTCTCAACCTGTAAATCACATTTGTTAATATTTTATTGTTTATTTATTTCGTTTATTACCAATCAACATTACAGAAAACGAATGAAGTACAAAAAGTATAGAAAATCAAAAAAAGAACCACAGGATTAAGGATTTTGGCAATTGGATTTTTCTCCATTTTTTTATGGTAATATTTGGAGATTTAATTATTGACACTTTGACTCCAAATTTAATTTCGTGGCTGCAAATGCAAATCTTTTATTGCCATGTCGTGACTACATAGATATGTTCTATTTTTGTTCTCTCAATGATTATTTCCTTTACTTAGACCACTGTAGCTAGGTACCTATCTTTATTTTTAACTCCCACCGACTATTTAAAATGAAACTCAAATTGAGTTTTTAACCCCTCAAGACAGTAACGTACCGAATCGGGTACGATGTATTGTAGTCATTGCTCAGTAACGTCCCAAAACGGGTACGAGTGCGGCACGACAAACCGCGCTCTCAATGAACTGAATTTACACCAAAATCACGGTGCAACCACCCCCCCCCCTCCTGTTAGATATGTGTGAGAAAGATGGATAAATTCTGTATTGTACGATTATTCAGTCCTGATTCTCGCAGTATAGAATCCCTAATATAATTGTTTGTATTCTGGGGGCACTCGAGTGCTGCCATTGCTGGGATCTGTGCTTCTCTTCGGATATATGTATGAAAATAAATAAAACGAACTAATAGATTTGGTAAAGCATGTAATAACGTACACAAATATGTTTACCATTTCTAGATAAGGTTTCGTATTTTGAGATAAAACATCGATATGACTGAATAAATGAGTTTTTTTCAGTTCTCCAACTTTCTAATAATTATTCGTAATTATCTAATTGCTTTACAAAACAAACAAGGTTTTAATGTTTTATATTTCAAATTTCAATGCGATCATTCTACAATTCTTCTTTTCATGATCCATCAGGTAGTTTCTTTCTTATGATCGTTTTTCTAAAGTGCTTCATTTTTGACCTTCAACTCTCAGATTTCTAAAGTGCTATATTTTTGACCTTCAACTCTCAGAAATGACAGGTGACTGCCAAGATTTACACCCGCCGCTTGAGGGGTTAACATTTCATTAATTTTCTTTGTGTTGTTAGTAGGTACATTTTATTTTACTTTGACGATATGGCAATATGACGATATGACGTGTGATCATGATCATTTCATATAATATATTATGTCATCAGTCTATTTGTGAGACCTCCAAATATTACCATAAAAATGTGAGATGGAAAAATCTAAACAACTTCATTCACGAAATGTTTATTTTAGTAGTGTAAATGGGTCAAAATGTAAAAAAATATTAGTTTACTGTACTAACGATTAAAATTGTCAAAAAGTTAAATTAACTACTAAGCAATAACAATAAAAAATGCAGATTCGACTTTTCGGCGCGTCTGAGGTCTCACATAGAGATCGACAATATAACAAACATTGTAATTTTATAAACACGTAATTAAAATTATTATCTCGAGTCAAATGATCTACAAGCCCGCATAGACTTCCACAAAAAGTTCCTTGCTGGAAATCAGCCCGAATAGCACTGGTCTGAGGTATGTCAGTACAACCATGAGCGATGTGGACTTGAAGAAGTCTCTCTTGCGAGGAGATTACGACAGCAACAGTATGGCTCATGCTATTGACCTTCAATGCCAGAATGATTGGACAACAATTGGGGAATTACCATTCCTCCTCCAATGCATCGGAAAGTAATGCTCTATGACTGGATGCTAGAGATGCTTACATTTTATTTAAATGCCTTTCAGCATACACTTCCAGACCCCAGTAACCTCGCTCGTTGAAGCTATGCCGAGGATAGTTCATGCCCCTTTGTAGCAATACCTCTTGCATGGCTAGACATATTCTAACTGGCTGCAAGGTGGCCTTAGATCAAGGACGGTACATTTACCGCCACGACACATTCCACTACAAAACCTTTCTCAATAATTGAGAAAGCTTCAGATTGGATTTTGGAGGTCGATTCGGTCTCTAAACAGTATAAATTCCTTGAAAGTCTCGGATGCACAGCCCTCCATCCAGATATAACTTTTTACTCTCTATCTAGGAAGATGTAGAATTTGATGAGTTATTGTAGAGTAGAAGTGGTAGAGTAGATGTAGAAGAAGATGTAGAGTTATTGAATTATTGTTCCATGGGAATCAATTATCCCAAAAGACCACGAGTACAAACTAAATACATAAATACTATGATCTCGCAAATGCTATCACCCGGAATGGCTTCACTGTTCACCTTCACACGGTGAAAGTTGGCGCTTGTGGACTGCCAGGCAAATCTCTGTTTCACCTTTTTTAAGATCTTGGTCTCTCCAGGAAAAGAATTAACTCCTTCCTAGAAAAATTATCTAAAACCGCAATTTCCGCATCTCAAATTCTATGGCTTCGAAGGGGGAGTGAATGGGTGGTAAGGTGAGCGCTCACATGTGGCAAGAAGGCTGTCCTAAACCTACCACAACCGGTTGTTAGTCCAGAATCCACCGTTCACCCAGATGGTTAATAATAGTATTATGATGGGCCCGACTCCGGTCGGTGAATTCCATGGTAGCTCCGTTAGTATTATATCCCTTTTATGCCCAAAACAGGTTTTTTTCTAGAACCATGCTTTTCTTTGCACAGGAATATTGCAAAGAATATTAATAAGTAAATGACTCAACAAGTGTAGAAATTCCTAACTGTGGCTTTTATGGATGAAATGAAATTTAAAAAAAAATGCTGGTTAACCTTGATGACTGTGTCACGCAAAATTCCGACAGATTCCTCTCTGCGTTCATCGTAAACTCTTGTGCCGGCTACTTCTCTTAATAATTTCAAGCGCTGCGAATCTGGAGCAATGGCCATCTGATTGATCTAAAAAAAACATGCACAACATTTTAATTAATAGAATCCATCCAAAGACTGCGAAAATCTAAGCACCATTTGCTGAATTTAAGAGATGCTTCTAAGCAAATTATACTCAAGTTGAGCTTTTCGAAAATAGCAGTCATATGAAAACCTCTGGATTATTATCGACAATAAAACTGGAGGAAATTAACGAATGTGTTTACTTGCTCAGCAAAAGGTATCAAAAAAGGGAAAACAAGAAAAGTGTATAAGATGGAGCATTAAAAAACTCAAGGATATTTTTAAATTGGACCTTCCGCAGTATTTAAAAACGAAAATGTTTATCGGTGCAGCTTTCCACTTAGAACATTTTCTTCTCCATATGCCATTTTTCCAATACTGATGTGGCCTATTGAAACTTTAGCCTTGTGATAGAACTTATGTTTGACTTCAAGTGATGTTGCGAATGCAATCTTGCAGTGTTATTTATATAACTTTCACTGTTTACTATCATTGATTATATAGCGTATTAGATTGCTCAATGACATACTACGATTTGGCAGTTAGGATTTTGCTATGAAACGCAACATGTAGATGGCACTCATAGTTCCAAACATTCATATTTTCTCTTATGTTCAATATGGCGGCGGTCGAGGTATGGCAGCGGACTATTAATGGCGCTTTAAACAATTTCAATTTTATTGTGATTGTGGTGTAGTAACATGGATTTTACAATTATTCAGTACCGTACAACCTTCCTTTTAGACGTACAATATTTTTTTTACAACATGATGGCATAGAGATATCGATTAACCCTTGGAGTAAATGGGTATTTTCATGGATGCATCTGTCTCTTTTGCAGGATTTTCGGCGACATCGACCTTAAAGTACTATAACTACGAAACTACTACACCAATCATAAAAAGAACAACTGCACAATGATTGCATTGAAATTTCGAATATAGAATATTGAAATATCATTTTGTAAAACAATTAGATAATTATGAATAAATATGAGAACGTCAAAGAAGTGAAAAAAACGCGGAACCAGATCTGGTCGTATCATACTCAACGGAAATAAAGAGGACTTAATAATACGCGAAATAAAGAGGACTTGCGTCATTTTAAGGTGCGTCTGAGTAAGGTTCGGAATAGCTTTCTCTGCCAATCTTACTTATTCTACAACAAACTTCCATTACACACCAGGGGCCTTGGGGAGGTTCACTTTAAGAAAAAGGTACAGGGTATTTTGACTAAAAACCCCATTTATAGCATTGAGGATTTCGACAACATCAATTTTTCGCAGCTCTATTGACCTACTTGACTATTATTATTCCTTATTCTTTCTATTATTGACTATTTTACAATTGCGAATTTTTTTTTCATCTTCAAACTATTGGCTATTGACAATAATTATTATTACTGATTTGTTTGTATTTGTGTTTTTTCTTTAAAATATCTTCCCGTATGATAATTTGGGAAATTATCCAATATTTATTTGATTATTTAGTACTTAGGATTATATAGAAAATTAGATAGAAAATTTTACGAAATTACTTAAGAATTTTGATTGAAAATATTGGAAAATGTTGTTTCCTCTACATAGAAAATCTGCGCTTGGATGTTCAACGTTCATACCTTGCAATACTGACGTTCATATGTTATACCTAATTAGGTATTTATTTAAATATTATACTTGTTATTTTCATTACTTTTGACTTAACCAAGTGTAGGAACTCCTATCAACTGGTTTGAAATAAATAAATAAATAAAATAAATAAATAAATAAATAATTGTTTCAGAACCAGATTTGGTCGTATCATACTCAACGGGTTAAACAATAGGTAAATAAAATAAAAACACATTATTATAAACACACATTATTATAAAAACACATTATTACACGGTATCCTATCTTGAAATAAAATAATAATATAATAACAAACGAATTTTTAAATCATAGCTCTTATGATTTTAATTTGAAATACAGGTTTCAATACGTAATGTTTAGACTTTAAAGTCGGATAGACTAATAGATGGCATTAAATTATTGGGTTTTTATAATAAAAAGGTCTTTTAAAAAAAACCTTTTCCTTATCAATATTACTCCGACTGATGTGACCAGTCTATCATTGGATGCAAGCCTACCCACGGCGGAATGTGAGCGTTCCAATATTGGATATGAAATCCAATATAAACTATCACACGCAGAAGTGACGGCTGAATTTTTACCCCGCGATAAGAGGGGTTAAAAACGGCCAAATAAATTGCTATTAGTTTTGCCGTCATATTATCAGCGCCACCTGCATTTCGCCGGCACAGAAGGGTTACCAAAGAGTACTATGGAGCTAAGCAATCTAATACCATATAAAAACAATGCTATTAGCAAAAACAGAATATGTAACAATAATAATTATTACCTTTCCTTGTTTTACGATATAGTATGGATTGGAATTAGAGAGACCGGCGCTCTCCAACAGATTGAGCACTTCAGATCGCGGCACCACTTTCTTATTAAGAAAATACTGATCTTTCTTCGAGCCGATCACTCGTCTTAAGTAGATTTCCTCTCTGTCGATCTGTCGAAAACAGAAAATACATTAAATGTTACAATAGACATGGTAGAATCAACATGAGATGCCTGTGAAGGGACTGCTAAATAGCGGCAATGGTAATCTGGAGAATGCAGTCGTCACAGTTTTTTGCCCAAATGGTTTGATATTATCTATTGCAGTGTCTTATGCGTGACTGATTAAAAATCATTAACATGCCATATTATCTAGGGCTACAATATTTTCAAAAAAAAAAAACGATAATCAAAACTTACCGGTACTCTATTGTCCGAGTTATCGAAGATAATCTCGACATAGGCTGAGATGACTCGAGGTCCTGTTCCTTCATGGAGTAAGGACAGCCTTTGCTCCGGTTTTAAATAAGAAAATTCATCACTCAATACGAATTGTATGGCTGAAAAAAAAACCAGATAAAATTTAATTTTCATTTTCTCGTTTCACCATATTTATGCGAAACAGTATCAAGCCAGCAGTTTGCATACACAATGTCCAAACATTTGGATATGTCGACTACAATGGGCGAACCTGTCACCCCAGGAAATTATAACAATAATGATCGTTGTGGGGTGAGCGTAATCGACTTTGGGACAATACAAATCTTCGTTTGTTCGTTTCAAAAAAATGTTTGTTTCTCAATTCTCTACGTCGAAAATGTTTAATGTCATTGAAAAATCCTCGAAAACTATGCTTTTTCGCAACAGTACTTTGTCTCAAAATATCGCTAACTTCAAGTTTCTAATTTTCTATCGGATATAGCAATAAAATGACCGAATTTAGGAGTGTAGGTTGTTTTGAAAAATACACTATGTATCTAAACTGCATAAATACCCAAGCAATAAACTTACCGTAGAAAAAGTTACTCTTCCCAGAGCCATTTCGCCCGACGACTACATTGTGCCCTTTATCGAAAGGTTCCAACACGATCTGCTCTCGGTAGCTTTTGAACCCTTGAATAATAACCTATAACACATTAAAACATTAGCATTGCATTTGAGCCATAATCTAAAGCGCTAAAATTTAAGGAAAAGGCGAAACAGGCAAACAATTGCGAGAAATTCCGGCAATCCCTACTCTATTTCACAACACAAGAGCGATGAAAATACTGCTTGCTAGATTACGAGACTTCTAAAAATGAAACCGATAAAATGCATACCTGCTTGATGCGCATCGTGAATTACGTTTTGCTAAACGTAAACATCGAATTATTCAAAGGTATTGACGGAAAATAAAGCAATAATTCAAAACTGCTGAACCCGCTCTCGACATTCGACCAATTCGACAAGCGACATTCCAAAACAAACAAGATGGCGACCGGCGCGCAGCTTCGGCTTCGGTCGTTCCATAAAAAAAAACACGTCAAAAATTTATTTTTGCATTTATTTTTATATTAAATATGTACACATTTTTGAAAATAACAAGGCATTAAAATATGAAATACATATAATAATGGCAATCAAAAATCTTGCCATTATTTTGCCGCCCTTTTATTAAAAGATTAAGGTTGGTTTATATAATTCAAAAATGGATCTAATGGCGCTAGCTCGAAAAAATAGCTGCACTAGAATAAAAGTAGTATTTATACCGATTCAGCTCGACGATTCTACCGCCACTGGATCCAATTGAGGACCGTTTTCTCTAAATAAGCAAAAAAATACAGGATGAACATTTTTATTTATAAAACGTTTCATAAGAATTACATTTAAATCAACAAATAATTGTAAGTTCTCTAACGCATCTAACAATAAATCTAAACGCAAGCTGATAATTATAAATACAAAACATCTTGCTTAAAAAGGTTTTTGCATCCTTTTCTAGAAATTTCTTGTCACTGATATCTCTGACTCCAAGAAAAGTACTCGTGCGTACATGAACCCACTAGAAACTCATTATTTAAAAGTATCTCATGTATCACTTTGAGGAAACGATCATCAGTTGAGACTTTTCCCCATCGGCCAGAAACCATAATGGACGATACAATACCCACCGGTGGTGGTCGAGGGTCACCTCCCGAAGACCATTAGAGGAACGCTACACGGTTAAATGGTTGAGGGTGATCAATTCCGCTATAAGTATGTAAACTTTTAATACGTTAGAGGCTAAAAGGATGTAAATTTTGGTAGGGAGCCAAATTTTCGAATTGGATAGCTAAGGTTTGCAACAAAGGAGGAAAGTTGCTGAGGGGAGGACAATAATAATTGAAATAGAGGTGATCCATAATGCGGATGGAGAATCCGCGATCGTATTCGATAAAAGAAAAAATCTTAAAGCGATTGTAATGAACGGTCGCTGAGCAGTGGCCCAGGCACATTCTCCTTATGGTGTCAATTTTCTTCCATTTAAAAGGTCTATAGTAGAGCCATAGCTTATTGGGGGTCTAGGGGCAATTTGGGAGAATGGTTTCCCTTTAATACCCCCCCCCCCCATCGATTCCTGATCTAGCATCTAACCTCTTCAATCAATGGGAGGTCAGTAGGGTTGGCAAATGTGTTGAAAAAAACCGGAATATTTTTTTGTGATAAATTGAAACTGATACAGTTACTGAAAGTTATATAAAAGCTGTTAGTAACATTGAATGGTAACATTATGTGGCATTGAATGGTAAATTAACAGGGCATCTACTTTTTATATATTTTGCATTCGATATACACTGCTTTTAAGAAAGGCGTATTGCCTGCGATGGCATCTTTGAATTCAGTGCAACTAACACTTATATAAAAAAACGCACAATCCACTTTCTACGGTGTTTACTGTGAGACAATTCCTTTCGGCTCTCCATACGTTTCCCATGACGCTAAAGACTCATTCCATAAAAGAATTAGATATAAGAATACTACACACATACTGCACAATTTTCAATAAATTTAGTGCTATTTCATTGCTTAAAAAATGCACCACTTTTTAAAAATCCTGGTTCCTACTTTCCGGTTGTCGGCTCAAACGAAAGAGCCAGATATTACACGATTTTTTATTGTCCGCTTTACCAAAATTTTCATGGCCGGACAGACATAAAGCAAATCGGACTGTCTGGTCGAAAACCGGACACCAGGCAACGCTAAGATGCTGGGATATTAACATGGAGCAGGATCCCCCCTGGAGTGAACTTCGTTAGCCAGATTATCAGCAGTTCCATTGCCTGCTACTCCTGCATGACCAGGGATCCATTAGTGATTAGAGGACTACTTCGCTCTCTCCTTCCCTAACAGCGCGAAAATGTGATATTCGTTTTTCAAACAGACTTAGGGAGTTCCTCAACTCTACTGTAACATATTGAAATACTTGATGTCGGTAATGTCAACTCTTTGTAACTTAGTAGGTACCTAGTCCTCGAATTTATTTCCTACACATAGTATATCTGCCCTTGAATGATTCGGTTGATTATGAGAGCTTCATGAGGGCAACACTCTCAGCAGTATAGATTCAGACGCCGTTATGTAGTTTATAGAAAAGGGGAACATTACGGTTTATGTGTAAAACGCCCATGCCTGCATGTATACTGGTCTGTAAAGATAACATTTCAACCTGGGAATCTGGATAAAAGAGGTTGGAAAATATTTCACTATTCAGAGGGGGGGGGGGGGGTTAGTTGTTGTTGCACTGTGTTCCTCACTGTGGGCACTCCAGATAGCGCCGATGATGCATCTGAGCCCATAAATTGTATATACCTTGTTCTGTCTATTCCGCGTGGGAGCCCCACCATACCCCGCTAACGACCCGAAGGATGTTCAGAGACTTCCAGAGACTTCTCACCACTGGACGCTGCTGGAGCTTCACATAACAACCCAATAAAGTCACATAATAATCACAGATACCGACGCGGAGCAACGCATAGGTGTGAATGAAATATAAATAGAACCTAATATTATTTTTATTATGGCGTAATAGACTGTAGTAATAGACCAATCCTCGATAAAAAATAACAAATGACAGTTATTTGACAGCTCGGCGCCAGATGGCTTGACGAATGAAAGAAAATAAAACAGGAATTTTTGAGATTTTTCAACATGGATATCACAATTTTAATAGCCGTTGCTTGTCTCCTGGCGATCGGTATCATCTCTTTTAAATTTCTATCGAAACCGGCCAAGAAAAGTACAGGTTAGAGTATTTTTGTATCTGAGTAAGTAATTCTTCCTACGTTTTGTTGTTTTTTCATAACTAACATAACCTACCGAAATGTAGGTGTTTGACATTTCTTTAAATGCCTTTATTTCTCTTATTTATTGAGTCCAACAAAATATAATTGCAGTTTCGGAATCAGCGTGGGGAATATAGTCAGGTGATGTTAAAAAATCAAAAATGTAGAACTGATAGCAATACCTAATAAATACATAAAAAATATATTCAGAAAGGTAGAGCATGTTTAAATTTTGCATTTTGTTGATTTAAATGTAGCCCTCGAAGATCAGGTATAGAATAAGTCTGCACCAATTATTAAGATATTTTGATGACCTAGTACTTTAACAACTCTAGAATACTTTGAAAAAAGATGGAATTATTGCAGTATAAGAACCTTTCTAAGAAATCGAAAAAATAAAGAAATACTACTAGATTTGATCATTGTAATGCTAAATGTGAAAGAAAAAAGCTTCGGACGCGTAAATTTTCAAGACCAAATCTACATACCTAGTAAAAAAAAAAAGTTTAAACTCAGTTTATAAGATTGTTTAAAAAAAAAACTAATCTAACCTACCGCCAAATGGGTGTTTATGTATTATTTAAATTAAAAAAAAACAACCTACCGAAATGTATGGCTTTGGCGCTTTTTTGAATGCCTATATCTCGCTTATTTATTGAGACTGAATAAATATTATTGCAGATTCGGAATCAGCGTGGTGAATATAGTCTAATGATGTTAAAAAATCAACAATCTAGAAGAGGTTCCTATACTGCAATAATACCAAAAAGATACAAGCCGCAATTGCGTTTTATAATATTAAAAAAGTTATTAGGAATAAATTCGCAGTATTATATGTGGTTTCCGCCACCGTGTGTCAATTGAGTTTTGTCCCAGATCGGTTTTTAGGTTATGTTAGGGTATCTTGTGAAAAGTATTCATATTTTTGTAGCAAACTCTTCAACATTGAAGATGTTTTTGCGTTATCCTAGTGTAATAATAATATTATGATGGGCCCGATTCAGGTCGGTGAATTCCATGGCAGCTCCGTTTGTGTCTACTAATATTTATTCCGAATCTGTAAATATCTAAAATCTAACTCTATAAATAAGCGAGATATAGGTGTTTACAGACGCATCAAACATTAATATGTAGGTTGTCAGTTTTTTTTTTTTTTAATAAACACTTATGGCGGAGGTAGCTAATACATTCCAATTACTTTCCAAATTATTGCAAATGAAATTTCAGGCATAAAACTTATTTTTGTAGTACCCAGAGAAGAAACACTACTCGCCAAAAACTTAACCACTTAATGGTGCTCCTAAACGGGCTATATTTTTACAGCAATATATGGCCGCAATATTGTCAACTATAGGCCAGCTGTCACTGCAAAATTTTATTGCAGCATATGGCTGGAAAATATATATCTCGGTTATTCTCAGCAATATTTCTGCAAAAGTATGGCCCATAATTTTGTCTTGTTCACGGGCTACACAATCGGGCAACAATGGCCGATAAAATCATACATGTTGCAGCGGCTTATATTGTTTAAAGAGAAAAAATTTAAACAAAAAAGAGATACGAATGTGGATTGACCTTACTTAAATAGGCGTGACTCTTTAGATATCTAAGTCTGAATGTTTTTGGTGATTGAAAGACAAATTGAATGACAGACAGAATGACAAATTGAAAGATCTTCACCATATGAATTCACTATTAATAATAAATCCACAATACAATTATTTAATAAAGATGTATATAAACATTTCAATTAAAAATATTGATTATTTAACGCAATTGTATATGACATCAGAATAGATAATAATATTCTATAGAACAAAAAGATTGATCATCAGATGATATGAATACAAATTGAAGATCTAAAGTTTTGCCGTGCGTCGTGCCTCGCATCAGAAAGGGACGCACTTATGCCATTAAACGTAACAACAATATAGCTGGCCGGGCAATATTGCAGTATTTTCGATTGCGAATCGATCGTCCAGCAACCTATACATAAAAATTCTTCCGCCACACGCAACATGTGTGGCTTTATGGCCGGAAGATACTAAAAATACTGCCGTGTATTACATAGTATAGCTGGTATTGCTAGCAATGCTGCCGGTAACTGTGTTGCGCCACATTTGTATAATACCATTTAGTACTACAGTAGAACTCCATTTATCCGAGCTCTGACTATCCGAATCGCTGATTACCCGAAATTAGGATGGAAACAAAATTAAGATGGAAACATGCTGCGATTGTGCGTTGTTTTGTTTGTGAGAATGTTTCGTCGTTCACCATGACTTCTAAACGAAAACAAGTTGTGTTATCGTTAGCGGATAAACTAAAAATTATAGAGCAATCAGATATAGGAGTTACAAGTAAACAGTTGGCAGAGATGTACGGTGTTGGACAGTCAACGATTTCAGACATTAAAAGGAGCAAACCTACACTTTTAAATTTCGTATCAGTGCTACAAAACGAAGATGGAAGTTCTTCAAGAAAATCAATGAAGGCAGCAACAAACAAAGATTTAGAAAATGCTGTTTTTCAGTGATTTTTATTCTTACATCTAAAAGTGTTGCCTTTTCATTTAATTAAATAAAAGGTCTTTTTCTTTAAAAATAGTTCTTTTCTCCCATTTTCAACATACTGCGTACAAGCAATTAATTAAAATAGATCCTTTTTTTGGAAAAAATACAATTATCTGAATTTTTGATTATCCTAATGGGGTCCGGTCCCAATTGATTCGGTTATTTAGAGTTCTACTATACTAGTTAGTTAGTTAGTTATACTGGGCGTTCCTCCGCAAGTCGACATCCAGTGTGCCTATTTTGCGTGTAACGGGGGTAGCGCTATTCCACCCACCCCAGCTCCTCGACGAAAGCCAGCAGGGCTTTCAGGTTTCCTGCCGCCTCGCGCAGGGTGCCTGGGGTCCCAAGGTGTTTTGTCCTGTATACTTCTACCTGTTTACAATCTAGCAGAATGTGTTTTGTGGTTTCTTCCGCCTCCATGCATGCTCTGCACATAGGGCTATTCGTTCCGCCCATTTTGAAGAGGTGTTTGTTTAGTGTGTTGTGTCCTGTTATCAGTCCCACTAGTTTGCGTAGTTGGGGCCTTTTTGTCCTTAGAAGTGTTTTGGTAAGTTTGTGGTTGTATTCCATTACTATTTCTTTGGTTTGTCTGCAGGTGTCTATCTCTTTGCAGTGTGTTTGATGTAGTTGTTTGTAGTGGTTGTCAAGTTGGTTGCTTATGTGCACTATACTAATAATAGACTTTGGCTGAAATTACCCTCTACATTCACTATCTTAATACATATTATAAATCTCTGTTTAATGTGTTCTAGAGGTGTTAAAGCAAACTAGGTTAAAAAAGGATATTCATAATTGTTGTGAATTTATTGTAGAACCCGAGTGCCCGTAGACTCACAGTATCTGGACTGATAAAGTAAAAATATATAGTTTTGTTAAATCCAACCTAATGTATCTGTTGACAGGCAATGTCAGGCCCAGAGCTGCCGTTCAAGCGGAAGGGGCAGGACCCGGAAGAGCACAAATGGCCAGGAATCAAAGAGCAAGGATGAGAGCGAACGGTAATAAAATAACTAAATTGCAGTTATAGCATGACCACCGGCTAGTAGCGTATCCAGGAGTCTTGTGAGGAGGATTTATATGTTTAAAAGTTACCATTTAAAAAATAATGTACCGTGTAAGGCCAGTTTTGCGAGTTGTATTGGAATTTTCCTATTTTCGCATAGAAAATACGCATACCATGATTTCATTCTGAGAAAAAACCGGCAAACTCATGAAGAATTACTTCATGATTGATCGTAGTCATTATGACAAAATAAATCATTATATTCACAGTAAAATACGTTAAATTTATTGAATTCACAGGGTGAATTAAAAAATTAAATTAAGCATTTTTGCAAAAATAATTCATTTAAGTAAGTAAGTATTTATTGTCAAAAACCCGATCTGGGTGTATAGAGGTTACATTTCCAATAATTTTCTTAAGTAAAATTACATGTCCAATTACACATAGAATTAAAAAAAGTAAATTAAAAAATCTAATTAATGATAAAACAAAAAAATCGTAAATTCATTACCAAAAATTTTAAAAGTTGAAAAATAGAAATAATGAAATAACATTAAAATTCAGTAATACAGTAACAACAATATACAATTGTTACATTACTTATAGTTAGGTTGTTAAGAGCATTAACATGTTTAGCTCCGCCGTACTATATGTGAATTTGTTTGGGGCTCGCATTTTATAGGGCATCGATTATGTAGCGTATTAAATTGCTCAACGTCGTACTATGACTTGGCGACTAGAATTTTACTATGAAACGCAACATGTAGATGGCACTCATAGTTCCAAAAATTTATTAGTCTTTTATTATGTTCAATATGGTGACTTTTGTGGTATAATAGTATGGCCATCTAAAATTACATTGATAATGAATGTTTTTTTTAATAAAGGACTGATTGATTATAAAACCCAATCACTTAACCAATGATGACAATAATAACATTCAATTATTGGTGCCATCTATTGCATTTTTTATATAGACTGATTACATCACAGAAATAATACAGAGAGATAGAATGCCATCTATTTAGTCTGTCTGTATATTAAAGTGAGTAATTATTACGTATTGAAACCTGTATACCAAATAAAAAAATACATATTTTTGTAAATAATATTACAATAGTAAGAGCTATGATTTAAACATTGGGTTGTTATTATATTATAATTTTATTTTGAAAGAGGATACCGAATAGGATACCGTATAATAATGTCACAGTATACCAGACAGACACTAGCTTCTCTTAGAACAAAATTGAAATCAAAGAGAATACGTCACGAGTTGTAAGGGCACGGATATGGTCACCAGATGTTTCGCACTCGGCTTACGCAGATATCCGAACGCTTGAAAATGTCGGCCGCCTTTGCCTGCCCGTAATGCATACCGTTCGCGTTCGTCGAGACGAACCCCTCTGCCCACATGCCTCGCACCTCTTCCCGCATTGCCTTGTAGCTCGAGAGTAAAGCTACTGGGTGGTATACTGTGGTATAGGTGTGTTTAGAGCGCTATTTAAAGTGAGCTGCCATACTGTTATACCACGGACGCATATTAAACATATAAATATATTGAACATAAGAAAAGATTAATCATTTTTAGGAACTATGAGTACCAGCTACACATTGCGTTTCGTAGCAAAATCCTAGCTGCCAAATCGTGGTACGTTATTGAGCAATCTAATACGCTATATAATTAATGCTTATGCAAATGCACTTTTTTTTTACATTTGCAAATCAGAGGCAAACGAGTGATTATTGACCCAATCTTTATTTATCTGTAATGATTGATCACAGTTGCCAGACAAGTTGTGCTAGAAGAGGAGGAGCAGGACCTTCGAGACGAGCAACAGGAGCATTCGGACGAAGAGAGGGACGCAGAGCGGCCAACCGTGCAGTTCGACGACAAGATGGGAGCCAAGAAGCGGGCAAAGCTCGAGGCAAAGGCTGAGAAACGCGCCGCTCGCGAAGCCGAAGAGCAAATTAGAGAAGACAAGAAGCAGAGAGAAGCACTCGCAGCGGAAGAGCGCAAGAAACAGGAAGACAAGGAAAAAGTGAGTATCGCTCATTGGATCGACTCGTAATTTTCTGTAGTCCCCGGATTTTCTGTAATCCTGCATTTGACCTATCACCTGTATGCCAATGATCTGCAAATGCACAGGCACAAGTGGATGCTACTGGTTAGGTGGCCTGATTTTACATTGCAAGGTTCCGGGTTCCATTCTCGGGATAAAGTTAACGGAATAGCATTTGAATTCTGTCAATCCGATTATTATTTTAATGTTTTACAGACGGGCAGCATAATTGCTGATTTGTCTGAATTTAACACTCATATGTCTGAGCTTTTTATACAGTATTTTTGAAGTATATGTTTAATCTATATTTAAATATGTTGACAATACCCGCTTCAACCATTTCAGCAGTTATACTGTTCCACTGGTCAACAGTCCGGTTGGCTGGGAAGCGTTTTCTGGGATTGATGTGGAATCATATTTTCTCCAGTTTAAAGTCATGTCCTCGCAGATGATGCTTGTGGTTCCACTCAATTATGTTATACGCAGTGCTGGGCACAGTTAACCCATTTGACGGCTGATACTCGTCATGCGCATGTTTTGGCGTAGCAACAATTGACGAGTCTGACTCATCATTCCATTTCATGTGTCTTACAGATACGCCGCCTTTATTTTTACACGCTTAAGACTTATAATACGATTTGATATTATCACAGATTATCATTTGTCAAGAAGTCTGGCTACTTTTAGAAATCGCCGAATGCGTCTGGAGGGATCTAGAAATTAGACAAAAATACAAACTCATTGCTCTTATTTTCCGTCTTGATTTTTTACATGATAATTGATCCTATTATTCCACGAAAAAAACAAATCTGGCTGATGTTCATCATAACTTAACCCTCGCCAGACTCTCCTGAAGTTTATCGCAGTGAGCACTCAATACGTTTTGCTTCAACCATACGTAAAGAAATCTTTAAATAAATCGGTACCCAAAGGGTTAATCAAATTGTTAACTATCGATAATCTGTTAACCAGCAAGTTGACTTCATTAACGGTTAATCAGTTAATCCAATAAGAATATATCGAAACTTAACAATAAAACGTTTAAAGTGTCAAATATGCAATCAGAATATGCTTGTTCAATAATCGTTTAACGGTTTCAGATTTTAAAACTAGTTTTTTACAGAATTTATTTGAAATTGGCTTCAATTTTTGTATGATTATAAAGAATTTATAGCCCAACAAGAGAAAAGTTTAACAAAATAGTAATGCTATTAGGCCAGTACAATAAATGAAACTACAAACTTTTAAGAATTTTTGCATTCTACGACTACAAACAGATGTTGTGGCGAATGGTTGCAACGAACTGAGGATGTCGAAGGTTTTTGATTTATTTGTATATACAATTTTAAGCTCCTACGAACTACTCAGTCTGTTAAATTTCTGGGAATGGACCCCTTCGAGAGTTACAGCCATTATCAGACACAATATTTGACTCCATTTATTGCTAAAATATTTTGTGGGTAAAACGGAGTGCGCTGGATAATAAAAAAGACTATACATTATATCTGGCGTTCATTACAACTCTTTGTACCTTGGTTAATTTTTATTTATTATCACTTATTTTGTCACATCAGTTTTATATGTGGTTTCAGGGGTGCGAGCTGTTGAAGCTTTCGCCGACATATCCAACCATCACCACAATTGGTAACTGTTGGCAAGGGGTGGTTGAAATGGGAATGTCTCTAACACTGGTTTAACCCGTTTAATAACTTAAAGGGCACTCTTAAGAGGCAACATTTAAGAAATAGATTAAAAAGTAAATAAACCAAACACAATAAGATGCGAGGCATCCATATCAGATCATACCGAGTCGTTTGCTGTTAAACATTTTTCTCTATAGTTTTTGCAATCCATGTGCTCGTCATATAACTTTTTTTTAATGTAAAATGCCTAAAATCGCCATGTTCACTTTTAGTTGGAGGAGCAAATGCGTGAAGAAGAAGAGCGTAAGGCCCTCGAAGAGAAGGCCAGGAAGGAGCATGAGGAATATCTGGCGATGAAAGCAGCGTTCAGCGTTGACGATGAGGGCTTTGATGAGGACGGAGAAAACGGAAACCAGGAAAACACACTCAAAGAGTTCATCAATTTCATAAAGGTAACATCGACATAACATTTTTGATTGCTATTGAGAAATTATTATTGTTGTTATTATAGGGTCATGCTCCAGCAGCCTTAGCTGATGCATGTATACAAGGGCCATACTGAAAGTTTCCAGAATAAATAAGTGAAAATTACAATTGAAAGACTAAAAATCTATTTATTATTTCTCAAACTATTCTCCGTGAGTGTTATTACACTTTTAAATATGTTTAAACCAATTTCCATGTTTAAACCAATAGTGGCCAAGTCGGTACTGTATGGAGGATGGCTGAGTTGTACGTTTTTCGCCTTCAAAAATTCTTTTGTCTGGCCGTTTGGAAGCTGGCATTGACATGCTGAGAGATGATGCAGCATTTACGGTTGCTTTTTTGGAGTTTGTCTTTATTTTCCAGCAAGTAAACGATCATGTATTAGTCAGCATTCAGGTTACGATGATTCTCCAAAGCAACAGTAACCACATGTCCTGTTTTCCTAAAAAAAGAAGTGATCATCATCCGCTTCGCGGCTGGGGTTTTTGGTTGGGTTCAGCTCATTTTGAAAGACCCAAATGGTCGATTGCCGCTTTGTTTCGGGGTCCTAGATATAAATTGGTCACCTGTTACTTGATATATAAGGGCCTAGATAGGCCTTTCGCGAGCAAAAATGACCACTTTAATACTAATAGGGATCGCCGCCAGTAGTAGTTCCGCCAGTACTTCCCAGTGTGAGCGATCTCGCGATGAATATTACCGTGCTATTCTCTAGCATTCTGTATTACTCTCTCTCTCTGTGTCTTATGTTTTTACGCGCAACGGATATGACCCAACTCATTTGTACCTGAGGGCATATCTAGGCCTTTTATAATCGATGCTGTGATCCACACCAAATTTGACGCCCCCATCGTTGAATTTGGTAAGTGAGGCATTACAGCAAATGATGCATCTCGCTTTTTGAGCCCCAGTCAAATTGGATGAAAGTTTGTATCAAAATATGTCATTTACTGGTACTTAACCCTTGGAGTAAATGGGTATTTTCATGGATGCATCTGTCTCTTTTGCAGGATTTTCGGCGACATCGACCTTAAAGTACTATAACTACGAAACTACTACACCAATCATAAAAAGAACAACTGCACAATGATTGCATTGAAATTTCGAATATAGAATATTGAAATATCATTTTGTAAAACAATTAGATAATTATGAATAAATATGAGAACGTCAAAGAAGTGAAAAAAACGCGGAACCAGATCTGGTCGTATCATACTCAACGGATAATTGTTTCAGAACCAGATTTGGTCGTATCATACTCAAGGGGTTAAGTTCTCAGTTAGAAATTAAGAAATGTGTTTCAGCATTTTTGGAAATTCCAGCCCTAAAGGGAAATATAGAGAATGAAAGATGGAATGAAAATATGTATTTTTTAAAATAAAATCAATGAAAAGTATAGAGCCATTGTCGATTTCTAAATGAATATCCAATGCTCCATAGAATCTAACAAGAATTTCATGCACAAACGGTTTTCTCACATTCAACATCTTATATAAATTTCAGGAGCACAAAGTGGTGATCATTGAAGACCTCGCCTCTTATTTTAAACTGAAAACCCAGGATACCATCACGAGGATTACCGATCTGCAGGCGGACGGACTCCTAACAGGAGTGATCGACGACAGGGGCAAGTTTATCTACATCTCGCAGGATGAACTCGAGCAAGTTGCCAAGTTTATCAAGCAACGCGGACGAGTTTCCATCGCCGAATTGGCCGAGAGTAGCAATGAACTCATCAACATGAGCTCTGTTAAAGCTTAAGTCGAGATTGAACCCTAAATTATAATAAACGTTTAATTTTGTTATTGTAAAACTAAATGTGTATTATTTAAATCTTCCTTGGAGCAGCTTTGTTCATATAAACCTAATTCAAACCATGTTAACTGTAACTTCATACCATGTCAGGGTACTACAGTTGTGTGACGAAAAATCAGTTGTCACTCAAAGACCTTCCCGGCAAGTAGACAAGCCCCCGCCAACCCCCTCCTCCCACCCGCTCGCCAACACAACCTCCTCCCGCATGCCAATTCATATCATATTTTTAGTATTTTCCGTGTTATTTAAATGGTATTTTTCCAAATATCATGTATTTTTTTAAATATTGCGCACTTAAAATATTATTTGCATCTTTTGTTTTTGCGTCTCTTGTGTTGAAATTAAAAAGGCATCAAGGGTTCAACAAGGCATCTGTGTACCGAATTTAAAGTGCCTAGCTGCAATATTTCAGGATTGAAGTATGAATATTGCACCCTCTAGCAGATCAATTTCAACCACAATCTTTTCAACTCTTGCCATGACCAAATGGTCGAACCGGCTGGGTCCCATTGAGACGCCTCAGGCAGTGCGGTTAGTTTCACGGCTAGATTTGGACGACTCAGCGTTAATATTAAATTAAAATATGACGGAATTCAATTATTATTAGTGCAGCTTGTATATGAGATATTTCAAACAATATTTCATAATGTGATTTTAACCCAACGAGGCATCTGTGTTCTACACTTCATGTCTAAGTCCAATATTTCTAGGATGATATATGACTAGTGCGCCCCCTGGTGGACCAATTTCAACCACAATCTTTTCAACTCTTGCCATGACCAAATGATGCCCGCTTGCCAAATTTCAGCTCAATCGGATGAAGCGTTTGGGCGCTATCGTGGAGTGAATACACACACACAGACTCACAGACGGACTTCAGTCTGGAAATGGTCAGGGGGATAAAAATGTATATAATCGTCTTCACCTGAAGAAAAAAAAGGTGCATTTACAATACTTTCCCTCTGCCGGAAAAGTAAAATCAATTATATTGAACCCCCCGAATCATTGACGGCTAGAAAGAATCATCCGATGGGCAGCGAAACTCCTGTCCTAAACCTACCACAGCCGTTCATTAGTCTGGAGTCCACTGCTCACCCCCCAATATTATGATGGGTAATATGGAAGTTATGATGGAACTGTGATGCAGGTCAGTAAAAACACTAGAATACATTAAAATAGTCTTTATTCCAATGAAAACCAATGTGTACAAAAAGTAGCTTCTAATTCTATAATAAATATTGGTTATGCATGCTATAAGCATAGACACCTGCATATAGGCCTTATAGAATACTGATGAATTCGATAATGGTTTAAAAAAAAGATTATAATAGTTTATTTCACCAAAATTCTAGAATACTGAAAGAACTCTTATCTTTTTCTCAGGTGAATCAATAGCAATATTTTTTATACAGATTTATAAAAATACGTGTGGCACTCGGGGACTGCCGCGGTAAAGCTATTGCATAGCATTTTTTAACAACTTATGCAATTATAATTATTTATTTATTTTATTTATGCAGTATGAAGAAATTTTTTTCTGATATCAGATAACTGCGCTCTATCGGAAAACGTTGAAATTATTCCGAATCGATTCGGAATAATTTAAACTTCTTCCGATAGAGCGCACGAATTTTATTCGATAAAACAAAAAAAAGCATATTATTTTTTGACCATTCGAAAAAAATCGTAGATAAAAAGATAGATAATAAAATTATCTTTAAAATGGTGCAGGTTTCATAATAATACGCCAGATAGTATTAGCGTAGTAGTCGTTTTTGTGTTCGGTTAGACCTAATTTCACAAATTAATTACACTATGTAATATAAACAAAATCTAAAATATTCACAGCTAAGAATATTAGGAAAATGTTCTTGTTTAACATATATTTTTTTCGAATCGTAAGCAGTACTCGTTTAGACGTAATTATCAGTTTAAAATAATTAATTTTCGTTAAGAAATTTCTTCATTCGGTCGCCGCGCTGGCCTAGGCCCGCGATAAAAGCTATGCAATAGCTTAAAAACATTGTATTAATGTTTAAATTAGTCGCATGGGTTCTATTTAACCGGAATTTAGTTTACTGCTAGAATTGCACGAGTGTCTTTTTGACCCCATATGAACGAACATGTCTTTTTGACCCCATATGAACGAACATGTCTTTTTGGATCCCAATACTTTGAATGTTGTAATCCGCTGTAAGTTTGAGTGTTCGTTTTATTGTGAAGATCATCATGACAAGACTGAAAAACTACATGTAAAATACATCAAATCTTTATAGCAAACTTTAATATAGCAATCATAGAAAGTCATTGACCGCCTAGGTTATTTTTTGCGTGACCATTTATTATATATGGTATTAGATTGCTCAACGCCATAGTACGTTCTGGCAACTATTCTGTGATGAGGACATGCGAATTGTCCGGCGAAACTAATAGCAATTTATTTGGTCATCTATACATTGATAATGAATATTTTTTTATAAAAAAGTGATTGATTATAAAAAAATAATTTAATCAATTATTTAGCCAATTATAACAAAATTCAATTATTAGTGTCATCCATCACCGTTCTTTAAAGGCTGATTACATCACAGAAATAATATGGAGATAGAATGCCATCTATTAGATTATCTGAAAATTACATTAAAATGCGTAATTATTACGTATTGAAACCTGTATATTAAGTCAAAAATTGACATCTTTATGTAAATAATATTACAATAATAAGAGCTATGATTTCAAAATTCGTTATTACATTATTTTATTTCGAGATAGGATACCGTATAGGCGTGTTTGTGCGCCGGCATACTACGAACGACGCCGTATTGATATAGAGAAGAGAAGATTTAATCAATCTTTGGAACCATGAGTGCCATTTAGACGTTGCGTTTCATAGTAAATTTCTAGCTGCCGAATCATACAGCGTTGCCGAATCATACAACGCTGTACGTTGCCCAATCGTACAGCGTTGAGCAATCTATTGTGCTACATAATTAATGGCATTAATAATTTAGGCCGTATGATATTTTTATGCTACAAGGGTTGTTCTGAAAATATGAGATTATAATTATGTATTCTGTTTGGATTTGTATGAATGAGTATGAATGAAAATGATTACTACAAATATAGGCAGGAGGTTCGGCACATTCTGACGCTGTGGCGCTTCAGCTAGGTAGGTATCCAGACGATTTTCGAACTAAATGTAGGTACTGGTAGCCTGTTCCATCCATTCACTATCTTGGCCAAAAAGTGTTCTTGGACTGCATGCGAAATTTGTCCTGCTCAACATGAATTGGTTGAAATTTCCTGATGCGTCCTGAAATCCTATCCCTTTTATAATTGCATTAATTGTATGTCTCATCCCGTCCATTTATTATGTACATACCTGAGTACGTGTTATGTATTACCGCGGGGAAAAAATGGGGTCTCAACCCAAAAATCACACTCTGGCTGTACACATCAGTCATCAGGCCCTCTCTGACTTATGGATCAGATGTATGGTGGCCCAGAACACAACTGACCACAGTGAAAGCAAGACTCCAGAGCCTGCAACGCTTAGCGTGTGTAGCAGCCACTGGATGTATGAGAACCACACCATCGGCCGCACTAGAGTACCTCCTAAACATGAGACCTCTGGATCTTGTCATCCAAGAGGAGGCTAAGGCAGCCGCTCTAAGACTAAGAGCAAATGGACTGTGGAAACAAAACACAGAAACACCACACTTAAAAATTCTGAAACGGGTTTTAGAAGAAATACCTCTTCTGGACGCACCCATGGACAGAATAATATGCCATCATGTCTTTGATCGTAGATTCAATATCCAACTCATTGCAGAAACAGCAGATCACTCTGGTACAAATGAAGTAAAGATATACACAGACGGCTCCAAAACCACTCAAGGTACCGGAGCCGGCATCTTCTCACATGATCTAAACATCAAAATATCAACTACCCTAGGCAATTTAAATACGATCTTCCAAGCAGAATGCATTGGCATCACCAGAGCAGCACAGGCAGTTGCAGCCAAAGATGTCGGAGACCTAAGTTTAAGACGGGCAAAAATACTACAATCTCCAGCATCTGTCCCGGAGACCTAAGTTTAAGACGGGCAAAAATACTACAATCTCCAGCATCTGTCCCGGAGGCCTGTAGCAACCCAAACAGGCTGCTAACCTTCTGGGACAGCCTGGGTTGGCTGGAGTAACATAAACACAAATAGAAACATGAGCCACGCACAACGGCCCAATCAAGAGACCAAGTGCGAGAAAAAAGCCCAGACAAACTAACTAATGTATTACCGCTCGAACAATATCTGCGGTCGAAAATTTAGTTGTATTTCGTGCGTATTTGTAACACATAGTGATTTCTCGCTTTATCCAAGAGCGAAAATTTACTAGTCTTTCTTGCGAGTGCCGTGTTCTATGGGAAGCATTATCGAGACCTGCACCGGTACAGGATTTTCGAAGCTACACAAGCTATAGCTTCGTCCCCCATCGTCATCAGAATGTTTGACAGTCCAAGGAGACCCCGATAATTGCAAAGGACCCCCCGAGATTTCGACGGCCTAAGTGCCCCTAGATGGGTTAATCTTCCTAAGCTGCTCTAACCATCGGCAGAGCAGCCTAGGAGGACTAGAAAGAAGCAATGTTTTAAGATACTCCTTTTCTAATTCCTGCCTTTATCCACATTTGAATGTCCAGCTCTTACCGGCCCTTTCTAAAAATACAGTTTGCCGCCTGACGTTCAGGATATCAACCGTTAGTGACCACCCAGATGTTGATCGGTGTTGGGGGTAAAATTAGAACTAAGGTATGATCAATCATTGTATCCTTTCATTACCTTTAAGGTCTCATAGATCACCTTTTGCCCGGAGAGCTTCCAGTGTTGTAATGAGCCTCTTTCAATCCAATTCGAATCTTCGTCGCCCTATGTTGCACTCTACCAAGAAAATGTACAACATCAGATTTATTACAGACACCAATTCGCCATGGTTTACGGACTTACAGAGTATCACCCGCCGGCTGCCAACCGATAGACCAGCGCTTCGGGTTTTAATATGAATAGTATTAGAATTTAGTAGGGAGATACATCGGTTCCTTCTTTGACTCGCATTTATTAGCAGGACCTGTAAGGGATCTTACAACTCACTTTTTGACCACTTTTAATTCTCTTATCGATTTGAAACTTAGCACACTTTTGCAATTCTGGTGACAATACAAACATATGGTACCATCTAGCTTGTATGACGATGGAGACAGTCTTAGGGACTCCTCAATAAGCCCATCTAGTTTAGGCTCGTTTGACATGTCTCAATGAGACTTGTAACAGAAAAGAGTGATGTTTTCTTTCAAAGAGTAATTCCTAATCTATGAATCCATTCGGCAGCTCGCTGACATTGATTTTTTAACAAATATAGATGAGTATGTCAGTGCTGCAATAAAATATTAAAAAAATCATAATTTCATTAGCATTTTTTTACTGCCACACTGACATACTAATCAGTTGAAAAAGTCATTGACTGGATTTATAGGTTAGGAATTACTCTTTGAAAGAAAACTTCATCACTAGGACAGAAACCAAAGGAAATAATCATGAAGACTGAAAACCCTTATAAATAATGTGCAAACAAGTAATTTTCGTTGCAGTCTTTTGGCTACGTATTGTATGGAGGTAAAAGTGTGTTTTTTTAGTTTCTTAACCACTGGGTAACCACGCACGCCGATCGGCGTTTTTCGTATTATCAGTATTATATTCGTATTTATTCAATCAGCTCTATTTCTCCCTCAACTGTGGTAAAAGCCTGTCATCGAAGCTTGCAATTGAATAAGCCACCGTTATATATTAGTATGCTTGCACACACCTTCTACAAACAAATTTTCGAGGGCTTTGAAAATTTTGCAGGGAATGACTGGCTTCCGATAGGTTAAGGCATTTCTTCACTTACTCATTTAAATGACTACTATATACCCCGAGATCGTATCAATAACATGATATTCAAAAAATCTTCTTTATTTTTCCACCACTTTATTTCGATACGAGTTAAGACTTTCATTTCTATTTCACCTTTTGTAGGTTAAAGCCCTTTTCTGTTTGTGCCCTCTGACTGGACTATTATGAATTATTTAAGATTCCTGGTACCTACTCTTCTTGACACATTTAAAAAGTTTCCCATTCAATTATTTAAATGTTTCAGTAGAAGACTCTCCTTGTCTTTCACGTAGGTACTATTAATGGTGCTCATGACGTACCTGGACCGTCGCTAAGAAAGTCAGACAGGTGTGTCTACAATGTTATTAAAATCCTACTCTTTTTGAGTACTTTTCAGATTAAGCAACAAGGGCCACTCCATCGAGCAAAGGCGGCGCAGGTACGGAAGCGGCTGCATTATACCCGCTCTATACCATATTCAATTGGACTATTTCAGGGCTGTTGCCTCTCCCCGACGATTTTTAATATAGTTTTTAATATACTGCTGGAAAGCCTGACCCAGTTTGACAGGAAGTGGGGCTACCGTTTTAAAACAGACGGCCAATACACCTCGTCGTGCCTCGCTTTTGCCGACGACCTAACTTTCATCACCAGAAGCCCCAAGCAGCTTTCCCTGCTATTACAGAAAGTGGAGCTTTTCTGCGACTGGTCAGGCTGTATAAAAGTGAAGCCCTCCAAATGTTTTTGCCTTGGACTCGCCCGCATGGGCACAAAATTTACATCCTATGACCCCAAATTGGTCTATAAGGGCTCTAATATCTCCCTTATAGACCCAAACAATCATTTCAAATTCCTCGGCAGAAAAATCACCCATCAGGGAAAAGACGTCTCGGGCGATCATGTTATAGAG
The DNA here is from genome assembly GCA_944548615.1 of Micropterix aruncella. Taxonomy (NCBI): domain Eukaryota; kingdom Metazoa; phylum Arthropoda; class Insecta; order Lepidoptera; family Micropterigidae; genus Micropterix; species Micropterix aruncella. The sequence goes on along the minus strand of OX155957.1, from coordinate 5,438,821 downwards.
CATTTCAAAAGTTGCCTGGCGAAAATAGATGCCTTGCTAATTTCTGGCCCTCGTAAGGCCTGGATCTATGACAATTATCTAAGGTCACATTTGTCATGGCCCTTTCTTATTTACGATTTTACCAAAACCCAACTGTCCCGTCTAGATGCGCTGGTGACAGCTAGTTTAAAATCCTGGCTGTCCTTAGCCAAACCAGCTGACACCTCGACTCTCTTCAGGTCCAAACAAAATTTTGGGCTAGCGCTTAAACTGCCCTCTCTGCTCTACGCCAACTCCAGAATAACCAAAAATTCGATTCTGTGCAATTCCAAAGATCCGGCAATATCGAAGCACGTAATAAGTGGCCGTAGTGATTCAAATGATCTACAAGCCCGCGTAGACTTCCACAAAAAGTTCCTTACTGGAATCAGCCAGAATGGCACTGGTCTGGGGTATGGCAGTACAACCACGAGCGACGTGGACTTAGTTCTCGCTGTTATTCGCGAGGTAATTAGTCTCTCAGTGGCTCGTGCCAACAAGGGTTTGACAGTATCCTCCAAACCCCCAATACAGTTTGTGCGGGATGGCTCTAAAGGCAAAAAACATTTAACTACAAAACCTTTCTCAATAATCGAGAAAGCTACAGATTGGATTCTGGAGGTTGATTCGGTCTCTAAGCAGTATAAATTCCCTGAAAGTCTCGGATGCACAGCCCTCCGTCCAGATATAACTCTTTACTCTCTATCTCGGAAGGTGGCTCTTATAGTAGAATTAACTGTTCCATGGGAATCAAATATCCCAAAAGACCACGAGTACAAATTAAATAAATACCATGATCTTGCAAATGCCGTAACCCGGAACGGCTTCACTGTTCACCTTCACGCGGTGGAAGTTGGCGCTCGTGGCCTGCCAGCTAAATCTCTATTTCACCTCTTTAAAGATCTTGGCCTTTCCAGAAAAATAATCAACTCTTTCTTAGAAAAATTATCTAAAACTGCGATTTGCGCATCTCAAATTCTATGGCTTCGAAGGGGGAGTGAATGGGTGGCAAGGTGAACGCTCACATGTGGCAAGACAGCTGTCCTAAACCTACCACAGCCGGTTCGTAAGTCCGGAATCCACTGCTCACCCCCCAGAAGTGTAAAAAAATAGTATTATGATGGGCCCGACTCCGGTCGGTGAATTCCATGGCAGCTCCGTTTGTATTTATTTATATAAACACTGCATATTATCAGAACAACCATATTTATGTTAATTTACATACTTTTAATCTTTGTTCAAACATATAATAACACACATCCTAATTTAATATCAATATTACCCGATAAGCCTCGCCGTTCTCTTCGCTCTGAATTCGTATGCGGCAAATTCAAGGAGTCCTATGGATGAAATAACGTTCTACGTTTGTTTACAATCCGAACAGACAGGAGCCGAGGAAGTTGGTGCATCAATCGGACATGTCGTCCATTCCTTCTTCGTCTTCTAAGTCGTCGCTCATTTCGTCGGGGCTCGTCGCATTCGGGTCGTCCGATTGGCTCAGGCATTTCTCGCAGTTGCATGTGAACAGGTAGTTGGCAGCCAGCATCTACGTAAGAATAGATAGATAGAAAACTCTCATCGCGCATAACTTAAAAATATGTACAGAGACGGAATTTGAAAGCAAATATGAAAGACTAAAAGCAAATATGAAATACATTTGAAAGCGCTTGAAATTGAAAAAGAAATCGAAAGCATTTATGAAAACTCTATCATGCACAACTTAAAAATTATGTTGAAAAGCGGAATTCAAAAACAAACATAAAGGGAATATGAAAGTAATATAGTCAGACAATGAATCAATGAATCTATACCAGAGGTACCCATACTTTCTTGACCCATAGACCCCTTGATGTTTTCCGTAGACCCCCTACCTGAATTTTCCTGAACTTACTAACATTAAAAGGTTTTTAAATCAGAGTCTGATGGAGTACTTTTTAACACCTGGAACTACTGTTCCAGGTGTTAAAAAGTACTCCATCAGTACTCTGATCGCCTACATAGGGTTTTTGGTAATGTGGACAGTTGCAAAAAATGAAAAATATGTACAATTTTTATTTGTTCATTTCTAAGCGTCCACTATCTTGAAGTACGAAGCATTCGGAAAGCCACACATAAGTGCACATGTAGCACTATCTCGCTTGCTCATTCATGTGGCGCGTTTATCCTATTCGTTCGCACGGATACCCATTAAAGCGCAATTTTTTCACATATCTCATTCGTACCTTCCCTCGTTAGTCATGTGCGCTGGCCTCTTCAATCGACTAGTGATGCAATTTGAGTTGAGTGTTGATTTCAACTCAAATTGCGCGACGCGCATTTGTTTATTGCTGTTATTATAATTTTAAAATACTATGCTGTATACAAAATCTGTTTAAGAAGTGATACGACATCAACGGATCGCCTGAATGCTTTGGTGACCTGCCTAGATGGAGTCCATTAACGTGGACCCCCATTTACATCTCGTGCACCCCGATTTTTTTTTTCGCTCACATGGACCCCCTGCGAATCGAAATCGATCCCTGGGGGTCCATATTGACCACGAATCACTGATCTATACTAATAATAAAGCTGAAAAGTTTGTTTTTTTTGTTTAAACGCGCTAATCTCCGGAACTACCAGTCGGATTTGAAACATTCTTTTTGAATTTGATAACCCAATTCTTGAGGAAGGTTATACGCTATTTAACATAACGTTACAGCCCTTAGGAGCTGAGCAAAAAGAATGCTAAGCGAAAACGAAGTAATTGCACGGGCGGGCGATGAGACGGTGTCGGGGGCTGAGGGCAGCCGCCTGACGAGATCCGAGCATTACCGAGATAAAACCGAACTGTGTATGCCTTATCTAGATCAGGTTGCGGCGAAAATTAGTACATACTAATACCACACGAAAAGATGACTCAAAATATTGTCTATGCCGAAGTACCAAATTATTTATAAATAATTCGATTTCATTTAAATTAAACGGCGGGAGAAACCGCAGCGCACAGCTAATACTTATAAAAAACTATCATTTAAACGGGTACAATGTTATGTCGTGAACACTTCCAAAAACTAGGGATATTGACCGTATATGCGATTTTTGCTCAAGAAGCTCTTTGCGAATTCTATTGCAATAAGAGCTCGGCCATACCCCACGAGGAAGTACATCGGCATGACACCAGGAATAAAACCCAGTATCTCCAACCGTTCGTTGCACATACTGCCAAGTTCCAGGCGACTAATCGATACTTAGGCCTCAAACTTTTTAATAAATTGCCTGAAAGATTAAAAGCGATTAAAAACATCGATATTTTCAAGAGATCCATCCGAGTCTATCTGCTTAAAATCAACATGTATGCTCATAACGACTTCTTAAATTATTTTGAAAATACATAGCAGCGTATCTACCCATTTATCTAATACATATTATTTACCGTTAATTGTTTTGTTGTAAACTGTTATGATATAGTCTTTGTTTTCATAAATTGGTAAGTTTAAAGTTATATATTGTATATCATCTCTTGGCTAAATTGAGTAACTAGTTTAACCCCTCAGGCCCCGATTGGCCGATATCGGCCACAACACGATTCAGCGTGACGCCCCCGTTTTAATTTTAATTTAATTTAATTTGTTTGATTTTATTATGTTTTATTATGTTAATATGTTTCATTTTAATTATGGGTACAGTGGTTTGGCAGTAATTTATGTTTTGGTGAGACAGTGTCGTGATTCAATTTTTTAACAATTTTTTACAAAAAAATTTTGGGACAGCAACTTGTCAATCGGCTGAGGGGCCGAGGCCTGAAGGGTTAAGATTAATTAATGTCATTCCTACACAATTGTTATGGTTGTATTGGAACTAAATACTTTTATCTTATCTTATTATAGTCATGGCCCTCGAATTCGGTAAAATCAAGAAAGGGTGGCCTATCAGCATCTCCTTAATATTTTATGGAATTTTACGTCCGCCAGCTGATTATGTAAGTATCGTTGCTGTTTAACCCCTCGAGCCGCGAGATTTCGCGAGCATGTCTTCAAAAGACTATGTATAATTATGGAAATTTTAGATTTATTATGGCGGCTGACCAAAATATTAATTTCTCCCACACTGTTGTTGCATTTTAGAATTGTTGCATATTAGAACTTTAGAATACTAACTTTAGAGTCCGATTGGTCCCAATGAGGCGCAACTGTGCTTTTACGTTTGAGTCCGATCGGCCCCTCTGAGGCTCGAGGGGTTAAGAGACAATCTATTACAGTCAACCTACACATTTGTTTAGTAAGATTGTCAGACAGCATATAAAAAACATTTACTTACAATATTTAGTGCAAACTTAAACTCAAGACTACATAAATTTGACAGTATCTAAAATGAGTTCATCTAATTTTTAATAGATGAGCCTATGAGAACTACACTGATGACAGTTTGACCTTTTGAGAGGGGAGAGAAAGGTAGAGGAGGGAGTGATGGAGGAGGGAAAGAGAGAGAAACAAGAAGTGACGGTGGGGGGAGGGAAAAGAGAGAGAAACAGAATGTCAATGTTTAAGATGATTCATCATTTACCTTTTGCCTGGAGTGGCGAGATCTCTCGAGAGCACACTCATCGAGGTAGCTGATGTAGATTTCATCTCCGGGACTTATGTTCTTGAGGGCCTTCAATTGCAGGGTGTGGTTTCCGAAGGGAAATGCCGGCTGTGCGTTGGGAAGACAGCTGTGGTTGCAGGCACTCTGCAGTTGATAAAGACCGGACCCTTCCGAATTGAGGAAACTTCCCGCTTCTGCCAAGTTAAATGGAATACCCTTAGAAAGTAAGCAAAAATTCCCACGTCAAATCATAGTAAAAAAAATCGGTAGTCACCCCCAAGACTTTCCCGGCAAGTAGATAAGCCCTCCCGCCAACCCCCCCTTTCCCCTTGCAAACCCAGCCTTCCCCGTCCGCCAATTTGTAGTATTTAAATGGTATTTTTCTAAAAATTATATTTTTTCTTAAATATGTCGTATTTTTGTCCAACAAGGCATCTCTGTATTGAATTTCAAGTCTCTCTGCAATATTTTGAGATTGAAGTACGACTAGCGCGCCCTCTGATGGACTGATTTCAACTAAAATCTTTTTAACTCTTCCCATGAACGCATGATGCCTGCAAGTCAAATTTCAGCTCAATCGGATGAAGCGTTTATGCTCTATCGTAGAGGAATACACTCATACAGATACACACTGTTGAGAATTGAGCTAAATGTAAGCAGTGGACGAGGCGCAGGGACGGACGTTCGCTTCCTGTCTAGAAAGCTTCCTGTCTAGAATAAATAATAATAAATTATGGGCGGGCAGCAAATTGCTGTTATGCCCATATCCAAAGTGGAATGTTTTTAGTCTCTGTTACTTTTTCGCTTATATCAGATGATTGCAAAAGTTTGTGCCCGATTTTCATAGATGTCCCCAAGTTACTCTATGGCAGATATTTGGTGTTTATGATTCGTTACTCAAATATCCCAAAAGACCACGAGTACAAATTAAACAAATACCATGACCTCGCAAATGCCGTCACCCGGAACGGCTTCACTGTTCACCTTCACGCGGTGGAAGTAGGCGCTCGTGGCCTGCCAGCTAAATCTTTGTTTCACCTTTTTAAAGATCTTGGTCTCTCCAGGAAAATAATCAACTCCTTTCTAGAAAAATTATCTAAAACCGCGATTTCTGCATCTCAAATTCTATGGCTTCGAAGGGGGAGTGAATGGGTGGTAAGGTGAACGTTCACATGTGGCAAGACAGCTGTCCTAAACCTACCACCGCCGGTCGTAAGTCCGGAATCCACCCTTCACCTCCCAGAAGTGTAATAATTATATATGATGGGCCTGATTTTTGGTCGGTGAATTCCATGGCAGCTCCGTTTGTATTTTATTTACATGCCATGCACTAAAAAGGTGACATAGAACATAGTTCAAATAAATTGTTATGTAAAATGCTACGAAATACTAGTGTCTACTATACTATATTTTTTTTTATTTTTAGATTAATACTTTATTCATTTATTTGTTTGTACATTTAGCCCCATTGTTATCAATGTTATAAGTAACTTGGAAAAATTGAACACCGAAATGCAGCTAATGCTCAGTGCCCACCTAACTAGGACTTAAATGTCCCATATCTAGGCGGGTCAGAGTAAATAACTGAAATAAGTAAAACAACTTACGTAACAATTAGCCTAATTAAAGTAAAAAAAGCTTTTTATTTTTATATTCAATGAATGTACTTAATTAAGATTGAATAATATATCAAAATAAATAAATAACACTATAATACACATCAAAATACGAAATTTGTAAGAATAATACAATGTAGGTAATACAATATGGCAAATACACATATACGTAAATACGATTTTAACCCGTTGAGTATGAGTCAACCAAATCTGGTCGCGAAACAATTATCCGTTGAGTACGAGTCGACCAAATCTGGTTGCGCGTTTTTTTCATTTCTTTGACGTTCTCATATTTATTCATAATTATCTAATTGTTTTACAAAATGATATTTCAATATTCTATATTCGAAATTTCAATGCAATCATTGTGCAGTTGTTCTTTTTATGATTGGTGTAGTAGTTTCGTAGTTATAGTACTTTAAGATCGATGTCGCCGAAAATCCTGCAAAAGAGACAGATGCAACCATGAAAATACCCATTTACTCCAAGGGTTAATAAATAATAAATGCTATATGGTATAAACATATTTATAATTAATTAAAATATATAAATACAATTTTAAAAGCAGTGCTTAAAAATATATGAAATAATATAAATAAAAATATGATACTGTTAATATATGCATAATAATTTATATAAATATAGAATATTATTTTTAAATATAATATTACGTCTGCAATAAACTGCCCGGGTGCCGCAATGGCGCCGCTCGAGTGCAAAAGGGTTAAAAATATACAAATAAGGTATGGAATCATTATTTACTCGTTTAACAAAGTCAATCAAACAAATTTTTAAATTAAACCAGTTAAATTTATTATGTCAGGATTACATAATAATATAAGCAGAGAAAAAACGACACTAAATGACTCGTAATATAAAATCGAAGACTATCGCGGTTGTTTGACATTATAAATAGGATAGAAAACGAATTTACCGCGTGAAATTTGTAGGACCCGACGTTTCGGTGACGTTGCAGCCGCCGTTGTCTAGGGTAGACAACGGCGGCTGCAACGTCACCGAAACGTCGGGTCCTACAAATTTCACGCGGTAAATTCGTTTTCTATCCTATTTATAACTAAATGACTCTTCGGATGACCGGTTACTCAGATAAGTAGTGTTTGGATAATCGGTGTTCTAATGTATGTGAATAAATGAAAAAAAAAAGGCATATTCTAAGGCTAAAAGTCCTAAACCTATACGTACCAGCTTCCACCTGATCATAAAGGAAATCAATAACGTTATCGAGCTTGGCCTTCTGAAACTCATTCAGCGGAAGATCACTGACATTGTGCACCCACTGCGCCAACGGACTTGAGCCAATGCCCTGCGCATTCGTGCCTATCAGCGCCATCAGCGTGCAAAATCCCTCAGGAGTGAGGAACTGAAACATAAAGGAATATTATTTGAAATTCATAGGTACTCAAGTTCACACATCTTAATATATAAAAAATCAGCCTATGTATGTTTGTGCTCGCAAAACACGAAAGTAGTCGATCGATCAAATTGAAATTTTGACACAACGCTGCATTCAACTATGAGCATGTTTTGATAGTAAAATGAAATTTTGACACAATGCTGCATTCAAATATGATCGTGTTTTGATAGTAAAATAAAATTTTGACACAAGGCTGCATTCAAATATGAGGTGTTTTGATAGTAAAATTAAATTTTGACACAACATTGCATTCGAATACAATCGACGAAAGTCTTCTCGCAATGGGAAATCTTCGGCGCGCTTTGACATCGGTGCCTTTCCCATTCATTTCTATCCCATCGCATCTCTACCAACAATCGATTACTTGTTCATAGGGTTTCTTTTTTATTTATCCAATTACGGATGCAAATCATTCTTTTTTTTCGCTAATAGTTTCTTAAACAATTTGGTTGCAAGCATTAGGATTATTACGTTGACCTATGCTAATGGAACTGATGGAATTAACTTTTGGCCTAGAGCCTGCGTTTAACCCTTTAAGAAACATAGAACATATGTGTCCCATAACTTCAAAATAATTTTATAAATTATCACATACGAATAATTTATAAATTATATTTATATCTGTTATTGAGACAATAGCATTTTAATATAAGAAAATAAATGATGGTTTAAAATATACCCTTTTTTTAAATATCGCAAATGACAAACAGACTCTGATGATTTTAACCCTTGGAGTAAATGGGTATTTTCATGGATGCATCTGTCTCTTTTGCAGGATTTTCGGCGACATCGACTTAAAGTACTATAACTACGAAACTACTACACTAATCATAAAAAGAACAACTGCACAATGATTGCATTGAAATTTCGAATATAGAATATTGAAATATCATTTTGTAAAACAATTAGATAATTATGAATAAATATGAGAACGTCAAAGAAGTGAAAAAAACGCGCGACCAGATTTGGTCGACTCGTACTCAACGGATAATTGTTTCGCGACCAGATTTGGTTGACTCATACTCAACGGGTTAAATAAATAAATAAAATATTTATGCTGACTTCTTCAATTAGATTTTTTTAGTAGGTACATATGATTTCTGAGTAAAATAATAAAATAATAAAATTAGGGAAAAAGTTGCAACTTTGCATCTTTATGGACCACAGGGAATTTTAAGTCATGTCAATTTAAGTATACAAAATCTATTGAACCAATTTTCACAAAACTTGAAATACATGTTATTTACATTGCCATTTAGAAGTTTTATGTATCCTAAACTTCCATACTCTATTGCAAAGCTTATGGTCCTCAAAGGGTGTGTCAATTGTTTGCTATGACCACACTTATTCAAGAGTATGCTTAAAATAAGTATGCCTAACACAAGCAAATGTGTACAGTTGAAGAGAATGCTAGTTTTAAACAAACTCGCCAAGCATGCTTTTTAATGAGCTTGTGTGTCCAGTACCCTTAACCCGTTGAGTATGAGTCAACCAAATCTGGTCGCGAAACAATTATCCGTTGAGTATGTAGTCGACCAAATCTGGTCGCGCGTTTTTTTCACTTCTTTGACGTTCTCATATTTATTCATAATTATCTAATTGTTTTACAAAATGATATTTCAATATTCTATATTCGAAATTTCAATGCAATCATTGTGCATGCAATCTTTTTATGATTGGTGTAGTAGTTTCGTAGTTATAGTACTTTAAGTCGATGTCGCCGAAAATCCTGCAAAAGAGACAGATGCATCCATGAAAATACCCATTTACTCCAAGGGTTAATGGCCCGTAAGGGCTACCCATTACTCCAAGGTTAAAATGGCCATTTACTCCAAGGTTAAAATGGCCCGTAAGGGCTCAGACACACCGGCATACGGACCCGAACCTATCGTGCCCCTACCCTACTCGCACATAAACAACCAACTTGACAACCACTGCAAACAACTACATCAAACACACTGGAAAGAGATAGACACCTGCAGACAAACCAAAGAAATAGTAGTGGAATACAACCACAAACTTACCAAAACACTTCTAAGGACAAAAAGGCCCCAACTACGCAAACTAGTGGGACTGATAACAGGACACAACACACTAAACAAACACCTCTTCAACATGGGCGGAACAAATAGCCCTATGTGCAGAGCATGCATGGAGGCGGAAGAAACCACAAAACACATTCTGCTAGATTGTAAACAGGTAGAAGTATACAGGACAAAACACCTTGGGACCCCAGGCACCCTGCGCGAGGCGGCAGGAAACCTGAAAGCCCTGCTGGCTTTCGTCGAGGAGCTGGGGTGGGTGGAATAGCGCTATCCCCGTTACACGCAAAATAGGCACACTGGATGACGACTTGCGGAGGAACGCCCAGTACAACTAACAAGGGTTAATGAAAAGCATTATGAATAGAGAATGACATCATCTCGTATTCAATATTTTCTCTATTGATTCAAAAATTACCCCTATGGGGTGACGAGAGCAAGTAAATAAGTAACCTCTTGAACATGCTCTGAAGTCAGAGCGGCGGCGGTCATTGTCCGCAGCGTTTCGAGCTGCACGGCGAATTCCTTCCCGAGTAGTTTGTGCACCAGCTGAGTATCTTCGCTTATTGTACGATGGTAGAATTGCTTCAGTAGTGCTACTGTCGTCGGCGGGTTGGGACTTTGGATTATCAACGCCAGAATACGGACGGTCAGCATGATGCTCGTCGCTTCAGGTGGGTAGTGGATCTGTCTGAACAAAAAATTAAATTAAATTAAAGTGACGGGAATCGCAAGTTTGAAGCAGGTTGAAATAGGCAGATACAAGGTAAGCAAATTGATATACAGGGTTTTTATTGTTGAGCACCAGACAAATAGGTGATTCTACAAATAAAAAATGTTTCAATTCAGACTTTTCATTAAAAAAAATGTTTTTTTTTGAAAAGTCAAGTGTGTGTTTTGTGTACAGCCATTTTTCTCCATTACGACTCACTGCCATCCAGTCATAGTTGTGGTAGTGATAGACAGGTGGGATCGTAGACAGAGACCTTTCCAGGTTTGTCCCTCTTCAAGAAGGCTACCAAATGGGTGTTAAACTATGATCCAAAATGACAAACAGGTCATATAGCCCAATCTGCATGGAACAGTTAGCTGCTGGTAAGAAGACACAGTGGAATTCAGGGAAACGAGGAAGCAGATGGACTGGCAAGAAGGGGCTTAACCCTTCAGGCCTCGGCCCCTCAGCCGATTGACAAGTTGATGTCCCAAAAAAAATTAGTAAAAATTAGTAAAAAAATTTCATTATGACACTGTCTCACCAAAACATTCATTACTGCCAAACCACTGTACCCATAATTAAAATAAAACATATTAACATTATAAAACATAATAAAATAAAACAAATTAAATTAAAACGGAGCCATCACGCTGAATCGTTTTGTGGCCGATATCGGCCAATTGGGGCTCTAGGGGTTAAAGGAAATTGCAATCAAATCTGAGCCTATACTGTCGCTGGCAAAGGGGTATGCGAGAACGGCTTTGCGCAAAAAGACTAGAGGATGGGTGAAGGACAGATGGAGAAATGCAAAATTCGAGCATTGCAGCAGGGAGAGAGCTGATCATATGTTTGTTTCTACGTCATTGTGAAATTTCACAATGGGCGGGTTTATTATAATATGATAATCACACTCCACTATTAGGTGTTTATATGTAAGTGTGCAAGTAACATGTGTATAGGTGTGGGTCTTGTTATTGCATTTAATTATCCTAATGGAAAATGATGACCCAGCCGGGAATCAAACCCAGAACCTTACAATATAAGATCAGGCGAACCACTATGCCACAGGACCGTGTAGTGGGCATGGGCATGCTCACTGGGCATTGTAGGCTTAACAGACACCTGCACTTGTGAATAATGCTGGACAACTTGCCTCTTTCACGACGCCCAGCATTATTCACAAAAGAAAGGAAATTATTTGGAAGCAGAAATACGCGAGACCCGATCTTTGTGGATTCTGCAAATAGCCCCTAGCGAGAGCTGGCTGCAGGACCAGTAGGCCAGAAAGTATACTTGGGGTAATGTACAAAGGCTCCACATGGAGATCTAAGGGCGGGTGTCAGACCACTGATAACCAACCCGAAACTTAATAATAATAATAATAATAAACTCTTTAATTGTACAAAAAATAAAATACAAAAAAGCGAGCTTCTTGCCACATGGCAATATCTTGCAACTAACCTAATCACAGTGCAGTGGTACATGAGAGCATTGTGGAAATAAAGATTATTAACAAATAAGTTTGTCTGCATAGTTAGTTAGTTAGTTTATCTGGGCTTTTTCCCACACTTGGCCTCTTGATTGGGCCGTTGTGCGTGGCTCATGTTTCTATTTATGTTATGTTACTCCAGCCAACCCAGGCTGTTCCAGAAGGTTAGCAGCCTGTTTGGGTTGCTACAGGCCTCCGGGACAGATGCTGGAGATTGTAGTATTTTTGTCCGTTGCTCTGCCACTCTCCTGCATTCCATGAGCACATGCTGTGGTGTTTCTTCTTCCTCCATGCATCCTCTGCATAGAGGGCTGTCTGCCACACCTATGGTAAACAGGCGTTTGTTTAGGGGACAGTGGCCTGTCATAGTACCTATGACTTTACGGATTTTGTCCCTTTTTAATCTGGTGGGGTTGCCGGGAAGTTTTTTAGACGCTTCCGGAACCGCGTTCTTTGTTTACCTGCATCCTGCGTTTTTTTTCCATTCTGTAAGGTGGGTTTTATCGGTGTTCCTGCGTAGCCATGTTTTTATTGGCCTGGGGTATGGGCATCAAGGGTTCGTCTGCATAAAATGCAAACTACTATATTTAAAACTAACAATGCCCAAGGAGATTAAATTGTAATGAGAGAGAAAGGGAGGAACTGGTTACTTCTTAGAAAAGTAGTACATAAGATTTGCATATTTGCTGGGAGATCGTTCCTGTCTTAAACCATCGTCACAGAAAGAAAAACCAGTATTATGCCAAGGAATTTTAAGTAAATTGTCAGAGGCTGACCTAAGTATGAGACTGTGGGAACGTAAAGGTTCGAAAACATTGTGGAGATAGGATGGTGCTGATCGGGAGAGTACACGATAGAGGAGAACAAGCATATGAACATTTCTCCTTCGGCGTGCTGGCAACCATTTTAACTGTGCCTTATATTTGGACACAAGATCATATTTACGTAGACCTATGGATACATACATAGGCTGTGGAAGAATCGGGGTATAAGTCAGCGGACTTAGGTCAGGCTGGTTCGAGCTCTGGTTTTATCGATCTTTCTCTATGCATCGGAGACATGGACCCTGAAGGCTCGGATACGCACCAAAATCAATAAAATAAATACAAACGGAGCTGCCATGGAATTCACCGACCGGAGTCGGGCCCATCATAATACTATTTTTTTTACACTTCTGGGGGGTGAGCAGTGGATTCCGGACTTACGAACCGGCTGTGGTAGGTTTAGGACAGCTGTCTTGCCACATGTGAGCGTTCACCTTGCCACCCATTCACTCCCCCTTCGAAGCCATAGAATTTGAGATGCGCAAATCGCAGTTTTAGATAATTTTTCTAAGAAAGAGTTGATTATTTTTCTGGAAAGGCCAAGATCTTTAAAGAGGTGAAATAGAGATTTAGCTGGCAGGCCACGAGCGCCAACTTCCACCGCGTGAAGGTGAACAGTGAAGCCGTTCCGGGTTACGGCATTTGCAAGATCATGGTATTTATTTAATTTGTACTCGTGGTCTTTTGGGATATTTGATTCCCATGGAACAGTTAATTCTACAATAAGAGCCACCTTCCGAGATAGAGAGTAAAGAGTTATATCTGGACGGAGGGCTGTGCATCCGAGACTTTCAGGGAATTTATACTGCTTAGAGACCGAATCAACCTCCAGAATCCAATCTGTAGCTTTCTCGATTATTGAGAAAGGTTTTGTAGTTAAATGTTTTTTGCCTTTAGAGCCATCCCGCACAAACTGTATTGGGGGTTTGGAGGATACTGTCAAACCCTTGTTGGCACGAGCCACTGAGAGACTAATTACCTCGCGAATAACAGCGAGAACTTTGTCATGGCGGTAAGTGTACCGTCCTTGATCTAAGGCCACCTTGCAGCCAGCTAGAATGTGTCTAGCTGTGCAAGGGGTATTGCTACAGAGGGGACAAGAACTATCCTCGGCAAAGCTCCAACGAGCGAGGTTACTGGGGTCTGGAAGTGTATGCTGAAAGGCATTCAAATAAAATTTCAGCATCTCTGGCGTCCAGTCATAGAGCATTACCTTCCAGTGCATTGGAGGCGGAATGCAAAAGTCACCAATTGTTGTCCAATCATTCTGGCATTGAAGGCCAATAGCATGAGCCATACTCTTGCTGTCGTAATCTCCCCGCAAAAGAGACTTCTTCAAGTCCACGTCGCTCGTGGTTGTACTGCCATACCCCAGACCAGTGCCATTCTGGCTGATTCCAGTAAGGAACCTTTTGTGGAAGTCTACGCGGGCTTGTAGTTCATTTGAATCACTACAGCCACTTATTACGTGCTTCGATATTGCCGGATCTTTGGAATTGCACAGAATCGAATTTTTGGTTATTCTGGAGTTGGCGTAGAGCAGAGAGGGCAGTTTAAGCGCTAGCCCAAAATTTTGTTTGGACCTGAAGAGAGTCGAGGGGTCAGCTGGTTTGGCTAAGGACAGCCAGGATTTTAAACTAGCTGTCACCAGTGCATCTAGACGGGACAGTTGGGTTTTGGTAAAATCGTAAATAAGAAAGGGCCATGACAAATGTGACGTTAGATAATTGTCATAGATCCAGGCCTTACGAGGGCCAGAAATTAGCAAGGCATCTATTTTCGCCAGGCAACTTTTGAAATGCTCTATAACATGATCGCCCGAGACGTCTTTTCCCTGATGGGTGATTTTTCTGCCGAGGAATTTGAAATGATTGTTTGGGTCTATAAGGGAGATATTAGAGCCCTTATAGACCAATTTGGGGTCATAGGATGTAAACTTTGTGCCCATGCGGGCGAGTCCAAGGCAAAAACATTTGGAGGGCTTCACTTTTATACAGCCTGACCAGTCGCAGAAAAGCTCCACTTTCTGTAATAGCAGGAGATGTGGTGTTGGCGTAAAATGCTAGGAATCCCATGGACAGCACGCCGCACTAACAAATCTGTCCTGGAAGAACTCGGCATCCAAGTGAGACTCTCCACCGCATGAGAAGGGTCCTGCAGTTCTTCGGTCATGTTGCCAGGAGAAACCCAGAGAATCTGGAGAAAATGCTTTCCGGGGGTCAAGTGGAGGGAAGAAGAAGCAGAGGCAGATCACCGGCCGATGGAACGACCTCATCAAAGAAGTTACAAAAGGGTCAATACAATCTGCGATCCGCCATGCAGAAGACAGGTCGAAGTGGAGGAGCCTCGTAGGCAAACTGTTGTTTAGTGGCCACGATCCTCAGTAATGAGGGAACGACGGAGAAGACGGATACATTTAAAAGTAAAACAATTATGGGATTAATTTCAAATCAGGGGAGACATTAAAGATATTCAGCATACTCACTTCCATGCTTCTATCAACTGCTCCAGCGGATGACTTTTATCGTTCTTATCGTGGCAAATAACTCGATGGTAGAGATTTAGGGCGTAGTCTTTGCACTGCTGGCAGCAATATGGTGTTCCGCAGCTTTCGCAGGACACTATATTGTCCACTTTTGTAACACAGCATTCCGGATAGGGCAGTTCTAGAGCGGGATTGGCTGACAGTCTCCTCACGTTTTGCTGTGCCGTCTCCAAAGGCCTGCGGTAATTAAAAATGAGTATTACTTAGAAGGGCTGACGTTAGATAAAGGAATTGTACAACATAATCGTCGCAGTTAGTCTAACCAATTAAATATTTTAATAATTTTATTTTACGTCATAATCATGAAAGAATACAATAAAAAAAATGTTGTGTCACCCTAAGACTTACCAGTCAAGCAGAAAAGCCCCCCCCCCCCATGTGATAGTGATTGTAACAAGTGATTATGATCAAAAATGTAATATATTTGTAGTATTTCCGTGGTAATAAAATGACTATGTTCCAATGTGGTATTTTCTTAAATATGATGGAATTTAAAAACTATTTGTGTTGCTTGTATTAGAGATATTCCAATAAAATGTTGATATTCCAAAAAAATGATATTCCACAAAATTACTACTTTTATGTATATGTATAGATGTAAAACATAAGGATATGTATATGTATAAATGTATATATGTGAGGATGTATATGTATTTAATATTATTATGTATATTATGTTACTAAAATATGCTAAATATATGTAATATTTGTGTAACTATAGAGCTACCACACAAAGCAATGCTACATTATGTTACACTTACCAACTAAAAAAAAAAAGGAAAAAAGAATACATAAAAGTCTACCTTAGTATAGGCATCACTCCAGCAAGGTAGATTTAATTCCTATTAATCTAGTAATTTAAATGTGTGTGAAATATTAATAAATAAATAAATAAAGAAAATGTATTTCACAATGTGGTTTCGGCCTAACGACACATCAGTGTACCGAATTTCAAGTCTCTAACTCCAATATTTCAAGATTGAAGTATGACTCTGGTGGACTCTTTTCAACTACAATCTTTTCAACTCTTGCCATGATCATTGACATGTCTTTTCAACTCTTGCATGACTCATGCCATGCCCAAAAAATTGTTCGACTCGACAAAAAATACAAATATGGTAATGTGCAGCGTCCCTTATAGACTAGACGATAATCGTAACAATTACGATATTTACGACATTAATACGAATATAAATTTAATTGCGCTGTCAAACAAAGATGTAACTTTTGTGCCACTAGCAGATAGTCTGGAGGAAATCGACTATGTTGTGAGAGGGTCGCACCTTAACTTAAGAGGAAAAAGAAAATTTACAGCAAATATTAAAGACGCAATCCTAAATGATATTATGAACAAACAGCCGCCAAAAAACGGACCAGGACCACCGACGCCCCAAGGAAAAAGATAACGGATTCTGAAGCTTCTTTCCTCAAAGTGATACACCAAAATATGCAAGGTTTAAGAAATAAAACTCTGGACGCTAGCCTGGAACTGGAAAACCGAAAGGCAAACATATTTTGTGTTAGTGAATCGTGGTTTAATGAAAATGAACAAAATACTATTACTATATCTGGATTCACATTAGCGAGTTGTTTTACGAGAATCAACCATATTAGGGGCGGATCTGCCATATTTGTAAGATCAGGTGTATCATTTAAAGTTCGTGATGATATTTGCAAACTGTCTGTTGAAACGATAATAGAAATTAGTTGTGTACAACTCCCTGAGTTCTCAGCTTACATTCTCTGCTTCTATAGAAGCCCGCACGCAGATTTTCAAGCATTTATTAATATTTTAGAATCAGCATTAGATAAACTAGACAGTACTTCTACCATAATATTATGTGGGGATTTTAATACTAACTTTGCTGAGAAATGTAATCAGGGCGATGCTTTAATGGATGTTTGTCTGTCTTATGATCTGATCAAAACCATCAATTTCCCAACAAGGACAACAGCCAGCAGTAGTAAATGTATTGATAATATTTTCACTAACTCAGAAGATTTTTCCGTTACCACAGCTTACTGCGGACTGTCAGATCATAGCGGACAAATGATCACTCTAAAGTGTCACAATATTAAAAAAAATGCTGTACGCACTTATTATAATAGAAATGTAACAAAAAAGAGCCTTGACGACTTTCAGGCAGCCTTGATTAAAAATAATTTCGTCGTATCTACAGACAACTCACACCGAGCATACCATGACTTTTTAAAATGGTATCTGTCAGCGCTCGATAGCTCAATTCCTATGAGGCAGTCAACTCGAAAGCAATCAAAAAGTTTTAACGATTGGGCAACACCGGGAATTAAGATATCCAGAGCGCGGATGTTTCATTTAAATGAAATTCAAAAAGAAACAAATGACAGCTTTGTCCTTGATTATATTAAATTCTATAAAAAAACATACAAAAAAATTGTTTGGGTTGCCAAGCAAAAATACTTAAAAAATAGTATTGATAATTCTAATAACAAAATTAGGGCAGCCTGGAATATCATCAAGAAAGAATGTGGCCGCAGTATGCCAGTAAATAACGGATTGCATCTCACAGTAGATGGTGAGCATATAGACGATGCGGGAACAGTCGCAGAACACTTTAATGATTATTTTGTTAATGTACCTAGAAATTTAAGTAATTTAAATACAGCACACTGCACAGCTTCAAGCTTACTTTATAGCTACTGCAATAGAAACCCAATATCATTAGGGTTTTCTCCTACCACTTCCGAGGAAATAGTCAAAGTTGCCAAAGATATAAAATGTAAAAATTCAACTGATCTGTGGAATATCTCCACAAAAATCCTTAAGAGTTCTGTCACTAGCATCGCAGACGAATTGTCGGTTATTTTTAATCATTGTTTGGAATATGGATTCTTTCCCACGGAATTGAAACTGGCAAAAGTGATACCCATTTACAAAAAGGGATGTTGTGACAACATGACTAATTATCGCCCTATATCGCTTTTGCCAGTTTTTAGCAAGATTCTTGAAAAAATTATTCTCACGAGATTGACCAATTTCTTTTCAGAAAATAATATTCTCAGCATTAAGCAATTTGGTTTCCAAAAAAATCTTTCAACCCAAGATGCCATTGCTAATCTCATAAAGAAAACACTACTAAGCCTTGACAATAGCAAAAAAACAGTTGGCATTTTCTGTGATCTCTCTAAGGCTTTTGATTGTGTAGAACATTCAGTTCTACTAGAGAAACTAGAACACTACGGGATTAGGAATAGGGAACTAGCGCTCATACAGTCCTACTTACAAGGTCGTACCCAGATTACGCAAGTGGGAAGTAGCAAAAGTACCCCACAAAGTATCTCCAAAGGTGTCCCTCAAGGCTCTATACTTGGCCCCTTTCTTTTTCTTGTTTATATAAACGACATCCCTGATTGCATTAGGTCAGTGGATGATGAGATTATCCTATTCGCCGATGACACATCCCTTCTTTTTAGCGATAAAAATAGAGACGAGCTTGAAATAAGGATTAATGAAACGATAAATAGACTTGCTGTCTGGCTCCAAGTTAATAAACTCTCGTTGAATGTTTCAAAATCTAAAACAGTGTGTTTTTCTTTACGGCCGTCCGACTCTAATAATATAGCCTTATTCTTTGGAACAGACGAATTGGAAAATGTCTCTTCTACTAAATTTCTAGGTTTGCAGATCGACCAAAAATTGCAATGGTCCGATCACTTAGAAGAGCTTAGTAAAAAGCTGTGTAGGGCTGTTTACGCAATAAAAAAGATTAGAAATTTATGCGGCTTTGAGGCTGCTAAATCTGTATATTTTGCTTATTTTCATTCTTTGATGACATATGGTCTAATGTTTTGGGGAATGGCAGCAAATTCGAAGAGGATTCTTATCCTTCAGAAAAGGGCTTTACGCAGTCTTTACAGAGCTTCTCCAAGAACTTCGTGTAAGCCGTTTTTCATCAAGTCGGGAATCATGACGATGTACTCGTGCTATATCCAACAAAATATTATGTTCGCTCGTAAGCACATATCGGATGTCCCGGCGAATAGCGATTTCCATCAACACAATACAAGAAATAAATTTGATCTACATCTAAATCGGCACAGGCTTAGTAAAGTGCGCAACAGTTTCCTTCATCAAAGCCTGTGTTATTATAACAAGGTCCCAACACATATCAGAAGTCTTGGAGAGAACCAATTTAAAAAAGTCTTATTTAATGGCCTAGTCAAGAATCCTGTATATGACTTAAGAGATTTGGATAATGCTGATTTCTTATTCCAGAGCATCCTAATGTAAAATAACGGATAATTCATGATAATCAACTTTGCCAAAGAACGTAATTTTTATTTTTATTTTTATCGACGACGGCTGTATTGCTAGATTTGACAATTAACTTAAATTTAGATATTTTTAATATACCCTCATCTATTTTCTTGACCATCATATTATTGCCTTGATAATTATGACTACAGATATTGAGCTCTTTTTTTGATCAGCAATTCTGATTATTAGATTATTTTCTATTTATCAATGGTTTTCAAACCAATTATAATTTACTAAAATTAATTTATATTGCCACAACTATATAATGATAGTTAATATTCTTTAATTAATTACATTATTTAAAATTTTAGAGACAAAGACGCATCCAAGTGTAGGAAAGCCTACCTACTGGAGCAGAAATAAATTGAAATTGAAATTGAAATTGATCAAATGATGCCTGCATGCCGTTTGAGCGGTTTCGCGGAGGAATACACACAGAGACACACAGATAGACTCACAGACAGACTTCAACCTGAAAATGGTCTTAATCATCTGGGGAGGGGGGTATATGAACAAGTTTTTATACATAAAAATTTGTTCATTTGATTTATTTTTTTAGTGTATTCTAGAGTCCGTCTCTCAACAGACGACCGAAACAGACAATTCCTCGAAGTGTGTCATCAAGTGCAAACCGTCATCATGCCGCCACGTCGAGCTCCTATGAAAAAAAATTGGATAAATGGAATAGAATGGGTTATATCAGAACGCTACGAATTTAGTCACATGAAAATGATCAGAATTTTAGATGACAAAGATTTTCATATACCTGCGATTGAACTGCGAAACCTTTGAGTATTATTAAATTTAGTTAAACCTCTCATCACAAAAAGCGATACAGTTATGAGATAAGCTGTTTCTGTGCAACAATGACTTAATGCTAGGTTGAAGTATCTTGCATCAGGAAGAGAATTTAGAGAACTGAAGTAGAAGTATATCGTCACAATCACTCTTTCAAATAATACCGCTATTTGACCATTTTCAAAAAATACCAATATTCTTGGTGTTTCCAACACGACGTAGCGGTCCATATCTGATGTGCGAACCGTCGGACCGCCGCAGACACAATTAATAATTATTATTGTCACCGGACTACTCTACAGATGGACAGATATGGGCGGACAAATACGAACCAAATCCGTGGTCCGGTCTTACTGAATCCAAGCTCATGTATGCAATACACAATCCAAAGAGGATATGCAATACTGCAACAGCTCCAGGGTCGGCTGTATGTACCCGGTGGTGTGCGGCGTTGGCGGGCGCTCTGTATCTATACGATCATCACCAAAATATGAAATTTCGTGGAAAAATTTCTTTCTCACCTCATGCAATAATCACATGCCAGATATTTGTACGTCTCGTTCCACGTGAACTGACACGAAATCAGGGGAGTCTCCTCCAAGATAGTATCGCCTTCGTTGAAATGCTTCGTGGCGAACAGGCCTTTTCCCTTCGCGCCGTACGTCGTTCTCACTTCGAAACCCGCCATGGCGAAAAACCGATTTCTAACAGAAATATTAATATATTACTGCGAAAACACGACAATACTAATCAAGAAACATCGAACGAAGTAAAAATAATCGATACAACGGAAATGCGACGATTTTAGCACTGGAAGCGAAAAGCAGACGCGCGAAAACGAGTGACAGTTGTCGCTGCGTCGGTTTGTTTTGGAGGTTAGGTTCTTCTTCTTTTGGCGTCCTTCAAACAGGAGGCCACTGGAGGAGGCAAGCGAACTATGCAATGCGAAAGGGGGATGTGCGCAAAACTTTTTATAGATGGCGCCAGCGTCGAATTGGTCCCCCAATCGTACGGACTGTGGTACGGACCAATCGCCACTAGAGCAAGAAACGGCAGTGAGATTTGTAGCGGGCGCGGTAAAATATGTTTTGAACTACAAATAATATTATCTTGGTCGAAGGATATTTAAAAGAATAAAAATTATTTTGGGAATTATTGCAGTATAGGAACCTTTCTCAAAAATCAAAAATAAAGAAATACTACTAGATTCGATCATTGTAATGTTAAATGTGAAAGAAAAAAGCTTCAGACACGTAAAATTTCGAGACAAAAAGAAAACAAATTTACATTAAAAAAAAAAGTTTTTCAACTTAGTTTTTAAGATTGTTTTTAAAACATTTAACCTACCGCCAAATATGCGTTTATGTATCATTTAAAAAAAAACCAACAACCTACCGATGTATGGGTTTGACGCTTCGATGAATGCTTGTATCTCGCTTATTTATTAACACCGAATAAAGATTATTACAGATTCGGAATCAGCGTGGTCAATATAGTCGGGTAATGTTAAAAAGTCAACAATGTAGAACAGGTTCCTATACTGCAATAATACCTTATTTTGATCCTATAAGTTTCTCTCAAACGAGAGCTGGTCGATATCCTGAACGTCAGGCAGTGGACTGTATTTAATTTGGGTGTGGTGGGCGCTGAACAGCCACGGTGGAAATCCTGATCTTCTCTGGCTGCTTCGCTGATGGGTAGCTAGCCAGACGCTGGTGCTGATCCCGATGAAACAAACTCCCGAAAATGCACGGCACTTCCACAAGTTATTTTTATGTATTTTTTCTATTCCGGATAGACGAGTATTTCACGACAAGTTAACCATTCGTCAAACTATTGAGTGTGCAGTAGGTATCATACATACAAAATTAGTATACAGTGTATAAAAATAGAGTTGAGAGACTCCAGAAGTACTTCATGAGACATCTTGATTTCAAATCGTTTCAAACCTCCGAAAGTTACTAAGAGAGACTTAACCGTCATAACATGGACTCACTCGAGGATAGGCGCCTCTAATATGATATACGTTTTCTGTACAATATTATTAATGATAAAATAGACAGTCCCTATTCTGTTGGCAGAATTTCCTACCGAATCCCAAATAATAAGACAAGGGCTCACGACTTATTTTATCTACCGAGAGTCAATACCAATTATGGTCAAAATATGTATTTTTATAGAGCACTTTGATGATATAACCTAAATTTTCAATATTTGGATATTTTTAATTTATCTTCAAATACTTTCTTCGAACAAATTAGAAATACGATAAACAGCCTTAGGGTTTAATTGGTATTTCTTAGGTACGCAGGCTGTGCCACAGCCTGCGTCCGTTAGGTACGCAGGCTGTGGTATTGTTTACTACACTATAACAATGCTTTCTAGCCAGTATAATATTTTCTATAAAAGTTCATATGTATATTAACATCATAAATATATTGTGATTTATATTATGTATTTATATTAACTATAATTTTACATTTTATTATTACCTTGTCGTATTATTTACATTAATTTATTATTTGTGCACGTGTATGTATCTATATATGTATGTATGTTATATATCATCATATATCTTAAATACATCTACATAACTCATAATGTGGCTTTCCTATCCCTTTCCCCTTATTTAAACCTGCATTTTTTTTCAAAGCTCGTTGCACTGTAACAATAGATTTAGTTTAATTGTGAAAACTTTTAATTGGCCTTAGATTTGTATAATATGTGTTAGCATTAAGTTTAAAACGCTGTAAGTTTTCCGAAAAATAAAATTAAATTACTTACCGGCTAAATGCAACCCTTGCAACGCAGTCTAGCGGTCACTAAGTTAGCGCGAAACTGCGAGTGTATAGGTAAGTAGTATAATATTTTTTGTTTCAAAAACATTACATACCTACTTTGAATGATTTTTTAGGAAATAAATACTTCATGCAATTGTTACAATTTTGGAACAAGTGTTAATACGATAGAGCATGATCACAGTGAAGATACCAAACGGAGGCTTACATCCAAGTAAACTATGTTTTAATCAGGTATACAGGATGAGTTTTTAATTAGTGACACCATTTAGTGGTGAATCAATACAACATAATAAGCAATTTTTGATAAAAAAATTGGGAGAAAACAAAAAAAGACGAAAATGATCACAGTCGAGTCCTACTGTGCAGAACTGGACGAAATGCATACAAAATTGCGTTTAAAACGGCCTCACTGGTGAATAGGCATAGACCAATACTGTTGCATGATACAAAAACTACAGGAGTTGCAGTATAAAGTTTTGACTCATCCTCCATACTTGCCAGAACTGTTACCAACAAAAAAAAAAAAAATTCTAAGTGTCAACATATTTTAAAATTTTCTCACCTCTAAATAATAATTAAATAATAAATTTATAAGAATATAGTGAATTCTAAAGTCTGGATTCACTCGCGGTTAACACGGGACGCGTCCCGAAGGATCTTATCGGTCTGAGCTGTTCACTTTAAATATTCGACCATCGAAAACAAGCGAGCTGTCGTTACTGGCTGGGGGCAGATCGACTTTGCTGAAGATACATCGGACGACTTACTGAAGGTGGTGGTGGATTTGATTGTCCAGCCGACCTGTCGAAGACTATATGCAAAGACTCTCTGAAAGAGGTTACCGCAAGGTATAACGGACGATCAATTGTGCGCTGGAAGCTTAGAAGGAGGACGAGACTCTTGTGGAGGCGATAGTGGTGGACCTCTGCAAGTGACGATAGCTGACAACCAATGCCTCTTCAACATAATCGCCGTTACCAGTATTGGAAAGAGCCCTTGCGGAAGTGCCAAGGGACCTGGCATATACACTGCCGTGAAGAGTCATGTGAAATAAATGGCGTTTTAGAAGTATGTCTACCGCCGGAAAATTGTCCAAAAACTGACGGGGATTTGCCAAAAGGGAAACTATCACAATTTTGTATAATGTCGGAACAAGAGACTGTATGCTGTATTCAACACAACCCCATGAGCAACAACACGAGATCATCAGAAAACCAGGATAAATCCAATAATGCATCTTCTACATCACCGCCTGCTACAACAACTACCAATAAGTCACCGGTCATCTCTACAATAGCTCCAGAAAAACCTTAAACATCGCCACAAGCCATAACTACTATACCAATTTCATAAATGACAGTGTGGAAAAAAGAACTAAATCCGAAAAAAATAGTTCTGCAATATTGAGTACAAATTTAACAATGACAGCCATTGCTGTGTTGGCCATTAATTAATTTATTTTATTTTATCTGCATCCAAACTTTTCTCTGGTCGTAACGGTCTCCGTTCCATCAGGTTCAGAAGAGGGAGGAAAAGAGAGTGCACCCGTGGTCGCGCGCTCACCTGTGCACTATAATATAGCCTGCGCACTTGACTGCTTCTGAACAATGGACTCTGAGAAGACTAAAGAAGTCACTAAAATCTACAATGCAGTCGCTATGGCCGAACACGGCTAGAAGGATGTATATACCAACAGATTATCATCTTTTCCAGAGTCGGGCAAACTATTTAAAAGATCAGCGCTACTCCAACCGAAACGCTGTAATTGCATCCTTTGAACAGTTTTTGAAGCATAAAAATCCGGGTTCTTGTTAAAATAGAGTTTTTGATGCAAAAACAGTTTTTTAAATTGTTTAAAATTGGACATTGTTATTAGGGAATGCAATCTTACAGAAAAATCTTCAATCTTGGTATTTGCAAGATTTAAGAGTTCTAATCTCGCAAGATCTTGGTGTGTTGCAAGATCTCGCAGATTTGAGAATATTATTTTTTATAATTTATAAGTATTTTGATTATTCCTATTGCAACTTGGTAAAGTTACGTTGTAAGGGTGAAATAATGAAATACAATAGTTATTTAATAATATAACAAAGAAATAGAAATTATTTTGAAAGTAACTTCTTAAAAAACAAAACACATCTAGAGTTTCGTCAACTAATCGACTTGAAATGCTGCGTGGCAGATATCCAGCGGCAGAAAATGCCCTTTCTGCCTCAACACTTGTCGGTACCACAGATAACAGACAGTGGTAGGCAAAGTACAGGTATTGTCTTTTGCCCCGCCTGATTCAGAGATTAATTTCTTTTCTGATAAGTTTATCAATGGACGAACCAGTTGCACGAGAGGAACGTACTGGGCAGGCTTTCAATACCGACTCTACAGAGATGTGTGTTTTCGGTTGCAGCTACTACAGATAGAGGCAAGTTATCATCATCATCAATTTTGTTTGCTGGGTCTACTATAATAACTGCACATTCTAAACCCAAATGGTTTTAGAATGTGCTGATCTTGCAAATCTTGCGAGATCGCGCATGATTTTGAAAACAAGATTAATCTTGCAAATCAGTGCGAGATCTTGGTATTTCGAGAGCTCGGTATACCGAGATTGCATTCCCTAATTGGTATGAAGGTACCTGTTAGATGGCCAAACTAATAGCTATTAGTTTCGCCGTCAATGCTATCAGCTTCACCTGCATGTCGCCAGCGCAGAAGGGATGCCAAAACGTACTATGGAGTTGATCAATCTAATACCATTATGTATAATTAATGATTCAGGGAACGATCGAGTGGGATTTCACAGTTAATTGAAAAGCAAGTTATTTTATCTCATTTTACTGAGCGAAAGCCTAAAAACCAATCTAGGTATTCTACAAATTTTCCGGTGACTGGCGCTCCGAAAGGTTTTAACAATTTAAAGTCCACGGAGAGCAGGGTGTCGTTAAGTGTATCGCAGGTACAGTAATATAAATGTACGTCTTCATGCAGCTGCTCTGCTAGCTCCAGCTGGTGGTTGTCCATCAAGTCCTCGTTCACAACGACCAGGAGAGGCTTGCCCGCTTCCAACACTTCTAAACAGGAGCCGGCGCCCGCGTGGCTGATCACCAAATCTGCGTCGATGATATCCGCCCCTATTGAATCTTTGAATCTGTACGTCGTCACGTCGATTCCATTCTCGGTGAATTCTCTAGGCTCTTGATCGCTGTTGCCGATTTGTACGACCAGTTTCTCGCAACCGAGCGAGTGTAGGATTTTTAAATTCTCCGATGAAAGTATCGCGTCGCAGAGGGCGTCGAAACGCGTCGTGCCGACGGTCACGAAACATTTCCTGTACATTTTTCGACTTTCGGCTATCATTGCGATTTTTCGAACATCAAACGGAAAAAAGAAACGTCAAAGTAATGACATGACGTTTGCCGAAAAACAAAAACACGAAGAGCTGCGCACGCCCGCGCTGAAAGTATATCGAATTGATTCGAAACCGACTTAATTCACGACTTTTTTTTCAATTTGATGATTTTTGCGATTCGCGACTTACGGTATATTGTACCGCAACACGTCATTAAAATAAATGTTACAGTTATTACCTCCTTATTAAACCATAAGAAAAAGTATATAAAATAATCAGTTTTAATGCAGTTTAGCAAACTCTTTAACATTTGGTGCTCCTAAACGGACCACATTTAGGCTGCAATATATGACTGCAGTAGGTACATTATTGGCGGAAACATTGCTAGCAATACCAGCTATACTTTGCAATATCCGGAAATATATCTAGTATATCCTGGCAACATACATATTTTTAGTATGGCCATAGCATTTTTATGTGTGGCCGGCGTGTTGCTGGACGATCGCTTTGCAATCGAAAATACTGCAATATTGCTCGGCCAGCTTTATTACTGTTTCGTTGTGCGCCATAAGTGCGTCCCTTTCTGATGCGTAGCACGACGCAAGGCAAACTTTAAATCTTCAATTTGTATTCATATCATCTGATGATTTTTTTTTTATCTATAAAATATTATTATCTATTCTGATATGGTATGAACAATTGCGTGAAATAATTTATATTATTTATTAGTGTATTTAAATGTTTATATACATAATTAATAGATAATTGTATTGTGAATTTATTATTAATAGTGAATTCATATGGAGAAGACCCTTCAATTGGTATTCATGTCATCAAAAACTTTCAGGCTTAGATATCTAAAGTATCACGATTCTTGAAGTCAGGTCAAATCCACATTCTCGTCTTTTTTTGTCGTTTTAAATTTTCATTTAAAATAATATAAGCCGCCGCGACACGTATGATTTCGTCAGCTATTGTTGCCCGATTGTGTAGCTCGTTTAGGAGTCAAAACTATGGGCCTTGCATTTGTAGAAATACTGCCGCGAATGGCTGGGCTATATACTGTCTAGTCATACACTACAATAAAATGTTGCGGTAATGGCCGGGCTATAGTTGCTAATATTGCGGCCACATATTGCCATAAAAGTATACACCAATTGAAGATGATTTAATGTCACCCCACTATATTTTTCAAACTGTTTCTGAATCTGTAAAAATCTAAAATCTAACTTTATAAATAAAGGGGATGTAGGCGTTTAAAGAAGCTTAAGAGACCTATATGGCAGTAGTTTAAGTAATCGCAAGGTCCCGGGTTCGATTCCCGGCTGGCTCACCATTTTCCGTTGGGATAAAATAACTGAATTGCATTTTTAATTCTGCCGATCGAATGCAAAAATAAGACACACACTTACACATATTACACGCTCACATACCTAAATGTAAACACTTCATAGTAGGGTTAGTTGTAAGAGATTGTCGTATGATAATAATCCCGCCTATTGTGAAATTTCACAATAAAGAGTTTTTTTTGCAAAACGATTAGTTATTATTTTTAAAACGCTTCATAAACAACTATATGACAGTAGGTTAAGTGTTTTTTATATGCCTGAGTTAGCTAAACTGCAGTAACTCCAAAAATATCATTCAGTTCCTTTGCCAAGGTAACCTTGGTTTTAAACCTAGTTTCAAACCGTGTATACGATGCTTAATGCCTACATACCTAAGTAAGGGAGAGCGGGGTGGGTTCTTACAAATTTTGTATTTTAGTTTATATTTCCAAACTCAATAAGTGTTTGTACATTGTTTTTTTTTCATATCATACCTTAATTATTCAGCTATTATTTTAGCTACAAAAAACATTAAATACAAAATTAAATATAGTTTTGCAAGTGCTATAGTAACTTATGAAATTGTAGTGAAATTAAAATGGTAGGTACAAATATAACTTTAAAATGTAGTAGTACAAATATACTAATACTTATGTCGACCACGATTAATTTTCTATATGAATAAATGTAAATTATTATAAAATTAAATAATTTATGGCAGCTAAATGGTATCTACCCTATTAAACTCAAATTTATACAAGAATAGACCGCGGGAATACGAAGGTGGACTGTGAATTTACTCACAGTATAGCGGAATAGAAAGAGATATCTACATATATGCCCCCCTCCCTCTATCCTTGTCTAGTCGTGCATGCGCGTTTATCATTCTTTAATTGAGTATATGTCCCGCGCATGCGCGACTAACTAGAGGAGGCCCATATGCAGCTTGTTCATTCTATTCCTCTATCGATTTCTCAGGCTGGTCGCGTGGTCTAGTATGTCTGTGATATCTTTTGCCCGGCTCTGAATTCAGGATTAGGTAGCCTAATGGTCATTACAAGAGTGGTTGACGACAGGTCAACATCCATCCCCGCTGCTTAGGTGACAGTATACTCATTTAGCAATTAGTCAGAGTTCACAACCAATTGGCGTCGTCGAACGGCGCACAAACCGTCCAGTAGCGCCGGGAGGCAATCCCACCAGGAGAAACCGATTCACCAGCCGCGAGGCCTGAGAGTCTTACCCGGGGTAGCCTTCCACACGAGGAAGCTTCTGAATCATGAGTTACGCCGATCCGAAAACGAATTGGATCTTATGAACCAAGCTGCATGAAACAATCGCTACCAGGTTTGCATATCAGAGAGATTTGAAAAAAAATTAAAGCAATTCGCCTGTTTTGCCTCAACAATAGTAGCATCTATCAAATTGTGTCTTTTTCGCTCTCGGGCAGATTCAGAGAAACACATCTGTCATATGAAATCATCATCATCATCATCATCAAAATACATTAAAATTTATATTCGTCGAAATAAGCTAGATTGATTTCATTTCTCGAAGTGCATGACTCACTAAAGTAGACAAATAGATAGGCTATCGACGCCCCCGTCAACTATTAGGCGCTCTGATGCCGTCAGACAATATTCAATTATGGATTTCATTACCTGCCGAAATGATATCATCACGCTCACCGATTGCTTTCCTTTTCATTAGATAGCTGGTTACTGCAAACCGCCTGACCTTTACGTTAATCAATTATTCAAGCCCTCAAGGGGTAACCTCAATATTTGGAGCAATGTGGCACAGAGTGAAAAGTTAATAGTGCCAAGGCGCACACCTGCTGTCCTATTAATTTAGAACGGAGGTATGGCTCCGCGGCTTGATGATAATCATTCATCTTTCATCGTGGTCTTCCTTATAAAATATGTGGTCTTATGATAGAACTGTGACAGTGTTAAGGATCGCGGCAGCGATGCGTTTTCGCCAGGCTGTCGTCGCCGTTTTGCTATGTTGTTATTCGCCGAGGACTGTTATTACGCAGGAGATTCAGTCTCTTCTAACGGCCAATGCTTCTTTGGGTGAGTTTTACTCTTGATATGTAGGTAGAAGTGATTCACATGATTTTATTACAAGCTTCCATTTACCTCGCAATGTTTGTTAGTATGCTAGTTTGTTTAGGTCAAATCTTGCAAGCTAAATTAGAACCATTTCCTCTTATCCTTCTTCTTCTTCTTCTTCTTCATCAGCGCGCATTCGCCCACCGTTGGGCATACGCCTCTCCAATCACTCTCCATCCGGATCGGTTGTCCATTTCCCTCATCCAGACAGGTCCAGCTGTCTCCTTGATGTCATAAGGTTGTACTGTTCATCATGATTGGAGGTATTTAGCCCGATACCCGCCACGTCGGCCACACGTCTTGGCGAGCTCCACACTTTCAGGAAAATATTTTCATTTCCTAGGCTTGTGGCAACCTGGTCGGGTTACTTAACCACCGAATTACACTATATTCACCAAATTTACTATTTAATTATTATTTATTGTTGAGAAAATTTCAAAATATATGTTGACACTTAGAATTTAAATTTCGAATGTGTTTCGAATTTCGAATTTCCTCATATCCTATGAAGTTGAAATTTTGCTTGTTGGTTCAGCTCAGATGACAATGCATTTTTGTGGTGAGCATGACCTGATTCTATACCTAGGATCAGCTCCCGACGAGGCTACTCTTCGTCAACAGCACAGACACACAATGTTGTATACGCATTCAATTATCATACCCCGTTCTAAATTTTACCATGACATAGCTGCTGCACCCAGGGTTGGTACCGACAAGGGGACTGATCAACGGTCAACAACACAGAAACGAAATTTTGTATAAGCATTTAATTATGATAGCCAGTTCTAAGTTACAACGCGATAGGGGTGCTGCACTCAGAGTTTGGCTTCCAACGAGAGTATCCCTCAGCGGTCAACAGCACAGATACAAAATTTTGCAATACGCATTCATTTATGATAGCCCGTTCTAAGTTTCATCGCGATACCCAGGGTTGGCTTCCAACGAGGGGACTTCTCAACGGCTAACAGCACAAACACGAAATTATGTAGGTATAGCATTCAATTATGATAGCCCGTTCTAAGTTCCACTATGACATGGCTGCTGCACCAAGGGTTGGCTCGGGACAGAGCATTTTAATAAAAGCTTGTTTTTTTATTTTTGTTTTTACTACCAACTTATTTAATTTATTTACATGCATAGCTATTATTCTGGACCAAGACTTCTTGGGAAATGAGTACACGAAGACGCTGGACGCTGTTAAAGAAATAATGAAAGTTACAGCAAGAGAATATTTAAAGTATGGCGGAGTTGTTGTTCATTATTACTCGTGGACTAGCATCAATCTAAAAAGAGGTGGGTACTTCTTGTTTTTCTTTGGGTTATACACTAAATGAGGGTGATTTCTGCCAAACGGGTACTTAATATGTTTTTATTGAGAACTAAGTTGTTATTAGGCAGCACTGTAACAAAAAGACATAAAACTTACAATGAGGAAAACAGTAGGAACTAGTGTATCATCTTATAAATTGCATGGGTACAATGAACATTGTTGGGACAAAGGAAATTACCAGGTTATGTGTAATGGAATATTGTTACTAGAGGGAAATGTGGTTGAGGAAAATAAGTTTACAGAGGATTTTAAGGATTTTTGGGTAGTTAAGGGAGTGAAGATGATCTACACAAAGTGGAAACTGAATTTTGAGGGCTGGACGGTCCGAAATGAAATAAAAAAATATATTGTTAATTGGACAATAAAAAAGGTGGTCAGCACTAGCAGTACAGAAGGCATGCCCGTAATCGCATTAAGAGGACGGGAGGAAGTGTATCCTAGAGAGGTGAGTCAGGAGGTCAACTTTTACAAATAAGTTTCAACGATAATGATCATTCTGTCTCCCGTGAGGTGAGCCTGGGAGATTTTGGGATGGAACAAACCTACCGTCCAGCAAAGCCACGAACCCTCCAGAGTCCAACGCCTTACAGCGAGGACGCCAACTGGTCAAATGTCTGAAGTCACTTGTGCGACCTTTATCTGCCGTATGTTCAGTGGTGATGCAGTTTGAATCTATCTCGGACGAAAGACATCTTTTGCCCGGCTCTGAATTTAGGATTAGGTAGCCTAATGGTCATTTCAAGAGTGGTTGACGACTGGTAAACATCCACCCCCCGCTGCTTAGAAGACAGTATATTTCCATAGTCTCCAGACTCCTTCAGCAATTAGTCAGAATGCACAACCGATTGGTGTCGCCGAACGGTGCGCAAACCGTCCAGTAGCGCCGGGAGGCAATCCCCAGGAGAAACCGATCCACCAGCCGTAAGGCGTGAGACGCGAGAGTCTTACCCTGGATAGCCTTCCACACGAGGAGGCTTTTGAATATGAGTTGAATCGTGAGTTAAACCGATCCGAGAACAAAGTGGATCTTATGGCACAAGCTGCACGAAACCATTCGCTACCAAATGCAGATGCGCAATATAAAAGGTGGGTACCTAAGACCATACATAAACGTGACTTTAGACTTTGGACTCAGACTTTTGACTTGTTTAGGTTGATTATTATATCTTGAGCCGGTTGAATTACTAGTGTGTAGGGCGGCCTAATATATTTCTTTTTGATTTACATATAGATTTTTTCCATATTATCTAAAGATAGTACAATATTCATGAAATATGTATACGTCATAGGTATTTTTCCTAAAAAACAATAATAACGACTAATTTCAACTAATATCATAGCTTTTGTAACACAATAATAAGTAGGTTTGGTATGCTTATCAGTGTTTTTTCACAAAAATTGTGAATGCCTGACTAATAAATACGATAATTAAGAAAAATATTGCAGTTTCGATTTGTTAGTCAGTGAGACTAATATTTAGTGACAGTGTACTCAATAACATGTATAGTGATCTAGGATTAAATAGAATTGATAAACGTTCGAATTGATCGGTCGCCAGCTCGCTATTCAAGTCGACTAATTTTGACGACTTTTATGGTAGGTATTCGTATCATTGTAAATATCAAAATCGTAGAATCGCACATCGGAAAGTGTAATTTGTACATTCAAGCGGCTAAAGTTGTAATAGAAGTTGGACCCTTACAAATAAATTCGTGAAAGGGATAGCCGCCGTACTCGAATACCGCGTTCAATTCGTGAAAAGGGATAGCCGTCACACTTAAATACTGAGGCAATTTCGACGAGCGAGCGAAATACGAAGCGATATAGATAAGGACGTATCCAGAGGGTGGGGGGGGGGGGGTGGGAGTGGGGGGAGGGAGCAAGGGAAGAGTCCTGTCAGGCCTGTATTCGGGGGGTGGCGGGGGGGGGGGTTGTTAAGATTTAACCCCCTGAAATACGGCGTACATTCTATATATATTCATTGTACGGGTTTGGTGCGTACCGCGCGAGTTATTTTGATGAATGTCCCCCCCCCCCTCCCTCCGAAACTGAAGTCTGAATATAGAATAACGTATTTTACTCTGCACTCAGATTTCATAGCGGTGTTCAGCATAGCGTCATGCAAAGATACGTGGAACCTGTTCGCTGTTTCGGAGAAGGAGCATCTGGCTCTCATCGCCCTGACAGACATGGACTGTCCTCGTCTGCCGGAACGCAATGCTATCACAGTCCCGATCATCGAACCGGGTGAAGAATTGTCTCAGCTTATCCTGGATCTGAGAACTAAGAAGGCCTTCAACTGGAAGTCGGCGGCGTTGCTTTACGACGAGACTCTGAGTGGGTAAACTCTTGTAGTTGAATATGTAGGTACAGTAGAGACTCGTATTATCCGGACTAATTAGAACCAGAGAGGTGATTCTTGATTCATTTAGCATGTCTGTTGTCCATTTTATTCACATGGGTCATTAAAAAAAAAAGGGATTTTGGGCCCACTTTTCCATAAGCTCTAAATTCTATACCAATGGGAAGATCTCATTATGTAGAACGTTTATTACTAGAACGACTGATCTCAATTATTAGACGTTTCTGAGTTGTTCAAAATCCTACCAAATATAGCTAATTACCTGATACCCCCTAGGGCAGTGTTCCGCAAACTTTTTGTGTTCAAGGTACACCTATCAAATCAAAATATTTTAGAGGTACACCAAAGAAAAAAGCAATGTTTATTTAATATTTATTTATTACTAAAACCAATATACCTAATATGAAAAGATGTTTAGTGAGAAATGTGAGCGTGTTTAACAGAGCACAGGCGATCAAAATTTGGAGCAATCGTTGATAAGGCTGCTCTCATTTCTTCATTGATCGTCCTCAGGCGCTCTCTTTTTTTCGATTTAATAGTAGTGAGTGTTGAAAATCCCAATTCGCATAAGTATGTTGTTTCAAATGGTAATAGATTTGCAACACCACGCTTTGAAAGCAGTGGATACTCATTTTTTATATGCAACCAAAAATGTGCTACGTCTACTTCGGAAAATTTTAGTTTTAATGTCCGAATGCGACGCTACGCCCATTCAATCGGGCGCGTCAACGACGACTGAGGACTACGACTAGGGATGAAATGACACGAGTAAATATAAGTACTTACTCGATACGCATGCGTGCTGCGTTCGGCGATAGCTTGTCAGCCAGGGGTCTAACACAATTTAAATTATTTTTATGTAAATTAGTATTACACAATATTTATTACACAATTTTCCGCGGCACACCAACTGATGACCACGGTACACCAGTGTGCCGCGGCACACGCTTTGCGGAACACTGCCCTAGGGAACCTAAGGCATCCAGGGATTGTATTATAATAACTATTTAAAGGAATACTATCGCAGAATACCCGAAACGATAAAGTGCATACGCTGCGTGAGTACAAACTATATATTGCTAAGAATGCTCAAGTTTGTCAGCAGTAGGTATATAGAGTGAAAATACTGGGATATGTTGCTTGAACTCTATAATGAGTCTTATGATTTCATTGCAGCTCTGTTTACTAACGTATGTAATAAGCTAAGGTCAGCTGTCCAACATGGTGTGCCCAGTTACCGAACATCATAATATACTATCTTTTATGGGTCTTTACTGTTAATAATAAATTTTAAATAAATAATTGGCATTGGGGTTCTCGTGTAATTAACCATATTTAAGAAGATTCCAAACTACAAACTCCGAAACGGATCATAATTAAAGTAAGTTGAAATAGTCATAAATATTCTAAATATCAATAAATCTTTCAGATGGGAATAACTTATTGTTATTGTTAAGAGATGGGCCCAGTGCCCATACATTTTTGCCCATTGTCCTTTAGCATGCTATATTTTTAGGATAACCCTTCAGGGCTATTCCGGATAAACGATTTCATCATAAATTGAAGCATGAGTCCGGGTCACTAACACAAACGTATCAATGTCTCGGAAACTAAGAATGCTAGCTTATTAATAAGGAATTTAGCCAAGAATTGCTATATTAGTAATGAATTTTAAATATATTTACTTATTACTTAAATTTACTTATATTACTTATATTTACTTATATTAATTTATATTGTTTATATTTTACTCATATATTTTTTAATGATAATACAGAAACACAAGTAAATATATTTAAATGAATAAAAAACCACGGATGCCGTTTGTTCATGAAATATTTGTAGGTTATGTATTTATCCATATAGATACATATGTATTTTCGAAATGTACTTATATATTTATGTTTATTTATTGACATTTGAAAATTTGGACATTTATTAATAATTTACTTGATATTTGGAGAGTTAATGTACCCTATGACACTCGGAATGACATAACGATTCTAACAACATCACATACTTCTAAATCGGTTCAAGCGTTTAGAAGTTATGTTGGAATAAAGAAACGAAAAACACACATAGATGAACCATGAACAAATTACGCTCTTTTTTGCGCTGAAAGCATTGTCCGGCGCCAATAGCATTGTCCGGCGAAACTAAGAGCAATTTATTTGGCCATCCAACCATTCACATTGATAGTGAATGGTTGGTT
Organism: Micropterix aruncella; assembly: GCA_944548615.1. NCBI lineage: Eukaryota > Metazoa > Arthropoda > Insecta > Lepidoptera > Micropterigidae > Micropterix > Micropterix aruncella. The sequence goes on along the minus strand of OX155957.1, from coordinate 5,402,986 downwards.
CTTTTATAAAAAAAAGTAATGAACAGCCGGAAGGAACAGCCTAGATAATAACTACGATCGTCAGTAAATAGCAATTATAAAACTCAAAATTTCTTACACGTATCTAAACGAACATCCCCGAAAGCGGCGCGGCTCGCTTACTCTTTTAGGGCGAAATTTTTATTCATGATTTTTCTCAATTTTTTGTGTAGGAACTCCTGTGTAGGAAGTGTAGGAACTCCTCTTCGTTTACCAACTCATCTGATTTTGTATATTTGACTAGGTCGCGACATGGTGGGTCGTCTGATAACTGCGATGAATGTCCTGGTGGAGGACCAGTCGGTATCTTCAGTGGCAGTGTCCGTATTTAAACTGGAGCACAGCTACGACCCTACTGAGAGACGTAAGGCACTGATGAAGAAACTGGCCGAATTACCCACCAAAAGAATAGGTAAGTTATAACAGAACATGTTCAGTTGTTATTTTCTACGGCTGATTGATTAAGCTTTAGCAGATATCGGCTGTGAGGCCTTCCATGCCTGGAGCCTTGCTTGGGTACATTGAATACACTTGTCTGTTATTTCGTGTTCAGTGAAATCCTGATCATCATCACTGGATATCGTATTCGTGGTCGTTTGTCGAATCTGTTTCGGCCTATCATTGTCGTGATCCGCTTTGTCTTTTGGGAAGAAGTGCCTTCAAAGTGCAACGGCCGTATCCTTTGCTGTCCGTGTATCTCCCGTCTACTTTGAGGATAGGCGGTGTCTCCATCCTCCTGCCGCTTATCAGTACTCGGTACACTGCAGTCCATGCAGTTTCCCAATTTTGTACAACGTAGTGTTTTTTTCCAGCTGCCGAGTTCGGCCTTTTGTTGGTTTTCGAGGTTGGCGTCGTCATTTTCCGGTCCACTTTCTTCCCGTTCGTAGATTTCTGTGAACTTCTCCTAGAGTTTCTTTTCGTCTTTTGTAAGTTCTACCTACTCCTCCGTTGTTATAACAACAGCTATTAAAATGACAAAACTGCATGTATAAACGGGGTAAATTTTTCGGAAATTTGATGTATATTTTATACAAAATGTTTACCCTAAATTTCCTCTATAGAACGGCAACTTCATAGGCAAGTACCTAATATATAAAAAAAATACAGTCCACTAGTCCACAATATACCGTTTGTGCTAATATGGCGACTTGATTAGATTGGAGTCCCCCGTTACCCGTTTCCACGGCGCACTGCAGATCACAACTGCTTACGACTTCTAGGGCACAACTGCACGCAGAGTTCCTTGGGGCCTTACGAGGTAGTTTCCTCTACGAGGAGGCTACCGGATGGGTGCTGAGCCATGAGTTAAACTGACCAACAGCACAAACTGGCTATTAGGCCCATTCTGCGTGGAACAATCAAATTTTCAAAGGATCCTAGATTAGGCTCGTTATCAGTTTCTGATATAATAGCTGAGTTAAGCCATTCATCGAACAATATCTACAATAAGTGCGCGACCTCCGAGGAATCGACGGTCGCGGCTTACTGTAGATCAGCTTCCCCAGCCGCCGATTCCTCGGAGGTCTCGCGCTTACTGTACCTCCTGATTGATTTCCAGACGGTTTTATTGATCGTATTTTGGATGAAGCCTAAATTAAGCCTTGAAAATCAGAGGAAACTGATAAATGTGCATTTCTCTGCAGGTAATAATTTCGCCGTGATTGTCCAGAAGGACATGGTAGTGACTTTGATGGAGGGTGCTCAGGCCTTGAAGCTAAGTCATCCGAAGGCTCAATGGCTTTACATCGTGACCGATACGAATGCTAGGAAGGATGACATCACTCCCATGATTAACGCTCTAACAGAAGGCGAGAACATCGCCTTCGTCTACAACGTCACCAGAGGGGGAAAGAATTGTCTGGTATGGCCCTTACTTACTTTATTATGGTATCCTAGTTGGAATGAAGTGAAGTGTAGACAAGTGCAGTTAAGTGAAGTACGAAAGCTCCCGATTTCAATCGCTCTGGCATTGAAAATTTCTATGTTACGAAAAAGTTTTGACTCGTCCATAGCGGAGAGAATCCAAACTTTCTCTAACACGAAGCGTTTAGCAGTCAGTCAGCAGTTACTTTGACAAAAAAGGGGTCAACCTCAGAATGAGAGATATTAAGCTGGAAACTCTTATACACCTTCATTTTGGCGTTCTAAAAGTTGTCTCAAAAGTGTCATAAAATGTCGTGACTGCGTCGTAACTTATTCAAGGTCACAAAAATCGGGTTTTCGCGAGTATCTAGGTTTCCATACGTTAACATCCAGTATAAAAATCGCAGACCATAAAATTTGCGACAACATACTGTAACGGTCAACCGTGTGACCTTGCATTACAGTATGTATGGCTGAGCGCTGCGCGCTCTCCGTTCTCTATCTCTTTGAGCACATAAAAAAATGTTTGAAGCAAAATTTATCGCAAATTATATGCTCTACAATTTTTATAATAGATGTTAACATTATTTGAGCTATAGAAAATTGTCTAAAGCATAATTGTTTTAAGAATAGGCCCCAGGTCCCAATAGTCAATATACTTTAAAAATTATGAACTATTACTGTTATCGGCAGCTTAGTTTAATGTTTAATGTATAATGTATTGCTCTCTCTGTCACGTTTTTTACGCGCCTCGGTTTAGACATTGGCAATTTTTTAATACATTTGTCTATGACCCTTGTAAATAAAATAGGCCATAGAACAATTTTATTTAGTATTATAAATTTGTCTATGGTCTATTTGATTTACGTGGGTCATGGACAAATTTAGATGCATTTTTTTGCAAGAACAGGCCTCGAGGGGGTGATTCTTGAAAAAAAAAGTATCCTAAATTTGTCTATGGTACATTTTATTTACATGGGCCATAGACAAAGTTGGAATGCCAAATTTTCAAGAGGCCGCTGTCGGGTTTCTGTAGTGTATAATTTTAGTAACTTTGATTATTAGGGATTACACTTTTAAAAAATTGGACTCAGCGATGGCGCACTTCCTCTAACACAAAGGGCAAGAGGTTCTCACTTATCCAGGGCGAAATCCCTTCGAAGCCATGGTACCACCACCAGCCATTTAGTCGGAAAGAGATTTCGATAATCTGCCGCATGAGGATCGGACATTGCTCCACCCCATCGCACCTCCACCGTATTAATGTTCTCGCGTCTCCGCAATGCGATTGTGGACACGAAGATTGCACGCTGGACCATCTATTTTTTAACTGTCCCATCCTCAATAATTATACGAGTTTTATCCCAGACCTTGTAAAGTATAACATCCAACTCCCTCTATGTGTTCTCCACTTGTTATCCCTCAACTCTCCCAAAATTTATAAAGTAATATGTACATTTATTTCCCTTAATAATATTTCTGTATAGTATAATAGCTTATTTCACACCCTTTCCTTGTTTGTATCATCCCCAATAACCATGTTTTATGCTATATGTACCTACATTTTTATAAATTAGTATCCCTTGTTTCAGTATTGTGCCGTCTTATACATGTAACTGTGCATGTGAAACTAACTTAGATGCCCTCCGAAAACGACTTGGCAGAAAAGCACCGACTATCGGTGATTGCCACAAAGCAACAACAAGAAGAAGAAGAAGATTAGGGATTACTAACGGTGGTGGTCGCGTTTTGCGTGTGTATTTCGTGTCCGTCTCCGGTGTTCTCCTTGTTCTTCCCAGTGTTTTTTCTGTCCAATGTCCATTCTGTGCTCCTGCTGAGCGTGTTTTCTAGCGTTGCCCGCCTATTTTGGTGAGTAATTATAACATTATTTCACAAATTAACTTTTTGTAGGGTATACATTTTTTTTTTCTATTTTTTAACCACGTTTATGATGAGTTATCCGTGATTGTATTAACATGGAATTAGCCGCAGGGGGGTCAACGGGAGCACACCCGTTGACCCCATCAAACCTCAGTGCTATTTTCGATGGGGAAATTGATTCTAGGGCCTCTGTGGGAGCCAACGTAGAGGTGGCTTCCTCAGTCGAACGTGAATGTTTATCCAGATAAACCGATTCAACCGGTTGAGAGTGACCCCTCCAGCCTAAACATTTTCCCCCTTTCAGTAGGCAAACTAATCCAGAAAAATAAAGTAGCCGACGTTCTTTTACTAAAAAAAACAGGACGAAACCGTATCGAGGTTACCCTGAAGACGGGCAAATCGGCCAATATGCTGGCGACCGCTGACTTCCTAACAAAAAAGAACTTTAAACGCGTTCATCCCCTCTTTCTCCACAGTGCGGCTCGGACTCGTTAAGGGCTTGGATAATGACCTCAGCGATGAGGAGATAATCGAGGCCATCAACAACAGCAATATTTGTATAGCGAAAAGCATCCGCCGTCTTAACTTCCGCTCCTCCGACCCCCAGGGTAACACCGTCTGGAAACCAGGACGGTGGTTATAACCTTCGAGGGCCAAAAGTTACCAGAAAGAATAATGATTTTTTACAATTCTCTTCCAGTGGAAAGTTACGCCCTCCCCGTCACACAATGTCGCAAATGCCTCCGTTTTGGAAACCTTATAAAAACCTGCAGGGCTAATTCCCCCACGATGCTTCCGGTGCGGAGAAGCCCACTCGGGCGAAACTTGTACAAATACCGCAACCTTGGTTTGTGTCAATTGTCGCGGCAACCATAGTGCAAACGACCCTTCCTGCCCAGAGTTCATGAGACAAAAGGCTATTAAACAGCTTATGGCTAAAGAGGGCATCTCTTTTAATGAAGCGTCCTCTCGCTTCCCCAAAATTTCTAGAAATTCGTATGCAACCGTTACTGCAATCAACCCCCCCCCCCCAGCCTCCATCTTTTTCAAACTTAACCCCTAATAACAGCTATCGTCCTAGAATAACAACCGTAGACCCTTTAAGGTCGGGTACGACAAAAGGGAAAGGCAAGAAGAGAAAACTCTCTTCTCCTCCCACTTCCAACCCTCGTCCCCAAGCCGCCCCCCACCTCAGATCTGAGATGGGACTACTTCCCCGACAGGGTCGAGAATGGCAGCTGCCTTAACAGACAGCCTAAGTCCACGACCCTGGAAGAGATTGCGTCCCTCTTGCGGCTACTAATCGCCCAAAATAAGGGAAATTCTGCAGGCTCATCCTGCAGCGATACCTCCTCCTTTAGAACGGTAACTGATCTTCCCTCTTTAAAATCCGTGGCTGGCGGACTGTCATCCGCCTCTTAACGTATATAAGAGTTTCAACGCTCTTTCACTCGCCCCTCCTTTCTTTTTTATTCCTTTTTCTTTTTTTTTATTTTTTATTTTTTATTATAAAAACCTTTCAGGCGGAAAGAGATCTCCACAATTTGCAGAATGCGCATAGGTCACTGCTCAACGCCCGCACACCTATATCGTATAAACGTAATTCCGTCCCCACAGTGTGATTGTGGATTTGATATCTGCACCGTGGATCACCTCTTCTTTAATTGCCCTCTCCTTAACAACTTTCCTTCGTTCATTCCTAATCTCATTCAATTGAAAATCGAACTCCCTACCAAAATCGATATCCTTCTGGCGTCCAATTCCATTAAAATTTATCGAGTCATCGCTAAATTAATTAACCTAAATCATTTAGCCATTTAACCCATATTCCGAAATGCCTTCTGGGGGTGGCCACTTCCGTTCGCTGCTCCGGGATCGGACCCGCCTTGTGACGTCAGGCCGATGGCAATGTGGCCCCTTTGTCGAGGTTGGCTGTGGAAAAAGTCGCTGAATATGGCGAGTTTTTGGCAGTGACTTGCAGTCAATGGACGACACATTCTCGGTGCGGCCAATGCCGGGGGAGGGGCCTGCTCTCGGGGGGCGGTGGGGAGCGGCGCTGCCCCCAGAAGCACTTCTCTATTACCCTGACCCTTCTCCTTTTTCTTTCTCCAAAATATTCCCCTAATATTCTGTTATGTTTTAGTCTCTATGTTGTCCTGAGTGTATGCAATTGTGATGTCCCTTCCTTTTTTTTTGTAGGTACTTACATTAACAGTAGTCATCCTCCCGTCAACAATACATACAAACTGGCACAGAATCACCAGCACCCTAGCTGCGTGGAATTGCCACAAGGAAAAGAAAGAAGAAGAAGAAGATTTGAGTAACGAGAGAAAAGCGAGAAACTGTCGTTATAATTCGTTACATTCTGATAGCGATAGCGAGAGTATTCATATAACCGTTAAAAACGATTATTGTTATTTACTCGGTAAAAGCGTCTCAACCACGAGAGTATTTATAATAGGGCTGCTGTTTTTTTAGAGGGGCTTATTGTGCCATGCCGAAGAGCTGCTGCATGGGTTTGCCTTGGCATTGGACATGTCCATCAAGGATCAAATGGATATGGCAGCGCAAGTTTCCGACGAGGAGTGGGAGGCCATCAGACCGACCAAATCACAACTGAGACACTTCCTCATATCACATCTCCAGGTATTTGCTCTTCCTTTTAAGGTTTCCGTACCAAACGTATACACGAAACACTAAGTTCGAAGTTCTTTATCTCGACGTAAATACATTGCGTAGGTACGTATGATGGACGTCAAAAGGCAATAATAGTGCATTATATATTTTTTTCCGTCGGATTCTGGATTAATTCACTGGAAAGAATCGCCAAATAAAACCAGTAATATTTTATTTTCGTACTAACGTGGATAGTTCCAACAAAGTTAAAGCCGAAGTGCTAAATTTATAATGGAACTTTTATATAATACATGCGATCCCATTTAAGTCTTCGGTTATCCTCCGAAAATAGTTTTATCTACAAGTTCAAGTCTATATTTTCCTAATATCAAATGTTGCGTTGCGGAGCGACAACGGGCTGGAGTTTACCTTCTGTAGGCTTAGCAGCTCGCGGCGGGGCGGCGACGACCACTGCGTACGGGACGCCCTGCTGCTTCCGTGTAGTCTGGCGCACACACAACACACGCACACTTGCCGTCGGTGGCAGTTGTGGCTGCTGTGGCGGAAGCGCTGACACCGGTGGCACTGCTTGGGGCCCTCCAGGCCTTCACTGTAACCTGCAGGAAGTGAATCTCCGAGATGGAGAAACACCTCCCGCCAGCGCTCGTTCTTGCGGATGAAGGCGTAGAATAGTGCTCGCCGCCCGCCGTGTATCATCCGGACGTAGCTGGCCTCGATGCCGTGGTTAGCCAGCCCGGAAATGGCCTCCTCCCTGCGTGGTATTGGTAGGCAGGCCGCGGATGGCAATTTTCGCATCCTTGCTGGTGGGTGCCGTGTACGTGTGCCATGCTACCGAGCCGCCCAGGCTATGTAAGTAGTCCTGAACGACTCGGTATTCGGCGGAGTCAGCCGGACAAAAGCGAAGTCTGCCCAGTCCTCCAATCGGCGACACGATAGGAGTGCGGCCCAGCCTGGCCCGGATAGCCTTCAGGTGGTCGGGCCACCTGTCCAGCTTATCTACGACGATTGGCTGGGGGGGGCGGCTCCGGGTTCAGGTGTTGCGGCGCGGGACTCATCGCCGAGCGCGGCAGGGGCTCAGGCGCGGCATAGGTCGGTGCTTCTTCGTCAACCGAAGGCGCCGGGGAGTTGAAAAGGTCACTGTCGTAGAAGGAGTCAGCCCGACAGCGTTGCGGGTCTCTCTGTGGCTCGGCATCAGGGAATCGGGATTTCTCCCGCGTTTCCTTGGAGTCGCAGGCAGAATAAACGGCATGTCCTTGCCCTTCGCCACGAATGAGCGGTGGGGCGCGGCCCGCTTCGGCGGCGTCGGAGGTGTGGTGCATCACAGCACAATTAAAGTGAGTGGACTGGAGCGATGTAACAACAGTCGGACACTCGAGCGGCTATTCAGCGCGAGCAGCGGGGCGCAGCGTGTAACGCGGCGCGGAGCAAACAGCACGATCGCGCGGGTCGAGCGTCAGACGCTGAATGAGAATATACCTACGCAACAATACGTTTGACATTTTCAAACATTGCTCGAGCATCGTCCGTGGTATACTTAAGCCACTCCTTAGGGAATCTTGCGGTGTCGACTACAACGGGCGAGCCCGTCACCACAGGACGTTTTAACGATTAGGTAGTCGTTCTGTCGCCCTGCAGTGAACGTAGAAGACTTTGGGACAGTACAATCCTACGTCCAGCTACGTGACAACCCGTGAGAGTCCAACGCCTTACCGCGAATAGCCAGGAATAAACCCGGCGGGCTCGAGATACTCGCGCCGCTTATGACCAGATTTCTCCGGTCTCTCGATTGGTTACGAGTTCGAGGTCGCTTGCGCGGTCCTCTCCCTTACGAAGCGGTGAAACGGTGTGCACCGAATCTATCGCGGACCAAGGCGTCCTTTGCCCGACTCTGAACCAGGATCGGATGGCCAATGGTCATTTCAAGAGCAGTCGCCGTAAGGTAGACAACCACCCCCGCTCTATAGGAAACAATACAGTTCCCAGACTCCCTCGACTGTTAGTCGGAGAGCACAGTCGATTGGCTTGCGCCGCACGGTGTGCAGACCGTCCAGGGGTGCCAGAGGTTTGATTCCCAGGGGAGACTGGTTGACCCAGTGTCCTACCCAGGATTCGCACCCCATGCAGGGAGGCCGTCGGATGGGTGTTGACCCGTGAGTGTGACCGACCCTGAACACATAGGTCATCGTGGCCAACTCATCATGGGCCCGTTAGCCCCCCTAAACGGCGAGCGGGGAGGGACCTCCTTAGGGAAGCGAGGGCTAATGAGAGCGGGCGGGTAATGGGAGCGATGGCGATTGGATAGAACCTATGCTCATTCGGGTGACCGCCGTTGCTATCAGCCATCGAGAAAGCTCGCCTGACGCGCACGAGTCGTGAGTGCCATGCATTGAGTCACGAAGGACAATTGTGTGTTTTTCGCTCCGCGCTTATAATAAACTGCCGATTGCCAGCGTCCAGGTAAGCATAAAGATATATTGTTATTGTATTAAGTTTATACTAATTACATACTAGATCCGTCTCATTTCAAGTGTCATTAGTTAAATTGTGATTGAAAGTGGAATAAGATATTTGTGTTATTTCTTTTCAAAATGGTGATCAGCGGGTAATGGGAGCCTACATGGCTCTCACTCTCGACATAGCTCCCATTACCCCGTTATATTCCACAATGTATTTTTAGCATATTTTAGGTTTATAATTGTTTTTTTGTTTGTTTTAGATGCCGCGCAAAAGAGATCGTACAACAAGTAGGCAAAGCTTGTTAAAAAAATATGGCTCCCATTTTCCATATGCTCGTTAAATGGGCTCTCGTTACCAGCATGTATGGGGGGGGGGGGGGGGGGGGGGGGGGTTAATGGAGCGATTGACTTTTTTTGTAAAATCTTTATTATACCTTAATGCATGGTTGTTTTTGATTAAAACTGTGATTAAAAATTAAACAAAGTAAACAAATGTGGTTTTTTATTAACATTTTCCCTTAGTAGGGTCCAATTCCCCTGCTCTTCCCTAAGCACTGCTGACTCGACTATAGAACGACAAGAGTTACTCGAGCGTTTGCTTAAGCATCGACTATAGCTTTGGGCGTATGTCTGATAACAATTGATTTATTTTGTACCGTGTAAGGCAGGTCTTTAATTGATAAACAAGGAATTGAAACGGCCTAATATTGATCAAACCAGAAACATTAGGAATTAGGACCCGTTCTTAAATTTTATGAAATTGAAATATCAACAGAATAGGAATGGTTCTTTTTCGAGGAAACTCTATTTTGTTCGTTTTAGAATCAACTAAGATTACTTATACCTGTTCTACTTAGAACTGGCTAGTCCCAGTTGGGTGACAGAATCAAATAAGCATAAGGTTAAGGTTTTGCCATTCCGTTTCTGTTATTTTTGTAAGCAAAATCAATGTTTTTTATAGTAATTAATTCTTAAATAAAAATAATAAATAAATAAAACCTGCGAGAAATGGAATAATGGGTGAGGCTACTCAAATGGGCTCGATTACGTTTCTTCGTGAACTAAAATCGGAAATTAGTCCGTGTGAACGAGACAGGGCAATACGCTAGAGCGGAATGTGAAATTAACTGTTGTCACTGCTAAAGCATCTAAATCTTACACCGCACGAAATCTGTTCAAATTTATTCGGACGGGTATAAATTGGACAGGTAGTTTTTATCGACGATCGTTCGTCTCATATTCCGCTCTAACGTATTACTCTATCCCGTTCGCTTGAACTAATTTCATTTTTAGTTCACAAAGAAACGCAACCGGGCCCAATATCGATAAAACTTTTTTTAATAAACAGAAACACAACGTAGCACACAGCGCCTGCAATAATTGTACGAGTTGGCGCGTGCAGTCAGGTAACACCCGTGGCTTCTCATTCAAATCCCGGCACAGAGAAAACGCCAGCACTATCATAAGCGACTTCTCACCACCGGCAACTATTAGCACCGATCTTGAGAACTACGACTCCAAAGTTGCGCTCAATACCACATTCGATGTGTTACAGGTAAACATTTTGTGAATAATGCCTCAGAAGCCCCCCCCCCCCCCCACCACATACTCTGCGCTCTGTAAAAAATGAATTTTCCATGAGATATTGACAAAGAAATTCCACACACTTCATCACGTTACATTTGTATCAAATTGCCGAACTTACCGCTCTCGGACGTGCCACAAAATACTATAAGATAGGACAGGTATCTACTGCATAGTTTTCTTCGTTATAACAAACCCTTCACGTTCGCCCACACGGTAAAAAATGAGATTTTGAAAAAAGAAAAAATATTTTTCATAATATCTATTCGAAAAGGACTACTTGGTTCGCCTTTAAGTGAGCCCAAAAGTGGTGTTTTCTATAAGAAACTTTATAAGTGCGCCGCAATTATCTTTGCGGCTCACTTTTTGAATAGGTGCGCCGCAATTTATCTTTGCGGCACACTTTTTGAATTTGGAACATCTTAGTCTTCAGCGCCGAAGAAATCGAACGCAAATATTGTTTGAATAAAGACTGGCTGGTACGGCGGCCCCTAGTCGCGCCGCCGCGCCGGCTGAATAAAAAAAAACAAATGAAATTAAAAACGCGCGAACGTCAATTGTTTTTGTCGTTGTTATTTTCTCATAGGGGCGATGAAAAGTAGAGTGTATCACTCGGGCGCAAAATATTTTCGGCTCGGGCGCCTTTTTGAATCCCTCGCTACGTTCAGGATTAGACTAAAGAATCCCTCGCTACACTCGGGTTTATACTCTAGAATCCCTCACTTCGCTCTGGATTCAAAAAAGCGCCCTCGCCGTAAAAATATTATTTTGCTCCCTTGCGATACAATCTACTATTCTCGGGACAACAAAATCGCATTCATTCATTAATTTCACTTTTCTCAATTATAAATAATAAAATTGTCTGCTGTAAATCTCGCTATAATTAAAACCTACCAAAGCCGTTGACTCTGTATTATTCTGCATTTATAGGTGGGTTACTGGAGAGCGGTAGACGGCATCACCTTAGCGGAGAATTTATTTCCTCACGTGGCTCATGGATTCAGAGGAAAAACCCTACTATTTATTACGTATCATGTGAGTTGTATTATGCATACTAAAATATGTAATAGTCGTAAATACAAGTTTCATTAGGTATATTTTACGTTATTGTACCTATCCGAGTATTTTTATTGTGATAATTTTGTTTCTATTGTTTTCGCAGAATCCTCCATGGAGCATCGTTGAACGCAACGACTCCGGAACCACAATCACATATCGTGGATTGGTCTTTGATATCATTCAAGAAATGTCGAGGAATATGAATTTTACGTGAGTATGGCTATAGTATATGCAGAGGTTTGGTCTATAAGTATACGGTTTAGACTTTTAGACGGTTTTAGCAAACATCTAATATCTATTATTTTAAGCAAGACACAATTTGGTTTCATAAAAAAGAAATCGACCCAACAGGCAATGTCGAAGAGCCCGTTCACATATTTTTTCCAGAAAGGCAAGAAAAGTGGATTTTTGGCGTTCTAATTCCAAGAAATAAAGAGATTTCTACAAACTTTAATTACTGAATTACCTGGACCATTTCTTGATGTTGACCATAGCGGCCTTTAATTTTAGATGTAACGAATATTATTTACTTATTCAGCCCATTTTCCGAAAGTCGTTATTCGTAAAACGCTCGGAAGGCAAACTTTGAGCTCCTTAATACAGTAATATCACTACAACGAAAACCGTATACTATTTTTTTTTATGTCCGTCATGTATTCTTGATGTACACTACGGCTTTATTTTTTCGTTTTTTGACCACATATCCAAGGTATACATTACTTACAATTACACAAAATTAAAAAAAAATCTTCCTGTATCATTCTAATTTTCTCAGAAATAAAATAAGATTCTTATATAATACTTATACTATATTAAAGTTCACTCTTTTAGCAATACGACATAATATAAATTATTGTCATTAGAAAGGAGAAAACACTGCAAAAAACAATTAGAAATTGTGTATATATTTGCTTGCGCAAGAGAAGAGCGCTCAATGCCGCGGTTTTTCTCCCAGGGTTGAATAGTTATTTATTTATTTATTTATTTATTTATCCTATCTTTTATAGTTACATCCAAAAAAAAAATGCGTTCATTCTTTCAACTCATTTTAAAAGAATACCTACGCTATTTTGTAATACGGCTCTGAAGTGTTGTAATCAAATACATAATACATAATACTTGTCTAAATATGAAAAAGTATTCGACTGCCATTTTTTTGTGACATCAGTCGAGCCTTTGATTGTGTCCAAACCGATCTTTTACTTGCAAAATTAGACTACGAGTATTATGGCATCCGAGCTACTTAGTATATTTATATACATAGCACCGCTAGTATATTTATATTTTACAGTTCGTAATAGTTTTTCTTTGCTCAAACTGCTTACAACATTTTTATTAGGATGCAGATTTTTTCGATGGCTTCTTGATACATCTAAGATGATTATTTCGACCAGTTTTCTCGAATATTTTTTTATGGATAATAATAATATTACACCTTTTAATTGCATATATGGCGACATAAGACCTGAAAAATAAGAAACGACATAATAAAATTTCCGAAATGGGCGGACACGCGAAGTAATAGGTGGGGTCAATTTTGTAGGGTTTGATCAATAAAAATCCAGCCTTGACGAAGCGTCAGGTACAGATTCCAGGTGCGCTCGCGCCAGCGACCAGGCTCATACTAAACGTTCGATAGCAGCGCTAGCACATAATAACTGTCTTTGCGCAGTGGTGGTGTATATTTAGCGTAACTCTCGGAGCGCTCTCACGGTTTAATAAATTGTAATTAATTTAGGGTCTAAATAAAAAATGTGGATGAGCGCGACCATAGTAAAATAACATTTAGGTAACATAACAGTAGGACATCTCGAGCCCGTTTTCGAAATACATAAGTACCTACGCTTCGCCGAACTACCAGGGTTGCCACAACAAATACAAAATTGACTAGTTGTTATCCCATTAAAGCAGAAATGCAATTCTTTTTAATTATTATGTACGTTTATGTATTTTTGGTTTATAGATCAAGAGTCGGTTCCCAAAATTGTACTGTAACAGAATATATGGGTTAGTGCTGACTTTGTGTGACAGCATTCATCACATGTTGCATGTGTTCAAAATACCTACATTTTAGTAAGTTAAAGTAGGTACTTAACAAAAACGCATCTACCTATCTACCTACGCACTTTCCTACCTATGCACCTACTTACATACCTAGACACATACCTACCTATGCAAATGAACAATAAAAGTTACCTCGTAAATATAATTTCGTAACGAAAATGTAAATACTCGTAAATGTAATTTCTGGTAGGTTGCATTACAGCCTATACAGAAAACATTATTCTCGTAATTCTCGCTTATTGAACTTTTAAACCAAATACTTATGATAATTTAACAATCACAAAATCTTCCTCTGTTATGTTGTTATCATTTTAATAAAATATTGTATTTTATTAAGGTATGAAGTAATCCTGGCTGCTGATATGAAACAGGTTCCAATGGGCAATGACACAATGGATCTTCTCGTAAGTAGACATTTTTACAGTACCTGGCTATACTATTGGGCCTAATGTCGATTTGAGTATAGATTTACACTATTCAATATGATTAAATTTTGAAATCATATTGTCTTTCTTTTTTTATTATTTGTGTGATTTCCTTATTATAAAAACAATACCAAATTTATATCACATTTTTTCACATAGGATAGTGCTTTTTCAATTGATAACAACAATATTTTATATATATTTTAGCCACATTAACTAGCTTGATTTACAATAACTATACGAGTAGGTTTACTTACTTCCTTCTACATAATTATGCTAATGCTAATTTAGATAGAATTTTCACGTTTGACCGTAATCATGATTATATTATACTGGATGAGTTTTTATTTAGTGACATCCTACTAGTGGGTAAATCAGTAGAGACAAAGTAAACAACTTTTATAAAGAAAAAAATGGAAAAAAAAAATTTTTTTTTTTAAAAAATGTCATTTTTGTAAGTCCTATCTATTGGAGAAAAGGTTGAGAAGTTAAGCGCGCTGCGTCATCTAGCGGTAGGTAAAATATCGCTGATAAACAATATTAGCGATATTTTACCTACTGCTCACAGCTTTTTATTTTCAAAATAAATATATATATATATATATTTTGTTTTTTTATCTAAAAAAAAATATCAAAAGTTTCTTAGTTAGTCATACTGATTCACCCACTACAAGGGTGCCACTAATTAAAAACTCATCCTGTACATTGTTTTACTTAGCTTGCCTGTATAAAGTTGCTTAGTAGTTTAGGTTTCAAATATTTCGTGACCGAATTGTATAATTCTAATGCTTACTGTTATTATTTGAATTATTTGATTAAGTAAGTGAATACTAAATACATTTTACCCACTATGCCTTTAGACACTGACCTTAACTCATTAAATAATAAAATCCTAAACTTTTCTACCAATTAAATCTTAAATTTAAATTTAAATTAAATAATATTTTTTTATGTACTTAAATATTAGGCATAAATTAAATACATTTTTTTATATTGCTGTCGTTTTATGTATGTAATTCGAGTCTTTCAAGAATACAAGCCTGTCGCTGTAACAAAATGCAAAATTTCCATTCAAAACCTTCTGGTTCATTCAAACCATTCAACCATTCTTCCATTCAAACCATTGATACCTTCTGGTATCCAACAAGGATCACACTTAGGACATATCCTTTTTATTCTGTATGTCAGTGACATCGGTGCATGCTTTAAACATTCGAAACATTTCTAATGTAAGCAGACGACAAAAATATATAAAACTGGTAAATCTGAAAACGATTGCCTTCTCTTACAGCAGGATTCAGACTCTTTGAAATTATATTGCGACAAAAACAAGATTAAAATGAAAGTAGCAAAATGTTTCCACATAAGCTTTACGCGAAATAGAAATAAGATTGATTTCTTATATCAGTTTGATGATTTTCCTATCGCGAAATGTAATTCTATCAAGGACCTGGGTGTGCTCTTAGTCGACAGGTTAAGTTTTCGGGCACATGTCGCTGCAATTGCTGAAAAATCCAACAAAATGCTTGGTTTCATAATTCGCGTTTCCAAACCTTTCTCTGATCCATTAATATTAAAATTGTTATACAATGCGTTTGTTTGATCGCACCTTGAGTCTGCCTCTCCAATATGGTCTCCCCATTATCAAGTTCATATTAAGAGATTACAAAATATCCAAAACGAATTCTTTCGGTATTTAAATTACTGCAATAATACTGATGAGGCTACTACATAAAACAAATGCTCTATCATATTGGCGCAACATGAACATTACTATTTCCCTTTTAATAATAATGAATGGCATATTTGACTGCACTGACCTGGTGGGCGCGAATAATATCAACGCCAATGAGAACCACGTGCCAATGTCACCTTTTTCGATTGCCACGGTTTAAAACTAATTCGTCCAGAAATGGAGTACTCATACGCTGCTGTGAGCTTTACAACACCCTCTTAAATACTATTGATATATTTAATAATTCCATATCCACTTACAAATACTTTGTAAATGAAACCCTAGCCAATACAAAAACTGTAAATTTTTAGCTATTTTATAAATGATTATTACTATTATTATACTTAATATACGCTATTATTACTAATATATGCATTTTTTAACCACACCCACACATTCAACACACTTACAAACACACATGAATGCACACACACTCACACACAGAAACACATCCTAAACAAAAGCCTCTTATGTAGTAATAACATTTTAGGTATTTCAGTTTTATTAAGTAGTTAAACGATAATTTCTGTAATTTCATTGAAATCCGTAATTGGTTTTATTTTTAAATAATCTATAGTTTCATAATGTAATTTACTGTGTTACTGTGTGATTAATTTACTGTGTGATTTCTAAATAAAGAATAAAGAAATAAAAAAATAAAAAATATTAAAAAAAAACTAACACGTCAAAATTAATTTAAAACTGACTTCACCTGCGCTAATTCAAGTACTAATATTGTATACTAAATTTAAAAAAAATATGTTTTTGGATGCATTCCATAAAATAACTAACATTGGCACCTGCAAGTAATCACAAAAGTTACACGGCATTGAAAGTATTAAAAGTATAAATCAGTACCGAATTGTACGGTTAACCTAATAATATGCCCAGGTAGTATATATCGATTATAAAAAAGTTTCTTTGTTTTTTAGGAGAATAATGAGTGGAGTCAACGAGAGAAAGATTTGATCCGCGGAGTGATGAGCAGATCTGAAGCTTTCTTGGCGGCAGCTGCTTTTACAGTTTACGAAGATGAGACCGGTAAGTTTGCAAAACTCGCCAGGAGACAGTACTTTCTTTATCTACTATTGTTTCTTCGCAGATATCAACTACACCATGCCCATCAGCGTCCAACCGTATACGTTTCTCTTAGCCAGACCGAAGGAGCTAAGCAGGGCATTGCTATTTCTCTCTCCATTCGCGGTTGACGTAAGTATATTATTACATGACTGCCCAACAAAAAAGGAGTGTATTGTGTTTAGGGTTCATATATGTATGTTTTCCGTTTCTTTATTCCACCATAACTTCTAAACGATTCAACCAATTTAGACGTGTGTGATATTGCTAGAATCGTTATGTCATCCCGAGTGTCATAGGGTACCTTAACTGTCCAAATAGCAAGTAAGTAGTTGTCTAAATGTTCAAATGCCCAAATGTTAATAAATTAACATAAATAAATCTTGTTTATTGTCAAATGAAAGGTCTGATTGAGTACATTCCGGAAATATACATGTGTCCACATGGATAAATACATAAACCACAAAAAAACATAAAAAACCATAATAAAAACAGACTATAAATACAATAGTTCACTTTCTGTAACGGCAGTCGTGTTTTTTATTCTTTTTAATATAATTACTTGGCATGAATCTGTAATGCTTTGTTTGTCAGATATCTACATAAATGAAAGTGTTGTCGTTTTATATTCCTTATCATAGTTTATTTTCTTTCAATAATACTTTAGATTGTTTTAGGTTCTGTATTAAATTGTGTCAAAGATCGAAATTTGGAAAGTTATTTTTATTTATTCGGAGATTGGACGGGTAATAAAACTCCACATACATCTTTTGAAGTACATATTTTGATCTATATATATATATATATATATATATATATATATATATATATATATATATATATATATATATATATATATATATATATATATATATATATATATATATATATATATATATATATATATATATATATATATATATATATATATATATATATATATATATATATATATAGATATATATATACATATACATATATATATATATATATATATATATATATATATATATATATATATATATATATATATATATATATATATATATATATATATATATATATATATATATATATATATATATATATATATATATATATATATATATATATATATATATATATATATATATATATATATATATATATATATATATATATATATATATATATATATATATATATATATATATATATATATATATATATATATATATATATATATATATATATATATATATATATATATATATATATATATATATATATATATATATATATATATATATATATATATATATATATATATATATATATATATATATATATATATATATATATATATATATATATATATATATATATATATATATATATATATATATATATATATATATATATATATATATATATATATATATATATATATATATATATATATATATATATATATATATATATATATATATATATATATATATAGCAGTCAGGTGTAAGTGGCTTTATAATCCTTTATAATCCTTCGTCACGATGTAAGTGGCTTTTATAATTATTTACTTTATAATCATCTTATTGATCAATTCTAAAAAGAATATATACACAAAACTATCAAATATTTCAAAATATTGAATTTTTACATATTTTATGTTTCGTTCATTATAAATAATCCATTTAGGTAATCTTTCTAACTAATAGGAAAGAGCTGACTGCTTCCTTTCACTGATGTGAGGGCATGTCACGCTTTTAGTTTTAAGTTTTCAGCTGAATATTGATCGCAGCTTCTTTATATAAAGAAGTAGCGATATAAAGAAGTATAAGTAGCTCGTCTTGTCTTGTTATTTCCCTTGAAATAATAGGAAATTGAGTGAGTTTACGTATAAAGAAGGATTGTAGCTTAATTTTTGAGATAATTGGATGAAGGGTGAGCGGTACTAGTTGTTGTAAAATATCATATAGCTTTAAGTAAAACTCTCGACCAGAAATTACGATTTATATCTTATTTCATGGCAACGAGCAAATGAAGTATATTATTTTTATTTTCATTTAATGGCTGGCTGATAGCGAGCCCAGCAATGGTATATCGTCGTTTTAAAGAGTGGATATATTCGAATTTCAAATCGAATTTTCGGTATGTCATTCCGCATTTAAGAGACGATTCATTGTGATTTTTTTCATTGTTTTTGCTTTAATTTGTCTTTAATAAAGACATTTTATTTTGGTTTGCAAAAGGATACGCTTTGTTTTTGAGATGTGGATGAAGGGCGATCGTTCGCTAGCGATAAAGGGATCCCATTAAACCTACATTGCACTGTCGAAAGTGGTGGTGCATTTTTAGACGCTACCTTTAGATATATAGTGCAAGACGTCCCCCCTCAGCTGCACGCTACCTATCTCGTAGACGTAAGCGTCTTGCTCCTCGCCACGCGTTACTAATTTCAAGATATCTCTATAACTACACCATGTAAACACTTACAGTAAAACTAATTTCATCTCTATTTAACATCCGTAATAATGGATTAATTTATTTTGATAAGGATTCTTATTTTACTGCTAATATCTTCAACAAACACTGCCCACTTATTTTATTACTGTTTAGATACATAAAATTCAAATTCAAATTATTTATTGAGTTAAAATTATGGGTACAAAGCAGTTATTGTAGCTTAAATGTAACCAATGTTTTGTCATATATTGTTTTCACATATATCAAACCGTTTCTACGGCGCACGCCGATAAAGCAACTCACCAGCTCATTTTTTTCCGACTTGATTTACAAATATCGTGATTTCTTATTGACAACCAATATCTATCACAATAAAATATAGCCTATAGCACTCGTCGATAACGCAGCTTTCCATTAGTGAAAGAATTTGTAATCTAATAAGTAGTTTCGGAGATTACCCCGTACATACAAACTTACAAACATTACTTCTTTATAATATTAATATAACTAGAGTTGCCAACTACAGCGGGCGAGCCCGTCACCTCAGGAAGTCTTATCGATTAGTCGTTTTGTCTCCCTGAAGTGAGCGCAGAAGACTTGGACAAAAACAGTCCACCATCAAGCTCCGCCACAAGCTCGTAAGAGGCCATAGCCAAGAATGCTACCCAGCGGGCTTACACTCACGCCCTTACTTCCAATTGGGACCAGATTACTCCAGTCTCTCGATTGGTTACGAGTTCGAGGTCGCTTGCGCGGTCCTCTCCCTTACGAAGCGGTGAAACGGTGTATACCGAATCTATCGCGGACCACGGCATCCTTTGCCCGGCTGTTCACCCAGGATCGGGTAGCCGACGGTCGTTTCAAGAGTAGTCGCCGTAAGGTCCGCAACCACCCCCGCTCTATAGGAAACAGGACTGCTTCCAGACTCCCCCGACTGTTAGTCAGAGTGCGCAATCGATTAGCAATGCCGCACGGAGCGCAGACCGTCCAGGAGCGCCAGAAGATTGATTCCTATGGGAAACTAACCATAAGGCCAGAGTCCTACCCAGGCTCGCACTTCATGCGTGGAGGCCGTCGGATGGGTGTTGACCCGTGAGTGTGACCAACCCTGAACAGAATGGGTCTTCGTGGCCAACTCAGCAAGGGCCCCTTAGCTCCCTAACATTAATATATATTTTTTAGCTCCCTATATTAATATATAATTTTAAAACTGTCAATATTAACTGGTATTTAAGAGGTTTTTCAAGATTATTGGATATTATTTTCTTATATAATCTTATTATTTTCTTGCTTTTTTCTACAGACTTGGGTATGCCTGGGAGTAGCAGTGGTTTTAATGGGTCCAGCACTCTGCCTGGCAAATCGCCTTAGTCCTGCTACTGCAGCATTCACCGCCAGAGACGACATCGTCGGAAAACATCACAAACATCCGCCGCTCTCCAATCTTCACAACTGCCTTTGGTACGTCTATGGGGCACTCCTCCAACAAGGTACGTATCCTATATAATAAACAGGCTGAGTGTTTTTGTTCGGCACCTAAAACTCGGTTTTCACGTGCATAATCGACACAAACGTTATAGCATTGGTATTTCACAAGTAAGGGTCCCATGAGTATGTTCATTCATAATTACCCATTTATTACCAAACTTAGTATACAGTACGATCGTGTACGATTCGTACAGTTAAAGTGGGTTTTCAAACATTCTAACGACGATATAGTGTAGAATAGCAATGTATATAAACAAAACACGATCGCACAGGCAAAGTGGTCCGTTAAACATTTCTGACAAAGTGTTGTCAAGAGCAAATGTTGTCAAGTAGCAAAGACGCGCATATAAACAAATTACGATCGCACAGGCTGGCAGTCTCAGAACTGTCGATAATTTATAACAATGATGATTACAATTATTCAAATATGGTCAAAGAGATTAGACATTTTCTCCTTAGAATTTCAATTCATTTTTTTTAATAAGAAACAATTTTTAAAATTATGATTGTAATGATTACTTGTACGGGGCCCATGGGGAACCCTCTAAACGGCGTGATCCAGGACTGATATTGGCGATCATCAACGGTCGCTGCGAAATAAATATTGTATCAGAAGTATTTGCACATGTTTGGAACCTTTTCTATCTTTTTTTTTGTTTCTACTCCTTATTGCGAAATTTCACAACGGGCGAGTTTGTTATCATATGACAATCTCTTACAACCAACCCTACTATGAAGTGTTTATATGTCATTGTATATGTGGTAGTAACACGTGTGTAAATATGTGTCTTGTTGTCTGGTATTCGATCGACAGAATTGAAAATGCAATTCCCTTAATGTTATCCTAATAGAAAATGGTAACCCAGTCGGGAACGAACCCGGAACCTTAAAATGTAAGATCATGCGACCTAACCACTATGTAACCTTTTGTGTGTACGATTGCGTGCCAAGACGCCCGCAGGTTCAAACTCTTTGTCCGCCCACATTTCCTGGTTTAAAATGCCTTTTGTTGGCTTGTTTTTATGGTACTTGCTCGGTTGTGATTGTAGGTGGTATGTACCTGCCCCACGCCGACAGCGGAAGGCTGGTGGTCGGAACGTGGTGGTTGGTGGTACTGGTGGTGGTGACTACCTACTGCGGAAACCTGGTCGCTTTCCTCACCTTCCCCAAGATGGAGATTCCCATATCCACGATTAGCGAGATGCTGGCAGCGAGCACCTTCGGCATCACCTGGGGACTCAGAAAGGGGACGTTTCTATACAAGACTTTAGAGGTGAGTTTCATTGGTATCATAATATTTACTGGTAGATAAGGGCCCTACTGTTATTTGTAGGGCCCTTATCTAGGGCCCTATTGTTTTGGGAGCTAACGGGCCCATGATGAGGTGGCCACGATGACCCATGTGTTCAGGGTCGGTCACACTCACGGGTCAACACCAATCCGATGGCCTCCACGCATGGGGTGCGAACCTGGGTAGGACACTGGGTCAACCAGTCTCCCCTGGGAATCAAACCTCTGGCGCTCCTGGACGGTCTGCGCACCGAGCGGCGCAAGCCAATCGATTGTGCTCTCCGACTAACAGTCGGGGGAGTCTGGGAACTGTATTGAGAGCGGGGGTGGTTGCGTACCTTACGGCGACTGCTCTTGAAATGTCCATTGGCCATCCGATCCCGGTTCAGAGTCGGGCAAAGGACGCCTTGGTCCGCGATAGATTCGGTGTACACCGTTTCACCGCTTCGTAAGGGAGAGGACCGCGCAAGCGACCTCGAACTCGGAACCAATCGAGAGACCGGAGAAATCTGGTCACAATTGGAAGCAAGGGCGCGAGTGTCGGCCCGCCAGGTAACATTACTGGCTATCTCGCGGTAAAAGCGTTGGTCTCTTGCGGGTTGTGGCGTAGCTAGACGTCGGATTTGTAATGTCCAAAGTCTTCTACGCTCACTGCACGGTCGATAGAACGATTAATCGTTAAAACGTACTGCGGTGACGGGTTGGCCCGTTGTGGTTGACATCTCAATATGTTAATTGTATCATTTAAAAAAATGTTTTTGTAGATAATAATACTTGGTCGGTCATTTGCTAGCATAAATGCAAACATAAATTTGATCATCCAGGAAGTGTGAAGAGTGCCATTAACTCGGATTTGCTCAAGACAATTTTACCAGCCAGCCATTTTACGCTAAATTCTCGAAGCCCTCGGAAATTTGTTTGTAGGTGGTGTAAGTGCACGCATAGGTACTAATATATAACGATGGCTTATTCAGTAACAGATGACTATACCTCAGTGGAGGGAGAAATAGAGCCGATAACTGCATAAATAAGGAGATCGACAGCCGCAATTTGTCACAACAGAAAAACCACCAAATGGTAGCAATGGCGTCCCAGAGGTTAACGCCACGCTCGCCTGGTCTCACAGTTCAAGGTTCCGGATTCGATTCCTGACTGGGTCATCATTTTACGTTGGGAGAAAATTAACGGAATTGCATTTCAATTCTGTCGGTCGAATACAGTATGAAGACACACAATTACACACATGTTACACGCACACATACATATAAACACTTCACAAGGGTTAGTTGTAAGAGATTGTGGTATGATAATAAACAAGCCCATTGTGAAATTTCACAATAAAATTAGAAACAAACAAACAAACAAACTAGCTCGGAATTTAACCGCTCATTTGCACGAAAATAAAAAAATATCGAAAACTGAAACCGTCGAATTTGGTGATAGAAGTCAAAAGACAATTAACATCCTTGAAAAGCAAATTGAAAAATATTAAACCTTTGAGAAGCAACAGTCAAAAGCGTGCTAAGTACGTAGATATTAATATTAGTTTAATGTTTACAACAAATTACATATCAGTAACATATTTTAGATTCCAGTCAGAATAATTTCTAAATCGCTTTAATTAAACTTTATGTAGATTTGTTCCAATTATACTTTATAGTTTACTAGCTGCGCCCAGCGGTTTCACCCGCGTGGTGATGGAAAATTGTGATAATGATGATAGAAAACCATATATCTTTATAAATTATAGCCTATGTGTTATTCTGATGTGTAAGCTATATTATTGTAAAGTTTCATCAAAATCCATTTAGTAGTTTTTGCGTGAAAGAGTAACTAACATCCGTACATACATACAAACTTTCGCGTTTATAATATTAGTAGGATAGTAGGATAGAATTTAAATTTCGAATGTCAATTTCTTAGATTTTTTTCCTACTTACTTGACAGTTATCGTTATATTTTAAATACTTCACACTATATCTTTATAAATTATAGCCTATGTGTTATTCTGATGTGTAAGCTATATTATTGTAATGTTTCATCAAAATCCATTCAATAGTTTTTGCGTGAAAGAGTAACAAACATCCATACATACATACAAACTTTCGCGTTTATAATATTAGTAGGACTAGCTGCGCCCAGCGGTTTCACCCGCGTGGTGATGGAAAATTGTGATAATGATGATAGAAAACCATATATCTTTATAAATTATAGCCTATGTGTTATTCTGATGTGTAAGCTATATTATTGTAAAGTTTCATCAAAATCCATTTAGTAGTTTTTGCGTGAAAGAGTAACTCACATCCGTACATAGGTACATACAAACTTTCGCGTTTATAATATTAGTAGGATAGTAGGATAGAATTTAAATTTCGAATGTCAATTTCTTAGATTTTTTTCCTACTTACTTGACAGTTATCGTTATATTTTAGATAATTCACGCTATATCTTAATAAATTATAGCCTATGTGTTATTCTGATGTGTAAGCTATATTACTGTAAAGTTTCATCAAAATACATTCAGTAGTTTTTGCGTGAAAGACATCCACACATACATACAAACTTTCGCGTTTATAATATTAGTAGGATTTAACTATTAGGGAAAATCGGTTAGAACTTTAATAGTCCAAGCGTCAGAGATAAAAAAGGGCAAGACTTTTGGAAAAGCTGATACTTTCAGATCAGACAGTATTTTTGCTATAGAATGCCAGGGTCAGCAGGCAGGATTCCGGGACACCTGGCCCTGGCGTACTAGGAAAGGTGTGATTTTAATTAGTACCCTCAAAGTGTTTGGATCCAATAAAGAACTCGAAAAATATGGTCAGGCATACATATGACCTGCATCAGTTGACGATGGATGCATTATGAACTCGAAACATATGACATATGCACAATTCCCTAAAATATAAGGCCATACGATATATGGACTAGAAATACGCAATAATAACCGGGTTTAGCGGCTTCAAAACTGCATACCCGCGGTAGCTCCCTTTTACGCATACCCCGAATACGACTGGCAAAAGTACAGAAAAGCTACTTGTACCTTAGCATTAAATTCTATAATCTACTCCCTACAAAATTTAAACAGCTGGAGGACATAAAATTCAAAAAAACATCAAGGAGATGCTGATAGGCCACCCTTTCTATAATCTGGCCGAATTTGAGGGCCATGATTTTTCAAATATTGTACCCATTTAAATTACTTAAAAAGTAGATCCTTATTGTCTGATTATTTTATATGGTCTTATATATGTACTTTTAGTTTAAAATGCATAACGTAGATTTCATTTGATTATTTAACATTTTACTGACAATTTGAATATTACGATGAATAATTTTACTACGTATCTTTTCGAATTACTAACTACTTCAAATATTAGGCTTCTATTTTGATTATTTATATTTATAGTTTAAAAATCTAGTAGTTAATTCTTGACTACCTATTAATGTTCAGTTAAGAGTAGTAACGAAACGTACTACCTAACCCAATTATTTTGACACGTTCAAGAGCGGTCTTTAGCCGTCAATTGGACACGATGAAAATGTAAATGTAATGTAAACATACATTTCTTATATTTCTAATGCCGAATATGACACTGCACACTCTTTTGTTGAGATATTTAAATAAACTATCAGACCAGACTCTGCTTTTATTCTCTCAGGTGAGAACAACAGTAGGTGTTATTAAAGATGGCCTGAGATGAGTTTATGTTGTAGTCTTCGGACCAGCCAAAGTACCGAGCTGTGCTGGAAGGAGCGGAGCTGTACAGCGGCGCAGCTGCGGTCTCAGCCGCCGTTCAGCGCGCTCGCAGCGGCCGCCACATCCTCATCGACTGGCAGCTGCGGCTCGAGCACATCATGAAGAAGGAGTTCCAGGAGACGGGCACATGCGACTTCATACTCAGTAAGCTCTTCGCTATTAATGTAGTTTAGCAAACTCGTCTACATTGAAGATGTTAACCCACTGTATTATAGAAGCTGAGCGAGTATAGAAGCAGACTTCATGGGCTTCTAATACGTGAACGTAGAAACCTGCATATGCGTTCCCTTCTTTATAACATCCTCGACAATCCTACCGCTCCCTTCTACCTAACCAAAAAGTTCAATCACTTAGGAAGTCATGGTCTTCCACTCCGTTCCAGTCAGGGTAGTATACGTTGCACGAGGAAGTACATCGGCATGACACCAGGAATAAAACCAAGTATCTCCAACCGTTCGTAGCACGTACTGCCAAGTTCCAGGCGACTAGTCGATACTTAGGCCTCAAACTTTTCAATAAATTGCCTGAAAGATTAAAAGCGATTAAAAACATCGATATTTTTAAGAGATCCATTCGAGTCTATCTGCTTAAAATCAACATGTATGCTCATAACGACTTCTTAAAATATTTTGAAAATACATAACATCTACCCATTTAATCTAATACATATTAATTATTGTCAATTGTTTTGTTGTAAACTGTTATGATATAGTCTTTGTTTTTGTAAATTGGTAAGTTTAAAGTTATATATTGTAATATATCATCTCTTGGCTAAATTGAGTAATAATGTCATTCCTACACAATTGTTATGGTTGTATTGGAAATAAATACTTTTTATCTTTAATTTATCTTTATCTATAATTGCGATTCCTACTCATAATTCTTCTTTTTTACACGACTTCCCAACAAAAAAGAGTGTAATGTGTTTAGGGTTTATCTATGTATATTTTTCGTTTCTTTATTCCACCATAACTTCTAAACGCTTGAACCGATTTAGAAAATGTGTGGAATCGCTATGTCATCCTGAGTGTCATAGCGTGCCTTAACTGTCAAAATATCAAGTAAATAGTTGTCGAAATGTCTAAATGTCCACATGTTAATAAATTAACATAAATATACTGTGTTTAATGTCAAATGAAAGGTTCACTTTCTGTAACGGCAGTCGTGCTTTTTATTCTTTTAAATATATTTTCTTGTTTACATATTACTTCACCGTTCATGCAGCTAGACTATGGAAACAGCTTCCATCAAATATCAGAAACGTACAAATGGTTTCTACTTTTCAAATGTCCCCGAAAAAGCATTTCATGTCCCTAAATTCCTAGTTATACTACATTTCATCCCATCCTCTCCTATCCTCCGCTCCTTGCAAATATTCTCTAAATCCTAATTATATTTTTAAATAATGGCATTTTTGTTATTTGATTAATTTCTGTTATGTATAAGATTCTTTTGTTTATTTTACTCTACTGGCACCTAAATTCTTACACTTCCATGTAGGTTGGTTATAAGAGATTGTACTTTAGGCAATAAGTCCGCCTGTTGTATGTTTTTTATTAAAATGTACATTAAAGAATTTATATTTATATGTATATCTATATTAATTACACTGATTCCGAATCTGTATCTATCTCTATACAAATCGTTGCTCTATCTCTATAAGTAAGCGAGATGTAGGCGTTTAAAGAAGCGTCAAAGACCTACATA
Organism: Micropterix aruncella; assembly: GCA_944548615.1. Classification (NCBI taxonomy): domain Eukaryota; kingdom Metazoa; phylum Arthropoda; class Insecta; order Lepidoptera; family Micropterigidae; genus Micropterix; species Micropterix aruncella. Next base: position 5,375,499 of record OX155957.1, on the reverse strand, counting down.
TCTGTAGGTTAAGATAGTTTTCCTAACAAACAATTCATAAACACCTATATGATATGGCGGTATATTAATTTAGTTTTTTTAAACCATCATAATCGGTGTCGGTGGGTTAAGTCAGTTTTTTTTATAAATACCTTCTGTCTAAAAAGTTCCGGGAATTTAAAATTTAAAAAGATTCTGTTAATGATTTCAAAAAAAAAAAAAGTTAAGTTGGTAGAACTGTCTTTATTTACTCTATGCCTAGAATGCGCGCGAACTATCAGCCATTTTGATTAGAGCAGCAATTGAATTGTAGACCTTAGTAGTGCGTCACGATTTTCACAATGAACCAAAGTATTGAACAAAGAGTTTGCCTTAAATTTTGTTTTGCGAACAAATTTTCGTGTGCCAATTCCCTAAAAATGTTAGTAAAGGCTTATGGTGAATCAGTTCTATCCAAAACACGGATCTACGAGTGGTACAAAGCATTCAAGGAGGGCCGAGAGATCGTCGAAGACAACGCTCGTTCCGGGCGACCTTCGACCTCTTCAAAAGACGAAAATATCGAAAAAGTCAAGGAAATTGTTCTCCGTAATCGCCATTCCAGCTTAAGAAAGATAGCACGTGACCTGAACCTGAAGTCTCATGAGTCCTTTCGCTCGATTTTGGTAGATAAATTGGGCATGAGACGCATCGCCGCTCGGCTCGTTCCAAAGGAGTCGAATTTTCTACAACAACAGTACCGCAAACAAACGTCTTTAGACATGCTGGATCGCGTCGATTCTGATCCCACATTCATAGAACGCAATATAACTGGCGATGAGACGTGGGTCTATGAATTTGATATGCAAACAAGTCAACAGGCATCAGAGTGGAGGACAAAAAACGAGCCAAAACCGAAAAAACTACGACAAAGTCGTTCAAAAGTCAAAGTGATGCTCATTGTTTTCTTTGATATTCGCGGTTTACTCCATCACGAATTCATTCCAGAAGGACTAACGGTCAATAAGGAATATTATTTGGCCGTTTTGAAGCATTTACGTGAGATAATCCGTCAAAAACGGCCTGAATTGTGGATTCCACGACGATAACGCACCGTCGCATAGAGCAGCAATTGTGACCGAATTTAAGGCCAAAAACGCGACAAATACAATTGATCAACCACCGTATTCACCAGATTTGGCCCCATCAGACTTCTTTCTGTTCCCAAAACTTAAATTGCCTCTTCGTGGTACCCGTTTTGAGTCCATAGAGTCCATTAAAGAAAATTCGTGGAAGGAATTGAAGGCTATACCGAAAAACGCCTACAAGAAGTGTTTTGAAGATTGGAAAAAACGCTGGCGAATGTGTGTTGCATCAAATGGGGACTACTTTGAAGGTGATAAAATAAACATTGACGATTAAACGAAAATTGTGTGTTTTATTTAATAATTCCCGGTACTTTTTAGACAGAGTAGTATAACAGAGTTAGTTAAAATGCGTTATAGAGATAGAGCAAAGATTTTTACAGATTCAGAAGAAGTGTGATGAATATAGTGGAGTGACATTAAAACATCTTTAATGTACTAGAGTTTGCTAAGATACATAAATTCCTGCTCTTCCTCTATTTCTTTTTAGGCGTATTAATCACACTACTGAGTGAAGTTCTTTCCTGGTCTTTCTCAATCCTATTGGTTTATAGCGCCCTGTTCATCGTGAAGGAATACACACACACACACAGACAGACTTCAATTTGGAAATGGTCTTAACCCTCCAATCACGGGCGATTTTCCTATTTTTTAAATAAAATCGTTGGCCAATTTTACGAGTAGCGGCATAATTTCATGGCAGACCGCGGCAATTTATTGGAATTTCTTGCAATATCACCGCGCTCAACATAAAATACTATAACTATGGAACTACTAATGCAATCATAAAAAGAATTTTAATATACAATATTGAAATCTCATTTTGTAAAACTATTATATAATTATGAACAAATATGAGAAAGTCGAAAAAGTGAAAAAAACTCGGCATTTCTAACTGTACTTGTCTTACGAAAAAAAAAACGGAACCCTATTTAGAAATTGGAAATACTATCGTAATCTTTATTAGATTCCCTAACAAAAATAATATTTAGTTTTGCTTATTTACATACAAAAATATTTAGATATTAGCTAATAAAAACCAATAAAAATGTTCATGATTTTTCGAAAAAAAAATATTATGACGTGTGACAATGGAATTTTACCAGAAATATTAGCGAAATGACGCGCGAAATTATTCTAGCGGCCGTCTTTGTATCTATGGTAATAATGAGATATTTGGTATGAATTTTAGGATGCGTTAGAATTAGAAAATAATATTATTGTGGGCTCCGGAAGCAAGCCGCCAATATTGGTCGTTACGTAGTCAACATCTGATGTGCAACCAAATGTGGTCGTTACGTAGCCGAAGGGTTTAAATAGTTGTATGGATTGTATTGAAGGAATGAAACAAGAAAATCGATAACTGAAATTTTCAACTGAAATTTTATTGACATTTCGCGTAGGTACGTCACAAGAATATCGCATTCAAGGGAAGAAGTAGAGAGAAAAACTTATTGTTGTTTGATTTGCTGTATTAAGACATTGATGACCATCAGTCTCTACACCAGAAGATATTTCACGATTCGACATATTGAGAATCTCACCATGTGAACGACATGAGAGTCACCATGTAAGCGACTGAATAAACGCCAGGATCTGAACTACTGGTGCTGCACAACTGAATGTAAATTGTGCAGCGCCTGGTGTATATTCTACTATACAGGTCGTAACTTGTCTGCTCTCATCAGCCGTGTGACTTGAGAACGTAGAAAATGCGTCTCTCGATGTTGCAGAGCAACAGAAAAAGATTCGACGGCGAAATAGCGCAGTAATAATCTCAGAGATTATATGCAACTCCGCGGAATCGTATGGAATGAGCTGAACGTGCACGTACGCGTCTCCTCGAGGGGCCTAACAATCGATATTTCCGTCTTCACCTAAATATAATAAATTAATAGTTTTTAAAAAACACTAAAAACACGCTTTTGGGCTATGCTATGATATTCAGAATCACCCCATAAAATTTAATGCGCATTTAATATTCCACCCGTATATATAGAGAAAGAGAAATAAAGGAATCCACGAGGTTAACACGTGACCGCATACAGGTAACATTTGCATTTGGTCAATTTGGTTAAATTGCTAATGAAATTCAGCTATTAAATGTGTGATATAACCGAAATGTCTTCCTTTTGTTTCTAAATAAATGTCTGTGACTAAAAATAGTTCGGTCGGTTTGTAAATTAAGAATAATAATTTAGGAGCTTTCTATTTTTAACCGACTTCAAAAAAAGGAGGAGGTTATCAATTCGGTTGTATCTTTTTTAAAATTAATGTTTGTTACTTCAGAACTCTGCCGTTTTTGAACCGATTTGAAAAAATCGTTTTTTATTTGAAAGGATATACTTGCAGATTGGTCCCATTTTTATCAAAATCCTGTTCTGATGATGAGATCTATAAGGAATTGAGGGAACTCCTCAAATATTATCACATGAAGTTGAAAATGTACATGTTTATTCAATTCCGATGACAATTTATTTATTTTTATGGTAAGCATGACCTAATCCTACACCCTGAACTCATGTCTTTTTTTAATAAACTGCCACAAAACCTAAAAGACCTAATATGTAGGGAAAAGAAAATATTAGTTTTCTATTCGGAAGTCAGAAAGCTACTAATTTATAAGGAATTATATGACATAAATGAATTTTAATTATATTTTAATTTTAATAATCTTTATTAATCGTTTTAATGACAAAAATGAATTTTAATAATTAATAATAATGAATTTCAATAATAATCTTCTAGACTATAAATACCACTTGTTCAAGTATGCGTATATAATCTAACAAACATGACTTCCATCTATATTTTTTATCTACAAATTGAACTCTGTCTCTATCGTTATTAATTTATATCTGTATATGACGTGTATAATTTACGAAGTGAACTTTAGAACTGAACGGAAATGAAATCACGAAGGAATTAAATTGTAAATAATATTAAATGTACCTAACACCTAGTTTTAGTTTCGACAATCTGTATTTTTTGAAATAAATGAATTGAATTGAATTGAATTGAATTCAGTTATGATAGTCCGTTCTAAGTTTTACCATGACATGGCTGCTGCACCCAGGGTTGGCTCCCGACGAGGAGAGTATAGTTATATTATATATAACTATACTCTCAGAGAATCTACATTACTTCTAAATCATCATCTTCTTCTTCTCAGCGACAACCTGCTGTAAAAGAAAATAGGCATTCCTCAATTTTTTCATAACTTTTGATGTATTCATATCTTCATATTCATATCTCTGTCTCTATCGTTATTAATTTATATCTGTATTTTGATGTATTCACATCGCTCAACGAGCCTCTCGATCTATGGTCTCCTATCCAGTTTCTATGTGTGGTGGAGCGCTCGATGCGCTCCACTAATTCTCTAGGAATTTACATCGATGAGGATATGTCATGGAAAATCCATAAATTACGTTCAGCTTGCTATGCGGTTTTCAGATTAAGAATGATATTGGACGAAAAGGTAGTTCTGAGTTCATACTATTCTCTGGTTGAACCCCACTTGAGATTTTATTGTTGGCAAATGCCACTGATATTAAAGCGGCATTTATTTCTCAAAAAAAGAGCCGCGAGAGGGATACACAGATTAAAGATGAGAAAATCTGGCAAACTACTATTTCGCGAACTAAACGTCCCCACCGTTTATGACATACTTTTTCACGGAAGCCTGTGCGAATTCTATAAAAATAAAGGGAAGCACCACACTCAGGCCCACATACATTCCTACAATACAAGGCACAAATCGACTTCTCAATATAGAAGCATAACAGTGTATAACAGGTTACAGAGGAATCAAAAAATATTCAAACATATGCACTATTTAAAAAACTAACCATCCTATAACAAAAATGTTTTCTTGGCACAGGCTTTCATTTTTTACATAACAATCGACTACTTCAATTTATTTTATTTTTTACTTTTTTGATGTTCACCTTATTTCAAATTTTATTTTATAGACAATTTATATACTGATTTTGTAACATGAATTAGGAATTTTGCTTTTATTTTTATATTTATACTCTTTGATCGTTATTTTTTATTGCAAGATTATTCAATAGATTTTACTTTCTATTTTATGTTTTTTTTTAACTTGTGGGTTCGGTAATTCCATTTTGGATATTTCTGAATTCTCATTTTATTTCTCTTTTTAATATTTAGTTAATGTGACGGTTGAGTTTGTATTTGAGATTGACATTCAGATTTCTAATATGAATAATTTTTCTTTTTGCCAGATATATGATAATAAAAAATATTTTTATTAGTAATTATAAATAATTTTCCTAATTGTAAGTTCTTATTTTGCATCCCGGAAGGGACGTTACACATTCTAGGGGTATATTATATTACATAATATAATATAATTATTGCATTTGCATTTACAATTCTGTCGATGGAATGTAATAAGAAGACACACACTTACACACATTTAACACGCACACATACATATAAATACTGTTGGTTGTAAGAGATTGTCATATGATAATAAACCCGCCCATTGTGAAATTTCTCAATAATAAGTAAAAACAATATAATAAATAATTTGTAAGTTCTATACACATGCGGGTTTTTTTGGAATTAAAAAAACTTTGAACTTACTGCGATCGATTAACTTAGTCTGTGGTCAAAGTATATCCTATTATCGTCTCTTATAATGTTACTTATGGAAATCGAAGTTTCTTACAATTACATATTGTTGTTTTGCAGGTCAAGAGGATTTTATCAGTGAGAAGATGGCTCTGATTCTACCGCTAAACAGTCCATACGTAGCCATGTTCAACGATGAGTGAGTATTGTTTTAAAGGGTTTATTTTTCTTTTTACACTACTAACCAACAAAAAAGGAGTGTAATGTGTTCATGGGTCATCTATGTATGTTTTCCGTTTTTTTTATTCCACCTCAACTTTTAAACGCTTGAACCGATATAGAAGTGTGTGGTAATTTAAGAATAGTTATGTCATTCCGAGTGTCATAGGGCACATTAACTGTCCAAATATTAAGTATTTAGTTGTCTAAATGTTCAGATGTATAAATTAATATAAATATATCGTGTTTAGTGTCAAATGAAAGGCCAGATTGAGTACAATCCGGAAATATACATGTATCTATATGGATAAATACATCAAATACAAATATTTCATAAAAAAACCTTAATAAAAATAATTATAAATACAATAGTTCACTTTCTGTACCGGCAGTCATGTTTTTTATTCTTTTTAATATATTTTCTTCTTTAGTTTGCGATTAAGTTTTTTCTGATCTTCGCTTTTAACTTTCCTGGCCCACCAACCGACGAGAAGGGAAAGTATTGTGAACGCGCAATTTTTTTCGAGCTAAAGACGGAAATATTAATATTTAGGCCCCCTTCAGACGATTAAGACCATTTCCAGATAGCAAGTCTGTCAGTGATCCTGTCTGTCTATGTGTGTGCGTCTTTGTCTGTATTGCTCCACGATAGCGCCCAAAGGATTAATCCGATTAAGCTGAAATTGGCATGCATGCATGATTTGGACATGGCAAGAGTTGAAAACATTGTGGTTGAAATCTGTCCGCCAGGGGGCGTACTAGTCATATTTCAGTTTCCAATTATTGGACTAAGAGACTTAAAATTTGCTACACAAATATCTTGTCGGTCCGTTTGGTTGGAATATGTCATATACAAGCTACACTAATTATATTTAAATTTCGTGATACATTTAAATTAAATATTATCGCCATCTGTTGGCGTTTGGCCCAACCCCGCCACACTCCCACGGGGGAGTATGGAAACAGTACTGTCTCCTATAGAGCGGGGGTAGTCGTTCACCTGTCGGTGAACAGCCTGGCAAAGGATGCCGTGGTCCGCGATAGATTTGGTAGACACCGTTTCTCCGCTACGTAAGGGAGAGGACCGCGCAAGCGATCTCGAACTCGTAACCAGTCGGGAGACCGGAGTAATCTGGTTGCAACTGGAAGTAAGGGCGAGAGTGTCGGCCCGCTGGTTAACATACCTGGCGGATACGGCCTCTGACGGGCACGTGGCGGAGACTTGTACAAATCAGTCCACGGATTACGGTGGACTGTTTTTTCCTTGTTTTCTATTTCGTACGTATTTCCCCTATACCTTTCGAATCCAAAATAATTAAATCCGATGTCAAAAATACTTCTTTCCGTAAATAGTCATTTATTTGCAGGTTACTCCGGATGCATCAAGTGGGACTGATTAACAAGTGGCTCGCGGCCTACCTGCCCGGCAAAGATCGCTGTTGGAGTGGCGGAAAAGCGGTCTCAGAGGTCATCAACCACACTGTCAACCTCGGCGACATGCAAGGATCCTTCTTTGTCCTCTTTCTTGGTAGGTCAATGTCGCAATTTAAAATGTTCGACTTTCTTTTTTATTTTATTGTATTTTAAGCTATACAGCGTAATCCCCATTTTAAAACAGCTCGCAGCTTAAACGTAGGCAAATCCACAAATATTAAGAGTATCAATACATAGCTGTTGTTTTAGATGAAAATTTAAGGTGGAATGCTCACGGAGAGGAATTAAGCGACAGACTATCCAGCGCCTGTTTCTTACTAAGGCAAATAAGGAAACTAATCAATGTTAAACACACCAAAACAATATACTTTGCCTATTTCGAGTCAATTCTTCGTTACGGGATTTCCTTCTGGACACAGTGTACAGTAGTGTTAAGGCAACATATTTTCTCTCTCCAAAAACGAGCCATAAGAATATTGATAAACCTAAAACATAATGAATCATGTCGTGGTCACTTCAAAAATCTCAGTATTCTAACGCTACCATCACTATACATATTTGAATGCATAAAATTAATATGAAAAAACATAGGAAAAATGAAGACCCAAAAAGAAATTCACTCGCATTTCACCAGATGTAGGCACAATTTAGCATTACCCCGTCCATCTCTGGAATTATTCAAAAGGGATCCAAATTACGTTGGAATGGCGTGTTACAATAAACTGTCTGAGAATATTAAAAGTATATGTAGAAACGGAAATATCACCCAATTTCAATCGAAATTAAAAGGCTACCTTATTGCGAGAGAATTATATAATATTAACGAATTATAATTAGATTACTGACAATTTCCATCTCGATTTTTTTTTTATTTAACTTGACATTTGTACCATTTTATTGATTATTATATTATTACTATTATTTTTAATTGTCTCCCATAATCAATTATAATTCTTACTTACAGGACCATTTAATTTTAATATTATAATTTCATGACTATCTGTAGTTATAAATATCTAATATAACTCAATTATGTGGTGAGTCTCTAATGAAATATTTAGTATACATTTTAAAGTTATTTTAACATTAAGCGGCTATATAAAATGTCTAAACAACTATGTAAAGTTTTTTGAAGACAATAAATGCGATTTGATTTGATTTGAGCTACTTTGTACAAAACCGTGCGAATTAATTTGAACAAAGTGTAATTTTCTTCGAAAACTGCTTTATTGGACATAAACATTCAAAAGCAGTACTAGCAGTTATAGATTGCTAGTTTAAATATAGAATTTGTCCTCCTTTTGCGTTGATAACACCTTTCACTTTCGTAGCCATAGAATTTACCAGGTTTGGCAGCTTCCTTTCAGTTTATCATCCTGAAACCAGGCGAATTACTGCACTGATCGTCTTGGTTTTCGTTATACGATTCATCTTGGAGAGCTGCTTTTTGCAAGTGGTCCATAGGTTTTCGATCTTATCATATGATACGGGAGCTCCACAAGGTCTATCCTTTCAACGAGGGAATTTTTCAACAGGATCTCGGCCCATGCCATTCTACGAAAAAGTGAAACAGTTTTTCAAACAGAACCAAATTACTGTACTTGAATGGCCAGAAAACTCCCCCGATCTCAACCCGATCGAAAACCCCTGGGCCATTTGCAAAAAACGGCTCTCCAAGATGGATTGTACAACAAAAACCAAGATGATCAGTGCAGTAATTCAAGTCTGGTTTCACGATGATGAACTGAAAGGAAGCTGTCAAACCTGGTAAATTCTATGGCCACAAGAGTGAAAGGTGTTATCAATACAAAAGAGAACACATTCTATATTAAAACTAGCAATCTATAACTACCAGTCCAGTTTTTGTATGTTTATGTCCAATTAAGCACTTTTCGAAGAAAAATACTCTTTGTTCCAATTAATTTGCACGGTACTGTACATAGTTAATTAGGTATGTATATACATTTTGCACGAATGAGGACTTCCTTTGGTCAAATGCATTTTATTATTTTGGAACCCAGGACATACAATTTATAAGAACATAATATTAAATCAATACAGATTAAAGGCCTCTTCAAGAAGCTGAGCCATATATGGATAATAAACGGAGGTCGTGAAAATAGCCATATAATTATTTGACTTTTTAGTTTGTTTTATATTTTTTTGACTTAGAAGGTCAAATCTTATGATTAAATGGCTTATCTGTTATGATATTTTTTTTAATTTATTTACTCGACGATTTTTTAAATTACATTTTAATAGGTAGGTACTTTAAAACATATTTTGTATATTATTATACTTTACTTTATAGTTCTGACTAAAACTTAAATTCATATTTATTAACTATTGATGATTTTTTATTTAGTTTTGACTAAATTTTATTGTAGTTCTAACACTTTTTCAAGATAATTTTAGAAATGTAATTTATAATCCTACTAATATTATAAACGCGGAAGTTTGTATGTATGTATGGATGTTTGTTACTCTTTCACGCAAAAACTACTGAATGGATTTTGATGAAACTTTATAATAATATAGCTTACACATCAGAATAACACATAGGCTATAATTTATAAAGATATATGGTTTTCTATCATCATTATCACAATTTTCCATCACCACGCGGGTGAAACCGCTGGGCGCAGCTATTATATAATAATTTGAAATACTTTTGACTATTTCAGACAAGTTCTTTAATTTCAAATCTAGATTAGGTATATTTCACGATTTTAAAGTAAACATCTGGTACGCCTGCCTTAGTGTACTAAGGCAGGCCTAGGCAAAAGTGCTTTCTTTTTTTGCTACTGGTCCTAATAACAATATTTTGTAATGCTGCAGTAATGTGTATCTCGGGCTTTACATTAAATAATTAAAAAAATGCATTATCAATCAATGACTATGCAGAAGAGGGACATTGAGAATCAATTTCAATTCAAGAGTAGCAACCTGGGTATTAGTTGGCCTTTTGGCCTTCCAAAAATATCTACGTACAAGACCAGGTAGTTTATACATACTTTCAATATAAATTCATGTAAAGTTTATGCGATTATCGTATTATGTATGTATTATATTAAATGCAAGAATATTTATTTATGAATATTTGAACTATAATACCTTCCATTTAATTTGGTATCTTCAAAATTTTTAAATTTTAGAATAAAGTAACTACCTCCATCCATGTAATTATTGAATGTAAATACCATTGAAATATAAAGTTAAAAAATATATTAAAATTTAATAAAAACCTAAGAGCGGATATATAATGCTCTTTCGGCAGGCAATATACAATTTCTGTTGGTACCACCTCGATACAGGTTATTCCCAGTGAGTGATACACCACAAACTATCATATCTGAATCTCTTTCCGAGTTAGGAAGTATATTGGAAAACTGTTTCATAGACAGTGCGTGGACTTGTTGAACGACCCTCCCAATAAGTCTGTATCTGCATACGTCAATTCGGCAGGGCCAATATTTCAAGTCTCCTATATGTAACTCGGCAAGGATTTGAAGATTCAAAATTTGATTTGACGGTATTGACACTGGGTGGTGTTGATTCTAAAAACTGTAAAGACGGTGACTCCCAGTTACCTTGATTAATATTTGAAAAAAAATGCAAGAAAGGGTCTATATTTCGAGTACCAACCCGATCCATACCCATACGGTTTTCGGTTGTCGCTTGCAATAACAACATCGGGTCGAATAGACCTCTTACCAGAATTTGTCGCGTTTTTGATAAATCGTGTAAAGGATTAGATATATTTTATGATTCCGTTAATTTAATAAAAGACTCGATCATACCTAGCCTATCTCCTACTTCTTAAGATTTCACAAACTGCCATTCTAATGTACTGTATTATATTATAACATACTATTGTATTATATCATATTATGTATCATAAATATTATTATCCAATTACAGTTACTCATACTTCTATTTTACTCTATCCAAATAACCTTATCAACAACTTATTTAATTAGGTACTACTTTTCTTACCCTTATATTATTATTAGCTTTATTATATTTTTTTCTACTATCAACGTGTTCATGTTATTTCTGTTAATTTGTAATGCAAGCATTGCAAACTATTCATAGCATAGTAAATTTGTTTCGTTTCAATATGTTTTTAAAATACTAGTATCATATATAAAATCGAAGACTATCGCGGTTGTTTGACATTATAAATAGGATAGAAAACGAATTTACCCCGTGAAATTTGTAGCACCCGACGTTTCGGTGACGTTGCAGCCGCCGTTGTCCAAGGTAGACTGAAGAGCTGTCAATCCGTTGTTTTGCGGGTAGGCCGTATACCGCTGCCGCCACTGCGTAGGTTATAACGGTGGTGGGGAGCCGGGCTCGGAGCACGGGAATTTTGAAAATCCGTCTTGCACACAACACTCACTGTATCCTGTTTTACGTCTTTGCGTTCGGCGTTCGGCGGCGGGAACATTTTAAGAAGAGGGTTCCACGGCGAAAAGGGACAACGGCGGCTGCAACGTCAGCGAAACATCGGGTGCTACAAATTTCACGCGGTAAATTCGTTTTCTATCCTATTTATAACTAGTATCATATATTTACTATCTGTAAGTTTGCTATAAAATAAAATATAATGTAAAATATATAACAACCGTGTATTATCGGCAACTTTTTCTTCAATAATTTTTACGATCACATAATATAAATAAATAAAATATAAAACAGCTGGTCTTTCATAAACTGTGAGTGTATAATCCGTACGAGGGTGCGCCGTGCGGCAAACGAGTTTACTCGATTCGGATTAGCATACCTAATTTATTATAGTTCGTAACCGGCTTCGTACGTTATCCGGATATTTCCAGTTCAGCCGATGGAGGTATGTCAAGGATGGGGACCCGTTCGCAATCACGCGGCTGCTCGTGCCGAACACTTTTAATGTAATGACCATTCAAGTGACTTTGATGGCCCAATGGTTCCATGCAGCTTGCGCCTGATGGCTAGCTTGTATTTCCATGATCGGCCCAACTCGCGGCTCAGCTCTTATCCAATAGCCTTTTCGAAGAGGGACTTACCGTTCGAGAGCCACGTTGCACATGCCTGCGGTTGTGTCGTGCAGTCGTAGACGGTTGGGATCTTGTAATGGGGATCTACCACTCCGGCAATAAGGGGAGGTCTGGAAATGTACGTTTCCTATTCAGCGGGGGTGGTTTTTGACCTGATGTCAGTTACATTTAAAACAATCCGTTGGCCACCCGATCCCGTGTCATATTGTCGCGCAAAAGGCGCCACGATACGCGATTAATTTGAACGAGGTTGGCTCGCTGAGTGCAGGCACGTATCCAGACTTTTTTTGGGTGGGGACATTCATCGAAAAAACGCGCGCGACACCCATCAAATTTGAATTCACCCATACAATGAAACGAAAATATTCCGGACTTCCAAGGGTTGAATCCCAAATCCCCCCCCCCCCCCCCCGGATACATGCCTGACACTAGGTATATAAGCCGCGGATTCTTCCTGATTCTCATTTTTTTAAAGATTTTTTAACTAAAAAAAAATCGGGTGGGGGGGTGTGCCGCAAAATATCATACAATACAGGGGGCTAGGAATGTATAATTGCCTCACTTCGTAGAAGGAAGGTCATCTCTGGCAAGCGAGGGAGTGTCGAGTTACACGAACGGTCGAAATGACGAAGGGAGAGCATAATATATGGGCTAAGGTCGACTCACCGTACGTGTTTTAGACTATAAACAGCGTTCCTAGTGTGTAACATCTTGTTAGACTAATTAGTCATAGTGTAATGGTAATTAGAAAGAGACCTTACGTCCATTTAATGAAGAATGTATTGTATATATATATATATATATATATATATATATATATATATATATATATATATATATATATATATATATATATATATATATATATATATATATATATATATATATATATATATATATATATATATATATATATATATATATATATATATATATATATATATATATATATATATATATATATATATATATATATATATATATATATATATATATATATATATATATTTAAGATATGCCCTCAGCAACCGGAATATAAAATAAGTAGATAACTTTAACGTACGATATTAGGAGATTGTGAAGGCGTTATCCCTAGTTAGGTCAACGGGCAGCATGCGGCTAGGATATTTTAAAGAGAGCGGCTCAGTGTGCGCCTTGATTATATTGCGTAGGTGAAGGGGAGATTAAAGGACGCTTCACCAAACCTGCGTTTTATTCAGTCAAGGACAGCGCAGAGCGACACTAAAAGGATTCAAGAAGCCAACTGTAGTACATTTCTCGACGATACTGTGGCAGGAATAAGGAGTGCTGCTGATCCAACCCTAACATCAAGATTGCAACGGTGTACGCGGAGTTTAGACTGCTTTACGAGGACTGTAGAGTAGAGCTTCGCGGTACAGAGGGGGGGGGGGGGGGGGGACGCGTACCCTGTGTCTCCCTTGGATACGTATATAAGGACGTCCTTGACTGAGTGCACTCCCCAGTGTCCCGCTGTGAGGCGTTGGTCTCTTAAGGGCATGTTGGCGTAGCTAGACTATTGACCTATAAGTAATAAAACCCGCAACCAGCCTGAGAATGCGTCAGCCGAATAGAAAGAGACAGCAGCATATAGTACTCCCTCTATGAGACACGTAAATATATCACTGGCAACAATTCGACGCCATAAATCTGCTATGCTATGGATAAACTCGCATGCGCAGCTAGCCAAGGATAGAGGGGGGCCTCATATGCAGCTATCTCTTTCTATTCGGTGAACGCATTCACTCACAGTCCACCTTCACACACCCGCGCTCTATTCTATTACCTCAATGAGTTAGACGGTGGACTGTCTTCGTCCCAATTCTACGGTCGTTCCTGGTTGAAAGAACGATCATAATCGTAATACTTTCCTGGGGTGACGGGAATGCCCGTTGTAGGTGACAGACAACTCATCGTTGTCATTTATCCATCATTCCTAATGGTTCCATTCAGCTTGGGCCTGATGGCCTCCTTGTGTTCGTGGGTCGGCCCAGCTCAAGGTTCAGCTCCCACCCGGTAGCCTTCTCGAAGAGGGACTTAACCTGGAAGGGCCGCTGTGAAATCTGCCTGAGACTGTCACTGCTGCAGTCGTAGGCAGTTGGAATCAGACGTGCGGATCCGGGGGAAAACGTCTGGCGGAACTGGACGGTTTGCGTACCGGGCTGTGTCAGCCGCGCTTTCGCGATCCGGCGAATAATCAGGGGGGTCTGGAGATGTATGTTTCCTAGAGAGCGGGGGTAGTTGTCGCACTGACGTAATCAAAGTCGGGTATATTAAAGAAAATACTACAACATTTTTGGAATAATACCGTTTTAATACAACGGAAAATATTACAAATAGTCTACGAATTGGCGCGCGGGGAAGGTTGTGATAGCGCGAGGGAGGGGGGGATATACTTGCCGCGGAAACCTTGGGCTGGCACAACCAATTTTTTTTTAATGAAATACATGCAAATAATTAAATTTCCAACATCAATAAGTCATTCCCTGCCGGGAAAGTATTGTGAGCGCGCATTTTTTCGAGATGAATACGGATATATAAATCGACCGCCCCCCCCCCCTCTCTTTACCGAGATGATTAAAAGCATTTCCAGACTGAAGTCTGTCTGTGAGTCTGTGTTTTTGTGTGTATATATTCCTCCTCGATAGCGCCTAAACGCTTCATTAGATTGAGCTGAAATTTGCCTTGTAGGCACCATATTTTGGTCATGGTAAGTGTTGAAAAGATTGTGGTTGAAATCGCTCCACCTTTTTTATTTGTTGTATTTTTTTTCGGCTTAAGTTGCGGGCGGCCAGTGCCATCTGATACCGCGTACCTACATATGTCACTGCGCATTACTACCTATGAACCGTGGCTGCGGTTCGTGTCTAAGCTTAAACGCCGACGTGCGATTATAAGCTTTTTCACAGGATTTCCGCTAGGTGGCGTTACGCTACTGCGCAAATATTTCCATTTTTAACACGCTTTTATTAGGTCGACCTGTATGAAACTATGTAATGGAATCTAAGGTAACTAATTTAAGCATCTTCCAAGGATCGTAGCGTCATGAAAATTGGTAGCTGTATGTAGTTCTGATGACAATACAATAATATGGTACTATCGAACTGATCTGATGATGGAGTCGAAAGATATGAACTGGAACTTTATGATGGAACATCGTATCATAGCTGTGTTTGGACTTGTTAGAAAAGTCTCGGAATGAACTTTGACCACGATTAGGTTTCAAGGTCTGATGATGAAGCCGGAAGATAGGCACTGGCGTTCCATGATGGAATATCGTATCATAGCCGTGTTTGTACTTGTTAGAAAGGTCTTGTAATGAACTTTGACCACGATTAAGTTTCAAGGTCTGATGATGAAGCCGTATTTTTTGGTTTTTACGTGCATTTATAAAAGCGTGTTTTTAGTGTTTTTTTAAAAACTATTAATTATTATTCTCGGAATAAAATGAAATATTATTTATAGTTATAAGTGGCAATGTTGTTTATTAAGATCTTCCAACATTCCTATGACAGTTACCGTGATTCTGGGAAGTCTTGTCGGGAAAGTCTTGGGGTGAGCAAAGGGTTAGATAAAGGATGGGGTGAGTCCTGGAGTTCAAATACACTACAAAACGGTTGTTTTTCAGTGTATTTGAACTGCCAGGTAACTCATTTAACAACACCTTGGCTGTCTGCAAGATATTGGGCCCGATTGCGTATCTTTGTAAAATTAAAATTAGTCCAAGCGAACGAGACAGAGCAATACGTTAGAGCGGAATACGAAACGAACGATCGTCGATAAATACTACCTGCCGAACTTATACTCGTCCGAATAAATTCGAGCATATTTCGTGCGGTATAAGATTTGACTTTGGCGAGCAGTTTTAATTCGAAAAAGTGACAACCGGTCATCTCACACTTCGCTCTAGCGCATTGCCCTGTCTCGTTCACACGGACTAATTTCCGATTTTAGTTCACGAAGAAACGCAATCGAGCCCATTGTCTCAGTGTCATAATTCCGGCATTGTACAAGATACTTCCTCGTTCAATAAACAGTTTTTATTATTATTGTTATAAAATCAATTGAAGATCTTTTTTCTTTTCGCCAGGATTTCTCTTTGCTGCCGTGGTTCTGATCATCGAATATTACCTGCGCTGGTGGAAAAAAAGGTCCGAGAGCGGAATAATTAAACCATTTGTGTCCTAATAGAAAATTAAAATAATTTGACTCTGACGATGTTATACAACTTATAGCGTTTTTTATCAAGGAGATTTGAAATGCCATTAGTTCATAATAAAGACTTTTTAAAAACTAAAATATGTGTTTTATTCAAAAGTGTTATGACATTAGCTGAGTTTTTCGGTGTTTGTAGGTGCAACCATTTATTATAGAGGGTATTAGGTTGTTCAATTCCGTACTAAGTTTTGACAGTTACGGGTTTACTATGAAACGCGACGTGTAGGTGTCACTGGAGAAAAAATATTCGAGAGCAGAATAATTAAACCATTTGTATCTTAATAAAAAATTAAAATTATTTGACTCTAACGATGTTATAGAGTTTACAGCGTTTTTATCAAAGAAAGGACAATGGGCGGTTTCGTAACACATTAAGACAGTGTAACACTTTGAGACAAATACCAAACGAAAGCTTACTTATATATAAAATCAATGCTTATCTATTTCATTATACGGTGGCTAAGCTGTAATCAGTGGCTGAACGAAGTTCTAGCGTCTTGAAATAAACATATTTTTTCTTTCATTTGCAAACTTAAAATGCGTTTCGTTTAAATAATTCAGTTGGTTAAATTATTTCCAGTATATGTTATAGAAAAAGAATATTAATAAGAATATGACAATATTCATATAAGAATATATTCTAATTTTAATTTTCTCTTTTTATCTAAAAAAACGAGATTATTTAATGAATTAATGGTTAAACTATAACGTCTTTCGACTTATATTAGCTTGCACGCGAGCCTCGCATAATTTTATTCTAACGTTCTTATAATTCACTTATTACACATTCGCACTTAATATTCTTATATAATTGTTAACAATCAAATGATTGAAAAATATATATTTGTAGCTGTCTAACAGGAATAAGAACTCTAGGAACGTGCGCACATATTATAAGCATATGGTACCTCGGATTTAGCAGGTGCCTAGAATTAGAAGGACCTTCTGACTTCTTAGACGAATTTACAAAAACGCCCAAATATGCAAAACTTCAGATGTGTATAACTCTAATACGCCATGGATTATTGAATTGATATTTTTTAAACACTTTTACATACAACTACAATAAAATTAATTGATATAGGTAATTAGTTTCTACTCGCTGGGTACACTTTACATACTAAAAATACCCATTTAATAAAAGAGAGATAGCTGGAACACTGCGTAAGGGGTAAGGAGATAGTTTTATATTTAGCATAGGCTACTTTTTTTAGGGTTTCGTGAACTTTGAGGGTGCGCAGGATAATCAAAAAACCACGGGCGTCATCTCTTATTAACGCGGGTGGAGCCGCGGGCACAGTTAGTATATATCGCAATCGAGCCCATTGTCTCAGTGTCATAATTCCGGCATTGTACAAGATACTTGCTCGTTCAATAAACAGTTTTTATTATTATTGTTATAAAATCAATTGAAGATCTTTTTTCTTTTCGCCAGGATTTCTCTTTGCTGCCGTGGTTCTGATCATCGAATATTACCTGCGCTGGTGGAAAAAAAGGTCCGAGAGCGGAATAATTAAACCATTTGTGTCCTAATAGAAAATTAAAATAATTTGACTCTGACGATGTTATACAACTTATAGCGTTTTTTATCAAGGAGATTTGAAATGCCATTAGTTCATAATAAAGACTTTTTAAAAACTAAAATATGTGTTTTATTCAAAAGTGTTATGACATTAGCTGAGTTTTTCGGTGTTTGTAGGTGCAACCATTGATTATAGAGGGTATTAGGTTGTTCAATTCCGTACTAAGTTTTGACAGTTACGGGTTTACTATGAAACGCGACGTGTAGGTGTCACTGGAGAAAAAATATTCGAGAGCAGAATAATTAAACCATTTGTATCTTAATAAAAAATTAAAATTATTTGACTCTAACGATGTTATACAGTTTACAGCGTTTTTATCAAAGAAAGGACAATGGGCGGTTTCGTAACACATTAAGACAGTGTAACACTTTGAGACAAATACCAAACGAAAGCTTACTTATATATAAAATCAATGCTTATCTATTTCATTATACGGTGGCTAAGCTGTAATCAGTGGCTGAACGAAGTTCTAGCGTCTTGAAATAAACATATTTTTTCTTTCATTTGCAAACTTAAAATGCGTTTCGTTTAAATAATTCAGTTGGTTAAATTATTTCCAGTATATGTTATAGAAAAAGAATATTAATAAGAATATGACAATATTCATATAAGAATATATTCTAATTTTAATTTTCTCTTTTTATCTAAAAAAACGAGATTATTTAATGAATTAATGGTTAAACTATAACGTCTTTCGACTTATATTAGCTTGCACGCGAGCCTCGCATAATTTTATTCTAACGTTCTTATAATTCACTTATTACACATTCGCACTTAATATTCTTATATAATTGTTAACAATCAAATGATTGAAAAATATATATTTGTAGCTGTCTAACAGGAATAAGAACTCTAGGAACGTGCGCACATATTATAAGCATATGGTACCTCGGATTTAGCAGGTGCCTAGAATTAGAAGGACCTTCTGACTTCTTAGACGAATTTACAAAAACGCCCAAATATGCAAAACTTCAGATGTGTATAACTCTAATACGCCATGGATTATTGAATTGATATTTTTTAAACACTTTTACATACAACTACAATAAAATTAATTGATATAGGTAATTAGTTTCTACTCGCTGGGTACACTTTACATACCAAAAATACCCATTTAATAAAAGAGAGATAGCTGGAACACTGCGTAAGGGGTAAGGAGATAGTTTTATATTTAGCATAGGCTACTTTTTTTAGGGTTTCGTGAACTTTGAGGGTGCGCAGGATAATCAAAAAACCACGGGCGTCATCTCTTATTAACGCGGGTGGAGCCGCGGGCACAGTTAGTATATATCGCAATCGAGCCCATTGTCTCAGTGTCATAATTCCGGCATTGTACAAGATACTTGCTCGTTCAATAAACAGTTTTTATTATTATTGTTATAAAATCAATTGAAGATCTTTTTTCTTTTCGCCAGGATTTCTCTTTGCTGCCGTGGTTCTGATCATCGAATATTACCTGCGCTGGTGGAAAAAAAGGTCCGAGAGCGGAATAATTAAGAGGCCTATTACAAAATAGCGTAGGTATTCTTTTAAAATGAGTTTAAAAAATGAACGCATTTTTTTTTGGATGTAACTATAAAAGATAGGATAAATAAATAAAAAAATAAATAAATAACTATTCAACCCTGGGAGAAAACCGCGGCACTGAGCGCTCTTCTCTTGCGCAAGCAAATATATACACAATTTCTAATTGTTTTTTGCAGTGTTTTCTCCTTTCTAATGACAATAATTTATATTATGTCGTATTGCTAAAAGAGTGAACTTTAATATAGTATAAGTATTATATAAGAATCTTATTTTATTTCTGAGAAAATTAGAATGATACAGGAAGTTTTTTTTTAAATTTTGTGTAATTGTAAGTAATGTATACCTTGGATATGTGGTCAAAAAACGAAAAAATAAGGCCGCTATGGTCAACAAGAATACATGACGGACATAAAAAAAAATAGTATACGGTTTTCGTTGTAGTGATATTACTGTATTAAGGAGCTCAAAGTTTGCCTTCCGAGCGTTTTACGAATAACGACTTTCGGAAAATGGGCTGAATAAGTAAATAATATTCGTTATATCTAAAATTAAAGGCCGCTATGGTCAACATCAAGAAATGGTCCAGGTAATTCAGTAATTAAAGTTTGTAGAAATCTCTTCATTTCTTGGAATTAGAACGCCAAAAATCCACTTTTCTTGCCTTTCTGGAAAAAATATGTGATAGGGCTCTTAAACCATTTGTGTCCTAATAGAAAATTAAAATAATTTGACTCTGACGATGTTATACAACTTATAGCGTTTTTTATCAAGGAGATTTGAAATGCCATTAGTTCATAATAAAGACTTTTTAAAAACTAAAATATGTGTTTTATTCAAAAGTGTTATGACATTAGCTGAGTTTTTCGGTGTTTGTAGGTGCAACCATTGATTATAGAGGGTATTAGGTTGTTCAATTCCGTACTAAGTTTTGACAGTTACGGGTTTACTATGAAACGCGACGTGTAGGTGTCACTGGAGAAAAAATATTCGAGAGCAGAATAATTAAACCATTTGTATCTTAATAAAAAATTAAAATTATTTGACTCTAACGATGTTATACAGTTTACAGCGTTTTTATCAAAGAAAGGACAATGGGCGGTTTCGTAACACATTAAGACAGTGTAACACTTTGAGACAAATACCAAACGAAAGTTTACTTATATATAAAATCAATGATTATCTATTTCATTATACGGTGGCTAAGCTGTAATCAGTGGCTGAACGAAGTTCTAGCGTCTTGAAATAAACATATTTTTTCTTTCATTTGCAAACTTAAAATGCGTTTCGTTTAAATAATTCAGTTAGTTTAATTATTTCCAGTATGTATATGTTATAGAAAAAGAATATTAATAAGAATATGACAATATTCATAAAGGAATATTTCCTAATTTCAATTTTCTCTTTTTATCTAAAAAAACGAGATTATTTAATGAATTAATGGTTAAACTATAACGTCTTTCGACTTATATTAGCTTGCACGCGAGCCTCGCATAATTTTATTCTAACGTTCTTATAATTCACTTATTACACATTCGCACTTAATATTCTTATATAATTGTTAACAATCAAATGATTGAAAAATATATATTTGTAGCTGTCTAACAGGAATAAGAACTCTAGGAACGTGCGCACATATTATAAGCATATGGTACCTCGGATTTAGCAGGTGCCTAGAATTAGAAGGACCTTCTGACTTCTTAGACGAATTTACAAAAACGCCCAAATATGCAAAACTTCAGATGTGTATAACTCTAATACGCCATGGATTATTGAATTGATATTTTTTAAACACTTTTACATACAACTACAATAAAATTAATTGATATAGGTAATTAGTTTCTACTCGCTGGGTACACTTTACATACCAAAAATACCCATTTAATAAAAGAGAGATAGCTGGAACACTGCGTAAGGGGTAAGGAGATAGTTTTATATTTAGCATAGGCTACTTTTTTTAGGGTTTCGTGAACTTTGAGGGTGCGCAGGATAATCAAAAAACCACGGGCGTCATCTCTTATTAACGCGGGTGGAGCCGCGGGCACAGTTAGTATATATCGCAATCGAGCCCATTGTCTCAGTGTCATAATTCCGGCATTGTACAAGATACTTGCTCGTTCAATAAACAGTTTTTATTATTATTGTTATAAAATCAATTGAAGATCTTTTTTCTTTTCGCCAGGATTTCTCTTTGCTGCCGTGGTTCTGATCATCGAATATTACCTGCGCTGGTGGAAAAAAAGGTCCGAGAGCGGAATAATTAAACCATTTGTGTCCTAATAGAAAATTAAAATAATTTGACTCTGACGATGTTATACAACTTATAGCGTTTTTTATCAAGGAGATTTGAAATGCCATTAGTTCATAATAAAGACTTTTTAAAAACTAAAATATGTGTTTTATTCAAAAGTGTTATGACATTAGCTGAGTTTTTCGGTGTTTGTAGGTGCAACCATTGATTATAGAGGGTATTAGGTTGTTCAATTCCGTACTAAGTTTTGACAGTTACGGGTTTACTATGAAACGCGACGTGTAGGTGTCACTGGAGAAAAAATATTCGAGAGCAGAATAATTAAACCATTTGTATCTTAATAAAAAATTAAAATTATTTGACTCTAACGATGTTATACAGTTTACAGCGTTTTTATCAAAGAAAGGACAATGGGCGGTTTCGTAACACATTAAGACAGTGTAACACTTTGAGACAAATACCAAACGAAAGCTTACTTATATATAAAATCAATGCTTATCTATTTCATTATACGGTGGCTAAGCTGTAATCAGTGGCTGAACGAAGTTCTAGCGTCTTGAAATAAACATATTTTTTCTTTCATTTGCAAACTTAAAATGCGTTTCGTTTAAATAATTCAGTTGGTTAAATTATTTCCAGTATATGTTATAGAAAAAGAATATTAATAAGAATATGACAATATTCATATAAGAATATATTCTAATTTTAATTTTCTCTTTTTATCTAAAAAAACGAGATTATTTAATGAATTAATGGTTAAACTATAACGTCTTTCGACTTATATTAGCTTGCACGCGAGCCTCGCATAATTTTATTCTAACGTTCTTATAATTCACTTATTACACATTCGCACTTAATATTCTTATATAATTGTTAACAATCAAATGATTGAAAAATATATATTTGTAGCTGTCTAACAGGAATAAGAACTCTAGGAACGTGCGCACATATTATAAGCATATGGTACCTCGGATTTAGCAGGTGCCTAGAATTAGAAGGACCTTCTGACTTCTTAGACGAATTTACAAAAACGCCCAAATATGCAAAACTTCAGATGTGTATAACTCTAATACGCCATGGATTATTGAATTGATATTTTTTAAACACTTTTACATACAACTACAATAAAATTAATTGATATAGGTAATTAGTTTCTACTCGCTGGGTACACTTTACATACCAAAAATACCCATTTAATAAAAGAGAGATAGCTGGAACACTGCGTAAGGGGTAAGGAGATAGTTTTATATTTAGCATAGGCTACTTTTTTTAGGGTTTCGTGAACTTTGAGGGTGCGCAGGATAATCAAAAAACCACGGGCGTCATCTCTTATTAACGCGGGTGGAGCCGCGGGCACAGTTAGTATATATCGCAATCGAGCCCATTGTCTCAGTGTCATAATTCCGGCATTGTACAAGATACTTGCTCGTTCAATAAACAGTTTTTATTATTATTGTTATAAAATCAATTGAAGATCTTTTTTCTTTTCGCCAGGATTTCTCTTTGCTGCCGTGGTTCTGATCATCGAATATTACCTGCGCTGGTGGAAAAAAAGGTCCGAGAGCGGAATAATTAAGAGGCCTATTACAAAATAGCGTAGGTATTCTTTTAAAATGAGTTTAAAAAATGAACGCATTTTTTTTTGGATGTAACTATAAAAGATAGGATAAATAAATAAAAAAATAAATAAATAACTATTCAACCCTGGGAGAAAACCGCGGCACTGAGCGCTCTTCTCTTGCGCAAGCAAATATATACACAATTTCTAATTGTTTTTTGCAGTGTTTTCTCCTTTCTAATGACAATAATTTATATTATGTCGTATTGCTAAAAGAGTGAACTTTAATATAGTATAAGTATTATATAAGAATCTTATTTTATTTCTGAGAAAATTAGAATGATACAGGAAGTTTTTTTTTAAATTTTGTGTAATTGTAAGTAATGTATACCTTGGATATGTGGTCAAAAAACGAAAAAATAAGGCCGCTATGGTCAACAAGAATACATGACGGACATAAAAAAAAATAGTATACGGTTTTCGTTGTAGTGATATTACTGTATTAAGGAGCTCAAAGTTTGCCTTCCGAGCGTTTTACGAATAACGACTTTCGGAAAATGGGCTGAATAAGTAAATAATATTCGTTATATCTAAAATTAAAGGCCGCTATGGTCAACATCAAGAAATGGTCCAGGTAATTCAGTAATTAAAGTTTGTAGAAATCTCTTCATTTCTTGGAATTAGAACGCCAAAAATCCACTTTTCTTGCCTTTCTGGAAAAAATATGTGATAGGGCTCTTAAACCATTTGTGTCCTAATAGAAAATTAAAATAATTTGACTCTGACGATGTTATACAACTTATAGCGTTTTTTATCAAGGAGATTTGAAATGCCATTAGTTCATAATAAAGACTTTTTAAAAACTAAAATATGTGTTTTATTCAAAAGTGTTATGACATTAGCTGAGTTTTTCGGTGTTTGTAGGTGCAACCATTGATTATAGAGGGTATTAGGTTGTTCAATTCCGTACTAAGTTTTGACAGTTACGGGTTTACTATGAAACGCGACGTGTAGGTGTCACTGGAGAAAAAATATTCGAGAGCAGAATAATTAAACCATTTGTATCTTAATAAAAAATTAAAATTATTTGACTCTAACGATGTTATACAGTTTACAGCGTTTTTATCAAAGAAAGGACAATGGGCGGTTTCGTAACACATTAAGACAGTGTAACACTTTGAGACAAATACCAAACGAAAGTTTACTTATATATAAAATCAATGATTATCTATTTCATTATACGGTGGCTAAGCTGTAATCAGTGGCTGAACGAAGTTCTAGCGTCTTGAAATAAACATATTTTTTCTTTCATTTGCAAACTTAAAATGCGTTTCGTTTAAATAATTCAGTTGGTTAAATTATTTCCAGTATATGTTATAGAAAAAGAATATTAATAAGAATATGACAATATTCATATAAGAATATATTCTAATTTTAATTTTCCCTTTTTATCTAAAAAAAAGACATTATTTAATGAATTAATGGTTAAACTATAACGTCTTTCGACTTATATTAGCTTGCACGCGAGCCTCGCATAATTTTATTCTTACGTTCTTATAATTCACTTATTACACATTCGCACTTAATATTCTTATATAATTGTTAACAATCAAATGATTGAAAAATATATATTTGTAGCTGTCTAACAGGAATAAGAACTCTAGGAACGTGCGCACATATTATAAGCATATGGTACCTCGGATTTAGCAGGTGCCTAGAATTAGAAGGACCTTCTGACTTCTTAGACAAATTTACAAAAAACGCCCAAATATGCAAAACTTCAGATGTGTATAACTCTAATACGCCATGGATTATTGAATTGATATTTTTTAAATACTTTTACATACAACTACAATAAAATTAATTGATATAGGTAATTAGTTTCTACTCGCTGGGTACACTTTACATACCAAAAATACCCATTTAATAAAAGAGAGATAGCTGGAACACTGCGTAAGGGGTAAGGAGATAGTTTTATATTTAGCATAGGCTACTTTTTTTAGGGTTTCGTGAACGTTGAGGGTGGCGCAGGATAATCAAAAAACCACGGGCGTCATCTCTTATTAACGCGGGTGGAGCCGCGGGCACAGTTAGTATATTTATAAGGATCCACAGACTGGTTAGATACACTACACATAATTATTAAAAAATATTAGGTTTGTTTATTCAAAAACCCATGGATTGGTACATATATAAACTACAAATATTTCATAAAAAACAATAAAAAAAGAAATATCGATACAGTAGTTCACTTTTTTGAACGGCAGTCGTGTTTTTTTCCTTTTAATATATTTACTTAATATAACAAAAAAGGATTATAATGTGTACATATGTGTATAATGTGTATATAATGTGTATAATATATATAACAAAAAAGGGATATAAGGAGTATATACTCATCTATGTATATTTTCCGTTTCCTTATTCCACCATAAATTCTAAACTCTTACACCGATTTAAAACTGTGTCGTATTTATTGTACGATTAGTATGTCATCCCAAGTGTCAAGTCAAGTAGTCTAAATGTCCAAATCTCCATCATGTCTGTCATGTCAAGTAGTCTAAATGTCCAAATCTTTAAATGTCAATAAATTACCATAAATATATCGTGTGTTTAGTGTCAAATGAATGGTCTGTTTGAGTAGGTACATTCCAAAAATATATAGGTTTCTATGTATCTCTTTGGATAAATACGTTAACTACAAATATTTCGTAAAAAACTGTAATAAAAATAATTATAATTACGCTAGTTCACTTTCTGTTACGGACGTCGTGTTTTTAAAATTATTTTTGATATATTTACATGGCTATATGTCAGAGGTAGCCTAAATTGCCTAATTTTACCTCACCTGTCAACACCGGTCTCCATCTCGCTTGACCGTCACTTGCGAACGCCAGCGTTTGTGTCGGTCACGTCATAATAATTTGTTTGTTTTGAAATTAAAATAAGTATTAATTTAACAATTATTCAGTGGTAAAACTAAATAAAATGGTCAGTGATTTGCCTGACGATTCCGAGGGAATTTTATGGCGCAATTACCAAGATGGTAAGTAGGTACAATTTACCTATTGCTATTAACCACATGGCATGGTGAAATGATTATTAATGCATTCTTTTAAGTATAACCGCAGTATAGGAACCTCTTCTGGATTGTTGATTTTTAAATGTCACCGGACTGTATTCACCGCGCAGATTCCTAATCTGCATTAATCTTTTGTCGGACTCAATAAATAAACGAGATATAGGCATTCAAAGTTTGCATACAAACTTACAAATCGGCCATTTTGTTTCAGGAGTAGTGTAAGTAATACAGTCGATATATCGCGAGTTCTCTAATATCGATAACAATTTCCGATATTACAAAAATTATGGCACGCTCGTGAAAAACATGTCTGTGATATTTAAAAAAATGAGACTATTTTCGAGGTTTTTTTTCAATGACTGCGTTTTGATAACAAACGGTATCCTGAAACAATAGAAAATTATTAAATATAAGTTTATCACCGCAAGCGAAAAGTTTTTTTCGAATTTCGCGCGAAATTTGAAAACAACTTTTTGCCTGCGGTGTTAGTTTGGTATTGAAAAACACTCGTTTCTTTCAAGTTATGTTTTGTCATGAATAATTTTGTATAAACCTCGAAAAAAAGGTTCTGTTAACATCGATAGCTCCGCAGATTTTTTATTTCGATTTTCGCGCGAAATTCGAAAAAAACTTCACTTGCGGTAATATTTCCATATTTAAAAAAAACTATTGTTTCAGGATACCTTTTATTATCAAAACGCAGTCATATAAAAAACCTCGAAAATAGTCCCATTTTTTTAGACATCTTTTTTCACGACCATGTCATAATTTGTGTAATATCGCGAATTGTTATCGATATTAGAGGACTCGCGATATGTCAACTATAGTCCCGACACTTCCTCCGAAACAAAATGGCCGTGTCGTTGACATGTTAAATGAAAACTTTGAATGCCTATATCTCGCTTATTTATTGAGACCAACAAAAGATTATTGCAGATTGGGAATCTGCGTGGCGAATGTAGTTGGGTGACGTTTAAAAATCAACTATCCCGGAGAGGTTCCTATACTGCAGTTATACCAATATACAGTTTAATCTTCTTCTTCTTCTTATATATAAAAATGAATCGCCGTGCGTTAGTCTCGCAAGATCTCGAAAATGACTCGACCGATTTGAATGATTATTTTTTTGTTTTGTTTGCCTTGATTCAGGGGTGGTTTACAAAAAAAAATATTTAGGGAAAATTAAAAGAAACAATTTAAAATCGAAATCGGTCATTTTGGGAAATCGGCCACTTTCAATAAAAGGCGTTCGCGGCGATCCTATTGTTTCACAGCTGCGCCATCCATAACTGTTGTTCATTCCGTGCGATTGTGTAAAAATTGAAAAAGTCGAAAAGTCGAAAAAAAACGACAAAGTCAACATCTTGCGGTGTCAACTACAACGGGCGAGCCCGTCACCACAGGACGTTTTAACGATTAGTCGTTCTATCGCCCTGCAGTGAACGTAGAGACTTTGGACAGTACATTCTACGTCCAGCTACGTCACAACCCGTGAGAGTCCAACGCCTTACCGCGAGTAAGCCAGGAGTAAACCCGGCGGGCTCGAGATACTCGCGCCCTCACTTCCAATTGTGACCAGATTTCTCCGGTCTCTCGATTGGTTCCGAGTTCGAGGTCGCTTGCGCGGTCCTCTCCCTTATGAAGCGGTGAAACGGAGTGCACCGAATCTTCGCGGACCAAGGCGTCCTTTGCCCGCCTCTTACCCGGGATCGGATGGCCAATGGTCAATTCCAGAGCAGTCGCCATAAGGTACGCAACCACCCCCGCTCTATAGGAAACAATACAGTTCCCAGACTCCCCCGACTGTTAGTCGGAGAGCACAATCGATTGGCTTGCGCCGCACGGAGTGCAGACCGTCCAGGGGCGCCAGAGGTTTGATTCCCAGGGGAGACTGGTTGACCCAGTGTCCTACCCAGGATTCGCACCCCATGCGAGGAGGCCGTCGGATGGGTGTTGACCCGTGAGTGTGACCGACCCTGGACACATGGGTCATCGTGGCCAACTCATCATGGGCCCGTTAACAAAGTCAACAGTCGAAAAAGTCAAAAAAGTCCAAAAAGTCGAAAAAGTCGGACATGACGAAAAAGTCGAATCTCAAACCGTACCTACATGATTCGACCATATTATAGATTTAAATGAATTGGATTTGGAAGGTTGATTAGGATCAATAAACGCTTATGAAGAGTTACAATCAAATCAAGTTTAGGTGGTACGAAGTTCACCAGGTCATCTAGTAAACAATAAAACCGGTTACTAGTTTCAATAAAAATACAGAAATTACTTTGACAGTTTTTCATTTACTTTATTTATTCATGAAAATATATAAGAATTATTAAAACACAATTATTCTGCGTCACTCCTAACTACGCAGCGCCTGTTCCAAGGACGACAATAATTTTGTATAACCGCAATCATCAGCAATTATACGAAAAAGATGTTTTCTAATATATTAGTTTCATAAGCTAAATCAACTTGGTATTTTAGTGCAAATTAATCACAAAAAATCAAAATAATCATTGAATAATAAAAGTATTAGTAAATAATTATAAAATGAAATCCAGGTAGGTACAGAATATTACGTAATAGAAATAAAAATCTGAATTCAGTACAATATAATACAATACAATTTATTCTACTCTAGCAGGTAGGCATTCCTGCGCTTGGATGCGTCATTCCGTTTAGCATTCTAAATGATTAAGGGAAATTAACTATCTTGATAGTTGAGACTATATAATTAACTAGCTGACCTGTACCTTTTTAATAAACTTTTTACTTGTGTTGAAATTATGAGTGTGGTTCGGTTAGTACTGAGGGCTACGATATATTTCCTGATTGCCAAAAGAAGGGTTATATTTTTACTGCATATATATGTATGTATTTGCATGCCAATTTGACTATATTACCGTTATTTGTGAGTGTCTTCTTGTGAGTGTCTTGTTTGTGAGTGTTTTATCTCTTGAACCATTTATGCAGTAAAAGGGAAATTATATGCAGTTAAAGGGAAAAGTCTTTTGTTTTAAACACTTGAGACGATAAATTTACTTATTTGGATATTAATTCACAATTGTTCATAATATGACCAAAAACATGACCTAACGATTTAAATTATATTTTTAATATAAAAAACTACTTTTTGTGACTTAAATATAAAATTTAGACATATGCTATCACTGACTTTTTGTAGGAATTACCAAGCTCTACAACTTTTCTCTAGAACTTTAGCATATATATCATCGTTAAGGCAGCGTTTGTTAGAAACGTTTTCGTTCGACCGTTTTTTATCCGACTTACTTTGCAAATCCGACTACCACGAAAAAGTCTTTTCATTTTTCGGATTAATATATAGCCTATGACACTCAAAAATAATGTGGCTTTCTACTGGTATCAGAATTTTTAAAATTGGTTCAGTAGATCCAGAGATTACTTCCTTTACCTCTTTATAATATAAGTATAGATTTATGAAATTTATAATCGGTTTGATATCCTTGATAATTAGAAAATAATGTAGTAATTAAAATTTCTGAATGGATAAAAAGCATAATGTCTATAACCATAATTATCAAAGTAATAATGTGATAATCATTAAAATAGGTAATCGTATACTAAAAATGTCAAAAATTAAATTAATTGTCAATACTACTTAATAAAAACTAAACTATCTAAAAAATTTCTGGTACGTAAAAGGCTTGTGATTAGGGTGTGTGTGTCAATGTGTTGAGTGAATGGGTGTGGAGTGGGAGCGTGAGCGTCAGTGTGAGTGAGGGTTGGGTTTCTAGAATGTGCGAAATATTGTGTAAAGTTTATATATAAATATTGTGTTCTTGTATATAAACTAATACAAAATAATAATAATCATTGTCATAAAAGCATAATAATAGTAAAAACAATAAGTAAAATTACTAAACCGAATAGTCGGTTAATTGTATTGGTTTCTTTGTATTTATGAACCTAAACAAGGCTTCAGTCCCACTTACAACGGGACGAATAGATCATTGATGTTAAACATGTAGGGAAAATAACATTAAGTTAGTTGCAATAGGTAGGGTAATTACTTCAATGAGGGAAAATAGGGTAGGCTCAAAAAATCTGAACGTACCTAAACGTACTTTCCTAAGCGTGTTTCCTGTTACCGCGATAATGAATCTATCAAGCATAGTTATAGTAGCCAAACCGCTATACTAAATACCTCCTTAATGGTTTTCCAATAAAATGGTTATTGTTTGCCTACCAACTAGGTATATATACCTATAATACCACCGGAGAAGAAAAGATTACTTGATGCCGAAGTGCATGCATTATCTGTCTTCACTTTTTAACACATATTTTATATATGTTAGTGCTTTTACTGTATCTGGCGATTTTGTATCTAACGGTTCCGTGCAGCTTGAGCCTGATTGACCTGTTTGTTATTTTGGGTCGGCTCAACTCACAGTTCAACTCTCATCCGGCAGCTTCGTTTCCTAAGAAGCGGGGGTGATTATTGACCTGATGTAAGCTACTCTTAAAACGACCCAGGGCGAAAGACGGGCAAAAAGCGCCTCGGTCCGGGATAAATTCAAACTGAATTTCCGGTAACATCAGGTAGAGGCCGCGCAAGCGATTTCGGACCTGCGACCAGACGGGAGGACAAGAAAATTCATATAGCTTCAGTCGTTGCTGCTATGAAAATTCGTTAACCGTATTTTTTGATCACACCACGTATTAAAATTAAACGAAAAATCTTAAGTCAGACATCAATAAACCTAATCATGTAGTAGTCATTATAAATTGCAATCTTCTTTAATATCTTAGGTATAAAAGTGAATAAACGAGTTTTTACCGAAACAATAGGTTAATAGCTTTGCAGTAGTTGTAACAACTTTAACAACATATCTCATAGTAATGGCAAAATTGAAAATTTTCTAATACTTGGTCCCTGGATTCATATACAAAAATTATCTCGGTATCTTGATAATATTCCCTTCATCCTTACTTCCCAACTTGTCTGTGTATTAACATATTCGCGAATATCACAAAAAAATTATTAATGTATTGTAAAAATTGAAGATGTATGAACATCTTCGCTAATGTCACAAAAAATGCACACAAGACACAGAGTCAAAGATTACCACAAACAGACACAGAGTTAAGATGTATAACTTTAAAAGAAAGAATTCACATAGCAAAATCGTTTCCTATTTGACATGTCTCCAGCTCTGAGAGAAGTACAGGAAACCAATAAAAACTCGTTTTTGACAAAAAATCTGACCTTCCCAACTTGTCTGTGTATTAGCATTTTCGCTAATGTCACAAAAAAAATGCAAACAAGACTCAGAATCAAAGGTTATCTATAGGTGATGTATCACGTTAAAAGAAAGTATTCACATTGCTAAAACAACTGTTTTCGTATCGTCTCCTAGAAATTTCTTTGTTTCTTATGTCTCCAGATTTCATAGAAATACACGCATCCATGAAAAACTCATTTTTGACAAAATTCAGGTCCGTCCTTTAAATATAAAAAATAATAGGTACGCTAATCGGTGAATATCTCTATACATAGTATTTCAAAAATACAGCTTATTTAGCTTATTCGTTATTTAAAGGGGATGGAAAAATCGTTGGGTTTCAAGGGAAAACCCGTTCTACTTCTTCTTATTTTTGATTAATTAAATTGCGTCTTATAGTTAAATGTTTTAAGTTGTTCAAAAAAATATTAAATCTCCATTTCTGTTTATATTAGACGAAGAATATCTTCGTATTTTTTTTGGTAGATACGATTTTTTTTATAGTTTTTAATGAAAACCAATTTTACATTATTATATAATATTATCATAATGCTTACTCACATAATATTATCTTTCGTCGTTTTTCGGCGATTCCCTGTTGTTTCGTTAAATTAATATGTATTTTGTTTATGTAAACCGGAAAGTTTTATTCAGCAATATATCGATTTTAGCCAAGGTTATTTACGTAGGTACATTAAAAGACGAGTGGAAATATGGGGAATTA
This sequence comes from Micropterix aruncella, assembly GCA_944548615.1. Taxonomy (NCBI): domain Eukaryota; kingdom Metazoa; phylum Arthropoda; class Insecta; order Lepidoptera; family Micropterigidae; genus Micropterix; species Micropterix aruncella. The sequence goes on along the minus strand of OX155957.1, from coordinate 5,342,880 downwards.
AATTGATTAGCCTATTTGGCTATCTATCGACTGAGCGGTTAATAGTTGACCTGTGGAAACTAGGGCAATAAAATCGATGAATATTTTATTATTCTACCACTCTTTAAGCCTACTCTTTTAAGTTAGGGGGGGAATACCGTACATAACAGCAATAACTTTCCGATACAGACCCGACAGGGACGTAGGTATATTTCCAAATGGTAGTATGTCTGTGTGCCTTTCCGTCTGTGTGTATTCATTCCTCCACGATAGCGCCCAAACGGTTAATTCGATTGAGCTGAATCGGTCATGGCATGAGTTGAAAAGATTGTGGTCGAAATCGGTGCATTAGTCATATATCAATCTTAAAACATTGGACTTATAGACTTGATATTTGGTACACAGGTACAGATACCTGTTTGGCAGAAATCCGACTGAATTTTCGTAATACCAATTGCAATTTTAGATTTTTTAATCAAGCGACGAGAATAAATTCTTGTGGTGGCACATGAATCAACATTTTTTTGGCCAATTCAGATAACTTTGAAGTTAATATTTTAGATCTAGAATTCTCGGATGACACGAGTTAAACATTGGAATTCTTGCTAAGTAATCAAACGAAATGTAAAATAATTTGTAAAAGGAATAAAAGCAATCTAGCTAGAAAAATATTTCTAAATTTCGCGAAGCAATACTCGCTGTCAAGTGAATACCGAAAATGCAGACAACAATTTTATATTTATATTTTTATTATGAACAAATAAAAATTATATGAAAAAAACATCCCAAAATGTATTTATAAAACAAACACATTTAAAAAGGCTAAAAGGCTAACCAGATACTGAAAACTATGAAACCAGACAAACAGACACACAGCCTCACAGACATACCTCAGTCAGCAAATGGTCTTAATTGTCTCAGGGGTTGGTCAAAATGTATAATCCGTCTTCATTTCAAAAAACAAATTGCGCGTTAATAAAGTAAAAGCCTGAACCCAAAAATACTATCATATATCGTCCAATTGTAGGTACTATTATCAAATGTTGTAAAAAATGATGAAAATACATTATAATGCTAAATATTTTCCTCAGCTTCCTTAGCTTTGCCAACGACGCTATTAGCTGGTCACTCCAGTTGAGTCTATAGCAAATTTTGACTGCAAGATGTTGTAGCTCATCAACTTTTTTGATACTGACGCAGTGACAGCTTCGTGAATTCGTAAAATAAATCCCGTGATTTCTAGAATTTGGTCTAAGTACTTTAGGCTGCCCTACAGAATTAGCACTAAATGTAACAAATTTCGTTTTCTGCGCATTTATTGACAGTAGTGAGCTAGCTGAACAGGTTTTCACCTTCTGCACACCTCCTGCAACTCCCTGTCCACCCTAGAACTGGTTAGTCTCATTTGGGTGTCATCAAATAAGCATGAGGTTAAGGTTTCGTCATTCGGCTCCTGTTATTTGTGTAGCCAAAATCAATGTTTTATAGAAATTAATTCTTAAATAAATAAAATAAATAAATATTCGCCCTTTCTTACGTTTATATCCCACTATTTCAATTTGAAGAACAAGACTGTGTCGACGGAAAAGACAATCAATCTTACGTCAATGTTTTGCTAATACAGCTAATTAATATACAATATATTAAGAATAATATTGGACCTAGCACTACCTAAATTACCTTGGGAAACACAATAGGAGAGTGGCATAGGAAGACTTCTCACATTTACAAAACATTAGATATTAGGTAATAAAATAGTTAGCCCTAAAATCTCGACGACTCATTCGCCTTCATAGCAATATTTATTGTCTACTAGATGACCCGGTGAACTTCGTTCCACCTAAAATTGATTTGTTTGTAACTCTTTATAAACGTTTATTGAAACGATAATCAACCTTCCGAATCCAATTAATTGAAATCTATATGGCCGAATCGTGTACGGTTTGAGTTTCGTTCGGTGATTAAATGAAAGTCGTTTTATAATAAAAAAATCAATGTATTTAATTTTCCATGATAAAAAATTAATGCTTTTTCGACTTTTCCGACGTTTTTGCATTTTTCGACATTCTTGACTTTTTCGACTTTTTTGACTTTTTCGACTTTTTGGACTTTTCCGACTTTTCGACTTTTCCGACTTTTTCGACTTTTTCTACGTTTTCGACTTTTTCAACTTTTTTTGCTTTTTTGACTTTTTCGACTTTTTCAAATTTTACACAATCGCACGGAATGAATAACAGTTATGGATGGCGCAGCTGTCAAACAATAGGATCGCCGCGAACGCCATCTATTGAAAGGGGCCCATTTCCCAAAAAGACCAATTTCGTTTTTTTCGATTTTCAGTTGTTTCTTTTAATTTTTCTTAAATATTTTTTTTGTAAACCACCCCTGAATTAAGGCAAACAAAACAAAAGAATAATCATTCAAATCGGTCGAGTCATTTTCGAGATCTTGCGAGGTCTAACGCACGGCGATTCATTTTTATATATAAGATATACGTAGATAGAATAAAACATTATGGAAAAAAGACCGAAGGTGATATACATGAAACTGCTGAAAGCACACCCGAGAAAAAGTGTACAGGACAGTAAGCGAAAAAATCAGGTCATGGAAGGAATTAAAAGTAGGTACTACTTGTATAACATGCCTTGAACACAACCGGTATGACGGCGACGTTTAGCCCCTCATATTTGTTCTTCGGAGGAGAATTAGTCTTAATCGATGGACGATTCCATGCTTACGGTGAAAACGGATTAAGTATAACGTGGGTGGTACGGTATAGCTACGACCATATTTCATATCAAAGAAAGCGTATTTTTTCTCAAGAAAATTAGCCACTAGATCTTCGTAATGTGAAGTTGCAGGTAATAAACAAAATGTTAACAAAAATAACCGAGTTATTTTTTTATATAAGTGCAGCAGCCATGTCATGGTGAAACTTAGAACAGGCTATCATAATTAAATGCGTATACAAAATTTCGTGTCTGTGCCGTTGATCGTTGAGGAGTTCCCTCGTTGGAAGCCAACCCTGGGTGCCGCAGTCCTGCCTTGATGAAACTTAGATCGGGCTGTCATAATTGAATGCATTACAAAATTTCGTGACTGTGCTGTTAACCGCTGAGGAGTCCCCTCGTCGGGAGCCAATCCTGGGTATAGAATCAGGGCATGCTTACTATATAAAATGCATTGTCATCGGAGCTGAACCAACATGTAAATTTTCAACTTCATATGATAATATTTGAGGAGTTCCTTCAATTCCTCATGGATCACATCATCAGAACAAAATTTTGATAAAGATGTGACGAATCTGGAAGTACATCCTTTCAAATAAAAAGAATTTTCCAAAGCAATTCATAAATGAGGGATTTCTAAAGTAACAAACATTTAAAGAAAAATACGATCGAATTTATAACCTCCCCCTTTTTTTTAAGTCGGTTAAAAATAAATCGGCTGTGGTCTACGATCTATAGGACCTGACAGGAAAACGAAAAGAGCTTTATCATTTGAAGGGCATGTTCACAGTAGATTAAGATGTTAAAATTTCAAATCCACACCGTAGCAAAGAAGAGGAAGAAATCAAGAATCACATTCATGAAAGCAAAAATGAGAAATATTGTAGAACGGACTAACACGGATATCATAGCATATTGCAAAAGGATAAATAGGTCAATAATTTATCAAAAAAATACAAACAAAATCAAATAATTTAAAATGTGTGCATAAGGTAAACTTAGTAATATAAATCCACAACATGACTACTCTACGGTTGTGGTAGAAAATTCCCACGCCCACACAATTTCTAACCTCTGCCTTAGAGCCGTCTTTAAATATGATGTCCAAGCTAGGGGACCGGGACGATATAAGGTCAGAAAATACTACATTGTTTAGGGTGGGGACTGCCCTACTGGTTTTTTCATCAAAACTGTTTGAGGGATGATGTACGAAGTAGTGAGTCTGTCGGAGAAGGAAAGGTGAAAGTCTTGCTACTGATCTCTCCGCACCGTAATCGATTTCCGGATCGTAATGGAATGCCGCTTTTTCTAGGTTGACAGGAATACTGCGACGGCGCAATCGGTCATGTTGATTTTGTCGTGATTGCTGGCATTGTGTATGTTGTGCACAAAATTGTTGCATTCTCAATGTATTCGCTTGTCGTTCATTTTCAGTCGCTCTCAAACATAATTCGGACATGCCAATACGACTATTTTCATTATCCGTCGCTCGCTGATCGTCAGTGCGGCTTGCACTTGAAGTAGATCGCCGCGCATTTGACTGACTACGACGACCTATGTTACCTATTCTTCTCGGCATTATAACGAACACTGTAAAAAGACACGGAATTGTTTTCAGTCACTCAAATCTGTCGAACATTCCTTGAGAACTTAACAATATTGAAATCCTCAGACTAAGACCAAATTTGTAGTTATGTATAAGCCTGCAAAGTCTATTTACCTTTATATAATGGCTGATCAAAGTGATTTTTTGGAAAATGCAATTAAATTCGCTTGAAACAAATCTATTCTCCAATCCCACTACCTTTTTTAAAAGAAAAAACGACGTTAAATGTAATAACAATTTCACACAGTGGCGCGGAATGAATTATGAATGGCGTAGCTGTCAAACAATAGAATCTATTGCTAGAAAATATAGAAAGCGCCATCTATTGAGAGAAATACGAAGTGGCCATCCCTAGAAGTACTAATTTCGATTTTTTCGATTTTTTAGCTGTTCCTTTGGGTTTTTTTCTAAATATTTTTTTTGTAAACCACCGCTGAATCAAGCCAAACAAAATAAAAGAAAAAATATTCAAATCGGTCGTGTCATTTCCGAGATCCTGCGAGACTAACGCACGGCTATTCATTTTTATATATAAGATTTGTCATTACAATGTAAGTTTCTTTTTTTATAGTTGCTGCAATTATCCCACGTGATTCTCCTAGACTGTCGAGTGTAAGCTGCGATCGAAGCGAATTATTTTCCCCCGAACATTCGGTCACCCCTCTGCCATCTTTGATCGTAGAAAATGAGATTCAAATAAAAAATACAGCTCAAGAAATGGATCATATCGAAACCTTACGAAAAGTGGCTCAAAGGTTAAAAGATTTCGAAGAATTGCGAGATGAGCATATTCTTCGAGAGAGAATGAAGGAAATTATCGCAGTGGCTGTTGCCGATGATTATAATAAAGCTTTCGATGATGATTTTGAAGCTTTCACCGTTAGCGACCATGGTATTTGCACGAAAGCGGGTAAATTGTCGACGGTCGTGGATGAACGAGTGAGGAGTTCCGAAGGTCGAAGACTGAGTAGCGACAGCATTGAACAAGTGGAGATACCGTCGAGAGAACCGACTGAAGCGGCGCAATCGGTACTACAGGAGAGGAACGATGCAAATGAAGACAATGCCCTGTTCGAAGTTCCTCAATTGGTGGATCGCGAGATACCCGTAGGTCTGTATCTAGAAAGAAACGACGCATTCGTGGAAACGAGAAAGAGACGCCATCTGAGTGTTGACGATTCTGTAAGTATTATGCGCTTGAGTGGTGCATCGATCATGTCGCAAGATGAGCAACGTCTTAAGGAAAAAATTAAGGAAATTGTTTCAGTGGCTGTTGCTGATGATTACAATAAAGCTTTCGACGATGACGTTGATGTGCTCACGATTTTTAGCGACCACGGAACATGTGCGGAGGAAGGCAAATTATCGATTGCTTTAGAGGAACGAGTGAGAAGCTCCGAAGGCAGAAGGCTCAGTAAAGACAGCATCGACCAGGCGGAGATACCGTTGACTGAACCGAATGAAGTGGGAGAACCGATATTACTAGCGGGGAGGAATGTCAATGAAAACAACGACATATTCAATGCTCCTCAGCTGTCAGATCATGAGATAGACGCTATTAGGGAAGAAGCGGGTCCATCGACGGAAATAAACCAATCCAAAAAGAAACGTCGCAAGAGCATCGGCGAAGCGAAATCTAGCAAACGATTCAAAAGTCCCGATATGTTTATGGTCTTAAGGGCCTGTAGTTGCAAACCGCATATTTGTAAGCCATATGAACCGTAGACTTCAGAACTATATTAATTTTTGTGTAATTCTGTTTTTGTGCTAATTTTCATATGCATTATATATTATTTCATACCTGAATACATTGGTTGATAGTATATAATATAAAATTATAGTTGACCTTCAGAAAAACTGTGTTACTTTCAATAATAGATATATCAAATCTTTAGCGTCCATAATTGTTGCAAACCGCATATTTGTAAGCCATACCAACCTTAGACTTAACTTTATTAATCTTTATTTGTTTCTATTTTTGTGCTTATTTTCATATGCATTATATATTATTTCATAGTTGAATACCTTGGTTGACAGTATATATTATAAAATTAGAGTTGACCCTCAGAAAAACTTGGTTACTTTCTATAATAGATATATCAAATCTTGCGGCTTACAAATATGCGGCTTACAAATATGCGGTTTGCAACGATTAACGACGTTAAAGATTTGATATATCTATTATAGAAAGTAACCAAGTTTTTCTGAGGGTCAATTCTTATTTTATTATATATGCTATCAACCAAGGTATTCAGGTATGAAATAATATATAATGCATATGAAAATAAGCACAAAACAAAGATTAATATAAAGTTAAGTCTAAGGTTGGTATGGCTAACAAATATGCACCGTACTATTCATTATTTGATACTTGAATAACTGGATAGATAATAAGTATAATAAAATTAGACTTTAGCTACAGAAAAACTTTGTTTCCACTATTACTTTCTATAATAGATGTGCCTACCACTGCTGGGCACAGTTCGTCAATCAAATCGTTAACCACGTTAATCGTCGATGCGTGGACCAGAAAGTTAACTTCGTATGCAGTTAATCAGTTTCCAATAATAATCTAACGAAAGTTAACGTAAAATATAAAAAAATCTAAAGCTAGTAAATATTCTAGTTCAATATTCGTTTAATTAAGGGTCAGAGTGTTAAAACTCTAGTTTTTCACACTATTTATAATTTGCTTTAAGCAGTATTTATGCTATACTTTGCTTGTTTGATTTTAAAGGATTTTTCGGCCAACACGACAAAATTGTAACAAAATAATATTGCTGTTAGGCAGGTACAATAAACGAAACTCTACAAACTTCTAAGAAATTTTGCATTCTACGACAAGGCCAATGGTTGTAGTAAAGTGAGGATGTCGACGGCTTTCTATTTATTTGTGTAGGTATACAATTTTATACTCCTTCGAAATGCCCCATTTGTTGGAATTTCTAGGAATGGAACCCTTCAAGCGTTACATCCATTGTTAGATGCAACATTTGACTACATATATGGCTAAAACATCTGTTTTTCGGGGGTAAAACGAAGTGCATTTATTTTTTATTTTTAATATTATTAAAAACTTAGAGCATAAAAATAATAATATATAAACGTAATAGCATAGCGAATGCTGTTTTAAATTATTTACAATATATTAATAAGGAGTACAAAATATACTACATATCTATATTATTATTATAAAGAGGTAAAGTTTGTGACGTTGTAGGAAGTAATCTCTGGATCTACTGAACCGATTTTGAAAATTCTTTTACCAATATAAAGCCACATTATTTGTGAGGTGTTTGTTGGACATATTATCAACAATTATGAATTAATATCAAAATAAGTAAATGTATCGTCTCAAGTGTTTAAAACAAAAGACTTTTCCCTTTTACTGCATATGATTTCCCTTTTACTGCATAAATAGTTAAAGAGATAATACGCTCACAAATAAGACACTCACAAGAAGACACTCACAAATAACGGTATTATAGTCAAATTGGCATGGAAATACATACATATATATGCAGTAAAAATATAACCCTTCTTTTGGCAGTCAGGAAATAAATCATAGCACTCATTACTAACCGAACCACACTCATAATTTCATCACGGGTAAAAAGTTTTACCGCCCAACGAAGTGGGCACGGGTCAGCTAGTTACAAATAAAACAGAATGTGAGTGCATGCACAGTATACCAGACAGTAGCATCAATTAGAACAAAATTGAAATCGAAGCGAGCTATGTCACGAGTCCAAGGGCTCGCATATGGTCGCCACATGTCCACTACTCCGCCGACGCATATGTTCAAACGTTTCAGAAATTCGTTAACCTTCGCACGCGTGTAATGATAACCAAGGCGTTCGTAGAGACGTGCCTCCTGCTCGCTTCCCTCCCTAACCCCGCAATGCCCTGTCGCTCGAGAGTGCGTCTACTTTTACCTCTCGGTATACTGTGGTGCATGTAGGAATACGGGATGCTAACTCAATTTAATCTGATCTAGGACCCAGCTTTTCACGTACCTCCTTAACAAAGAACTGACTACAGTCGTGATTAAATATGTCAATTTCGTTAAATCCTACATTGTATACCTACGTGCTATGCATGCGTGGGAATAGGGTATTGTTATAATAACTTAAATTGCACCTTGGTACATACATGAAAAGTAAATGGATCGCGCGTGAGTCAGGAAGGCGCTCGTACTCAGGAGGTATGGACTGTCCAACCCAAATAATAGCAGATAATAGCAAGATTTCAGCGCAGGATAGTGAAAAAGATTTTTTGCGGACAGACAAACGGCAAAATAGTTTGATCCTATTGCATATTAGCTTGCGTTCATATATATATAAAAGATTCCAAACATGCACAAACAATTCAAAAAAAAAATATATTTCTCAGTGACCTTTCATGTTCACCATTAGCCATCCCATTGCGTCCAGTTTAGTGTAGACTCTTTACCAGTGGCGTCTCTATCGCCTCAACATTATTTAACGGACTTTAGTTTAAAGTAATATAAATGAACGAAATTTAAGAATCCGATAATGATTTTTAAAGTTAACTGTCAAATTATATCATTGACGAAAAATGTACATTCGTTAATTAACGATTAACTGATTAGCGACTAACGGTTTAGTGTCAAGCCCTGGTACCTATCTAGTTAGTAAGAAATACAATTTGTAATTCAGTGATAACGATCTGCAAATAGTCGAGCAGCTTGATATATACACCTTTAAATAAACAAGTTTATTTGTAAAACATGAAGAAAATCTCACTAACAAGAAAGATATAAAAGAATTAAGAATTAATACAGAGAGGCCCTTGTATGTCAGTCATTCAGGAATTTGGCGCAAAATCATGCAAGAATGGTAATCTAACCAAAATCAACGGTATATTGATCTTTGCATGACCTCCTTTAATAATCGCGACATAGGTAGAACTATAGAAGCGCGACGCAGAAGGTAAAAGCCAAGAAACTCAAATACCTATATTAATCGGATAATGCGCATCAGGAAGCCACTTCGTATTTCTAAGAACGAGCTATCATGGAATACCACAAACCAGGAAACTTTCCATTTCCAGATCGACAAACGCAAGCGGGGTCGGATCGCCCAAATCTCAAATAACTATCCCTAACCATTGATTATAATGCCCTAACGAACGCTTCCCTGGAATGGCAAAGACACGAGGTTGAAACAGAATCAAATTCCATGCAGCAAACCGATCTGGATAAGATCGATTAGATTTCAAGAATGTAGAAGTGCATTTTGCAAATTTGGAATGATTGAGATCTTTGACGGGGACGAATTTCTATATGGTTAAGAGGAATGGCGACTCCTTGTTAAAGACCGAGATAATAGTCAAGCTGAAGAAGCTGTAATCGTTTTATTTAAGATGGTAATAAACGAAGGTAATATTAATCTGAATGAAAGAGTACTCAACAGGAGACCATGACCGATGAAATTTGCCAGCTTCCGAGCCAACCCATACTGACCATACATTTGTCGAATGATGAAATGAGACAGATATCAAATCAGCAGATTGCAATCTGTTTTTTATATTTGCACATTTTTTTATATTTGCCAAAATGCCTTATTTTGCAGTTTTGTACAGGGGAGTGACGTTAATTAGATTTAATTGATTGAATGATGATTGGTTAATGATTGATTGATGATGATTGATTGATGATGATTGATGTTGATGATTGATTGATGATGATTGATTGATGATAGTGATAAATTAATGATAATTGATTGATGATGGTTGATTGATGATGATTGATTGATTGTTGTTTGTTTGTTAGATTAGCGATTGATTTTTGATTGATAATTGATTGAATGATGATTGGTTCATTGATTGATGATTGAATGATGATTGAGTAATGATGACTAATGATGATTGATTGATTGTGATTAATGATGATTAACGATGATTGATGATTGTTGATGATTGATTGATGATGATTGATAATTGATTGTTGATATTTGATTGGTGATGATGGATTGCGAATGATTGATTATGATTGATTGACGACGATTGATTGATGATGATTAATTAAGATGATTGCTTGATGATGATTGTTTGATGATGATTGCTTGATGATGATTGAGGAAAATATTGATTGATTTATTATTGATTGATTGATGATCGATCGATCCATCGATCGATCAATCAAACGATCAATCATCAATCAATCAATTTACCCCCTTTGCATAAGTACTTAAAGAGGAGCTGACAAGCAACTTCTTTTTTCTTTGTGGCGTCATTTTAAAAATTGCGTGTCTGCATTACGATTAATTGAACTCGAGAAAATTGTCGCTGTATGATTTTCTATATAGAAAATAGGTCTAACATAAAACCGGCTTTTTCAGCTTCTCTCTTGCTCCAAGCGCGTTACATACTAACAGGGGTATATCCACTGACGTTATCACGACGTAAAACCCATCGAAACGTTTTCCTCCTGGCGCCCAAAGGCTCATTTAGGTACGTCTGTAGTTACGATAATGATATCATCTTTGTGGATCAATTCTTAAACATAGATCTTCTCCTAAGTATTCCATGAAATATCGATAATCTCCCGCATGCGCATTGGCCGTTGCTCTACCCCGTTACACCTCTTTAGGATCTACGTTCTCCTCTCTGGGCAGTACGACTGCGGCCAGGCAGATTGCACTCTGGACTACGTAATGGAACGGAACCCAACGGAGCTCGTCCGCCGATCGAGAGAGGGCGCTCATCGTTTGTTTTTTAATTAAAATAATATTCAGATGAAATCAGTCCTTGGCAAACTGCCGGGAAAGTCTTGGGGTGACAAAGGATTTTTTAATTATGTGTTGAAAAACAGTTTTTCTCATCCGTTGCCGAAGCTTTTCGACTGCTCATGTGTTTAACTTGGAGATATTCATTTTCAGTTATGTTATCAAACTTTGCTACCATTGTTCAAGTCAGCATGTCTAATTTTGGATATGTAATTTCGGAAATGCGTTCGGAATCAAGTCGTACGTCAGTATCAACCGTGAATAAGTGCCGCTCGTCACAATGATCCGAAAAAAGCACGAGTTGCAGGTGTCGGTGACGGGTCCGATCGCCCAATCAATTATTCTCATCGGTATCGCCTACATTTCTGAAATTAACATTCTCGATATTCTCGACGCGATGACGACGAGAGCGAAACGGGTTTGCGGAAGAACGCTTTCATAAATGCGGCGTGAGGCCGACGCTCAGTCACAGTTAGCGTCGTTGCTTGTTCGCGAGCGGACATCGTCTATTCATCCTCATTTTCTTCTAAATCGTATGTGTCAATGACAAGAAAATTAGCCCTCACGGATACATTCCTACCGAGGTGAGCGAGTTTTTCTTCATTTTTGGGTCGTTCAGTGTCGACGCCCTGTGTTTTGGGGTCGTTGGGATCTGTAATCTGATGTCCTGTGTTTTCAGCGTTAGGTCCTTCGTTCCCAAGTTAATATATGAATTACATCCTATCAAAGTCCCAAACATGTGAGTTATTGTAATTATGAGAGAATATGTGCTAACGTTTCTATAATGCCATAAAAATATTATTAGTATTTTCAGGACATTAGAGATTTCAAGAAATGCGACTCTATCTTTTTTTTTGGATTATTTCAATACTTTTTTATTTAGGTACACATTTAAATCTCATTTTGGCTATTTTGATTATTTAAAAAATATATATATTTATGTGGTTATCTTACTCTATATTTTGAGCAACTTCGATTATTTATTAATTATCTAATCTATTTGTACATCATTTTACTTATTATGATTATGTTTACCTTTTGATATTTTTAATTTTATTTTGATTGTCCATCTTATAAGAATTCATAATAGCTGATGTACATTTAATATTTACGCGGCGACAGGCGAGGGTTGAAAACCCCGCCCACCACCCGGGCAGTTCTAACGACGTGGGTCGTTTTATCTGCCCAGGATGTCATGCAACGACAACCTCACGCGTGCCGGAAGGGTAGCGCGTGAGGGGTGAGCGAACGGAGACCTTAGGAAGGATTCTCCGGGCTTCAGCCCCCGCCGGCACCCTGTAAACCGTTTATTTAAACTTTAAAATGCTTACAATTATTACTTAATTACTAAACTAAACTAGGCGACTAAGCGGTAACATATTTCATTATTTATATAGTATAATATATTATTTATATTTCAATGATGAGGCGGTGGAAGGTATGCTCCATGCGGCGTGTCGAAAAAAAAAATAAATAAAAAAGGGCAGCAAACGGCAGGGGCGCCGTCGGAGACGTCGTACATTCTTTAAATTATTTTCTGTCATTTTAATTACTTAGTTTCTATATAGCATTCTACATATATTTACAACTATTTAAATGTCCGCCATAAAAATATAATCACTGGCAACACTTTTTGGCCTCTCATGTAATCAGTTTTTTTCTACTGAATTTTTGTCTATGATATTTACATTGTACATGGCTACAAAGCATTGTGAATTACAAAATTAAATAAAATTAAAAAAAATACGTGCTCTATGGTTTTTAAGATAAAGTAGAATTTAATGGAGATGCAACGATGTGATATTAAGCTCGATATCGTCTTATAGTCTTCCATTAATCTCGGTACTTGTTTGTCGGTAGAGCTTTCTTAATTGTTTGTGTCGTTCAGTGTCGACGGACTATGCCTTAGGGACGTTAGGATCTATAATGGGATGAACTGTGTGTCCTTTGTTCTCAAGATAAGATACTAATAACATCCTCACAAAATCCCAAACATGTGAGTTACTGTAATTATGGGGAAATATGTGGTAGCGTTTCTTTGATATGTACTCAATGCTTTTAAAGATCAAGATGAATTTCTTTGAGACGCAACGATGTAACACCTAACAAAATCCCAAACATGTGAGTTAATGTAATTCTAAGAATATATGTGATTGCGTTTCTTTGATAAGTACCTAGTCAATGCTTTTAAAGATCAAGTTAAATTTCACGGAGACGCAACGATGTAGCATTAAGCTCGATATCGTTAGATAGTCTTTCTTTATCTCTTACTTATGATTGATGAGGTACATATGATTACTCTTTTGACTCCTTTTTTATTATTCCTATTAAAATATCTACAATATAGAAGAGTTTGATAAACCGCATAATTACCAATATGTGCTCGCGTTTCTTGAGTGCCTACTTAATGCTTCTAAAGATAAAGTTGAATTTCATGGAGATGCGACGATCTAACATTACGCTCTATACCGTCTGATAGTCCTCCTTTATCTCTTACCTTTATATCTTACCTTATCCTTGATCTCAGTACCTATGATTACATTCAGACTTCTTTTTTTATTCCTATAACCTATAATTGCATATATACGTTCGGTGAAAACATCCCGATATTTAAATCGGGATCACCTGAAAAGTATTTTTTACTCGCATTTCCTAAAATTTTCCACGCTTCTCGATCCGATAAACAAAGAAAAGTATCAAGAAGAGATATTTAAATATGTAAACGAATAAAAGATGATGCAACAAATGTTGTGGTTAACATCAGATCGTGAGAATCACGGCCTGGTTCTGTGAGAGAATAACTGGTTTAAACCAGTTGATCTTTCAATAAATAAATAAATAAATAAATAAATAAATAAATAACATTTCAGATTCATCAACCAACCAAAGTTCCAATAATAAATGGTTGTAATATCAATCAATCAACAAAAATGTTATTTTTTTGTCTTTTTTCTTCTAGGCTTGCAAAGAATCTATGCACTCGCAAGGGTAGTCGAAGAGCAAATACAGGAAACCGTCTTGAACATCAAGTGCTAACCCACATCCAGCACGTGCCGTAGTTAGATTTGGAACTACCCAGGGTTGTCTTTATATCACGACTCCAGCGCTCCGTAAACAGTAAGTATAACAAGATCAGATAGGCACATACCTACTTTGAAGTCAGTGACGTAATTTAAAAAAATGTGCCCAAGCGCAAAATTGAACAAAAGGCCCCTCCCCGTCCTAACTTACATTCATTATGGCATATCGGATGTAATTAGTGTATACCTAGCCACATTACATATTTATATTGTAGCTACATTATAAATCGGCGTATTCATTTGAGGGCATTGCCTCGAACATGTTGTTGAGCAAGTTCCCACGAATTTCAGCCGGACACGCTGGATCACATAGAAATATTTTTGCGGGATAAAGTTCGAAACATTTGTTCCTATGTTAAGGCGACGCTTTGCTGTTAATTTAATTACTGAATTATATTTATTCACCTTTGAATGCTGGTGAGAAATTAAAAATAATAAAAGTTTTTATTACTTTATTTTGAATACATCTACCAAATGCGAAACTGGAAAATACCCTCATACCTAATGTTATTACAAATGTATTATATCTACGTATCTAGATATTTAAATAAACTACTTAATGTACCTTCAGTGGAACCTCTCATAACGAGCATAATTCGTTCCAGAATCTTACTCGTTGAGCGAAACACTCGTTAAGCGAAACATTTTTTTCTTATACATATGAAATAATGTAACATAAGATAATGCGTTCCATGCCAAAAAAATACTCATTTTTTTAAAAAGTCAGCGAAAATAACTTTTGCCTTCTCACAAATGATGTTTTCGTTAATAGTGTCGCTTTGTAATCGCTTTTCGTTTATCCATATGAGAAGCAACCTTTCAACATCATCAAGAATACGTAACCGTTTCGTAGACATTCTTGACACTCCCTTTGAATCATCAATTTTCTTAAATTTGTCCTTGTTCTTGAGAATAGTGCAGATCGTTGATGTAGACCGATTGTATGTGCGCGCTAGATCAGCCACGCTCACGCCTCCTTCTCGCTTTTCAATAATTTTACGTTTCATTTCAACGGTTACTTTTATTCTGTTATGGCTGTCTTCTTGTCAGTTCTTGTGGCATTTTCTTTGGGGACATTTTTGGATGGGTTATTAAACTATGTACAAAGAAATACGAATAATGTCTGAACGCAGGTTTGGAAACATGTGTGAACACATGCGAAACTTACGCGAACACATGCGAAATGCGCTAGCGGAACGAGTGCTAAACACGTGCTAAACACAGACTGATGCACTGGCGCGCGGAAGTTTGGGCTTACAAGTGAGTAACTTGAAGAAGGGACTTCACCTTTCTGTGTCACTCGTTATGCGAGATGTCGCTCGTTAACCGCTCGGAAGCCAGCCGTCGCGTGCAAAAAACTTGCGGCAACTTATTGGTCGATTTTGTGAATAAATACTGACAACATCGTTTTTCTCATCAACTCCCTCTTGTTACTCGTACCTAATAATCAATCTTGTTAGTCATGTATATTATATATTTTTATAATATATTTAGGGACCGGCCAAAACGGTTACGCGCGGATCTGTCAAACGACTCAAAATGCCTAATAGGCACTGTGTCTGTCGGCGTCCAGCGAGTTGAGGGAGCAATTTCTTCACATTTTTTTTGCTCGTTTTGCGAATTACTCGTTGTGAGAGGTGCTCGTTATAAAAGGTTCCACTGTAGGTATTAACAAATACATACATTTTAATCTATTTAAGTTATGAATAAATACATTTCTAGACTGATTTTCGTCTCTATTTGCACTCTGCAAAATCATAGATCAGTTTTGAGACATCCATTATTTCGGCTTCCTGAGCTTCCTAGCAAAGTTAAATGGATTGTCGATCGTAGACAGAAGTTTCATATTGGGTCCCTGAACCATCGATATATTAGCTAGATATGCCCTTAAATACAAATAAGTTGGCTCCACATACCCTTTGCTCGTAAATCATGTGACAGATAGAGCAATACATTGAATAGTATGCGAGAGAATAGCACGCCAATATTCTTCTGGCAGCACCGGAAATCGTCGGCTGACTGCCAGCGGACTGCGACCACTGGCCGGCTTTCAGTAGGGGTTTTGAAGTGGTCATTTTCGAGCGCAAAAGGCCCATCACCAGCTTAGCTACGCCGCTGTTTGAACTTTTAAAGTATCCATTTCAATAATGATATTTTTGTTATAGCTTCGTTCATTTCCCTATTGAATCGATCGTTTGGCTCTTCATCCTCGCTTCCGCCGACTCGTCGACAGAACCACTACCAGAATGGCTCGCGGAGACGAATGCAAGCACGTCACAGCGGTGGCCACCTATCTCTCTTCCTCATCCCCCAAGTAAGTGGCCGGATCACCATTTTCTTCTCCATCCAGGGGATTTCCCTTAATACTTCCTATTATTATTTGCAGGAAAGTAGAGATGGCCAGCGTTCCCCCGAAGCCGAGCTCGTCCCCGAAGGCGCAAGAAAAGCCCAAGGACTACGGCTCATGGGGACCCGTTTTCAAAAACAAGCAGAACTTCGTCAACATGCACCTCTGCTAATTATGGCGAAAAGCCGCCTCACTAACCCAACATTTTGAAAATCGCCGCATATTTTACTAACACAATTGATTGTATAATCATTAATCGAATCGTCAATAAAATTGTATCATTTTTGGTTGTGGGATGGAACGTTTGATTGAGTAGAAATTCTCGAAAGGAAATATCGCCTATGTTTTATTTCAATTGCTGTTACCAATGCTTATTAGACTGATAGAATTACGAAATAAATGTTTTTTTTACTGCGAATTAATGTCCTTTTTGGAGGGAATTTTTGTGAACCACGGGCAGAACATCAATTAAATACAGAAGACAATCAATTAAATACTTGAATTTTAAATCCAAGGGGATATTGGAACACGGTCTTAATTTTGCTAAAATTGGATCGCAGCTTCTAATAAATAGATAATAATTCTACCTAAGAATAATATAAAGATAGCCAATATATAGGTAATTGACAACAAATCTACCTAGGAATAATATACAGATAGACGTTTATAGATAATATACATTCCTAAAAGCAACCGAAACCCGTCGTATCCAGTGCAGGGTAGATTCTTGAGCAGTCTTATCCTTGTAAAGATCACCTAAAGTGAATGCCATGTTTATATGTATCGTTGCAAGGGTAGCTAACTGTAAACGAGTCAGTTAGACTTGGATCGAGAAGGCTGGCCACTTGATGAGGACGTTTTCAAGAATGTAGAGGCGATCGTAGTGATACTGTTGTATAAGGCACGGAGACATATGCTTTCATGTTGAGTTCACGCTAACCAAACCACGCTAAAAAACAAAACAAACAATCTTATTATCCATACAGGTTGATCGTGGCGTCGCGCGCGTCGTATGCGCGGATGACGCCCGCGGTATTTAATTCGGAGCTGTGAGAAAGCCCGAATGCACTTCGGCTTCACATCAAAAGGTGCCACTACCAAATACATTGGCCTGGAAAACATCACAAGAGAAACACAAGTGACTGTCAAAATGTTCTTTGATCTTTTTCTTAATTGACAGGTATGTGTTTGGGAAAATGCTTACCTTCCCAAGCCATATCTTCCATTGCTTGAAGACTGCGACTGGACCATTGACGGAGAAAAAGCTGTTACGCGTTTCATGACGCTAAATCCTACCCTAAGCCGTGCCCAGAAGGTGTTGTTTGCCGCTGTAAAGAGTTTTGTAACTCACATAACTGCAGTTGCATGGAAAAAAAAACAACATCCCTTGCGTGAAACTCTGTACCTACTCCCTGCAAACGTACCTGTCTTAATTCTGGAGACACACAGTTATCTTTTTTAGTTTATGTTTGTTGTTGTTGCCAAAAAGTCGCTTGTTCGTTCCATTTTCGAAAAGATTTGAATCAAAGTTTACCTCCACGCTGTTTTAATGTTATATTTTTGAAATCCTCATGTTTTAAAACATATATCGAGACGCGTCACGCCCGTTTTTACGACAAAATATGGCGCTGGCGCCATCTTGGCCACCATCTTTAAATACCCGATCAATGTTTTTTTACAGTCTATTTTTAATTTCCCCGTGCTCAAAAACATACATCTAGATATTTTAGACGCGTCCCTATGTTAAAGAGGGCTTTACAGCGCCGATTTCTTGTTTCAGCGCCATATTGGCGGCCATCTTGGATATCTCACTTCCGGTCGGTAATTCGCCTGGGCAACGGGCATTTTCAGATTCAGCAGGGTCGAAATAGGCGGAAAAGATCTTTTGCCCAAAAGTTACATGATTTGCTCCTAAAAGTAAAATGGAGAGCCCTTTTTCATAAGATTTGACTAGACTATACAGGATGTTATTACTGCACGGGCTTTTTTATCTGTGGGTGAATCGGTAAAACGAAATAAGCAACTTTTAATAAAATAAAAAAAAAACAGAAATATAAAAAAAATGATTTTTTTTTTTAGAAAATTAGTTTTTTTTAATTTTATGATTAAATAGTACGAAAAGCTGTGATCACGATGCGCTATCTAGCGGTTGGTAAAATGTCGCTGATATTGTTTATTTACGACTTATTACCTACCGCTAGATGGCGCAGCGCACTCAAACACTTCTCATACCTTTATTTAACAGTCAACTTCTTCAAAAATTTCAAATAAAAACCAAAACAAAAAAGATTTAAAAAAAAAAAATTTTTTTTTTGTTTTTTCCAATTTTTTAAAAAAAGTTGCTTACCACGTTGTACTGATTCGCCCACAGAAAAAAAATCCCGTGCAGTAATAACATCCTATATAGACCGCAAGACGATATTACAATGAAGCTGCAAAATACAAGGTAAGACAAATGAAAATAGGCCCATACACCTAGTAGCCATTGCTTATAATCGATATTACCATTGATTATATATGGTATAAAATTGATCAACTCCGTAGTACGTTTTGGCAACCCATCTGCGCAAGTGGCGCTGGTAGCGTTGACGATGAAACTAATAGTAATTTATTTGACCATCTATAATGACATTGCTAATTAATAGTCGTTTATGAATGACTGATTGATGATAAAAACCTGGTAATTTACCTAATTATAAATATAATTATAATCAATTATCAGTGCTATCTATCGCATTTTTACAGAAATAATACAGAGAGATATAAACCCATCTATTCGTCTATCAGAATCTATTATATCAAATAAGTACTTATAACATTTATACCAAATTAGAAATTGACATCTTTATGAAAATATTTGTTGCGACGCCGTCAGTAGCGACGTCGCCGGCCGTAAAATAGATGATTTACGGCCGCTATGAGGGTGCCCGAGAAAGCATAAGAAATTTGCAGAAAACTCATTTTTACGAGAAAAATGGCAAAATCGCCTCGGGTTACCTTTATAGACATCGCAGGCGCCGCTTGGAACGGATCGAGCGAGCGAGACGGCCTACGGCCGCCCGCTCCCACACTGAGACCGAGCGAGCGAGACTCCCTACGACCGCCAGCTCTAACATAGCTAGGAGACAAACTTTGGTGCCGAAAACGGACAGTATTGAACTCGTCAAACCGGAAATGAAAGCGGGAAATACTGCCCGAAACAGTTGTATAAGAGTCGAGGTACATGCATATAGCACCCCTCTTACGACCTGCCGTGAAAATTCACGTGTTCACAGCAAGGAACCGTGAAACACGAGAGAAAACACGTGGTATTTTCTACTCCCAAAAATAGTGAAAAACTGTTAAAGGGGAGTAGAAAACAAGGCACCATCACCACCGACCACCGGCAAGTAAACAGAAACACCGGAATCATCGATTCAAGTTTACGTGGCCGGAAAATTGCCCTCAGCCGATTTCGAAGATACTAGCAGACACGAAAACAACGGGAACGCATACGTGAGGTACCGGGCCAGACTCTGATGATGTTTGGAACCCGAAGAATCCACTCCAAAGGAAAGGATGGGTTTTGAGCCATTCTCTGATTGGTTGGTTGCCGACCAATCAGGAATGCGCTCTAACGAGCCAGTAGCCGCCAACCAGAAACTGTTGGTCGGCCCTGAAGTCTGGACAAACACGGAGCGTACCGTAACGGCTTTTAGAGGAGAGGAGATAGCTTTTCTCCTAGGAGAGTGCGAGAGGTCAATAGAAAAGGGAAGATCCCCACCTTTCACGGAAAGCTGTCCGCGGCGTGTCCATTGGTGGACACGAAAGCAGGTGCACGACAGGTGCACGGCGAGAACCGCGGAAGTGAGTACAAATATGGGCCCCCGGGCCATACCAAATCACTCGCTCTCTCAGTTCCACAGCAAACAGTCAACCGACTAGGAAGGAAGGAAGGAACCCCCAACGACTACTAGGACCGCGACCTGGAACCGCTCCGCTGCCCTTGCAGTCTGGAAGCCAGTCGCGAGCGGCTCTACTGCACCGTGCAGTATTGAGCCCGTCCAAGTAAAGGACACTACGGTCGACGAGACACTCTCTCCTATTCGGGGAGTTGAGTGCCGGTCCGAGTCGGGAATTACGGTCCGACTCGTGATTTACGGTCGACGGGACGCTCGCTCCAGTCGTGGAGTTCGAGCGCCGGTCCAAGTTGGGACCTTCGGAGAGCCGGGTCCACGCGGCGCACACGCGGTCAGACGGCGCACACAGGCGCAGTCAGACACACGCGGGCGCAGACGGGCGCACAAAGGCGCAGTCTGGTGCACATCGGCGCACACGCGGCGCACACGCGGTCAGACGGCGCACACAGGCGCAGTCGGACACAGGCGGACGCAGCACAGGCGGACGCAGCACAGGCGAACGCAGCACAGGCGGACGCAGCACAGGCGGACGCAGCACAGGCGGACGCAGCACAGGCGGACGCAGCACAGACAAGCGCATCCAGGCGCAGTCAGGCACACGCAGACGCACACAGGCGCACACAGGCGCACCCAGGCGCACTCAGGCGCACTCAGGAGCACGCAGGCGCACAGAGACGCCGCTCGACAACCGACCACGAAAGATCTTGTTCGACCCGCTGCCCGGGAAGAACAGGATAGCGACACTTAGAAAATAAGATTAATTGTTATATACTGATTTTACTTTACAATAAAGATTTCAATAACGTTGTTATGTACCTAGGTTAATTATATACTTATGTCTGATTTGTAAAACTGTATACTTGTTATGTATACCGATATGTAATGTATTTGTTATACACCTTATGCACTTGGTTATGCATCCTAGACTAAGATCTCATGTTTATAAATTTATGGTGTGTCATTGAAGTTCATCGAAAAATAATATGCCGTGTTGGCACTTGTGAAAGGGAAGGCGTGTTTTATTGGTGCAGGGGACGGGGAGTAAAACGGTGGTAATAGAGACAGACTGAGGCGTATCGAGGCTTGCAGCAGGTGTCGTGGCCGCCCGTTACGGGGCAAGCGGCGACCAAGCGGTGGACCTCTTTTTACAGTCCTGGGTCCACACAGCGCTGGGTCGGTCCGTGCCACAGGGCACTGCATATGTTGGGCAACGGGCGCAACATAGAAGCTGGTCCTTCGAGCCGGATAGCCATCAGTAAAATACCGTTACTCTCCCGTCGTGCACCAATAAATCACGATGAGCCTTCGTAGTGGAAAAAGTCGTCGCGACCCACAAGCAGCTGACCGCAGCGCTGCGAGGGACGGCGACACCGTGACAGAGGTCACAATCCAAGATTCACAGATGAGCGACCTAGCAACCACGAGCGTCACGGTAACACGAGTTGGCAACTCGCCTCAGGGGGCAATGGGCCCACCGACCGCGCAGCCACTAACGCCAGCAGCTCGGGTAGCAGGCGCATACCCGGAGCGCGGCACGCCGTACGTCGTGGACAATGCAGCCGCTATAACTCAAGGGGGTGCGACAGGAAGGCCCGCCGACTGGACAGCGAGTCTATGCAGCCGTGAAAGCGGCATGACGCCGCACAGTAGGTGCAAGCGTCGCTTCGCCGAGGCAGCACAGCGAGCATTTCGCGAGAAACAGCGGATTGAGGACGAGATATCCGAGCTGCGCGATGCTTCCGAACGAACGATGCTCCGTAACCGAACGGAGACGCTGCAGGCGAGACTCGCCGACCTGCGCCGAGCCACGGAACTCGAGCAAGACATCATCGTCGCTGAGGAAGAAGAGGCCGAGGACGCTCCAAGCCTTGGACGTTCGATGGCACGCACACGGATTCCCCTCGAGAAAACTCCCATACCGCAGTGGATCGACCACTCAAACCAGGCGGTAGGGGACACGGCGCAGCGGCAACGAGCGAGGGATATAGACGACTTCGCAGGCGCGTTCCCGCAAGCACCAGGCCCGCCACAATCACCGACACCGCACGCGACCACTGCGTGCGAAGGGATTCTCTTGCGGCATACACTGCCGCGGGAATTGCCGGTGTTCGACGGTGACCCAGAACGGTGGTTGGTCTTCGCGTCACAGCTGGAGCAGCAGACCCAGATCTTGACGCGAGCTGAAGTAATAATGAGACTACAGCGGTGCCTGAAGGGAAAGGCGTATCAAACTGTGTCCGCTCTCCTCTCCGATCCAGAGCAACTACCACGGATAAGAGAGATACTAGAGCGACGATTCGGGAGACCAGACCTTCTCATCGGGCGCCTTATCAACCAGGTGCGCGGCTTGCGACCATTGACCAGCACTTCAACGACAAGCGAAGAAGTGATCGATTTCACGGTGACAGTTGGCAACCTCATAGCTTCAATGAGGTCCCTGAAGCGACCAGAGTACGCGTATAACCTGGAGATACTGCGCGAACTGGAAGCCAAGCTGTCGGGCCATCACCTGTCGGGCTGGAGTGAAGCCATTATAGAGAGACACGGAGGCAATCCGTCATTATTCGATTTCTCAGAGTACATGGACAAACTCGGGCGACAGGCCACGGCGGTGAATCGAGCCAACTGGGGAGTTAAGCCGTCCAAACCGAAGGGGTACGAGTCGAAGCCTGCACCGAAGCGGGTGTACACGACGCACGCTGATACAGAGCAGTCGACATCCGCTTCAAAGCAAGCGCAGCCGAAACCGAAGAACTTCACGAAATACACGAAGAACACGCCGCCCGCAGCTTCCGGTCCAGTGGCGGTCTCTTCATATAAGCCGAAAAGCCTGGCTTGCCTATAATTCCAAATTAACAATTAAATAAATGAATAACACAATTCGTAAAAAAACAACTAAACAATTTTTTTTGCTAGCGCTCCTACTGCTATCTAGCGCGAACAGCTCGCTCCACGCGAGAAAAAATCTGTTATCGACAGGGTGCGATAATTATAGACAGGGCGCGATTGCTGTCTCGCTCGCACATTATGGGCTTTCAATGCGGCTTTCAAAATCAGTGTTCCTCTCATTCGCACCTGTGGCAAATTACGCTAAACAATATATGTGTATATACAACTTTTGTATCGGGAGCTAAGCCGGGCTTGCTTAGCCATGACGTTGAATGCGAACTGCGAATGCGAACGTGTCAACAGAAAGCGCGACTTCATTATAATTAGTTTGGATTGCAATGTGCGAGTGACGTCGGGCTAATTTTTTATTGTGTAATTTCAATTGATTTGTGGTTTTAGTGCCTGATAAAAAAATGGAGGAAATTGTCCTTTGTGGTCAGTAATGTATTCTTATTACTTTGTTTTCTGACATATGTGACAACCCGCAGGACTAAGACGGGGATACGGTTTTAGCAGCGAAGAATTTTAAAAACTCGATGCGATCATTCCATTTAAATTTTTTCACCTTGTTTTCCGCCGAATTTTTAAAAAACTGAGCGTTTGTACAACATTCTTCAAAAATCACAAGTCGATGTGGGTTATAGGAATTAAGAAAGGAAAACAAAATAAAGGAATTTCAGACTTGGTTATGTGTTGAATTTCAATATGAATTTGATCAAATTTATGAAAACAATCTTTAAAATAACTCAGCACCTCGTTTGAGACGCAACGTACGCTGTGCTCATACTGAATACAAACGACTTTTTGTCCAGGTAATTAATTGACAACATATTTTGCGAAATTGACGATCGATATTCGCAAATTTTCAAATTGAAATTTTTCCAACTCTTCAACAACAAACTATACGAGAAATACCGTTTAGATTTTCCTACAAAGGCATTAGATTCATTATTTGACATTTATGCAAACCATTTTGACAGAAGGTTTTAAAGAACCAAATGATTTGTTTGTACTCCTCTCTTGAATTGAAAGATTGCAATGTTTTTGAACGAATTAGTCAGAATAGCCTCGAAGACACCTTTCCCCAATTGTTGAAGTTAGCGTATCTTGTCGTCACTATTCCTGCTACAAGTGCTTCCGCAGAACGTGCATTCTCATCTCTTAAGCTTATTCATACTTACCTAAGAAATACACAGGGTCAGGAACGTCTATCTGAGTTATGGTTGCTATTGATAAACAGTTGTTAAAAGAATTAAAGCGTTCGCCATCATTTTACTCAGACGTAATAAAATCATTTTTGAAAAAAGGTAGACGCTTCGATTTAGAATATAAACGATGAAAATATGCCAGCGTGAGTTTCATTCCCATGGCTAGCTTTCTAAGGGTCACTTATTTTACTTTTTGTTCACTTTTTTATAAAATAGTCTTACAGCTCATACAAGCAAGGGTCAACTTATCAACTCAAGCAAGGGTCAACTCAAGCAAATAAAATGGCTTTTCTAAGGGGCTCTCTAGACGAAAAAGCATGCTTGACAAGCTTCGCGTCGCGGACAGGGAGGGGATCGTAAAACCGCAGGAAATATACAAATATTTTTTTGTAATATTTACCAAAAATGCATAATTTTGTAGTTTATACCAGGGAGTCACGTTAATTAGAAGTAATTGATTGATGAATGACGTGACTGGCATTTTTGATAAATATTTTAAAAAAATGCATATTTTCTGCGGTTTACGATCCCCTCCCAGCCCGCGACGCGATTTTTGACAAGCATGCTTGATCGTCTAGCTAGAGAGTCCTTTAAAGCCACTAGAGGTATGCGACTGCTGATAAGTATATGTTAAATTCTGTCTTGCAGTAGCATGCCTTCAGTGTGCTTTATTGAATGTACGACCCAAGCAGTAAATTTCAAACTGAAGATTAAAGAGTAAAGAGGTACCACTTTTTTACTATAAAAAGCGTAAAAAAAAACACAAAGAGGTATGTCGGGCTTGCCCTATTTACGAACCCTGGGCACGCCACTGTTCCGGTCCACAGGAAGGCGGCCCGAAGTGCGAGATGTGCCTCACGCGAGGACACATCCTCGCGCGGTGTAAGAAATTTCTGAAGTTGACGGAAATCCAGCGCTCAAGATGGGTGCAGAGTTCCGGAGCCTGCTTCCGGTGCCTCAGGACGGGGCACTACGCACGGAACTGCCGCACCGCCCAAGAGACACACCCACTGCTCGTCGACAGCAAAAGGGCGGCGCGCTCACCACCGCGCCAGGAAGAAACAGATGAAGACCAGAAGGATGTCGCCGGTAACAACTACCATGTCAAAGCGGAGCGGGCAACAGAAGGGCAGACCTTCACATGCGTCGCCAAGCCAGATGTGTTGCTACGCGTCGCCTCAATAGTAGTAAGGGGTCCCAAGAGCAGCATCCCGATATTAGCTCTACTTGACGAAGGGTCAAGCGTCACGCTGATTGAGGACAGCGTGGCGAGGGAAATCGGCGTCTGCGGGAAGCAGAGCGCGATTGTCCTTAAAAGCGTAGCGGGACCACGCAAGGAAAATTCCCGACTGGTAAACCTTGAGGTGAGGGACGCCCTGAACGGAGAGTGGCATCAGATGACGTCCGTCCACACCATCGAGAGGCTCAATGGACCCGAGCAAGAATCTTTGGGAGGCAAATGGGACAAATGGCCCCATCTGCATGGCATACAGATTCCGCAATATCGGGGCAAGGCCCAAATGATTATCGGCATGGACAATTACCGCCTCATAGCGCCACGAAGTATCGTCTGGGGACCACCAGGGTTGCCCACCGCCACCCGGAGCTTGCTCGGGTGGACGATCAGCGGACAGGTCCAGAAGAACTCGGACCAAGCGGCAGTTTACCACACAGGCATGGAGTCGCTGGACCAACTCGTCAACGACTATCTGCAGACGGAAGAGTCAGGCGTGGCCGTGCGGCGACCGCAACAAAAACGACATGAGCATGCGGAGGCGACAATGGCTGCCACAACGCATTGTCAGAACGGCCGTTGGGAAACGGGCCTGCTCTGGCGCCACGAGGGGGAGAGGCTCCCCCCGAGCCGCTTTCATGCCGTCAGCCGACTAAAAAGTCTGGAGACAAGACTCAGGAAGGAGCCCGCCGTCGCCGAGGCGTACTGCGCCAAGATGAGCGAGTACGTGACAAAGGGATACGCCGTGGAGCTTCCTGAGGAGGAAATACGTCGGCACGGACCACGTACATTCTACTTGCCACACTTTTGCGTCGTGAACCCAAACAAGCCTGCCAAGATAAGAATCGTCTTCGACGCCGCTTCCAAAGTAAGCGGACGGTGTCTCAACGACGCTCTGGAAACAGGGCCGGATCTCCTGAACGCTCTGCTGGGGATCCTGCTGAAATTCCGTGAAAAAGCCGTTGCATTCACCGCGGATATAAAAGAAATGTTCCTGCGAGTCCAGATCCGAGAGGCTGATCAGGACTCACAGCGGTTCCTGTGGCGGAATCTACGCACGAATCAGGAGCCACGAACATACAAGATGCGATCAATGATATTCGGCGCCTCGTCATCTCCTTGCTCAGCCCAGCATGTAAAGAATATGAATGCACAGGCCCACGCGGGGGAGTTCCCGGAGGCTGTGGCGCCGATCATTCATAAGCACTACATGGATGACTACATTGATTGTGCGGACAGCGAGGAAGAAGCCATACAGCTAGCTCGCAGCGTCACTGAAGTCCACCGAAGAGGAGGATTCGAGTTATGCGATTGGAGCAGCAATGCCGCGGCCGTATTGACTGCAATGGCAGCCAAACCGACTGGAAAAATCAGCCTTAACCTGGGTAAGGCAGGAGCATCGGAACGGGTCCTCGGCCTGGAATGGGACCCGGGGAACGACAAGCTATCATTCAGCTGCAAGTTTCCCCGCGTCGACGCAGCAATCCTGGCCGGCGAAGAACGGCCCACGAAACGGCAAATGCTAAGCTTGGCAATGAGCATCTTCGACCCTATGGGACTGCTGTCTCCATTTACCATCAAGGCGAAGATCTTACTTCAAGAGGTTTGGAGGTCACAGATTGACTGGGATCAGGTGCTGTCTGAAGACACATACCAAAAATGGTTACGCTGGCTGGCAGAACTGGATTGCATCAAGGAGTGCAGGGTGCCAAGATGGTACAGACCGGCAGATACAGCCAACCTCACGCTGCACGTCTTTTGCGACGCATCCGAATCCGCCTACGCTGCGGTAGCCTACTTAGTGAGCAAATCGGACACGGTTAGGAGTGTGGCCTTTGTCGCCAGCAAGGCAAAAGTGGCACCTCTTAAACCAATGACAATTCCAAGAATGGAATTAATGGCCGCAGTGATCGGAAGTCGATTAGCAGCCACCATCAAAAAGGAGACTACGCTCCTCATCAACAAGACGACAATGTGGACAGATTCCACAACGGTCGCACAGTGGATCAGGAACGACCCCCGCCGATATAACGTATTCGTCGCTCACCGACTAGGTGAAATCGATGAATTGACGGGTACAAGCGACTGGCGGTGGATTCCTACGACTGAAAACGTTGCCGACGAGGCGACCAGGGACAAGGAGCGATGCGACTTGAGTGAGCAGTCGCGCTGGTTCAGCGGTCCTGCCTTCCTGCTGCAAGACGAGGAAGACTGGCCGGCAGAAACATGGGCTACGGAAAAGCCCGACATAGAGGTACGCGCAGTGTATAGTACACAACAAGGCGCGCAGCTGATTAGGATGGAGCGTTTCTCATCATGGAATCGGCTGGTGCGGAGCATGGCATACGCACTACGCTTTGTGGAGATGTGTCGCCGGCGGTCTCAGCCACGTGGGGGAGACACCCTTGCACAGGAGGAAGTAGACAGGGCCACGGAGGTCCTGATTCGACAGGCGCAGGAGGAGATGTTCCCGCAGGAATGTAACCACCTGAGCAAAAGGGAAATCGTCGACCAGCATAGTCGCCTCTACAGCCTCACGCCTTGCCTCAACAGAAAGGGGCATATCGTACTGAGCGGACGGATAGGAGCTGCAAAGGGAGTCAGCCGAACGGTCAAGGAGCCAGTTGTGCTCTGCCCGAAGCACCACTTCACTCGGCTGCTCATTAAGCATCACCACCAACAGGCCGCTCACCAAGGACAAGAAACGGTGCTAAACAACATACGCCAGCGATACTGGGTATTGTGCGGCCGCACCGCAGTACGTCGAGAAACAAGGGAGTGTCGAACGTGCCGGTTGAAGAAGACACAGCCCGGCACCCAACTGATGGGGCGACTACCGGCCGCACGATTGGCACACCACTGCAGACCATTCACGCAGTGTGCCATCGATTATTTCGGGCCCATCAACGTATGCATCGGCAGGCGCCGAGAAAAAAGATACGGCGTGTTGATGACCTGCCTCACCACCAGAGCGGTACACCTGGAACTCGCGGCCTCGTTAACGGCGGATTCCGCTATACAAGCGATCGTCAGGATGGCCGCGAGACGGGGATGGCCCAGGGTTCTCTTTTCAGACAATGGAACCAACTTCCACGGGGCTGAAAGAGAGCTCAGAGAGGCATGGGCAGACGTCGACAAGGACAAGCTGGCCAACGGACTATCAGCCAAAGGAGTACAGTGGAACTTCATTCCAGCGTCAGCACCTCACATGGGTGGGAGCTGGGAGAGGATGGTGCGATCCGTTAAAACCGCCCTCTACGCGATACTCAAGGAGCAATCGCCGAAGGAGGAGACACTGCTGACAGCGCTGGCTGAGGCGGAATTCATAGTAAACAGTCGTCCGCTCACACGCGTATCTGGTGACCCCAGTGATAAAGAAAGTCTGACACCAAATCACTTTCTCATTGGGTCACCGCAGCCAGTGCTACCGTTATGCCCCCCAGACGAAAGGGTGGACCTTCGGAAGCAGTGGCGGTACAGCCAAGCCTTGGCGAACCAGTTTTGGAAGAGATGGGTGAAGGAATACCTTCCCACTCTAGCCAAACGAACAAAATGGCACGAGCGCAACCGCGACATAGCCATCAATGACGTCGTGTTCATGGCGGAACCAAACACGACTCGCGGGACGTGGACTAGAGGTGTCGTAACCGCTGTACACCCGGGCGCAGACGGGTTGGTACGAGTGGTCGACCTCCGCACCGCAACCGGTCGGATCAGCCGAAGACCCATCACCAAAGTGGCCGTGATACTAGAGGCCGAAAATGAAGACACGGGACGTGTCGAGGGGGAGGATGTTGCGACGCCGTCAGTAGCGACGTCGCCGGCCGTAAAATAGATGATTTACGGCCGCTATGAGGGTGCCCGAGAAAGCATAAGAAATTTGCAGAAAACTCATTTTTACGAGAAAAATGGCAAAATCGCCTCGGGTTACCTTTATAGACATCGCAGGCGCCGCTTGGAACGGATCGAGCGAGCGAGACGGCCTACGGCCGCCCGCTCCCACACTGAGACCGAGCGAGCGAGACTCCCTACGACCGCCAGCTCTAACATAGCTAGGAGACAAACTTTGGTGCCGAAAACGGACAGTATTGAACTCGTCAAACCGGAAATGAAAGCGGGAAATACTGCCCGAAACAGTTGTATAAGAGTCGAGGTACATGCATATAGCACCCCTCTTACGACCTGCCGTGAAAATTCACGTGTTCACAGCAAGGAACCGTGAAACACGAGAGAAAACACGTGGTATTTTCTACTCCCAAAAATAGTGAAAAACTGTTAAAGGGGAGTAGAAAACAAGGCACCATCACCACCGACCACCGGCAAGTAAACAGAAACACCGGAATCATCGATTCAAGTTTACGTGGCCGGAAAATTGCCCTCAGCCGATTTCGAAGATACTAGCAGACACGAAAACAACGGGAACGCATACGTGAGGTACCGGGCCAGACTCTGATGATGTTTGGAACCCGAAGAATCCACTCCAAAGGAAAGGATGGGTTTTGAGCCATTCTCTGATTGGTTGGTTGCCGACCAATCAGGAATGCGCTCTAACGAGCCAGTAGCCGCCAACCAGAAACTGTTGGTCGGCCCTGAAGTCTGGACAAACACGGAGCGTACCGTAACGGCTTTTAGAGGAGAGGAGATAGCTTTTCTCCTAGGAGAGTGCGAGAGGTCAATAGAAAAGGGAAGATCCCCACCTTTCACGGAAAGCTGTCCGCGGCGTGTCCATTGGTGGACACGAAAGCAGGTGCACGACAGGTGCACGGCGAGAACCGCGGAAGTGAGTACAAATATGGGCCCCCGGGCCATACCAAATCACTCGCTCTCTCAGTTCCACAGCAAACAGTCAACCGACTAGGAAGGAAGGAAGGAACCCCCAACGACTACTAGGACCGCGACCTGGAACCGCTCCGCTGCCCTTGCAGTCTGGAAGCCAGTCGCGAGCGGCTCTACTGCACCGTGCAGTATTGAGCCCGTCCAAGTAAAGGACACTACGGTCGACGAGACACTCTCTCCTATTCGGGGAGTTGAGTGCCGGTCCGAGTCGGGAATTACGGTCCGACTCGTGATTTACGGTCGACGGGACGCTCGCTCCAGTCGTGGAGTTCGAGCGCCGGTCCAAGTTGGGACCTTCGGAGAGCCGGGTCCACGCGGCGCACACGCGGTCAGACGGCGCACACAGGCGCAGTCAGACACACGCGGGCGCAGACGGGCGCACAAAGGCGCAGTCTGGTGCACATCGGCGCACACGCGGCGCACACGCGGTCAGACGGCGCACACAGGCGCAGTCGGACACAGGCGGACGCAGCACAGGCGGACGCAGCACAGGCGAACGCAGCACAGGCGGACGCAGCACAGGCGGACGCAGCACAGGCGGACGCAGCACAGGCGGACGCAGCACAGACAAGCGCATCCAGGCGCAGTCAGGCACACGCAGACGCACACAGGCGCACACAGGCGCACCCAGGCGCACTCAGGCGCACTCAGGAGCACGCAGGCGCACAGAGACGCCGCTCGACAACCGACCACGAAAGATCTTGTTCGACCCGCTGCCCGGGAAGAACAGGATAGCGACACTTAGAAAATAAGATTAATTGTTATATACTGATTTTACTTTACAATAAAGATTTCAATAACGTTGTTATGTACCTAGGTTAATTATATACTTATGTCTGATTTGTAAAACTGTATACTTGTTATGTATACCGATATGTAATGTATTTGTTATACACCTTATGCACTTGGTTATGCATCCTAGACTAAGATCTCATGTTTATAAATTTATGGTGTGTCATTGAAGTTCATCGAAAAATAATATGCCGTGTTGGCACTTGTGAAAGGGAAGGCGTGTTTTATTGGTGCAGGGGACGGGGAGTAAAACGGTGGTAATAGAGACAGACTGAGGCGTATCGAGGCTTGCAGCAGGTGTCGTGGCCGCCCGTTACGGGGCAAGCGGCGACCAAGCGGTGGACCTCTTTTTACAGTCCTGGGTCCACACAGCGCTGGGTCGGTCCGTGCCACAGGGCACTGCATATGTTGGGCAACGGGCGCAACAATATTATTAAAATAAAAAAAAGATATGATTTAAAAATTCGTTGGTTATCATATTATTCTTTTATATTGAGATAGGATACCGTATAGGCATGAAAAGAGAGCCATCTAAAGTGCGCCGCCATACAGTTATACCACGAACGCCGCCATATTGAACATAAGAGAAGATTAATATTTTTCAAACTATGAGTGCCATCTACACGTTGCATTCGTATCACGTAGCTGCCAAATCGTAGTAGGGCATTAACCAATCTAATAAGCTATTTGCGCAATGATATTAAGTATTATATGTAGATAACATATAATACGTAATCTAATAAAGTTAACATATAATACGTCACCTCTAAAAAAATAAAACGACGAATAAAATAGGCCAATATCGACAGTAGCGTCAGATTTTATTCGTTTGACCATAAAATGTTTAAAACGCCATAATATTATTTACCTACTATACTCATTTAAAAACAATAAAAACTAATTTTCAGCGTGAAGTTTGTCCAGAGAAGACTTGACAACCGCGGTTGCAACATCGCCGAAACGTCGGGTGTTACAAACTTCACGCGGTAAATTTGTTTCTATCACATTTATAAATTCATACAACCGCGATAGTCCTCGAATTCATATACCTACCTGGGGGGCAATTCTTGAAAAATTCAGCAATTTGTCTATGGTCCATTAGATTTACATGGCTATAGACAAATTTAGCATGCTCAATTTTTCAAGAATAGGCCCCCTGTATGAAAAGTCGAAATTTATTCGATTATTATTATTAACTAATCGGGAGTAAAACGTTAATTTATCCTGAGTTGAGTTAAATGCTACAATTAATTAATTAAAACGCTCTCAAGTCAATCAAGTCACGCGATTTACAGCGTCACAACCTTTGTCACATGTTTGTAATAATGTTATGTTTACTTTGCGACAACTAGCACTGTCACTACCCACTACCCGAACATAATTTCAGAATAAAGAGTATAAACAAATAAACAAAAAACGAACTCTCACTACCGGAACATAAACATTTCGTGAATGCTGCGTCATTTTACTTTCCCGTCCCAAGGGAAAATTTTGTGAATGCGCTAAAAACAAATTTCGAGTTGAAGACTGAAATATCCATTTTGACCCCCCCTGAGACGATAACGACCATTTATAGACTGAAGTCTGTGTGTGTGTATGTGTGTGTTTGTCTGTGTGTATTCCTCCACAATAGCGC
This sequence comes from Micropterix aruncella, assembly GCA_944548615.1. NCBI lineage: Eukaryota > Metazoa > Arthropoda > Insecta > Lepidoptera > Micropterigidae > Micropterix > Micropterix aruncella. Next base: position 5,309,896 of record OX155957.1, on the reverse strand, counting down.
TTAAAGGCGTTCAAAAGATTGTATTTGAAATCAGTCCACCAGAGGGCGTGCTAGTCATACTTGAATCTCAAAATATTACAATTAGATGTACTGAAATTCGGCACACAGATTCTTGTTTGTTTGTTTCTTTGTTTCTACTCTTTATTGTGACATTTCACAAGGGGCGGGTTAATTTCGTCATACGACAATCTTTTACAACCAACCCTACTGTGAAGTGTTTATATGTACAGTAGCGAGCACTGAAATCTTTCCACCTATTAGAAAGGGCTAGTGCAGGTATAAATTAGTTCTAAGAACTAATTACCCCCACCTCTTATTTTTTTTCTACCTGAATAGGGTCTTACTCAAATAATGAGACCAGTTTTATTGTGACTTTAACGTGTTGACATCAAGTATTAATAATTTTGTGAATTATGGAAAAATTTAAGCAATTAAGCGTTTTACAAAAAAATACCATTTTAACTTTGGCGGCGCAAAAAATGAGTTCCAGAGCTATAGCAGTTCAGATTTGATGCACTCACACTGCAGTGTTAGATTGTATAAAAAAAATAAAGGTTATGCAAGTCTAGAGCGAAAAAAAAGATTCTGGGCATAAAAAAAACATAACACATGCTGAGGATCGACTGCTGAAGCGAATCTGTACCTATGCAGAATCGATTCAATAGTGCCGTGGATATAAGGACAGAGTTCATAAAGGCTGGTGGTTCTGAACTGGGAGTTCACACCGTACGCCGAAGACTCGGAGAGCGGCTTTTTGCCAGGAGGCCTGCAAAAAAGCCACTACTGACCAAAACAATGCGCATTGCCTGCTTAGAATGTGCTAAAAAATATAAAACTTAGACTGAAATCGATTGGCGGCGAGTTATTTTCTCCGATGAGTGAAAATTTAATTTATTTGGTTGGGATGGAATTCAGTATGTGAGTCGAAGATCTGGAGAACGTTTAAGCGATGAGTGTCTTAGACCAACAGTGAAGCATTCTGCTGGATAAATGGTCTGGGGATGTTTCTCCTTTTATGGAGTGGGACAATTAGCATTCATAAAAGGAACTGTGAATGCAGAAGTTTACAAAAATGTATTTATGCCCGTCGATTGAAATGCACTTTTCCTATATTTCTGAGTGCATTTTCTAAGATGACTCTGCACCGTGTCACCGAGCAAAAACTGTAAGTATATTTTTTCTGACACTGTGATTTATAATGTTAAAAAAAAAATTTTTAAAAATATAACACTATTAAAATAAATTTTAGGTCAAAGAATATATGAAAATTCATGGAATTCCAACACTAAATTGGCCCGGAAATAGTCCTGACCTGAACCCTATCGAGAAGTTGTGGCATAAAACGGCAATCGAAATAAATAAACTTCGACAAAGGAAACCCTTAAAAACATCATCGAAAAAGTGTGGTTTGATTTTTTTTCCCACGACTACATACAAAATTTGGTGAAATCCATGCCAAAACGTATTGAGGCAGTAATAAAAAAAATGGAGGAACAATTAAGTACTGATTTTGTTGGTTTTTGATAATTGATAGTGTTACGTACCTACCTATGTAATTTTATTTTAAATAAATATGTGGTTTTTAAAATTATATGAGCATTTTTCATTTTTGTGCGAAAAAAAACGAAAATCTAGAAAAATAAATTTTGGTCACTAAATAGGCACTTTTTTTTAATATCATATTTAAACCCCCCATTCACATTTCCATTCCAATTTTTGTAATGAAAAAAAATGAATTTAAATTATGCCCGATTTTTTTTCCGTAGTGCGCGCGGTTCATGTGCGTCCGCAAATTCCGCAATTCCGCAAAATCCACAAATTCTCTGGAAATAAAACGCACCGCTGTGCGCGGTCAGTGGTATAACCCCTGTAAAGCTAACATTGTGCGGCTATGCGTACCTAGGACAAGTGTGGCGCCGGCCTTATTGTAGACTAGTCGTTTTAATTGAAAACTAAGTGCCCAGCACTACACCCCCTGCATTACAGATCATTAAAAAATATATTTCTGCGAATTTTGAAATCAACATTATTTCAAAGTCTCATATTTTAATATAATAAAACATCCAATAGAAAAGATAATAATAAAAACGGTACTGGCTTATAACGATTACTCATCGGAGCAGTGATCGGAGCCATAAAAAAACGGGAAAAAAGTGAAATGCCATCTTTCATTAAATTTTTTGTCTTGCCGTGCCGAGGTGAAATTTAATTACAAAATGCCGATTATTAAGGGTTTCCTCCGTGTAAATCGCTGTTAGGATGTGTCGCGAATTGAGTGCGGTTTCGTGTAGTTATGGTGAAATGTATCTGGGAGTAACAGTGTAACAATGGGTGGCTGCATTGGTGTGTCGCGAAGCAGGAGCGAGCCTGTCGAGGAGTCGTCAGCGGCCGTATCGCGGCCTAACTCTGCTACTAATTCAGGTGAAATATAACGTTAAAGATGGGAAATTGGGGATGTCTTAGTCGCGAGCTTTTGATTCCTGTTTCCGATTTTTACCAACATTTACGGAAGCAGTCGCCGAATCTCCTGATAGTGTACTTTATACGAAATCTTGTCAACTCCGCCGCGAGCCGTTGGCACCCCGAGGGTGCTAGGCTATACGTTATCATAGACCATTACTCTTAATAGACTTCAATCGCTGGCTGTCTTATTATTTATTAATAATTATTATATATTTAACAGACAGGCAGCTTAAGTTGATGAGCCTGAGTCCGTGCTTGCATTACAGTTTTTGTGGAAAAGGTCCAATTTATTTTTAAAGTCATTGACACTTTTGGCCCTGATGACTTCACTAGGGAGAACATTCCATTCGTTTACCATTCTACTACTGAGGAATTCTTTCTTGAGTTTTGAATGGAATGATTCACGCTTGAGTTTCAGATGATCCCTACGCCGATGAGTATTTGTGGTCATAGTGTAGATAGTCTACGACCCAGAAACGTCATACGTTGCAGTCAGGATCATATATGTCTCGATTGACACCCGTTGCCCTGCATTGCTCAAGAGTGGTCAAACCGAGAGCCGTCAATCTTTCCTCGTATATTAGGTGCTTTAATTTTAAAAGGCGTTTTAGTTGCTCTTCTGTAGAAGATCGATATCCTTCCTAAAGTATGGGTTCCAGATCTGATATGCGAGTTCCAAAATGGGTCTTACAAATGACCTATAGCTAGCGTCAGTTCCTCTATTATTTGCTATTGCAGTCACATTTTCTTCCCATTTAAGATCTTCTATGACTATTATGCCAAGATCCTTTTGTGATTTCACAGCTCGAAAATACGTCACTTCCAAAAAGTATGGCTGCTTAAATTTTGTTTTTCAGGATAAAGAACAATACATGTATATATGTTTGTATGCATTATTGGTGATTTCCAGATGAAAAAATTGGGTATAACTGCAGTATAGGAACCTCTCCTGGATTTTTGATTTTTAAACGTCACCGGACTATATTCGCCACGCAGATTCCGAATCTGCAATAATCTTTTGTCGCTCTCAATAAATAAGCGAGATATAGGCATTTAAAATTTGCATACTAAACGTCAAAAAGACGGCCATATTGCTTCAGAAGTAGTGTCGGAATATACTTAGTCGATATACCGCGAGTTCTCTAATATCGATAACAATTCGCGATTTTAGAGAAATGATGGCATGGTCGTGAAAAAACATGTGCGATATTAAAAAATAATAGTCTATTTTCGAGGGTTTTTTCAATGACTTTGCGTTTTGATAACAAAAGGTATCCTGAAACAATAGAAAATTCCTAAATATCTGAATATCCCCGCAAGCAAAAATTTTTTTTCGAATTTCGCGCGAAATTCAAAAAAAAATTTTTGCCTGCGGCGCTATTGAAGTTAACATGACAATAGAAAATTCCTAAATATCTGAATATCCCCGCAAGCAAAAATTTTTTTTCGAATTTCGCGCGAAATTCGAAAAAAAATTTTTGCCTGCGGCGCTATTGAAGTTAACATAACAATGTGTTAGCGATATTTCGTTTTTTCCAAGGTTTTTACTAAATGACTTTGGTGATAATGACAAAAGGTAACTAAACAAACGAAATGTCTTCAATATCAAATTAACACCGCAGACAAAAGAAATTCGAAAAAAAAATTTTGCCTGCGGCGCTATTGATATTAACATAAGAATGACAAAAGGTAAACTGAAACAAACTAAATTTCTTCAATATCAAATTAACACCATGTGTTAGCGATCATCTAAAACAATTGGACAATTTTCGTAGATTTTACGAACATTTGAAATTTGGTGTATTGATGACTAAAGGTAACCTGAAACAAACGACATTTCAGGATATCTTCTGTCATCAATACGCAAAGTCATTGAAAAGACATCGAAAATAGTGCCCTTTTTTAATTTGCGCGAAAATATGTATTTTTCCAATCGCTTTTGTTCAACATATTTCAATTAATCTTAAAACTCTCCAAATTGTCATAATTTCTGTAATATCGCTAATTGTTATCGATATTACGATATACTCGAAAGTGTCAACACGGTAAGTACAAACAAAATGGCCGAAACTTTGTTGACATTGGGATAACAAATTTGAACGCCTATATCTCGCTTATTTATTGAGATCGAATAAAAATTATGGAAGATTCGGAATCAGCGTGGTGAATATAGCGGGGTGAATTTTATTTTGGGCCATTTTAGGCTATTTGTTTACATATAAAATTTAAAGTTTGAATGCCTATATCTCGCTTATTTATAGCGACCGACACAATTTTCTTCCAGATTTAGCATTAAAATGCTACAATCTATTAGTGTATATTTTTTTTTTTTTTTTTGGTGAGAGGTTCCTATACTGCAGTTATTCCAAAAATTGTTTTAAAAAAATCATTCAGTGGTGTTAGGTTTGTGTTGTGTCATCGACGTATAGTTATATATGGGTATGGCCGTAGAAAATTGTACATAGTAACTCTCGAGACATAATGTATCAGTAACACACAGTAACGTACGAGACTAGTAGTAACTCTCGAGACTATTCTTAAGCTAGGTTTACATGAATGAATGAATTAATTAATAATTGAATGAGTTATTGAGTAATAATTTTAAGAGGTATTGGTTTCAAATTCAATGCCTACTGAAACACTGCGTGTAAGAGATGGTTCCCCAAGCCAGATTTTTTTCTGATTCTGATTCAGGGGTGTATTTGGCTCATGATTCTAAATACCTTCAAATTGGTAATAATGTCGGCAAGTGGAAAAAAAAATCAATAGATCGTCGAAAATATATGTAGGTACATCCATTTATTTATTTATTTGTACGTATTTCAGATGGTCCAATTAAATACACCACTTTAGCCTTCGGAGATCTAATCATCCGTTGCACTATTTATCTTTTAGAGCTCGTTGTTTAAAAAAAAAACTAATTAAAAGTTAAGTCATAAATTTATTATAACTGGTATTCGTCACTTAAAAAACGAAACAGGCATACCAAAAAGCCCGATTACAACTTCCATTTTTTTTAAAGTAAACTAAACATTAAATCAACTTTCATAACCACATTGGTTGTTAACACAAAAATTCGGTTCCTAGTAAGCCCGATTATAACTTCCATTTCTTTTAAGTAAACTAAACATTAACAGCCGCTATTTCAGTTCATACTTAATCTGCTTCACAAGTAAGTGACACCTAAGTGCGACCTTAAGTCCGAAGAGTCGGACTTATCCGACTCTTCCGAGATAAGTAGCACATTGAGTGTCACTTACTTGTGAAGCAGAATAAATATGAACTGAAATATCGGCTGTAAATCAACTTTCATAACCACACAAAATTTCGGTTTCCAGTAAGCCCGATTACAACTTCCATTTTTTTTTAAAGTAAACTAAACATTAAATCAACTTTCATAACCAAATTGGTTGTTAACACAAAATTTCGGATAAACTGATAAACTTACATGCAAAAATTTACGCAAACAATTGATAGCTCTACCTAGCCTGGAACAGAATTTTAAGCGAACATTTCTAGGTAAAGTAAACCCGATCACAAGAATTTTTTAAATAGTACTCTTTCGAGCTGAGTACTAAATCAACTTTCTTAACAACATTGGTCGCTGGCACAAAATCTCGATCGTTTTTTTTTGATTTGACAAACTGTAAAGGGTTTTTGACTGTTTTCAAAAAAGTTATAGTATAAAATGTTACACTATTTTCCTCTTGCACATTTTCAATATAACCTACGTAGAACTTCCAAGACCTTTTCTCGTAATATTTAACAATCACACTATCACCTTCTCTATTTTCAAGTCTCTCGAACTCTTTTTCTTCAGTAGTTTGACTAGGTTTATTTTCTTCTTCTTCTATATGTACTCTATTTTGGGCTTCTTCACTCTTTGCTTCTTCTATTTGTACTTTGTCTTTAGTTTTCACAATCTCGTGCTTTTCTGCTCCTATTTGTACTTCATTAGTCTTGCTTTCTACTTCTATTTGTACGATATTTTTAATTGTCATAGTATTATTTTTTTCTTGTCCTCTTTGTATTCTGTTATCACTTTCCGTAGTCTTGCTGGTAATATATTTGTCTTTTTCTTTATTTTCAGATTCCGTTGTAATAGTTTTTCCTATTTGACCTCTATTTTCGCCTTTTCTAGTCTCGTTTTCTTGTTCTTTGTTTTCCATGTTAAGGTTTTCTTTTTCTCTTATTTGTACTCTATTTACGATTTCCGTAGTCTCGATTAAGTTATGTCTCTTTTTTTCTTCCACTTGTCCCATATTTTCTAGTTCTGTAGTCGGTTTTTCTGAATCGGTATCATGATCGTATTTGACGTTTGTTGTTATTTCTTTTAAAAGTTCTTCGTCATCGTCAATACAATAATCTGAGGAGTCGTGGACAGAAAAGGTCTCATGACTAGTGTCTGTCGTATCACTTTCACTATCGACAGGCCTCTTTCGTTTTAAACTACATGTTTTAAAATTGACTTCCTTTGACGTTGACGGAATAGGATCAATGTTATTACCATATTCATTTTTGTTGTAACATTTATTTCTGTACAAATCGAAATTTGGGGAAATATGTTTGCTGTTTAATCCATAATACTGTTTTAAGTCTATATAGCCTTGGTTTTCAGGTAAGTAACGGGCATCGGCCAAAATCTGTACTTTGTTTTCTTTGCTATCATCAAGTGGGTCTTTCTGTGTAATTTTCCTTTTTTTCTGAAGGCCTTCTTGTTTCTTATTTGAACTATTGTCCCTTTTTCGTTTAGAATCCGTAGATTGCCGTTTCTTAGAAAGCAGATGGATTTTCGCATTAAGGCAGTTGCAGGAACCTTTGATAGAATTCACGTCGTCACAACAAAAACAACTGAGACATCTATATCTTATAGTGTTAATTGCATCCGTGTTAATAATTTGATGCAAAGTCATCGTTTGTGGTACGGGTAATAGGATTTCCGTTACTGAGTATTTTTTAATAGTTTCATGTGGTATATAAAACGTCAATATTGTTGAATCAGAATTTTGCAGCACTTCGTAGGCCACTTCGGCATTTGGTATATCAACGCCTTGGGCGACGCAGTTATCAAGGCGTCGTTTTATTGCGGCGCCGACACCATCAGCCGCTCCTTTTCCATGTGAGGTTTCGCTAAAATTCCAAGTCGAACGAGGGAATGTCATTTCTTGTGTGAGCTTAGAGAAGAGATAAAAATTTTTTTTTTGCTTATATTGGCTGGTTGGGCCGTCTGAAAAGAAGTGAATTTGTGTGACACTCGGAAATTCCTTCTTAACATAATCTAAGACCGGTTCTAAATGTGCCCATATAGCTTCTGGTCCATGTTCATTATTGGGGGAAATAGACGCAAATGTTTGAGGTTGCCTTTCTTTTGCGTACATCACTCCGGTATGTATAGTGATTTGTGGTTTAGATGCTCCCCAGTGCATAGATTGTACTTCCTTTGATAATTTGCATGTATAATTCTCGGAGAAGTCGATGTGTATCACTATTTCGTTTGTTTCTAAATTATTTATGCATGATAAATAATGAGAATACTGGTGCTTTATGTTGTATATGTGTTTACGGAATGTGTTTAGGTTATTATTGTATGAATTGGTTAATGAAATTAATGTGTCACGGTTCTCTTTTTTAACTATTTTTTCGGTAGTTTTCTTGTTTCCATCATTTTTATCAACATATTCATGTTTCTCGCGTGCAAATTCTTCCCAAGTAACCATATCATCATTATTGTGAGCAGCCCAATCAAAAGTAATAACTTTATCGCGGCAATTGAGACATTGTCTATAGTCACATTCCTTCGAATTAGGATCGCATACTACTCTTGTAAGGATTTCGTCCAAGTTTTTTGTATCAATCATTCCTACAGTGTATAACTTTTCAGTTTTGAATTTGATGTTTTCATGTTTTATACATCCGCACGTATTCCTATTACTGAGTTTTGGATGCAGCACATAAAATGGCCTATATTTTTTGAACGATGAGTACTTTGCCGTACCTCCTTCGTCTTTGTATTTTTTGAACAGATCTTTTAGTGATTTGAGTAAATATCGTCTCTGTTGTTTGTCCTTATTTGAGGTCTTTACTTCTTTTTTCCCTGCTGTAGCTCGGCTTACATCATCTCTTACATAGAAGTTCTTTATTTCTGCCGAAATCTTTTTGTTTCTTTTTTCTGCGCATTGTTTAAGACGCCGCGCTCTCCCTTTTAATCCCAATAATAATGTCATTTGACGTTTCTTTCTATATTTATGTACTATTTCATTTTCCGTCAAGCTTTTAAAAATATTACGTTCTTCATTCGTTTTTGTATTTTTGTAGGCGTCTTGTACTACATTCGTTAGAATATTGTGATCCAAAAGGACCCTTTTGACTTTTTCTTTTGCTTCGTTTGTTACATTAGGTACATTCTGATCTATAAACGCAGAAGCTTTAGACAGTGGTGTCATATCATTTTCATTAGTTTTTGACGTTATCGTTATATCTTCTACATTTTTTTCTTTAAGTAAAAGTTCTTCTAATTGAATGGTTTTTTTAATCAATCGCTTATTTTGCTGTCGAAGTTTATCTATTTTTTTATACAATAAATTTATTCTTTTTTCATACTGGGTTTTCTTGGCAATCCACATTCTGTAAATTCTTTTTCTTTGAACTTGTTTATTTTTTTGTGGCTGATCCCTGGTCGTGTTGTTGGCGTCTTTATTATTTTTTTCAGCAGAGTTTTCTTTTTCATCATTCCTTTTTTTTCTCTTTTTTTCTCGTTAGTCTTTGTTGGATTATCTTCTCTTCAGAAAGGCTTTCCTTTATCTTTTTTCTATACTTTTTATTTCTATCTGCATTATATTTTAGAACTTCGGAAAACTTTTCAGGATTCGTTTGCCGCATGCGTTCTCTATACCTTTTTTGTTTTTCGGCGGCTGTAAGCGGTGCCATCTGAAAAAAAAAATATCAATCACCATCTATTTTTTTTTATGGAAACTGACATGGATGTCTACATCACCCTAATGTAGTGATGTTAACCTAGTATACCTTGGTGAATTGGGTAGGTGCCATGTCAGTACTTCCCACTAATCTGGCCGGCTACATTGAACTGGACGAAAAACACGAACTATTTGTGCATAGTCGTTTCGACTGACCTTCATTCAGTGCGTTGGTACCAACCCGGGGGGATATACCCTACCACCAGCCTGGTAAGGATAGGGAAGGGACCTACAGTTTTACGTGGAATCCGCGTTAACGGTCAGTCGGTCACCCATCCATGTACTGACCGCGCTCGAGGTTGCTTAACTTCGATATCGAATACCGAAGAGCTGTACCAAGCTACCGACGCTGTCAAATTTTCATACTTGACAAACAACAAACAGACAGACAAAGGGCTATTACATACGTTTTGGTTGTGTAGGTACTAGAGGGGATCAAGATATCTATGTGCTATCGTCGCGGTGCCATCTGAAAAAATAATTATGCAACATATTCACCAATCACCACCCCCCATAGAACTTTATACCTACATTGAAAACTAAAAATATTAAATATCTACTAAATTAGTAGGTAGTCTGAGAAAAAAGTAAAAGAATAAAAAGTATTTAGAATGCATATTAGGATACAATCTCATTAAAAATAAAACAGAATTTGAAAAAAAAAACAGTTTCATACATTAAAACAAAAAATATTAATATCTCCTGAACTAGGATGCGGCCCTGAAATGTGTGAAGGAATCACACATTTCAGGGCCGTGTGTGATTATGATAGTTAATAACGAGGTTGTGACGTTCGTTGTAATGTGTAAACTCAGCTTAAAAATATGTCCCGAGCGATACGTAACTCTCGTAACTCTCGAAGTAACACTCGCGAAGAAAAATCACGCGAATCTAACCTAAAAATTTTATAAACTCTGACATAAAACCAGAATGAGCCTCAATCCAAGCTTATTCCTTTACAGTATGAATAGAGCTATGAGCGAAATAGATAAAAAACCAAAATATAATTAGATACAGACCTTGACAGTCGTATTAAATTTCAGGAAATAAAGGGGACAACTCGATCGGCGCACAAAACTTTCGGTTTCACGAGCGTGACTGTGCGACTTTCTTCTTCTTTTTTTTATGACGGATAAGTATCAGTGTTGCCATGCTTAAATCAAGTTTAGGGATGTGGATACACAAAATATTAAGCGATTATTTGGTAACGTTTGTAAGGTAACTCTCGAGACAAGGAATTTTTGGACACAGTTTGAATGTTAAAAAAAAACTTCAAAATCGTAATTAAATGTTGAAATACAATATATTTACAAAGTAAAAGTTATAATGAAGCTATTAAAAGCTACTCCGTACAGCTGAAGAACGTTTTTATAAATATATTTTGCCTTGAATAGTCATAAGGTAGATTTCGGACGCGCTTTTTTTGTATGAGACGGAAAAATGTGATTTTGTTAAAATATCATAAAAAATGTAAATTTGAAAGCCTGGTAGATTTGAACTAAGTATTATGTCTATTAAATGGAGTTTCTTTTAAATAGTTCATACTTTGACCTATTTGGGTTCAGTATTATTAAGTTATTAATAATCATTTTGCTCGGACAAAAAAAAAAATTAAATGTACAATTTTACGCGGCCATACCCATATACACCTGGCGTCCTACGTTGGCAGCTATGCCGATAAAAAGAGGCCAGCTGGAAGATAATGTTGTACGACTGGACGCCAGAGATCCAGACCGCAGTAACCTCGCTTGTTGGAGCTATTCAGAGGATAGTTCATGTCCCCTTTGCAGCAAAGACATATTATAGCTGACTGCAAGGCGCCCTTAGATGAAGGACGGCACACTTACGGCCATTACAAAGCCCTTGCTGTTATTTGCGAGTTATTTCAGACCCATGTTGACTCAGTAGCTCGTGCCAACATGGGTCTGACAGTACCCTACAAACCCCCAGTACAGTTCGTGCGGGATGTTTAGGTATAAAGGCAAAAACCATTCCACTACGAAACCTTTCTCAATAACCGAGAAAGCTCCAGATTAGATTCTAGAGGTCGATTCTGTCTGAGCAGTATCGATTCCGTCCAGATATAACTCCGTCCAGATAAAACACTTTACTCCCAATCTCAGAAGATAAGGAGTAAAGGTAAATATAATATAATAATAATAATAATAATAAAGGCTCTCATTGTAGAATTAACTGTTCGATGGAAGTTAAATATCTCAAACAACCAAGAGTACAAGTTAAATACCATGATCTCGCAAATGCCGTCACTCGGAACGGCAATCAACTACTTCCTACAAAAAATACCTGCAATTTCCGCATCTCAAATTCAATAGCTTTAAAGGGGGAGTGAATGGGTGGTAAAGTGAACGCTCACCTGTGGCAAGAAAGGTTTCCTAAACCTACCACAGCCGGTGGTCGTGAGTCCTGAGGTCACCGCTTACTCCCCAGAAGTGGAATAACAATATTATGATGGGAATGATTTCGCTCGGTGAATTTCATGGCAGCTCCATTTGTATTTATTTATTATATATTATTATACAGAATTTATTTTTTTTTAAAACAGAATTAAAACAGAATTTAAAAAAAAAATTTAATCCATTCTGTAATGAAGTTTAAGCTGACACCCTAGATTTTGCAATGCACTATTTACTTGTAACTCCAATAGATGACAGTGTCATCACTGATATCATTTTAATTAGTAGTCTGAATATTACCCACGGTTATTTTTCTTTTACAGAGATGCTACTTAACCCTTCAGGCCCTGCGACTTCGATATCGCAGTCAACCTGAGGGTTAGCTGCGAGTCGCGAGGCCTGAAGGGTTAAAGACACTTAACTCTTTATCCAACCACCTACCTGTAGTTCTAGTCGGTTTAAATCACACATTTAGTCTGTTATAGTTGAAATATATTTATCGTTGGCAACCAATGTCTCCTTGGCATTGTGCTGACATTTCAAAGCCATTAAGGATACCTCTTCATTTTCATTCAACTGAATTAGACATGAGCTTTTACCAGTAGCTATCTATTCAACCTTGGTTTGACTGAGAGCAAGGATTGCCGAATATGCGGCGAGGAACCTGAAGACAGCATACACATTGTTGGTCGCTGTCCAGGGCTCGCCGCCAAAAGACACAGTTTACTGGGACGAGCCTTTCTCGAACCCAGCGATCTGCCCAACTTGAAGGTCAGTGACCTGCTTGGACTGGTAAGAAGTACCCGGCTACTAGCTGACCACTGACCTAATCACACAGTGGGTAGTTACAAAAGACCTTACAGATCTAGGTGACATCAAGGGCTGGAAACAAGCCCCCCCACTCCATCTACTACTACTACTACTACTACTTACCAGTAGCTAACACCTTTTTTTTACCATTACCTCTATTTATTATAATTTAATTAATAAACCAGTTCCTACACTTCGTAGTCAAAATTAACTAAAATTACTAGTATTAGAATATGAACCTACTTTATAAGGTATTTAATATGAAAGTTAAACATTCAAGTGTAGATTTTGTAGGTAGGTAGGCTGCCATGGAATTCACCGACTGGAGTAGGGCCCATCATCATATTATTAGTACACTTCTGGAGGGACTGGACTCTGGACTAATGACCGGCTGTGGTAGGCTTACGACAGTTGTCTTGCCCCATGCAAGCATTCACCATACCACCCATTCAATCCCCCCCTCCCTTCGAAGCCATAAAAGTGATGCGGAAATTGCAGTTTAGGGTTTTTTCCTATGAAGGAGTTGATTATTTTTTTTGGAGATCATGGTATTGGTTTTATTCTACAGATATGGTATTCTATCAGAGATCATGGTATTTATTTAGTTTGTATTCCTGGTATTTGGGAATATTGATTCCCATGGAACTGTTAATTCTATATTAAGGACCATCCTCTTAAATAGAAAGTAAAGGGTTATATCAGTACGGACGGCTGTGCATCCGAGACTTTCAGGAAAGTTAAACTTATTAGAGACTGAATCGACCTCTAGAATCCAACAGGAAGTTTTCTCGATTGTTGAGAAAGGTTTTGTAGTGGAATGTGTTTTGCCTTTTGAGCCATCCCGCACAATCTGCATTGGGCGTTTAGAGGGTACTGTCAAACCCTTGTTAGCTAGAGCCACTGAGAGGCTAATTACTTTGTTAATAACAACTTGAGTTGTCGACTACAACGGGCGAGCCCGTCACCACAGGAAGTTTTAACGATTAGTCGTTCTATCGACCTGCAGTGAGCGTAGAAGACTTTGGACAAAACAATCCAGCGTCTAGCTATGCCACAACCCGTTAGAGACCAACGCCTTACCGCGAGATAGCCAGTTATGCTACCTGGCGGGCCCGACTCTCGCGCCCTAACTTACAATTGTGACCAGATTTCTCCGGTCTCTCGATTGGTTCCGAGTTCGAGGTCGCTTGCGCAGTCCTCTCCCTTACGAAGTGGTGAAACGGTTAATACCGAATCTATCGCTGACCATGGCGTCCTTTGTTAATAACATCTTGCGGTGTCGACTACAACGGGCGAGCCCGTCACCACAGGACGTTTTAACGATTAGTCGTTCTGTCGCCCTGCGGTGAACGTAGAAGACTTTGGACAGTACAATTCTACGTCCAGCTACGTCACAACCCTAGAGAGTCCAACGCCTTACCGTGAGTGAGCCAGGAATAAACCCGGCGGGCTCGAGATACTCGCGCCCTCACTTCCAATTGTGACCAGATTTCTCCGGTCTCTCGATTGGTTCCGAGTTCGAGGTCGCTTGCGCGGTCCTCTCCCTTACGAAGCGGTGAAACGGAGTGCACCGAATCTATCGCGGACCAAGGCATCCTTTGCCCGACTCTGAACCGGGATCGGATGGCCAATGGTCATTTCAAGAGCAGTCGCCGTAAGGTAGACAACTACCCCCGCTCTATAGGAAACAATACAGTTCCCAGACTCCCCCGATTGTTAGTCGGAGAGCACAATCGATTGGCTTGCGCCGCTCGGTGCGCAGACCGTCCAGGAACGCCAGAGGATTGATTCCCAGGGGAGACTGGTTGACCCAGTGTCCTACCCAGGCTCGCACCCCATGCGTGGAGGCCATCGGATGGGTGTTGACCCGTGAGTGTGACCGACCCTGAAACAGAATGGGTCTTCGTGGCCAACTCAGCAAGGGCCCATTAGCTCCCAAAGGGCCCCAGCAGGGCCCATTTGTTAATAACAGCAAGGGATTTGTCATGGCAGTAGGTGTACTGGCCTTGATCTAAGGTCGACTTGCAGCCAGCTAAAATATGGCTAGATTAGCCAGCCATCTTATACATGTCTATATGCATTGCTGCAGAGAGGATGTCTCCTCATGTTCATGTGAACTATTCTCTGAATAGCTCTAATGAGCGAGGTTACTTGGGTCTGGAAATGTATGCTGAAGGCATTTAAATAAGATTCCAGCATCTCTGATGTCCAGACAGACAACATTAACTTTCATTGCATTGGAGGAGGAATGCAAATCTTCAGCTGTTGTCCGGTTATTTGACATTGATGGTCAAAAGTATGGGCCATACTGTTATTATCATAATCTCCTCGCAAGAGGTCGTCCATTGCTCATAATTGTCCTACCATATTCTATCTGTCTAACCGATTTCTACCATATTCTAAATCAATCGTCTAACCAGCGTCATTTTGGCTGGTTCCAGCAAGAAACTTTTTATGGAGGTCTACGCGGGCTTGTTTGATTCACTACAGCCAGATTTTCTTTTTCTTCACAGTTCTTTTCAGCTTGTCTTGTTTTTGTTTTCTTTCATTTTCACTGATCAAATTTCTCCTATTGTAGTAAAAAAATATCTGAGTAATAAAAATTATATACCACCGTTTTCGAGGGGCCCTTTGGGGTGTCCCCTGCCCCTCGCCGATCGCCGACCGACCGACCCGACAGGTTCGGACCTGAGGCCGAACCGGCTTATGATAATTTAGTATTTGAGCCGTTTTGCATCCTCAAAGAGGGAATCGTACTCGAGGCGGCCTTTCTGCACTGACACTCCGAGGTACTCGTTCCAATGCATGAAGTCACTCGTCCTCGCGTGGGCTGCCCTAAAAAATATTTTTGCCAAATGCATCGTATTATAATCGTATAATATATTTTAACGTAGCGGGATATGCGGGACGGGGCGGGTCTATTTATCTATATATTAGACTAAATAAACCGCTATTTAGTTATCGCTAGTTAACGGTACGAAATACGCTTCCGCTCGATCGACCGGATTATCGATTTTACGGATAGCCCTTTTCCCGACGGATCGATGACCCCTCTCTGTGGGCAGGCGGGACGCGCAAGAACCACCCGCTGTGCCACGAGCGCATCCGCTGGAAGTCGGAGGTGCCGCTGACGGAGGGGCAGCTGCGCTCCAAGCGGGACGAGTTCTGGGACACGGCGCCGGCCTTCGACGGGCGGCGCGAGGTGTGGGACGCGCTGCGGGCCGCGGCGCGCGCCGCCGAGGCCGACGACTTTGCGCTGGCGCAGGCCATCCTGGACGGCGCGGGCGTGTCCGTGCCCAACGGCTACCTCACCGAGTGCTACGACGAGCTGGGCGCGCGCTACCAGCTGCCGCTCTACTGCCTGTCGGCGCCCGTCAACGCGCCGGCCGAGCGGCGGAGCGAGGGCGCGGGCCGCGGCCGCGACTCGCCGGCCGACTGCTCCGAGCCGGCCGACGCGGGCGCGCGCCTGCTGCTGCGCCTGCGCCTGTCCAGCGACGCGCGCGACCTCAAGCTGCCCGCCTTCTCGCGCGACACCGTCGCCCACTGCAAGAAGAAGCTGCAGGTGACTACGGCTCTTCCCACCTTTCTGCCTCTTCTTCCGTCACCCTAAATCTCTGCGTTCCATCCGGCATTATGAGAATGATCAATATTGTTATACCTTTCCGGGGTGGCGGGTTTGCTTATAGCAGTCGACGACTCGAAAGCGCAGAAAAAAGATCCTATCCGGTTCTTCATCGCGTGTAGGGCGATGTGCGATAGCAGGATTATTTAGTTTTTCTACTGAATAGGAGTCGCTAAAAATGACGCATGGGGTAATCCGCTTAGTCAATTTGTACTCGAGGAACTTTAAGAGGGCTACGCTCTCAGTATAAATTCATGCCTGATTGAGGGAACTGCGGTTGATTATAAATGAGGGGAACTGCGGTCGGGGTGAAAAATGCCCTCGCCTTCATAACTCCCAGCCTCTGCCTTAAAGCCGTCTGTAAAAATGAGATCCTAGCCAGGAAATCTGGACGATACTAGGTCCGAAAATACTGTGTTTTTTAGGGGGAGGGATGGAGGCTGTCCTACTGGGGTTTTCATAACAACTGTTTGAGGGAAGATGTCCGTGGTGGTAAGTCTATCAGAGAAGGAAACATAAAAATATAAGGGAAGAGCATTACTGTCAACGACAACTGTGAAGTCCTGTAGTTTTATGTGGTGTAGTATTTGTGGTGTCTCTCGACAGTTCAGAAAGAAAAGTGATTTTAGAAATAAGAGGGTTGTTGACGAGTTAAAGACATTTACTATAAAATCTATGTGCTAGAAGTTGACATCATAGGTTGACCGGATGTTCACAAGACTCGGCTAGTCATTGGTGGGAGAGAGATGCATTAGAGGCCCTCAAATTGTAGAGTGCTAAGTTTTCTTTGCAGTTTTAACCTAAGAGGGCAATAGATAAAGGCAGCATAGTCAACGTTGGAGTGAATGAGGCAATTATGGAGGAGCTTAACTGTGAAGGGATGTGACCTCCACCACACTCTGCTGACTACCCGAAGGACATTCAGCGACTTTTCACAACTTTAAACCACCTGCTCAATGTATTCCCTCCATAGCAGTTTAGTATCAAGGCTAACCCTGAGGAATTTGGCTTGCACCTTAATAGGGATAAGGGAAATATATGTTATGTTCACTAGCGGGGGAATATTTCTCCAAGTGAAGATAACGGCGCTGCTCTTGTGGGAGAGGGGGGGGGGGGATAGCTAATCCTGCTTTGAGTAGATATAATTCTAGTGCCTCAAGAGCTTCTGATATCCTCTGCACGGAGGCCGAGAGGTTGGGTAAGGAGTGGTATATGACATCATTTGCGTATTTCAGTATCCTGCTGTGAACCAGTACTACATTCTCCAACCTCCTTGTGTAGGTTGAGGACGGGATACAAACTTAAAATGGAATCATACGGAAAAGGGATATTAATGGTGCGGTCAGACAAGAGGCTGCAAATGAAGGAACAAAGTTTGTGAAGCACATCTTGACTGACAAGTCTCTTGCCAAGGAGGGGAATCATGACGTTGAGCCGCTAGGATGTCCAAAAATAGTGCGACAAGAAATTAAATTCTCTTGAAGGAAAACCTAATATTCGTTGTGAGAGTGGAGATATTCTCAAGTGTACCAAAAAGGATAAAAGAGCAAATAAAGGAGTAAGGGATAAAATCCTCCCCAGGTGAGGTATCCTTCAAATGATGGAGCACTGGTGGACGCCCGGAGTTATTTTGTTTATATCCATTCTCTTTTGATGTACGGAACGGAAATGTGGGCATATGCGGCGGCTCGCCAGAGGGCATTTACCCTACAAAAGTGAGCGTTTTGCTGTGTGGCATGCATCCTCAAGATACTACAGCGAGAGACCTGTTCTGATGTTTGTCAATCCTGACCCTTACATGCATTTATATATTGGAAGTAGCCGGATTGGTCTTTAAAAACAGACATCTATCAAACCAATGACACCATGCACTCATACCCAAAGAAACAAGGCAACGTTTTGCATCCAGTGAGCTGTGCTCTAGCACGGTCGGAGCAAACGGTGTAAAGTGATTAAGGCGACCATTTTCAATAAAACCGACTCAACTATTAGAGAAGCAAAATTATTCTCCATATTCAAGTGAAATATGTATAAATATTTGATAAGTCAATCATTTGACTCAATTAATGAATTCTTGGAAGAGAGAGGTGAATAATGTTCATCAATTTCCATCTATGTATGTAATAACATTGATATTAAATATTTGTACAGAAGATAAGTAAAGAACTAGAACAGAACTGCTGATCTGTAGGTTTCCAGCAGAAAAGAGAACTTAAAAAATGTTCTCATACTTATCACCCATATTATAACTAAGTCTACTTTTAATTTCTTTGGGCTTAAAAAACCCCTATTTTTTTTGTTTCACTAAAATTAGGTAAGAGTAGTGCATGTTTACAACTAGTTGTATAATAGATAATATTTGTAAAATAAGATATAGTAGGTATTTCACACAGAGATGATATGAAGCTACTATTTGCACTAACTCGTTTATAATTTACAGCACTTGTGTTATTTCCTGTTGATCTTGCATAAGAGCGATCAGTGTGAGTGAATAACTAATGAGTTTCTCTGCTTACAGAAACAAGAGGGACCGGATCCATCGCGACAGCGGTGGTTCTACAGTGGCAAACTGCTCGACAACAAGCTAGTGCTAGAGGACGCGCACATAACGCCCGGTTACGTGATCCAGGTCATAATCAACACTGAGGAACTGAGTGACAGCTAGTGAAATTGCCCGACATAATAAACAGACTGATTTTTAAGATTATTTAAGTTAACGACAAGTGCCGATATGCAATTATTTTACAAAATCGACTGCCATTGTTGCGATATGGTTATTTAATAGACAATGTGCTGTCTGAAGCCGTCTACTGCTTAGGGAATGCTCACAATAGGTTGATATTTTTATTTTCAAATAACAAAGCCGATAGTTGCATGAAATTCCTACGAAATAAGTTGGGGACTAGTGATATGATTGCTGAAATTTTAAAATATAGATAATCCTCTTTTAAGCTTTCTAGGCTCCGGGATAAAAGAACCTCCGGGTTATCTTAAAACGTCATAGTTAATAAACTTCATCATTGGTTTTAGTCCAGTTGAAGCAGCATTGTACCTTGCAGGAGGTGGGTCAGTTCTATTTCTGGCAAGTTTATGAAGTTTGAGCTCCTGAATTATGGTGGCATACAGACACGGGCCCGGTGGCATAGTGGTTAGGTCGCCTGATCTTACATTGTAAGGTCCCGGGCTCGATTCACGGCTGGGACACCATTTTTCGTTGGGATCAAATTAACGGAATTGCATTTTCAATTCTGTCGATTTAATGCAGTAACAAGACACACACTTACACGCATGTTACATGCACACATACATGTAAACATATCATAGTGGTTTGGTTGTAAGAGATTGTCATATGACAATAAATCCACCCATTGTGAAATTTCACAATAAAGAATAGAAACAAACAAACAATTACTGTTTTAGCACAGCCGCTAGCGCCACCATCTTGGAAAAGTTATAATTATTAAAATATAAATAGCTAGGCAGCCTAAGTTGAAGTGAATGTATCAAATTGAGTATTTTATTTTCAGTCAAACTTTTCCGCACTTCGACGAAACATATTTTTTTAGGACACGCAACACTGTTTAGAAGTTGGTTCCACTCATCCACAACTCTGTTAGACAGATGTTTCTGTGAAACTCGACCGTGATAGATTCAAGTCGTACCCTCCGAGATGCAAGTTCTTATTGAATGTATAAGTTCAATATCGTTTAATATCAGTCTCAAATTCTATGGCTTCAAAAAGAGAGTGAATGGGTGGTAAGGTGAACCCTCACATGTGGCAATACAGCTGTCCAAAACCTACCACAGCCGGTCGTTAGTCCGGAGTCCACCACTCACCCCCCAGAAGTGTAATAATAGTATTATGATGGGCCCGACTCCAGTCGGTGAATTCCATGGCAGCTCCATTTGTATTTTATTTACAGTTGCAGCATCCCGGAGGTATCTTGTAGGTCTCGATCAAGCACCCTTGTTTTCTGCGTTCCTCCAATGTTGTGAGTCTTAGGATCCGTAGCCTCTCCTCGTAGCTCCACCGTCTTAGCGTCCACGGTAACTTTGTGAAGTGTGAAATTACGAATATTTTGACAAAACTTACGTTTAAAAATCATGGGCGATTGCAAACCTTATTCTTTATAAGAAATAATAGTTTGGTAATTAATTTTTAAAAATATAAAAATTAATTACCAAACTATTAATATATAAACTGCGAAAATGACGTCTCACGCAGAAGCCAGATGGCAAGATCGCCCATGAGCAAGCTAGAAAAGCTGTGGAAGAATCGGGGTATAAGTAAGCGGACTAAGGTCAGGCTGGTTCGAGCTCTGGTTTTCTCGATCTTTCTCTATGCATTGGAGACATGGACCCTGAAGGCTCGGATACGCACCAAAATCGATGCACTGGAGATGTGGTGTTGGCGTAAAATGCTAGGAACCCCATGCACAGCACCAACCAATCTGTCCTGGAAGAACTCGGCATCCAAGTGAGGCTCTCCACCGTATGCATGAGAAGGGTCCTGCAGTTCTTCGGTCATGTTGCCAGGAGAAACCCAGAGAATCTGGAGAAAATGCTTTTTCGGGGGTCAAGTGGAGGGAAGAAGAAGCAGAGGCAGATCACCGGCCAGATAGAACAACCTCATCAAAGAAGGTACAAAACGGTCAATACAATCTGCGACCCGCCATGCAGAAGACAGGTCGAAGTGGAGGAGCCTCGTAGGTAAACTGTTGTCCAGTGGCCACGATCCTCAGTAATGAGAAGAAGAAGAAGAATTAATTTTTAAGCAGTTTATGAAATCAAAATATTCTACATTACATGGCCAATACAGTCTACAGGTTACTTTTCTATAACTTTATTCCTATGGTGCTTTAATGAAACGCAGCGCATACTCTAACCAGTAGACGGCTCAAAAAGTGGTCTACAGGTCTAGTAAGTTTGGTTAAGTTAATTTTTTAATTCATGTACTGTCGAAACTGAATGCGCAAGCAACCACCGAGCGGATAAAAATTAGTAGGTGCCATACTGTGAAGTTTATTTACGCCATAATTTACCGTGGTTTTTTGGTCACAAATATTTTTAAGCAAATACACCACTTTTTTATCGGGGAATGAATGGTTCGGTCGATTAAATGATAACTGTATAAATAAGATAGGCCTTATCATTTTTGCGTTATTTCAGTAGGATAAAATTTATGAATTGGAGAGAACTGAATTTATATAATACGAAAGAGAAAAAAATCAAATCAGAATCGTCGATTCGTCTTAGTTGCCTTTTGATACGGCCGATGAATGAATGCGAATAACTCCCGATGACAGATTTTTAAGATGGTTGTAGACTAGGAGACTGTGATGAAAATAGAGACCGTAAGCGGTTGCTGAAAGTTCAAATGTACAAAAGACAGCAGAGAATTACCGCACAACCATCCCGCCATCGCGCTTATACAGGGTTAATTATAATTTACCAGCACACTTGAAGTGGGTAAATTAGTACGAGCAAATAAGCAAGTTTTAACAATAAGGTTATAAAATAAAAAAAAGAACGAAAAACTTAATCTTTTGAAAAAAGTTTGAGAAGCATTGAGCGCACAGCGCCATCTAGCGGTAGGTAAAATATCGCGAATAAACAATATTATATTCGCTATTTTACATACCGCTTGATAACGCAGAGCGCTCTCAATCTTTTTTTTTTGAAGAAGTTTTAAATATATATAATTTTTTTTTCAATAATTTTTTTTACTAAATTATTATTAAAAGTTGCTTATTTGCTTGTATAAAATAAGCGCTTCAAGGTGCCGGTAAATTATAACTCCCATTTTCATCACATCCTCCTAGCCTGACACATTTATTTCTAAAATTGTGTATAAAGTAGATGTTTATTGTCTGTTACGTTTTATATTCCCGGGCCGGCGCTTGACGTTATTATCTGTAGCCGATTCACGCATTTATCGATGAGACTCTACCGTTTTTTACGAAAGCTCGTCGCGCCCGGGACGAACTGCGAGAGACGTTCGAATTAACTAATAATTTATAATTCTTTTTGTAATATAATATGAAATACTCTTAATAACCACTGGGTGTGCAATCACGGAATTGTATTTAAACTGAAATATATTTTTTTCACTCACTATTAATGCAGCTGTTTTTTTATGAGCGATGATTGCAGAGGATTGGCCAAATCCGAAACAAGTGTGGGCCCGCAAAATTAACCATTTACAAGAATTAGAGGTAACATATGTCGAAACATACCTCATATAACCCAAGTAGCACAAGTTAGCTATATAACGGTCACGGCAACGTTATCGCTACAGCTTTTAGTCACAAGAACTGATCATATAGCAGTCACATAAACATTTATATAACGTCTAAACCACCGGATTAGGCACATTTTATACGGCTTTTAGCTGAATAGTGGCTGAATAGCGGTCATAACGGCTACCTTTGGTGGTATAAGCCACCCTTATGTAGCCAGCGGCTGTAAAAGTGTCTCCAATTCTATTACTTCGATACTTTATTACGACTTTTAGTCGGGTAATGACTTGAAATAATATAGAATGGTAACGAAAGGAAGCTGCATGATTGTTTGCCGTCGCAAACATAGAATTCCTAATGGCTACTAATATATTGCATTTTATTGACTTTAAAATGATTGTATTGTAGTTTAATACACCAAATTCTCTTGCTGACATTGTTTCATCGACAGTATTAAGTAACATGTCTAACAAAATTTTAACGCGCCTTCAAAATATTAATATTTCACCTCAATTTTCACTCATAATAATTATGGTTTAAAGTTTTTTTGTAAATTAATTTTATTTTTTGCAGTAAAAAATAACACTTGCTGGGATTCACACATTTTGAAATAGGATTTACCTATAATACATGTATTTTATGACTTAAAATGCCTTAAAAAATATAATACAAATATTTCAGGTTATAAGGATTCGAGAAAATATTACCGCTTTGCTTATATGGCATCTGCAACTTTTATATAACCTTTATAAAACTATAAGCTGCGTAAGTGAGGTCCTAGTTACAACAGTATGACTAAAATCTGTATAAAGGTGGGTCTTGTAACCATTATACAGTCTTTGGTGGAGTAAGGATAATGTAAGTAGCTTTTGTTTTGTTTGTTCTATAAATGTTATTTATTAGACTACTATACAGCTGTTAGTTATATAATGGTTATAAATTAGTATGCTTTATAGCGATTATACCACCCTTATTTGACTAAAAGGCTTTATAGGACAAAATTATAGGACTACATTACATTACATTTTCGTCGTATCCAATTGACGGCTAAAAACCGCTCTTGGACGTGTCAAAATAATTGAGTTAGGTAGTAAGTCTCGTTACTACTCTTTACTGAACATACATAGGTAAGAATTTAACTACTAGATTGTCAAACTATAAATATAAAAAATCAAAATAGAAGCCTAGTAATGTAAGTAGTCAGTAATTCGAAAAGATACATAGTAAAATTATTCATCGTAATATTCAGATTGTCAGTAAAATGTTAAATAATCAAATTAAAGCTAGGCCATGCATTTAAAAACAAAAATTACAATATAAGACCATATAAAATAATCACACAATAAGGCTCTACTTTTTCAAGTAATTTAAATGGGCACAATATTTGAAAAATCATGGCCCTCAAATTCAGCCAGAATATAGAAAGGGTGGTCTATCAGCATCTCCTTAATGTTTTTTTTTAAATGTCTTCCAGCTGTTTAAAATTTGTAGGGATAGATTATGGAATTTAATGCTAAGGTACAAGTAGCTTTTCTGTACTTTTGCCAGTCGTATTCAGGGTACGCATAAAAAGGACCTACGGGTATGATGCGAGTGAATGTCTGCATTAATTGCAGTTTCTGCGAGGTGCTGTCTAGCATACATTAAACACTGGTTATGAACGCGGAATACATAGTCATTACCCTTGCCTTACTGAAATATTCTTTACATGAGGTCCTGATAGTCATTACCTGATACATGCTGCGCAGTGCTCTCTTTTGCAAAAGAAAGATTCTTTTACTGGTTGCGGCATTTCCCCAAAATAGTCGATACCTGTCGGTATCGAGTTTGCTCAATACAATACATTTTGCGTTTCAATATGTAACCGATACCGGTGGATCGAACCGATTGGTTACAACTTACCGACAACAGGTTTCGGTTTCCTTCATACGAAATGTGATATAAATGTAAACGGTCGAATTTGGGCATTTACTGAGGGGGGGGGGGAGGGGGGGGGGTATCGGGGGCTATTAGGGGGGTTCCTGACTGTCATTAGGATGCTGGTACCAGGCTGACACCTGTATGCTGGCATCAGGCTTCCTCCAGGACTCCGGTACCTTGCTGACACCAGGATACTGGCGTAAGCCTGGCACCGCAAAGGTGTCACCAGGATAGCACCAGGATGCTGGTACTGGTGTTACATCAGGATGCTGGCACTAGTTTGGCTCCAGGATGCTGCTGCCAGGCCGGCTCTAGGATGCTGGCACCAGGTTAACACCAAGATGCTGGCACTGGGCTAACAGGATACCGGTACTGTATGCTGGTACCAGGCTGCCTCTGGGGGGGGGGGGATGAAAAATGCCTCTGGCGGGAGGTGGTTTGAGGGGGTGTTTAGAGGGGAGGTGTAGCAGAAGGGGGTGGGTTAGGGGAGGGTTGTAGGTGGGGGGGTTAAGGGAGGATAACAGGTGGAGGGGGGTAGGTTTGAGGGGGGTTTGCAGGGGAGGGAGGATGCGGGGGGTAATCATATATTAACACCGTGTTGGCGGTTAGTCGAGAAACGAACTGAGCTGCCCGAGGTAATTACAACGGAACCCAACCGGGTTTTTCACCAGGTCGAAAGATTTTGGGCAGTCATTGATTTTAATTATGAAATTAATATTCTCATGAAATTAGTTCTTGGCTACTTGCCGGAAAATGTTGGGGTGATACAACCGATTTTTTAATTATTTGAACTGCCCTTGCGAAGTATAATTTATGTCATATGAAAATCATGAATGAATTTGTCGCTTTTGTGAATGACCGATAGTCAACGGAAACCGTTACCGATCGGTATCAGAACGATCTAATATCGTTAAAACTTCCTGAGGTGACAGGTTTGTACGTTGTAGTTGACAGCTCTAGTAATGGCATTGAGCATTCTAGTACCCTATAATATCATCGTCTATGCTTTGAATACATATTTTTTTGTGGACTGATGATGTTGATAAACAGAAAACAATAATCGTTCACATAATTTTATTACAAAATAATTTATTTCACAGTCTTAAAAATCTTGAAACTATTCTAAAAAGCTAAGTGCAATAATATTTTAAAGAATTAAATTATTTTGGTATGTATTTGATTATTTTCAACTCGTGTGTTAACCAAATGGCTAAAGTGAGTAAAACTAGAGATCCGGACTGGTGGGTTGCAGCTAGATGTGTAGGCACATAATGAACTAACGTCAAGTATCCCAAAAGTACCTGAAATTAAAGATAATACACTTTAAATTAAAGATTTTACTCTGGCCCGAATTAATCGAAATGAGAAAATTGCTAACACCCTTCGAATCTTCAGTCTCGACTGAACACCCTTCGAATCTTCAGTCTCGGTGTTAGCAATTTTCTCATTTTGATCAATCTGTGAGAATGGAATCAAAGGAACGCTCAAGCTCGAGTGCTTGAGCATTCCTTAAGCAAGCAGTGCTGGAGTATATCGTCGTTGCGCTGACCAAACCTGCTAAATGTCAAATTTAAAATTTGTTGTTGTAATGTGTTAAATGTGCACATAGCAGATTTTATGCGGCCCAGCGCTGATAGCAGCTGTGGCATGATTTTGGCCCATCAGAACATAGCAGAAATGCGCCAGTCGACGCTGAGCAGTTTTTCACATCATTCTGTATCCAAAAGTTGTTTTCACAAAAAAGTACACATAGCAGATTTGGTCGGCGCAACGACGATATGCTAATGCTTAAGAATCGATTGTATTCTAAGGTTAGTCTATTTCCCTAAGCAATGCTTAACCGCTTGGATGCCATTACCACCGATCGGTGCTCTTTCTGTTGTGACAAATCGCAGGCGGCTGATCTCCGTATTTATTCAAATACGTAATTATATGCGGTAAAAGTCGTCTCATTGAATAAGCCATTATATATTAGTATGCGTGCACTTACAACCCCTACAAACAAATTTATGAGGGTTGAAAACATGCCATTGTGAGTTTCATTCCCATGGCTAGCCTTCTAAGGGTTAAACAATCGGGATTCTTCCCGTTTTGTCTGGCAATATACATGAAAGTATTGGAGGTCATAAAATGAAAAATAAATAATAAAGGAAGGAGAAGAAGAATATATAAAGGAAGAAGAATAATTTCTTTCGTAAAATGCTCCTAAATAAATTCCTATACTATTATATTTCGTTTATAAAAGCTTTTGCTATATTTTGATTGTTTTTTTTTTTTTGTCAGTTTGCTTTCTTTTAACATCTGCATTTTAGCTCATTGCCTGCCATAAAAAAAATATGCCGCGTAACCGGTCGCCATTTTGCGTTGTCATTTTGACATTTCAGCCAAAACCTGGAGTTGAAATATCCACAAAATTTCGAATGGCGGAAGGTCGATAAAAATACGTCAGAAGCATAGATGTAGTATACTACCGTTAGATTGGCAATAGAGTCAGTGAGGCGAGACTAAAATAAAAATACACTGGTGTGCGTGTAATGTGCGTGTGTGCGTGTGGGCGACAAAAATAGTGCTGTGCAATCACTGCCTAAACTGAGATTATCGATAAAAATTGGCTGGTATCTTGTTTCCCGATTTAACGTGTGTGTACAAGTGTCAATAAATAAGAAGAAATAATAATTCAGTATTCAGTATTCAATTTATTCATTCAGAATATACAATAAAAGCATGAATTATTAATTAAAGCTAATTATCGCATAATAGAATTCGTCAGTTTATATGTAGATATAAAACTATTAAAGCATAAATATTAATTCGACAATAGCGTTGACTCAAGTCGGCTTTACACGGCAGACAAATAAAATAAAATAAAAATACGTGTGGCACTCGGGGACTGCCGCGGTAAAGCTATTGCATAGCATTTTTAACAACTTATGCAATTATAATTATTTATTTATTTAATTTTTTCTGATATCAGATAACTGCGCTCTATCGGAAAACATTGAAATTATTCCGAATCATTTGCGGCTGCGGTAGCAAATGATTCGGAATAACGTCTTCCGATAGAGCGCCGCGCACGAATTTTTTATTCGATAAAGCAAAAAAACCGGATTATTCGAAAAAAATCGTAGAAAAAAGATAAATAATTAAATTATCTGATAAATTATAGATAAATGGTGCAGGTTTCATAATAATATGCCAGATAGTATTTGCGTAGTAGTCGTTTTTGTGTTCGGTTAGACCTAATTTCACAAATTATTACACTATGTAACATAAACAAAATCTAAAATATTCAAAGCTAAGAATATTGGGAAAAGGTTCTTGTTTAACATATATTTTTTTCGAATCGTAAACAGTACTCGTTTAGACGTAATTATCAGTTTAAAATCATTCATTTTCGTTAAGAAATTTCTTCATTCGGTCGCCGCGCTGGCCTAGGCCCGCGATAAAAGCTATGCAATAGCTTAAAAAATAGAGCTGAATCCATGTACATGAGTATACATATAAAATAGATAATTATTATAAGAATAATAATAGTCATCAAGCACTTTATATAAAAAATAATCACACAATAGGAAGTATCAAAACAAAATTGGAAAAAACAACGTATGTATATGATCAGGTATGTTACATTACATTTTATCACTTGAGACAATTTTATGACTTTTTCACATGCCCGTTTTTTTTGTGCCCTTACATTTTTCAGTTTTGTTTGTTTAATGTCTAACCGTCTCCTGAGAATGTCAATTGTTTTCTTCAACTTTTTCTTCCTCGGGGTATTTTCCCAGACCAACAACGTTTGCTGTAGAGGTATTGGCAACCGGAGATATATCTCTGTAGACATATGATAACACTTTGCGTGTTGGTTTCAATTCAACCTGCAAAAGAAATATTATTATTGTATGCATAAGTGTATGTATGCATATTATTGTATCATCCTCATGGTATTTACATAAAATATACTCATTCGGGAATAGCGTAACTTTAAATCGGTTAAACAATTTTAAAAATCGGACGTATAACATCCGAGATTACCCTATACCAACAAACAAACTTTACCGCTTTATATTATTAGAAAGTGTAGGTGTATCTGTGTTACACAATATGATTAAAATGAAAGTATATCAGAAAAATGAATTTTAATTAATGAATAAGGTTAACGCTGGTAGCGAATACACAGACTGTTGGACATGCATACACATAATATGCATATCAATAAAAACACATTGACGTTGAGTTTCCTCAATTCCGTAGTAGTGGCGATCATATAACTAGTGCAGGTGTTACCATTGATCATTGAGCAGACCGTACAGATAATAAAATGAATAATTAGGAAATAACTTACGGGCATGAACAATGTGGGTATTGAACCAGACCGCAGCTTTACTCTTTGAGAGCCTCTATTGGCAAAACATTTTTGTTCAAAGTGTCTGCTGCATAAAGTTGAATGTTTATTTGGACCCCAATTTTCCCTATTTGTAATTTTTAGCCATTTCTGTCGAATATCATAATTTACAGGAAATCTGAAACATTTCAAAATTATATTGTAAGGATATTTATAAGAATGCTATTTGACTCCAGAACCCTAAAAACAGAAATTTGTTAAAATTTCTATCAAGCAGAGATCGGAATAAGTAGAGTATATTTACTTAAACTTTGTGGAATATAGACAAGAAACGTAAAGTTCGGTGCATTTTCGGTGCATTTTCGGGACAACATTTGAAGAATGTAAAGCACAAAAAAATAATTCGGTCCCTTGTTGTGTGTAGCACAATCTTTAATTACAAATAGAATATACTAAAATAGATTTATATTTTCGTAAGATATTGGCATGCCATTTGAAAACATAAAAAAATCTTTATTGTACCAATTCGTACGGAAATAAATGTAACCTATAAAATATTTTTGTTTACTCGAAATATGGATGCAAAAACTCGCATGAAATAAAAGATTTCAGCCTTGGTGATATCGCGATACTGACTATTCAGGGTAGGCTATTTTTTTGTAATTTTTTAATATTAATTTTTGACCGTGTAGGATTTTTAATATTCTCATTTTTTTATAAACCATCGTATATATCTCACTACCATTAACATTTTTACATTATATAGTATTTTTGCTGTCTACTTTACTTGTTACGATCTCTTCTAATAAGGCCGCATGTACGGCATGCCGTTGTCAGCCAAGTTACATATCGATATGTGGACATCGATATTAGCGCTGTCACTATACATTTGAGGTTAGAAATACTAGCAATTCACGTATTAAATATTACGTTAAATTCAATTCCTACGCATTCCGAGCATTAATATTACAAAATGCAATATTACTACCCA
Source organism: Micropterix aruncella (assembly GCA_944548615.1). NCBI lineage: Eukaryota > Metazoa > Arthropoda > Insecta > Lepidoptera > Micropterigidae > Micropterix > Micropterix aruncella. The sequence continues at coordinate 5,280,121 of OX155957.1, read as the reverse complement.
TCCATTTCAGGATAATTTTCATGTATAGAGTTCCAAAATATTGCATTTAGATAACTAAATCTTTCAATCGTACTTACATGTGAAATCAATATTTCTGTGGATTTTCTTTCTTTGATGGGTTACATCCAGCTACTGCACAAGTAACCATAATTGATTACGTCTATAAAACACCAAATTACACCTTTAAACGCGAGATTTTGGAAAATTAAGCGGGATTTGTTTCGTTCACAACTGACGTTGGGCCGATACAGGCCGATAGCGTGTACGTGAGTGGTCTCGCCTGTCTATCGCGCTCTAACATACCGGTATCTATGTTCTTTCTCTTTCGCATTGCCAATCTAACGGTAGTATAATACATCTATGGTCAGAAGGCAAGATAATATACAAAACTTCTCAGCAAACGCAACGGACGAAAGGATTGACGAGTTTTACATTTCCAAGCATTGTCCGTGGGTTACTTGGCTTTAGCCACTCTTTAAGCATAGCTGACTTGACTATAGAATAAAAACAGGTACTTAAAGTATGAGTCGATGCTTAAGCATTGACTATATAGGGTATGTTTTAATTGACCGGCATCCTTGAAGTGGTGAATCAGTACGAGCCCGTAAGCAACTTTTAATTAATAATTGTGAAAAAAAAATGGTTTTTTCATAAAATTATATTGTTTGAAAAAAATATAAAAAGCGTTAGGCGCGATGCGCCATCTAGCGGTAAGTAAAAACATCGCAAATATTCATTTGTTTGAAAAAGTATAAAAAGCGTTAGGCGTCATGCGCCATCAAGTGGCAAGTAAAAACTTGCAAATATTGTTTATTCGCAATATTTTATCTGCTCAACGTTTCACTCTCAACGCTTGTCAAACTTTTGTTCAAGAGTTGAATTGTTCAAATTAAAAAAAATACATTATTTTTTGTTTGCACATTTTTAAAAAAAAAGTTGCTTTAGTGCTTTACTGATGGATGCCGGTTAATTAAAACGTACCCTGTAGATTCGGGTGTTAACATTGCTATCTGCTGCTAAAAGAGAGATGACATGGAAGTAATTGTAGCTCCGGAACCATTCTCTTAGGCAGTGGTTTTCAACGTTTTTTAGATGCAACCCCCTTTTTGGTAAAAAAAAAGAAAAAACCCTATGTGACCCCCTGTTTAGACTGTGTTAATTCTCTTGACCCCCTCCCCCCCTAACTTAAGTTTATGTAAAAACAATGGTGAATACCACCTTATTTCAACAGTTTTTCATTTTCAAAGCTGTATCTGGGCGGATTTTTTAAAAAGTGTACATAAGGTTTTCGCGATGTCCTCCTAGTTTCAATTTTTTTCCCTCACGCAGAGTATGTTTAATTCTACAAGTTTAACATTTTATGTAAGATTATATACCTAGGATCATTTCTGCTATGTCTTTTTTAATAGTTAATTACGGTTTTATATAAATGCAGCATATTAAATGTATCCATTATGGTTTTTTTACCATGTCCACACCTTATTTTGTAACATAAAACTTTAACTAACAACGCAGCCATTTGTACAAGGTACAAGGATATGTATTATCTATCAATAGGAAGATTAAGAGAGATGTCTTTGATAAATCAACAGAATTATTTTATTAATCAACAAATACATTTTAAATCAATTTTTAAATCTAGGTCTCAAAATTTGACCTAGGTGGAATTTCCACTGAGTAACGCCATTTAAAATGAAGAATAGAAATTAACTTAGCAACCTGAAATTAGCTTTTAGTGCCGGCAACATTAAAATGCTGTTTTTAGCTACCGCCATGTTGGATTATTTGCCAGTCTCCCGGCAATCGTCGCCGAAAATTACTGTTTGGTGTGAGAGCCAAAATTTTTTCCAGTGATAAACGGCGGTTTTTAAAGGTAATTTCTTAAGTTTTTAAGGTAAATTCCATTAATTATGATCAACTAATTAATACATTTATAGAATGTAGTCCTATTTCACTGAGACAATCCCCAAATTATGGAGAAAATAGTAAAAATATTTTCGCCGCGGGGAATTCGTTACATCCACTGACTAATATTTCTAAAAATGTTAGTCAATGGAACAAATAGTTACACAGTGTAATGATAAAGCTGCGTACGTACTATACTCGACGAACATTCGCTAGATTACTTTGTGTTGGTATAAAGTGTTTAAATGAGAATGCTTCTGATGCCTTTCATGTTTTCCATTCAAATGTCCAAGTCGCCAGATTATGATGGGAAAAAAACAAGACGAGCGCTTCAACAGACCCGAGAAGCATTTTCGATTAACTCTACTGAGATACAAATAAAAATACTTTAAAAAAACTAAAAACACAGAGTGCATGATCACACAGAGTGAATCAGTTAACTGAGTGCATGACTTTTAAATTGATTCTGAATAAGTAATACTTTTTGACGTTTTTAGCTCTTTTTATTTAGTAGGTACCTACTCGTCTTTTTGATCTCTACCTATAACTCTACCTTAATTAAAAATTGTTACAGTCCTGATAGATTTATCCTCTGTACAAATTTTTAGTTGTATAATTTGGAACAATGCGATATTTGTATAAGAGAGGTCAAATAAAAATCTAATTCTTATAGGTTATAGTATGCCTCTCACGTCTGCAGAAAGAGTGAGACGACATCGGGAAAAAAAAGGACCCTGAGGAATTCAAAAAACATAACGAGAAACACGCAGCACTCTACAAAGCTAAAACAAAAAAAATATGGGAGTTATCGGAAGCAGAAAAAGATAAACAAAGAGAGAAATGGAGAATCCAAAAACGTCAACAGAAGGAAAATAAGAAAAGTAGTACTGCAAGTGTGCACCATGTTATTCTGAACAAACTGTTTCCAAAAAAAATAAACAAAAGAAGTTTACCACATTGGCGAAAAAATATAATGCAGCTCTTAGAAGAATCCAGACACAAAACATATATTTACAGACAGCAAAAAAGAAGTTGTACAGACAGAAGAAAAAAAATGAAAAATACAAAGAACTCATCGACAAGATGAAAGCCAGGGAAGAAGTTTTAGAAATATCTCTTAAGGAGTTGTTTAAGCAGTCTAAGACTCAAAATGATAAAAGGACCATTAAAAGTTTAGCCAAAAATGAAAATGTTATACATGCCGGAAAGAAAACCTATGTGGCAAAGATACTTGGACTGAAAGGAAGAATTCGAAAGCGTAAAGTTACTTTGAAAAGTGATAAAATTAGCACAGACTTAGAAGCTTTCTTTTTACGTGATGATATAAGCAGGTGCACTGCAGGAAAAAGAGAATGCCGTACCGAAAAAGGATCTAAGAAGAAAGAACAGATTCGATATGTTACAGACACACTGAACAATCTGTATCAAATATACAAATCCGAAAGTTTTAATTTATACAGCTTTTCAACATTTTACAAACACAAGCCTTTTTATATCTTAGCTCCGGGAATCCAAAACAGAGATACATGCATGTGCGTGAAACATGCCAACTATGAATTATTATTATTTGCTCTGCACAAAAACAAATTATTGCGAAATCGTAAAACTGAGAAAGATATGATATTACAAATAAGTTGCGACCTCAAGTCATATCAATGTATGAATGGCGAATGTGACTTGTGCAAAAGACTAAAACTTGATTACCACCTAACTGAAGGCCAGGTTAATTTATATACGGAGTGGATGCAGTGGGAGTGGATGCAATTTATATACGGAGTGGAGCTAGTATTTTATTTTTTTACTCATTAACGTATGAAATATGTCGAGACACTTTGATGTGTTTATGCATAACCTGGAAGCGATCCTAGTATTTAGTTAAAATGTAGCGTAATACATTCATTATGAATACATCATTGTTTTTATAATATTAAATGTAATTTGTCTATATTTTATAACTATGTTACATATGTACATGTAATACACACGCAGATACGTTGATTAAGTTATATTGTAAGTCTTAAAAAAAAAGTAAGTTTATTTCAAATTTTCCCAAGAAACCAATTTAATTTGTACATTGTGGTCACTGCCTTACATTTTCCACTTGGTAATTATAACATTCCACTGACTAATTGTCCCCTCCTAAAATTTATTAGAAAATTATGATATTTCACAATTTATGCTCATTAGATACCTATTTTTACCTTCATGAAGAAGATTACTCGTAATGGAATGCCATAAAATATATCACAAAATAGTAAACTTGCCATTTCAAAAGTTATAAAGAAAAATATGCCATGAAATCACCAACAGGTTAGTCAGAGGATATAAAGTTGTCAAAATTAAAATGTTTAATTTAATTATCTTATGTTTATATATTTTTTAAATTGTCGTGGGTATGGTGTTACCTAATAAAAGTGTTGATATCAAAGAAATGTGTTTTATTTATCCAGTGTCGAGAGATATAGTTTTGTTACTCAGTGGAACATTTAGTCCCTCATTTTAACCCAAAAACTCTTATATTCATTAAATTGCTATAATAATCGAAAGATCTTTATATTTTTCTTAAAGTTCCATTAGTGTAGGAGAGAAATCAACAAATAAAACTACAATTTATTGCCCAAATAAAAAAAGTGTGTTTCTAAACCATGTACACTTTTTAAAAAATCCGCCCATCTAACTGTTTCCATCTTAGATCAATATAAAGTTTTGTGAAAGAAATAGCAAAACACATATAATTTTTTTTATTATTTGTTTTGTGGGGCTTTTCTTAGGTCTTTATGAGCCTTGTAACACTGCGACTATTGCTGATCTATTGTGTTCGCCAACTACTATAGTTCTGCGCTAAGCCTCGTGTCATTTAAGAACCGCAACAGGCTTTTAGCGCCAGATTGTTTTACCTCCTCAGTTTCGGGGTAATGACCACCCAAGTGGGTGTATCTTTTACGCATCAGCGGGCCACACTCGCACATGAGGTGCAGGGGAGTTTCCTCTGTCCCTTGGCAGAACCTGCACATTTTTGTGTCTCGGAGCTTGATGTTGAACATGTGTTACACGGTACATGTGTTGAACTACAAAACCTTTCTCAATAATCGAGAAAGCTACAGATTGGATTCTGGAGGTTGATTCGGTCTCTAAGCAGTATAAATTCCCTGAAAGTCTCGGATGCACAGCCCTCCGTCCAGATATAACTCTTTACTCTCTATCTCGGAAGGTGGCTCTTATTGTAGAATTAACTGTTCCATGGGAATCAAATATCCCAAAAGACCACGAGTACAAATTAAATAAATACCATGATCTTGCAAATGCCGTAACCCGGAACGGCTTCACTGTTCACCTTCACGCGGTGGAAGTTGGCGCTCGTGGCCTGCCAGCTAAATCTCTATTTCACCTCTTTAAAGATCTTGGCCTTTCCAGAAAAATAATCAACTCTTTCTTAGAAAAATTATCTAAAACTGCGATTTGCGCATCTCAAATTCTATGGCTTCGAAGGGGGAGTGAATGGGTGGCAAGGTGAACGCTCACATGTGGCAAGACAGCTGTCCTAAACCTACCACAGCCGGTTCGTAAGTCCGGAATCCACTGCTCACCCCCCAGAAGTGTAAAAAATAGTATTATGATGGGCCCGACTCCGGTCGGTGAATTCCATGGCAGCTCCGTTTGTATTTATTTATTGTTCAGGCCACAATGCCCCGTGAGCGCCCTCACCAGTATGCGTAGATTGTTCCTATTTAGCGATAAGGCCTCACGGGCCGTCTTAGGGTCGTAGGCCTTAATTAGCGCTTTGGATTGATTCAACCCTGGCGTGTTGTTCCAGTGGTTGACGGATTGTTCTAAACATATTTGTTTGAGAATTAGGTTTGCAAGGCTTTTTGGCACGCCACAGCAAGGTTCAGGGCCGTATAACGTTCCCTTTGCTCCCGTCTTAGCAAGTTCGTCGGCTTTTTCATAGCAAAACACATAATAAATGTATCTCTTTTGAAGCTGTAAAATGTTGGCATATTAGATAAATAAAGACTTTGTAATATATATGTATATATATATATATATATATATATATATATATATATATATATATATATATATATATATATATATATATATTTATATATATATATATATATATATATATATATATATATATATATATATATATATATATATATATATATATATATATATATATATATATATATATATATATATATATATATATATATATATATATATATATATATATATATATATATATATATATATATATCTTTTTTTAGATAGCCTGTGACTCCCTGGGGGTCTTTTCCTGACTCCTTAGGGGTCGCAACCAACCGGTTGGAAACCACTGCTCTTAAGTAACCGGAATTAAAATAAATAAAGAGCTACACTAAGGGACAATTTGTGCGGATTTTGTTTTATTTTTCCATCACATAAAAAGTCTTTGATCATCGAATCCCTAGCGAATTATCAAAGTAACAGGCTAATTTATGACTGGTGAATTAAAGCTCTTATATATCAGAAAATATTACTTATAAGAAACTAGTCTTCAAAATAGAAGAATAAAAATAGGTGAGAGTATGTACCTGAGTCCATGCCATTACGGCAAAAGCATTTGTAACGAATCGAGCGGTGGGTGGCAACTTGACCCTCCTCGATGCATACCAAAGAGTAGATATGGTGGCCAGAGTTAGTGTTCCGAGGATTCGATGATCAAACTGCACCGTGGTTGGGTTCTCAGTAAAGTTTGATAAAGTCGGCGACATTTGCAAAATGTCTTCCGGCAGCCATTTGTCACCCATCTTGGGAAATGTGTTGTATACTAATCCAGCGTCTAACCCCGCCACAAAAGCTCCTGAAAAATAAACATATATATAGCATTTTGCTTTACATTATAGTATTTACAGAGAACTTGAAATTCTAGCGAAAAAATCAGGTATAATGGGTGGGAGCGAGGTGGTGCATCTTTTGCAAGAATGGAAAATGAATTTAAAGATCAGTAATCAACAGTATGTACAGGGTTGCGCAGGAAAATGGGAAATTTGAACATTAGAGTTGGCAACACTGAAAGGTCGGAAGTTGTTCGGAAACAACGTGGGTGCATAATTGTAATCATGCGATTACAACGTGGGTCCATAATTTTAATAAAACTACAGAAGCCTCTAGGTGGTGTTTGAACAGTACGTACCCTAGAGAACATTGTAGCTGTTCGAGTTTTCATCGAGAGGAGCCCTTGCCAGTCCATTTGAGAACGTGCATCTGCGCTTGAGATTGGGTGACAAGCAAGGACGTATCCAGGGGGGGAGTCAAAATACGGTCAAGAAAAAATTGAGAATCAGGGAGAATCCGCGACTTATGTATCTACTGTCGGGCATGAATCCCGGGAAAGGGGGGATAGCTGGGATTTAATCTCTGGCAATCTGGCGTATTTTCGTTTCTATGTATGGGCAAATTGATATTTGGTACGGACCGCGCATTGTTTCAATGAATGTCCCGTCCCCCCCGAAACTGAAGTCTGGATTCGTGCCAAGTAAACAATCTCTAAGAAGTATAGAGACAGTTTGTGACATTTTGTAATGCAAACATAAATGGCATACTGTATACATGCACTTCGTCAATAAAAGATGTTTTTCTTTCCTGTGTATATTCGTGCAAATTACGTTACTTCAAAATTTCCTATTTTCCTGAGCAACCCTGTGTTATGTAATTAGGATATTGATTATTCTCACCTGATACCGCAGTAAAAAACACTAAGGCTTTGGCCGTATGAGCGAGAGCTCTTGCTGTTACCAATTTTGGTATTTTCTCTAGCACTTTCACCACGCCTAGTGGTCGTAGCATGTGCAACGCTCCGCCAATGAGCCCTGCGTAAAGGATGAACGCTAAGCTGAGGTGAGCGGCCAGCCTGTATTGAGAGACCCTCGGCACGTCTGATGGTCCATGGAATCTGTCTTCCAGACCGGATTTAACCATGTACCAGCCCATTAGGCCCTGGAAATGTGGGTCTTAATTAAGTAGATACAGTAGATACAAACGGAGCTGCCATGGAATTCACCGACCAAAATTGGGCCCATCATAATATTATTTGTACACTTCTGGGGGTGAGCGATGGATTCCAGCTAACGACCGGCTGTGGTTAGTTTAGGACAACTGTCTTGCCACATGTGAGCTTTAACCTTACAACCCATTCACTCCCCTTTCGAAGCCATAGAATTTGAAACGTGGAAATTGAAGTTTTTTTATATTTTTTCTAGGAAGGAGATGATTATTTTCCTGGAGAGATCAATATGTTTAAAGAGGTAAAAAAGAGATTTGGCTGGCAGGCCATGAGTGCCAACTTCCACCGCGTGAAGGTGACCAGTGAAGCCGTTCCGGATGACGGCATTTGCGAGATCATGGTATTCATTTAATTTGTACTCGTGGTACATCTTTTGGGATATTTTGATTCCTATGGAACAGTTAATTCTACAATGAGGACCATCTTCCGAGATAGAGAGTAGAGTTATATCTGGACGGAGGGCTGTGCATATTGAGAGAATTGATACTGCTTAGGACTGAATCGACCTCCAGAATCCAATTTGAAGCTTTTTCAATTCTTAAGAAAGGTTTTGTAATGGAATGTTTTTTGCCTTTAGAGCTATCCTGCACAAACTGTATTGGGGGTTTAGAGGGTACTGTCAAACCCTTATTGGCACGAGTCACTGAGAGGCTAATTACCTCGCGAATAACAGCAACAACTTTGTTGTGGCGGATTGTATACCGTCTTTGATCTAAAGCCATTTTGCCGCCAGCTAGAATATATTTAGCTATGCAAAGGGCGTTGTTACAAAGAGGACATGAACTATCCTCTGAATAGCTCCAAGGAGTGAGGTCAGGAAGTATATTTAATATATATTTTTTGTAACTTATTTCATTAATATATTAAATTAATTCACTGAAAATAAACAGATACTGAAAACTGATTGGAGATTCAGAAACATCATTTTCAATCAACGTCATCTATATCAACTCATTACTAGTAAAATTATCTAAAACCAGGGTTGGCAAAAACCCGGGTTTTATCAAAAAATATCTGCCCACTGGGTTATTTCGGGTTATTTCGGGTTTTTTCGGGGATTTTTGGGCTTTTTTGGGGAATTTCGGGTTTTTTCGGAGGTAATGAGAATTTTAAATTAATATATTTTAATTTTACATTTAATTTTATTTTATTACCATTTTATTGCATTTCTTTCTCCCAATCCAAATCTATTTACTACTGAATAAAGTTGTAACACTACCATGAAGGGAATTCCTCCGAAAATCGCAGTTACGTAATTTAATAAATTATTTGACTTTGACAATGAATTATACTTTTTAGACAAGGTAATATTACTTAACATATATTAAATATTAATGACTATTTCTTTCTTTTCTCACATATAACTTTATTTATATTATTTAATCGAATTTTATATTATATTTATTGCCGATTAAATAATGGAATTGCATTTTATTTATTATATTATCTTTTATTATAATTTTTTTTAATTTTATTCTGAATACCACATTTTAGGGTAATTTAGTGTCATTAGCTTTTTACTAAAACTTGTACATTTGTAAGCAGCCAAGCAATCAAGCAAACTTGATTGTAATATTGGAGTCCTGTCCACCCTAGAACGGGCTAGTCCCAGTTGGGTGACAGAAACAAATAAGCAAAAGGTTAAGGTTTTGCCATTCGGTTCCTGTTATTTTTGAAAGCGCAATCAATGTTTTATAGTAATTAATTCTTAAATAAATAAATAAATCCTTATTGTCAGTTGTCGGGGAGATTCTCTTTATTTTTACAACAGGATAAGAGTTAACACTAACAACCGCTAGTGGTGCTGTTTCGGCGCGAAAGTATTGAGTAGTAGTGCAAACGATTTTAGAACTAAATAGTGTAAATTGAAGTGTGTATTTGAAGGGTATTTGTCGCTTGGAGAGTATTGTAATAGTTTTGTAATAAATCAAGTTGAGTGTTCTACTGTGTTTTTGCATCTTCTGCTGCCTATCCACGTAACAATATTATCCATAAGTCATCTTATAGCTCATGCCAAAAGTAGTCGGCATTACACTTGTCCGGCCAGTTCTGCATCAATTGAAAGACTTCTTAACATTTGGAATGGTCTGTAGTAAATTACGGAACAGACTGGGTGTGTCACAATTACATCCTCTTTTTTCTTTTTGATAAAATATAATATAAATGCTATATCCGTTCTTTGATTTAATTATTATAAACAAGTATTTTTTCAAAAACCCACATTCGTCAAAAACCCTCGGGTTTTATCAGGTGGGTTTTACCCAATTTAACCCAGTGGGTTTTTTCGGGTTGGGGAAAATCAAGCCAACCCTGTCTAAAACCCCGATTTCCGCATCTCAAATTCTATGGCTTCGAAGGAGGAGTGAATAGGTAGTATGGTGTACGCTCACATGTGGCAAGACAGCTATCCTAATCCTACCACAGCCCCTAAACCTACCACAGCCGGCCGTTAGTCCGGAGTCCACCGCTCACCCCCTAGAAATGTAATAATAAAATTATGATGGGCCCGACTCTGGTCGGTGAATTCCATAGCATCTTCGTTTGTATTTATTGGTATAAGGCATTACGAACACTCTCGCTTTCGAAATGTAATGACCGATCTCTCGCTTTCTTATCGCTGCTCAAACCATAGACTTCAGAAAACCGACAGGATCAAAACAGGTGCGTTTGGATGATTTCAGCTTTTCATTCTGTCAAAAATTTACTAAGAATTGCCACTCCGTTAAGACATCTGTTTTGATAGATAGTCGTTCAATTTTTGAAGATTTGAAAATTATTTGGGGGACTCTACCCCTCTTCTGACTCTGCCTCCCCACTGAATATTCGGGACGCTCAAGCACCTTCAAGACCCATGTAGTCGGCGCCGCTGAATTGTGCCATCATCTCTGCCAATCCTGGTTGGATGTAACAATCCTGCCTGCGGGGTTGTTGCATCCTGCAGTTTTCACTGGCAATTTTCGTGCGGTATCTAACAGTTCCGTGCAGCTTCGGTCTGATTGTTATTTTGGGTCAGCTCAACTCGCTTCCGGTAGCCTCCTTGAAGAGGGACTAACCTGGAAAGGACTCTGTAAACCCTGCCAGGGCTGTGTCGTGGATAGGTGGATCGGTTGCTGCAATCTGGTGGAACACCTCGGGCGATACTGAGCAGTTTGTGCGTTGTGCGGCTTTCCCCAATCAACTGTGCACTCCGGCACAGTATACCAGACAGTAGCTTCTCTTAGAACAAAATTAAACTCAAAGCGAACATCACGAGTCGTAAGGGCTCGGATTTGGTCACCAGATGTTCCGCTACTCGGCCTACGCAGATATCCGAACGCTCGTAAATGTCATAATCCTTTACCTGCTCGTAATGTTAACCATTTGCGTTCGTTGGGACGAACCTCTCTGCCTACATTCCTCGCACCCTCTTCCCGCATTGCCCTGTAGCTCGAGAGTAAAGCTACTGGTTGGTATACTGTGACTCCGGCGAATAACCGCGGGGGTCTGAAAATGGTCTGCTATGTTTCCTAAGCAGCAGGGGTGGTCATTGACCTGGAGTCAGCTACTCTTGAAACGACCCATTAGTCACCCAATCCCATGATCAGCGATAAATTCAAACTGAATTACCACTAACATCAGGTAGAGGCCTTGCAAGCGACTTCGAATCTGCGACCAGACCGGTTCGCTGGGTTCACTTCCCAGTGCCTTGCGGTAAGGCGTTACACTCTCAGGGGCATGTTGATGTTGTTAGACGGTGGAATGTGTTGTTCCTAATTCTCCGAGTTCATCCCACACTTGAAAGAATGATCCAATATTGTTATAACTTCCTGGGGGTGGCGGGTTCGCCTGCAGTAGTTGACAACTCTCAAGTGGTAATTTGATCAACATTCCAAATCTGAAGACTTTAAATCAAAACTTTAAAATGTCTAGTCTTCAATCTTCGAAATAATAATTGTATCAGGCTTAACTCCAAGACCGCAACTTTCATAATAAGACTTTAAAAATGAAACAAATATCTACTCACTTGAGCCGCAACTAGAGCGCAGTAAACAGCGGTCCTTATTTTCATTCCCTTGTTCAGATATCCTCGCGCCCAAAAGAAAGCGGCTGGCAAAAAGACCACCGCTCCGATCGCGCGGCCCCAACTCCGGTGAGCAAACTCCATCCACCAGATCAACTTAAACTCCGAGAGGGTCATATCCTTGTTTTTTCTAGTTAAAAAATATCGAAATTAAAGAAAAATAATTAAAAAAGGGTATAAATGTGTAAGTTACATTTGGAATTCGGGGAACTGTTGATACTTTTGAAACTCCCTTTGCCATTCTTCTTCGGTTTTTGGCCTCTGTTCTCCTAGTAATTTCCATGTTACCATCGAAAGACCTGACTCTGTCAGCCGTGTTATTCCACCTTTAAGATAAATAAATAAAACTACCATTACAATTCACAACTTTAATTTGTCACAAAATACATAAATAAGTACTTATAAAACGTAATCTTAATCTATTTAATCTTATTTTATTGCAGATTTTAAATCTAAGTTATTGTTCCTATAGACCACTGGTTCTCAAACTTATTTCACCCACCGCCCACATTAAGAATAAAAAAAACTAGAGCCCCACATTTTTTCAACCTACCATCTTATCTTAAAAAGATCTTAGAAACAGGTATTGCAAATATTAATTTCAAACGTGATATATGACATGGATAGGATAGATAGGATATGGCCCATATGACAGGGCATCACAAATGCTCGATAGCGTACTTAAAAAATTAATATTTTCCCGTGCTTGCTGTACATCGCTTCATTTTCAAAATTTGGTTGCGAGAAATCTGAGTCAACGCATACATCGTTGCAATATGTTATAAGAGCAGTTAATACAATCAGAAGCAACTTAACCCTTCGAATAGAGGCATAATTTCATGGCGGACCGCGGCAATTTCTTGGAATTTCTTGCAATATCGCCGCGCTCGACAAAAAGTACTATAACTATGGAACTACTTTAGCAATCATAAAAAAATATCGCAATGATCGCATTGAAATTTCGTATAAAGAATATTGAAATCTCATTTTGTAAAACAATTATATAATTATAAATAAATATGAGAAATTCGAAAAAGTGAAAAAAACTCGGTATTTCTCACTTGCACTTGTCTTACGAAAAAATACGGAATCCTATTTAGAAAATGTAAATACTTTCGTGATCTTTATTAGATTCTCTATCAAAGGCATTATTTCGTTTTCTTATTTATATACAAAAATAATCAGAGAACCAATAAAATTTTTGATGATTTCTTAAAAATAAAAATGATGATGTTTGACAAAGGAATTTTACCAGAGATATCCGCAAAATGACCTGCGAAATTATTCTAGCGGCCGTCTATGTATGTATGGTAATAATGAGATATTTGGTATGGATTTAAGGATGCGTTCGAATTAGGAAATAATATTACTGTGCGCTCCGGGAGCAAGCCGCCAATATTGGTCGTTACGTAGTCAACGGTGTTCTGATGTGCAACCAAATTTGGTCGTTAGGTAGCCGAAGGGTTAACAAATAATATTATTTAGTCAGCTTTGCGTTGACATTGATGAAGACTCCAACCACTTGCCGCTTCACACAGAAGTGTGGTGGCTATCAAAAGGTACTTGTCTGATTTGATTTTACAATCGGTTTGACTCTATCATAGAGTTACTTGAAAAGAGACCCAGAATTGCACAACAACCTCATCATATCAAAGAATGATGTTGCCTACTTGACCTATACAAATTGTTTAATGATTATAATCTCCAGCTTCAAAGGGATGACTTGAAATTGACTGAAACAAGAACAATAATTAAAAAAAAATAAAAAAACACAAATGCCCTTACAAAAAGTGAAATGTACTAAAAATTTTTAGAAAAAAAAATGTTCTAGCTAAAAAGCATGTTTTGTAAGAGAATATAGTTACATGAGAGCAATGGGTGGTCGCTCGTACCCTATGACCCTCGGGCTGGCATAACAATACTACACACTTTTAAATCGGTTCAAGCGTTTAGAAGTTATGGTGGAATAAAGAAACGGATAACAGACATACATGAATCCTAAACACATAACACTTCTTTTTTTTTTGGGCAATCGTGTAATAAATTCATAAGAACCAAAAACGGTTATTTAAAAATAAGTAATATTTTATCGAGAGTAATAATTGAACACTTCATATAATTTATTTTGCTAAATTAATATCCCAAATACTTCTCTTTGTACACGACCTACCGGGTTTATTTCTGACTGCCGCGAAGAGGAAGAACGAAAAAACTAAACTGTCAAATGATTACTGTCTTTTACGACAATGCGTAACACGGCGATTTATATTGAAGACGCTGCTTTCTCCTTATTTGAGAGCAAGCGGTCGCGGTATCTACCTAGCCTATAACACTCGGGATGACATAACGATTCTACCATTACCATACACTTCTAAATCGGTTCAAGCGTTTAGACAATTTAATAACTTCCCTAATTTATCAGCAGTATCCTTCTAAAACGACGACTGGCTTCTTTACTGCCAACACTTGGAGAGCCTAAACGTTGATTTCAAGGAACGATTCCATGACATTTTAAACATAGACTTTTCAGACTGGAAGAAATGACAACACAGCATGATCATCCCAGCTGGAAGAACAACTTTTAGAAATGACATCAAACAATGAATTAAAAATTAAATTCAAGAATGGATACCAATAATTTTGGCTGCAGAAGCCTATCTGCAACTGTACCCTGGGTTATGTTCGACTATTCAACAATTTCTGATAACATTCCCATGGTCGTATCTCTCTGAACGTAGATTTAATGCTGTGGCAAGGTTGCTAACTAAAAAGAGAAATCGGCTGCAAGTTGCTGAATTACGGCTGTTTTTAAGTAAATCCAAGCCTGACATTAACAAACTCCTTAACCGGTCGGAAACCAACAATGCCTATAGGCATTTTGCGTCGTTTGACAGATCCGCGCGTAGCCATTTCAGCCGGCTTCCATACATATTATATAAATAAATAATATACATAATTAACAAGATTAATTACTAGGTAACAAGTTGGAATTCATGAAAAACTATATTGTTAATATTTATTTACAAAATCGATCAAAAGTTGCAGTGCAGTTTTTTGCGCGCAAAAGCTGGCTTCCGACTGGTTAAAGGTCATTAGATTCATCCCTCACATAAATTTTAAATTCAAAACTTTCTTTTGATGTTAATAAAAATACCTCGAAATATGATTAAGTATGCGTTTCAAATGCTATCATTGAAATCTCTGAAGCTTTAATTGCTCTCATTTAATTGCTACATTTTTTAATTTTTTTTCATTAATACTTTATTTATTTATTTTTGTACATTTATCCCCATTGTTATCAATGTTATAAGTAATTCGGAAAAATTGAACACCAAAATTCAGCTAATGCTCAAAGCCCACCTAACTAGGACTAAACTGTCCGGTATCTAGGCGAGGCGGGTCAGAGTAAATAATTAAAATAAGTAATACAACTTATGAACATTGAACTCAGAAATAGGATATGGGCCATATCCTATCTATCCTATTCATATTATATAGCACAATTTAAAAATAATATTTTCAATAGATCTTTTAAAATGGTTAGCTCTTTTTTGGAAGTTAAAAAAAAATGGGGCTCTAGATTTTTTTTTACTCTCAGTGGGAGGTGAGTAAAATAAGTTCGAGAACCAGTGTCTTAAATCTATGCGCAAAGTCTGAAATCAATAACATTATATTAACAAAGGCATTAACCGCATGTGAAGTTAACCGCATCACCGTGCCCATATTTTTCTCTTAACACCAGTATAAACCAACCAATAATTTGAGGAAAGATCTACCTAACGGTTTGTCTGATCACAATGTCCAAGATGTAACAAATGGCATAAATCAAAACGAAATATCCACATGCTGTACCTAAAACAACCGCGCCAAACACCATCCCACTGCAGCCCAGCAACCAGTAGCCGACCGTTTTATTGGCGCCGGCCTTTGCAGATGAAGAGCTTGCGCAGAGACGCACGGCAGGCATTATTCCTCCTTTCGCTAAACCAGTAACCTGCAAACAATAAAGAAAATTGTCAGTTAATACCAGGCCTTTCCACTTCATACAAGGGTGGTACTGAGAGTTTATTATTATTATTATTATTTATTCTGGACAGGCAGCTTTGCTGATACGTCCAGATCAGATCTTGTAAAGTAAACAATATTAACAATATAATATAAACAATATTAACAAGTTTTTAGGTACCTACAAATCGAGTCTGCTTTTAACCCGACAAATGACAGGCGTCCTTTTGGGGATGCAAGTTTTAATACACTGGAATGACAGGCGTCCACTTGGTCCAGTGATGACGACACGATGGAGGCCGTTTGCGTTTTGTAATTTGTCGCCATTATTATCTTAATTGATTTACGAGATAAGGTTATAATGTTTTATATGTCAAATTTCAATGCGATCATTTTACAGTTCTTCTTTTTATGATCCGTATAGTGGTTTACAAGTTATGGTCGTTTTTATCAAGGTCGTCGATTTTGCGCGCGAAAAGGTCGCGCGCGAATGGGACAGCTGAATTTTTACTCCGCGAGGAGAGGAGTTAAATTGAATGACAGGGATTGCACTAATCACTTCAAATGGTAGTTTATTCCACATGTCCACCACTCTATTTGGCAAAACGTTCTTAACCCTTCAGGCCTCGGCCCCTCCGCCGATTGAAAAATTGATGTCACAAAAATTTTTAGTAAAAATTTGTAAAAAAATTGAGTTATAACACTGTCTCACCAAAACATTAATTACTGCCAAACCACTGTATCCATAATTAAAATAAAACATATAAAAATAATAAAACATAATAAAATAAAACAAATTAAATTAAAATAAAATTAAAACGGGGCCGTCACTCTGAATCGTGTTGTGGCCGATATCGGCCAATCGAGGCCTGAGGGGTTAAGAGGATTAGATTTAAATTTTGTACAGTTGAGTTTTTTGTTGTGACCTCGAAGATTTGTGTTGACGTTGAATTTGTAAATATTCTTCAGTGCAGGTACATCGTAATAATGTGTTAGAATTTTATATGTCTCAATCAGGTACCCTCTTTGTCTTCTTTGTTTGAGTGTAGTAATTCCAAGTAATTTCAAGCGATCTTCATAATTCCTATTCTTCAGGCCCACTGGCATTTTGGTTGCCTTTCGCTGTACCTTTTCCAGGATATCTACATCTTTGCAAAAGTAAGGGTTCCAGATCTGATAGCCATACTCAAGAATAGGTCTCACATATGCCTTGTAGATCTTGATAAAAACCTCTATTGAGAGATGTTGGAAAGCCTTCCTTATTAGATAGAGAGTAGAGTTGGCTCTTTTAGCAATTGCAATGATGTGTTTCTCCCATTTGAGATCATCAGTAATTGTTATTCCAAGATCTTTTTGTTGCTTGACTGCTTCTAGTTGGGCGTTTGCCAGAAAATATTGTTTGTTGGGGTTGCTTTTCCCGATATGAAGCACTACACATTTCTCAACGTTTAAGGTAAGCAACCAATCTTCCGTCCACGCTTTGATCTTGTCAAGATCTTGCTGAAGCTGTCCACTGCATAGAATAGGATTGGCGAAGAATTTTGTGTCATCGGCAAAGTAGCTGCTCTGCGATGTGATTGAGGCTTGAAGATCCGTAGTTTCCAGAACTAAACACTATCATAAACAATTTTTAAAACATAATTACAACATTTCAACATTTAACCCCTCAAATGTGAGGCGTCCCTTAAGGGATGCCTTGACAAAATGTATACAAATTGTATATAAATTTATATAAATGTAAATATAAATGTAAATGTGCGCCGCTTTATAGTAATCCGCTCTATAGTAATGCTATAGCTCTATAGTAAACCCCGCTCTATGTAAATGTAAATGTAAATGTAAATATAAATTTATATACATTTTGCCGTAGGCAACCCGAGCTAATCGCCATTCATTTGAGGGGTTAATTCTTTGGCTGTAATTTAAAGTTTGTTTCGTCTGTCGTTTGTCTTTTTAATGGGGGTGTCATGTTAAAAATTGCATGTCTGCATTACGATAGATTTCAGTCATGGAAATTTTTGCGGTACGCTCTATGGAAAATTTCTACAATTTTATGTGTAATTTGACAGCTCAGCAGAGCCTTGCTCGGCTTCAAACCGCTGTTGGCGATGAAGCGACAAGCAAGACGTCAACTTATAGCCGGTTTGTAGAATCTCAACGCGGTCGTGTCAATCTCAGTAACGAATTTCATGAGGGTCCACTCCTGTCAACAACAAAAACATTGATGCTGTGCGCTGTATGATCGAAACAGAGGCATGTGACCTACCATGAGATTCGGGCATCCTTAGGCATATACATGAGTCGGGCACAATCAATCTTACACAAACATTCGGCTGTGAGACAGTGTGCTCGCAGTAGGCTGCACACAATTTGACCAAGACTCAAAAACGAGACTCGTCACTTCATGCAATTCCATGCCTACCAGATCCAACGAAGGTATGACAAATTTTGTGAGGAACATAGTAATAGTTGACGAAATATGGATTTATAGTTACGATCCTGCAACAAAGCAGCAATCGACCATTTGCATCTTTCAAGATGAGAAACCTAACCAAAATGAACCGAATGAACGTTTCTTTTTTTTAGGAAAACTGGACACGATTTGGAGAGTAATCGTACCCTGAATGCTGATCAGTACACGAACTATTTGCTTGCTAAATGTTATTGACGAACTCCGTAAAAGCAGTGGTAAATACTGCATCATCTTGCACCATGACAGTGCCAGCGAATTTTTAAAGGCGACTCATGAGCTATCCTCTAAATAGTCCCAATTTGGCACCTTGTGACTTCTTCTTGTTCCCAAAACTTAAGACTCAATTATGCATAAACGATTTTCATCGCCAGAAGAGGCTGTTGAATAATATGAAAAACATGTTTACATGGTCCCCATTGAGAAGTGGAATAAATGTTATGAACATTGATTTATACATATGAAAAAGTGTATTAACGCCCACGGAGAATATTTTGAGAAACAATAAATAATAAATAAATACAAACGGAGCTGCCATGGAATTCACCGACCGGAGTCGGGCCCATCATAATACTATTTTTTTACACTTCTGGGGGGTGAGCAGTGGATTCCGGACTTACGAACCGGCTGTGGTAGGTTTAGGACAGCTGTCTTGCCACATGTGAGCGTTCACCTTGCCACCCATTCACTCCCCCTTCGAAGCCATAGAATTTGAGATGCGCAAATCGCAGTTTTAGATAATTTTTCTAAGAAAGAGTTGATTATTTTTCTGGAAAGGCCAAGATCTTTAAAGAGGTGAAATAGAGATTTAGCTGGCAGGCCACGAGCGCCAACTTCCACCGCGTGAAGGTGAACAGTGAAGCCGTTCCGGGTTACGGCATTTGCAAGATCATGGTATTTATTTAATTTGTACTCGTGGTCTTTTGGGATATTTGATTCCCATGGAACAGTTAATTCTACAATAAGAGCCACCTTCCGAGATAGAGAGTAAAGAGTTATATCTGGACGGAGGGCTGTGCATCCGAGACCTTCAGGGAATTTATACTGCTTAGAGACCGAATCAACCTCCAGAATCCAATCTGTAGCTTTCTCGATTATTGAGAAAGGTTTTGTAGTTAAATGTTTTTTGCCTTTAGAGCCATCCCGCACAAACTGTATTGGTGGTTTGGAGGATACTGTCAAACCCTTGTTGGCACGAGCCACTGAGAGACTAATTACCTCGCGAATAACAGCGAGAACTTTGTCATGGCGGTAAGTGTACCGTCCTTGATCTAAGGCCACCTTGCAGCCAGCTAGAATGTGTCTAGCTGTGCAAGGGGTATTGCTACAGAGGGGACAAGAACTATCCTCGGCAAAGCTCCAACGAGCGAGGTTACTGGGGTCTGGAAGTGTATGCTGAAAGGCATTCAAATAAAATTTCAGCATCTCTGGCGTCCAGTCATAGAGCATTACCTTCCAGTGCATTGGAGGCGGAATGCAAAAGTCCCCAATTGTTGTCCAATCATTCTGGCATTGAAGGCCAATAGCATGAGCCATACTCTTGCTGTCGTAATCTCCCCGCAAAAGAGACTTCTTCAAGTCCACGTCGCTCGTGGTTGTACTGCCATACCCCAGACCAGTGCCATTCTGGCTGATTCCAGTAAGGAACTTTTTGTGGAAGTCTACGCGGGCTTGTAGATCATTTGAATCACTACGGCCACTTATTACGTGCTTCGATATTGCCGGATCTTTGGAATTGCACAGAATCGAATTTTTGGTTATTCTGGAGTTGGCGTAGAGCAGAGAGGGCAGTTTAAGCGCTAGCCCAAAATTTTGTTTGGACCTGAAGAGAGTCGAGGGGTCAGCTGGTTTGGCTAAGGACAGCCAGGATTTTAAACTAGCTGTCACCAGCGCATCTAGACGGGACAGTTGGGTTTTGGTAAAATCGTAAATAAGAAAGGGCCATGACAAATGTGACGTTAGATAATTGTCATAGATCCAGGCCTTACGAGGGCCAGAAATTAGCAAGGCATCTATTTTCGCCAGGCAACTTTTGAAATGCTCTATAACATGATCGCCCGAGACGTCTTTTCCCTGGTGGGTGATTTTTCTGCCGAGGAATTTGAAATGATTGTTTGGGTCTATAAGGGAGATATTAGAGCCCTTATAGACCAATTTGGGGTCATAGGATGTAAATTTTGTGCCCATGCGGGCGAGTCCAAGGCAAAAACATTTGGAGGGCTTCACTTTTATACAGCCTGACCAGTCGCAGAAAAGCTCCACTTTCTGTAATAGCAGGGAAAGCTGCTTGGGGCTTCTGGTGATGAAAGTTAGGTCGTCGGCAAAAGCGAGGCACGACGAGGTGTATTGGCCGTCTGTTTTAAAACGGTAGCCCCACTTCCTGTCAAACTGGGTCAGGCTTTCCAGCAGTATATTAAAAACTATATTAAAAATCGTCGGGGAGAGGCAACAGCCCTGAAATAGTCCAATTGAATATGGTATAGAGCGGGTAGTCCATTCTTGCGTTTTAACATGGAAAGTCAGACAGTTGTAGTAGGAGGCTACAATGTCACGCACGACTGGTGGGAAGTTGTACCAGCGGAGTGCAAAGTGGAGGAGACTGTGTCGGACTGACCCAAAGGCATTCTCTAGGTCGAGCCAGCATACATTGATTTGGCGTTCGTGCTGTCTCGCATCCTTGATGGCAGCAGCCAGGAGAGAATTGTGCTCGAGGCAGCCCGAGACGCCACGCATGAAGCCTTTTTGAACTGATACTCCAAGGTACTCATTCCGGTGCATGAATTCGCTCATCCTCGTGTGGACTATGCTAAAAAAGATTTTGGCCACAGTGTCTGTGAGAGCAATGGGCCGAGCGTCCTTTGGTCCGGTGCAAACTGGGACCTTCGGAATTAAGATGACTGTCGCTCGGCCAAAATTCTGTGGGACTACACCGCTATTCCATATATTTCGGAAGATGGATCCTAAATATTGCAGAAGGCAGGGGCATTTTTTGTATACTAAATAGGGAATACCATCGGGACCCGGAGTAGAGCCCGACGGCTTCCTCTTTACTTGATTAAGAATCTCATCTAGAGATGGAGGTTGAGAAGCAAAAGCTACCATAGGCAGGGGCGGAGGTGTAATGCCCGGCGGAGGGCTGTAATTATGGAGCCGCATTGGGTCCTCATACGTGGTCGAAAAATATTCCGTGGCCATTTCTTCCGGGATTTGGATTTTTCCCTTGGCGGCAGACAAAACCGTTTTGCTGTAGATAAAACGGTTTTTGTCGAACCGGGCTTCCTCTTTGGATTTGAGAAATGCTGCCTTGCGCTTGTCGTTTTGCGTTGCTACGCTCTGTATGAGTTTTAGTATAGAGCGGTACGCGCGCGAGAAGTTGTGGCAGAGGGCTTTATCCCCGGCTTTCTTGGCTTCACGTAACTGGCGACGAAGTAGCCGCTTTTGCCTACGGAGCTTTGCCTTAAATGCGTTTTCTCTGTGAACCGGGTCGACATGGGTAGATTTTGGGTAAACACCCGAGAAGTATTCATGGACCGCCACCTGGAAGGACGACAGCTGGATGCTGGCAGGGGCATTACGGTTCACAGAGTGGTCAAGAATAGAAGCTAAATTATTATTATGAAATTCCCAGTCCTCTTTCGCAAGTGAAGGGAATTTTAGAGGAGGGAAGGATACGATTTGCGCGGGTAGAGGAGACCGGTCGGGTGACAAACTGCGGGCAGATGTGGAGTCAAGGGACATGTGAGGTTCAACTCTGTCCGTGACTCCTTGCGACGGTTTAAGACACTGACGTGCAGCGTCGCTATCATCGTGCCCAGCAATGTGTTTTTTTAACCATGCTAATCGTTTATATTGTTTCCCGCAGATAGGGCAAGCAAGGTCCGGTGTCGTTTTAGCCGTGTCGTTGTTTGGGGTTTCAACTGGGGTAGCGGGAATTCTCCCCCCCTGATAGGCCGCTTGGGGGCATATTTCCTTTTTTTTCTTTTTTGCTTTATATATAATCGGGTCTGGCTTGCAAGGCCATCGACCCGATGCGTTCTTTCACGCCGTCCACCGTCTCTCCGGCTGTCACAACTCTTTCGTTGTTGTCATCCTGATGATCAGGGGGTTTACAATAAATACAAACGGAGCTGCCATGGAATTCACCGACCGGAGTCGGGCCCATCATAATACTATTTTTTTACACTTCTGGGGGGTGAGCAGTGGATTCCGGACTTACGAACCGGCTGTGGTAGGTTTAGGA
This sequence comes from Micropterix aruncella, assembly GCA_944548615.1. NCBI lineage: Eukaryota > Metazoa > Arthropoda > Insecta > Lepidoptera > Micropterigidae > Micropterix > Micropterix aruncella. Next base: position 5,257,392 of record OX155957.1, on the reverse strand, counting down.
CAGCTGTCTTGCCACATGTGAGCGTTCACCTTGCCACCCATTCACTCCCCCTTCGAAGCCATAGAATTTGAGATGCGCAAATCGCAGTTTTAGATAATTTTTCTAAGAAAGAGTTGATTATTTTTCTGGAAAGGCCAAGATCTTTAAAGAGGTGAAATAGAGATTTAGCTGGCAGGCCACGAGCGCCAACTTCCACCGCGTGAAGGTGAACAGTGAAGCCGTTCCGGGTTACGGCATTTGCAAGATCATGGTATTTATTTAATTTGTACTCGTGGTCTTTTGGGATATTTGATTCCCATGGAACAGTTAATTCTACAATAAGAGCCACCTTCCGAGATAGAGAGTAAAGAGTTATATCTGGACGGAGGGCTGTGCATCCGAGACCTTCAGGGAATTTATACTGCTTAGAGACCGAATCAACCTCCAGAATCCAATCTGTAGCTTTCTCGATTATTGAGAAAGGTTTTGTAGTTAAATGTTTTTTGCCTTTAGAGCCATCCCGCACAAACTGTATTGGTGGTTTGGAGGATACTGTCAAACCCTTGTTGGCACGAGCCACTGAGAGACTAATTACCTCGCGAATAACAGCGAGAACTTTGTCATGGCGGTAAGTGTACCGTCCTTGATCTAAGGCCACCTTGCAGCCAGCTAGAATGTGTCTAGCTGTGCAAGGGGTATTGCTACAGAGGGGACAAGAACTATCCTCGGCAAAGCTCCAACGAGCGAGGTTACTGGGGTCTGGAAGTGTATGCTGAAAGGCATTCAAATAAAATTTCATCATTCAAATAGAATTTTGGTCTTTCATCGTATTTTTCTTTTATTCATTCCGGCAACTTTCAGTGTGGCCCTTGTATAATATCAAAACAAAATCAACTCTGATTGATCCCACACAATTTTTTTATGCAAAAAAAGGATGTGCTTTCATTATATTAGGTACAAGGAACTACAGTCCATGCGCAAGCTCAGAGGGATCGGGGAATGGGGAAGCGGGCGGATTATGCCGCCCCCAACCGTTGCCTTATACCCCGCACTCTCCCAGTATTAGTACTCTCCCAGTACTATTACTGGGGATGATGCGACGGTCGAGGGCGGCGTAATCCGCCCGCTTCCCCAGACCCCGATTCCTCGGAGCTTGCGCGCGGCCAGTAACATATACACAATTTGAGATTGCGATGACATCTAAATTATGAATATATTGTGTAAATTAATATCTATGTATGTATGTAGGTGTAAAATTGTGCCTCTTGATTTGCACGTTTTGTGGTTTTGTTTACGTTTTTGGCATTTTTCATGGTGAAAGCGATAAATAAAAAAAAACAAATACAAACGGAGCTGCGATGGAATTCACCGACCAGAAACTATGTACCTTTTGGTACATAGTTTTTTTTTGTTTTCCGACTTTCCCGGTTGATACGTCGAAAAAGTATATCGTTTTTTGGGTGTCTAGGGCCCTTCCTGATTGTTTTCTCTAGTTTTAGCTGCGGTCAAAGACCTGATCCCTGGCAAATTCGGACTTTACTCTTGCCTTTGGCAGACATGATTAGATAAAAAACGTACTCTTTGCAAGAGGCCGGTATGACTGTTCCCAATGCGGCATGATGACGACAGATTTCTATAGTAAAACGCACGATTGCAGCATTGAACGTCCTTTAAATTGTGGGATACCAATCGGCTGGCGTTTGTGGACGCGTATCTGCTCCGAAGTCTTCCTAATTTTAGCATTTTGATGGCTTTTCAAATGTTAAGTCGTCTTGTTTTAACACACACTTGACGCTTGACACTAGACAGCTCAGATCATATAAATACTTGACAGTTGGACTGACATTAATAGTGATGTGTCATGAACCCGAACGAAAGTCGACTTGTCAAGCAAGGCTTCCCCGAAAATCGGTATAGTTTTTATTTCGTCTAACGCTATGATTTTATATCACAAGTTTGACATTTCTTCAAAATCTTAAAAAAAGAGGTGGTTTGCCGCCGTATGTTTTTTTACCACTTGTTGAACATTGTGATAAATGTTATCATCAGCAACTATCATTTATCGTCATTTTGTTATCAGACCATACCGCTACGAAGTCGCGGCATCATCCACAAGTGGTTGCCCAGCAAGATTACTAAATTATAATGGAAGCTGCTGCAGTATCGAAATTATTAACGAATATATCATTCGACGAAAAGAAAATGGACATTTCATTAGCGGAGGTAAGTTTACCTAAGCAGACCGTTGTTATAGAAAGTAATGCATTGAAACATGCTGCCCAGTAGGTACAAATGGGTGGGTTGTGTCTAAACTGCATTCCAAGTCGGTTGTTGACCATCAGGACAGTAAGATGCTCGCTCTACACGTTGGCCAATGCTACATCAAGGTCGCGGCCAAGAAACTACAGCAGCAACTAGACCTTATGTCAGATTGGCTAAGGAAATGGCGTATTGTCGTTAACGCGGCTAAATCCGAAGCGATCATCACCGGCTCACTGGAGCTGGTGAAACTCGGCGGCACCCCGGTATCGTGGAAAAACACGTTCATGTACCTCGGGGTGCACATCGACTGTCGCCTTAACTTTGCGCACCACGCGAAAGCAACAATCGTCGCTTCGAAATCCGCCTTCTACGCGCTGCTGACCGTTCTCTGTTCAGCCGCGATCCCGGCGAAGACACGACTGCTGATGCTGAAGATGTACGTGAGGACGAAACTCACGTATGCGGCACCGGCCTGGTACCACCTCATCTCGGCATTGCAGCGGACAAACATGCAGCGAGTGCTGAACGTGGGGCTAAGCAGAGTATCGGGAGCCCCCTGGTATGTCTGAAACGCGACTCTGGAATGCGATTTTAGCAAAACAGAGTCCGTGGAGGAACACGTAAAGTGCCTCGTGTGCTTTGTACTGTAGGGCCGAAACCTCTCCTCACAAGGACATCCGTCAGCTCGCTCCGCTGCACACCAGGTCGCCAGATGTCTGGAAGCCGTACCCGCGCAGTCTGCTTGATTAGCGGACCGCCAGCGCGGGTAATGCAGCACAGCAGTCTTGCCACAGAAGATGCCATGTACCAACTCCCGTTCCAATACTTCACGATAAGGTGCCTAAGCGCCTAAAATTGAATCTTGCCCCAGGGCACAAAGCTCTGCGACGCCATATCCCGAAAGCCGGGCCAATGGGCCCGGCTCATGCGAAACCCCACAAAAAGGCAGAATGCCTAGTGGAAGACGTCACGGGCCCCTATCAGGGCTCGTCGACCGATATTCGATTCGCCAATGCTAGGCTGCATTGCTAAGGTGGAAGTGGGTCGGAACCACTGAGATATATGAAAAATGTAAGGCAAAGAGCGAGAGCAACATAGGCAGTGGCCAAAGCAGTGGCCAACAAGTAGAGCAGGCATAGCATCGATTGAGAGTCATGTCATAATTTCACAGAGTAAAAACGTGGTGTCATAATTTTTTCATAAAAAATATTCGCAACAAATTCCTTTAATTTAAATTTCTAGAATACGACTGATTCAACCTCGCAAAATGGCATGCAATGGTTGCAGATGCGAAATTGCAGAAATTAATTTAAATTTATGGAATATGATTATATTTTAACCTCGCAAAATGGCATGCAATGGTTGCAGTAGATGCGAATTTGCAGAAATTGCATATCCCTTCTGTATTCTATATTGAAGTCATACGAAAAGTTTTATTTTTAATTTTTATTTTATTTATTTATTCATTTATTACTAATCAACATTACAATAAAACCAATGCAATGAAAAGTAAAATTAATATATATATCACCGTAATTATACAAATAGAATGACACATAATACTAGCTATCATATGAGAATAAATAATTAATAGCCTGCATCTTAAACGAGTGAGGGTTGGCGCTAAATATATCAAAAACTGGTGCATCGAGTGAATTTCATTTACGCGGCAAAGCACGCACCAAAAAGTTATACCTCGTAAGATAGGAAAAGTTCCACCTTGGATAGTAAGCTAGGTTTATCAGTTTTACCTCGAATTAGATTCAAAACATAAGACATGGTCAGCATTTCTCTTCTGAGACAGAGAGAATTATAGCCAACCATGCCCGTGATAAATGCAGTCGGATACATAAATGGATAATATCCATACTGATTGAAGAACAAAAAACTCAAAAAACACCTGTATCTTTTCCAGCATGAGGGAATAGGTATCTTCATGCAGATTCCAAATAGCTGCATTTGTTTCCATGCGACTTCTAACAATCGAGTTGTACAACGTGAGGATAACCCGAATATTATTGAAGTGTTTGGATTGCCGTATCACAAACCCTAAAAGCTTGAAAGAAGTTGTAGATAGTTGCCTAATGTGTTCCTTGAAGTTTAATTGGGGGTCGAAAAAAACTCATAAGTCCTTGACTTTAGTACAACGTGCTGATGTGACAACTTTACTCAGATTATTAACAAAAAAGTTGAATAACAAAGGCCCCAAGTTTGATCCTTGGCTAACCCCCGATTGAGTGTATAGTTTGGAATCAAAATCGCTAAATTTAACGAACTGCTGGCGTCCTCTCAAGTAAACTGCGAAAAATTTCAACAGTTTACTTGAGAATCCAGCAGTAGCCAGTTCTCGGAGTAACGCATCATTATCGACTCTGTCAAATGCCTTCTTGAAATCCAAATACACGACATCCACTTGTCCCCTTGAGGTGCTACCCAACTTACCAGTAGCATAATCCGTAAAAACGGATAAGTTGGTAAAATCCGATAATGTACTGCAAAGTTGGGAATAAATTTCTCGATGGAGAATCGTCTCAAAAAGCTTAGGAAAGGCTGATAACATTCCAATCGGCCCCTAATTATCAACCTGCACCTTATCACCACTTTTTGGTACTGGAGCTACTCTAGATCGATCTGTTAAATATATGCATGAGGGGTTGTATAAAAGACTCACAACATGCTTTGATAACATAAGGAGGAACTCCATCAGGTCCAATAGTGCGGACTGATTTCAGCTTGCGTATTGCAAACCGAATATACTCTTCAGTGACACTGCGGATGTTGACGCATGAAGAATTTGCGTCATTCAATATAATAGTCACTTCAGCGACGACAGCGTCTAAGGCCGTCCCGTCGTCTGGCATCTAATTTGCAAATACATCAGCGGCTGCAGCGCCCGAATATGTAGCCTCATTATAGACCACATTTTGGGGTACCCAATCGGTAGTTCGCTGACTACGAACATACTCCCAAAATGCATGGTGACATATGTATGCATGATGACATATGTTCGTCAGTTAGTCGATTGTGATATTTTGACTTAATTATCTTCATTTCAGAAAAGCAGACTCGCACAAGTAAGTTGACCCAAACATTGCCGTCAACTGAAGGGCAATTTGCCTTAGATTCGGATATTTATCATCAGATATGAAAGACCAGAATTTTGTATCGGATGCTGTGGCTTTGAGATGTTTATGTGATATTATCTGCACTACCTCATTTTCAACAGAAGATGAGTCCATGTTAAACTGACTTGCTATTTCAGTAGCAGATTCCTCAAAGTTTTTTATACGATTAAAGATAAGTCATAAAAGATGCGATATTTGCAAATTTACTGAAATTATAAAAATGTCTTTCTCGAGATCGACTCAAAAAGCGCTTGCGATAAACCGTTTGAGCACCCCTGCCTTAGATCATAGTTATGTTTAAGTCTTTAATTTTCTATCTATTCATAAACCCAAAAATCATTATTTTGTCAAAACTGGAAAGCTTTGCATTTTAAACAGAAGATATATCCACGCATTATGTGCACGTATTTATCCAATAGGTACTGTTAAACTCCTATTTTTTTGTATTTTTCCAGGCGTTCTTCCAGAAACATGAATGCCACTTCCGTGCATTGACGGGTGATAGGTTTGAGAGTAAGGTCAGCAACACCGAAACTGATAGAAAAGGAAATATTGTAGAAATGTATCAACCTGACACACCTATTATTTTCCCGAGAGAATGGGCTGAACTCCCAATGTTGGATAAATGTGCCCGTTTAAACAGAATCGCTGATTTGGTTCAAAGCAACTCCGACTTATTGGGACAAATTGAGTTTACCACCAGAGGTATTAATCCTCAAGATGTCAAGCAATTTGATGTGCCTTCAATGGTTGAATATTTTCGATATTACTCATGTTTTTGCAGCCTTCCACTTGGTAAGTGTAAACTTTTGATAGCAAAAGATCCTCGCAACTAAAGATTTACTCATTTTACAATTTCCTGTCCACGATTTCTGTCAACAGATTCCACTGCAGTACCATTTATAGATTTCTCAATGCAGTACTACGATTTGGCTGTTAGGATTCCACTACGAAACGCAACATGTAGATGGCAGTCATAGTTCCAAAAATTGATTAATATTCTCTTATGTTCAATATGGCATAGTTCGTGGTATAACAGTATGGCAACGTAATGTTGGCCTGTATGGCGGTGCTCTAAACACGTCTATACGGTATAAAATAGTAGTATAGACACAAAGAAATTTTTAAATCGCAGCTCTTATTATTTTAATATTATTTACATAAAGATGTAAATTTTTAATTTGGTATACAGGTTTCACTACGTAATAACTACGCACTTTCGTTTAGATAGACTAATGGGTGGCATTCTATCTCTCCGTATTATTTCTGTAATGTAAATTTCTGTTTAATAATAATTGAATGTTATTACTGTTAACATTGGGTTTTTAAATGAATCAACTAGGGTTGTCAACTACAACGGGCGAACCCGTCACCTCAGGAAGTTTTAGCGATAGTGATCATTCTGTCTCTCATGAGGTGAGCATAGATGAATTAGAGATAATACAAATCTAACGTCTAGCTAAGCCAACATGCCCGACAGAGGCCAACGCCTTACGGTGAGGCACCGTGAAAGGTACCCAGCGGGCAGCCTCGCCCCTGTCTACTAGTTTTGTAAGGATATCTCCGTCTGGAATTAACCATAAGCAAACTTTCAACCTCCCGACTGGTTATGGGTCTAAAGTCGCTTGCGCAACCTCTACCTGCCGTATTCAGCGGTGATTTAGTTAGAATCTATCGCGGACCAATAGATAATTTTTTTTCGTCTCTGAATTCAGTATCAGGTAGCCATTTGGTCATTTGCAAGAGTGATTGACGGCAGGTCATCATCCACCCTCGCTGCTTAGGAGACAGTATATTTCCGTAGTCTACAGACTCCTTCAGCAATTAGTCAGAGTGCACAACCAATTAGCGTCGCCAAACGGTGCGCAAACACAATGCGCCAGGAGACAATCCCATAGGAAAAACCGATCCACCAGCTGTGAGGCCTGAGATGCGAGAGTCTTACCGGGGGTAGCCTTCCATACGTGGAGGCTTCTGAATAGGAGTTGAATCGTGAGTTGGACCGATCCGAGAACACAATGGATCTTGTGGCCCAAGCTGCATGAAACCATTCGCTACCCAATCAATGAGTCCTTTATAAAAGACCATTCATCATTAATGTTGCTATAGATGACCAAATAAATTGCTAAAAGTTTCACAGTCAATGCTATCAGCGCCATCTGCATTTCGCCAGCGCAGGAAGGTTGACAAAATGTAATAGTAGTACCAAGCGTGCTTAAAGTAGGTCCACATCTTCAGGCGTTTTAAAATAGGTGTTCGCAAATTACCCCACCTAAAGTTCTATTTATTTATCTCTATCTTTATTTCAGATAAAGCTATGTATGCCACAGTGTATCTTACGGAATCTTCTCCCTTGATGTCATTGGGATGGTTTGTGGCTCCAGCTTTAGCTAAAAGTATAAAAACTACTATTTATACTAATGCCAATACTACAGCCATTGCTACTTTATTTGCGGAACTGTGCCATGAAGCAGGGTAAATATTAAAATTTTACTGCAATTGAGAAAAGCTCAATGGTTTAATTTTGAAATATTTAACGTGAAGGTTGAGACAATATTGCATTTTTCTGCAACATTTTGTGTGATGCCACTAATAATAAATAAATACAAACGGAGCTGCCATGGAATTCACCGACCGGAGTCGGGCCCATCATAATACTAATTTTTTTTACACTTCTGGGGGGTGAGCAGTGGATTCCGGACTTACGAACCGGCTGTGGTAGGTTTAGGACAGCTGTCTTGCCACATGTGAGCGTTCACCTTACCACCCATTCACTCCCCCTTCGAAGCCATAGAATTTGAGATGCGCAAATCGCAGTTTTAGATAATTTTTCTAAGAAAGAGTTCATTATTTTTCTGGAAAGGCCAAGATCTTTAAAGAGGTGAAATAGAGATTTAGCTGGCAGGCCACGAGCGCCAACTTCCACCGCGTGAAGGTGAACAGTGAAGCCGTTCCGGGTTACGGCATTTGCAAGATCATGGTATTTATTTAATTTGTACTCGTGGTCTTTTGGGATATTTGATTCCCATGGAACAGTTAATTCTACAATAAGAGCCACCTTCCGAGATAGAGAGTAAAGAGTTATATCTGGACAGAGGGCTGTGCATCCGAGACTTTCAGGGAATTTATACTGCTTAGAGACCGAATCAACCTCCAGAATCCAATCTGTAGCTTTCTCGATTATTGAGAAAGGTTTTGTAGTTAAATGTTTTTTGCCTTTAGAGCCATCCCGCACAAACTGTATTGGGGGTTTGGAGGATACTGTCAAACCCTTGTTGGCACGAGCCACTGAGAGACTAATTACCTCGCGAATAACAGCGAGAACTTTGTCATGGCGGTAAGTGTACCATCCTTGATCTAAGGCCACCTTGCAGCCAGCTAGAATGTGTCTAGCTGTGCAAGGGGTATTGCGACAGAGGGGACAAGAACTATCCTCGGCAAAGCTCCAACGAGCGAGGTTACTGGGGTCTGGAAGTGTATGCTGAAAGGCATTCAAATAAAATTTCAGCATCTCTGGCGTCATTACCTTCCAGTGCATTGGAGGCGGAATGCAAAAGTCCCCAATTGTTGTCCAATCATTCTGGCATTGAAGGCCAATAGCATGAGCCATACTCTTGCTGTCGTAATCTCCCCGCAAAAGAGACTTCTTCAAGTCCACGTCGCTCGTGGTTGTACTGCCATACCCCAGACCAGTGCCATTCTGGCTGATTCCAGTAAGGAACTTTTTGTGGAAGTCTACGCGGGCTTGTAGATCATTTGAATCACTACGGCCACTTATTACGTGCTTCGATATTGCCGGATCTTTGGAATTGCACAGAATCGAATTTTTGGTTATTCTGGTGTTGGCGTAGAGCAGAGAGGGCAGTTTAAGCGCTAGCCCAAAATTTTGTTTGGACCTGAAGAGAGTCGAGGGGTCAGCTGGTTTGGCTAAGGACAGCCAGGATTTTAAACTAGCTGTCACCAGCGCATCTAGACGGGACAGTTGGGGTTTGGTAAAATCGTGAATAAGAAAGGGCCATGACAAATGTGACGTTAGATAATTGTCATAGATCCAGGCCTTACGAGGGCCAGAAATTAGCAAGGCATCTATTTTCGCCAGGCAACTTTTGAAATGCTCTATAACATGATCGCCCGAGACGTCTTTTCCCTGATGGGTGATTTTTCTGCCGAGGAATTTGAAATGATTGTTTGGGTCTATAAGGGAGATATTAGAGCCCTTATAGACCAATTTGGGGTCATAGGATGTAAATTTTGTGCCCATGCGGGCGAGTCCAAGGCAAATAATGGCTTTAATAATGGCTGTAGCCCGTATCATATAGTTTAATAAGATGTCAATATATTGGTTATCGTGATGAATTCGGACCAATATATTGATATCTTATCAAACCATATGATACGGGAGCTCTACAAGATCTATCCTTCCGAGGGAATTTTTCGACAGGATCTCGCCCCATGCCATTCTTCGAAAAAAGTGAAACAGTTTTTCACACAGAACCAAATTACTGTACTTGAATGGCCTGGAAACTCCTCCGATCTCAACCCGATCGAAAACTTCTGGGCCATTTGCAAAAAACAGCTCTCCGAGATGGATTGTACAACGAAAACCATGATGATCAGTGCAGTAATTCAAGTCTGGTTTCATGATGATGAACTGAAATGAAGCTGTCAAAACCTGGTAAATTCTATGCCTACAAGAGTGAAAGGTGTGATCAACGCAAAAGGAGGACACATTCTATATTAAAACTAACAATCTTTAACTACCAGTACTCTTTTTGAATAATAAAGCACTTTTCAAAGAAAATTACTCTGTTCCAATTAATTCGCACGGTACTGTACATATGAATTTGTTAGTAGTTATATCGGGTAAGAGAGTCATCATATCAATATAAAATGTCGATAAATATATTAATACATTATTAGGTAAGGCCGCAAGGTACAAAAACATGATATCAATGTTTTAATTATTTATATAAATTCAAATGATTCGCTAAAATGCACATGACAGAGATTGCAATTTTTTTCACAGCACCGAAGCCGGCACGGCACTTTGGAACATTAACCTCTTAACTTAAAAGCCCGAGAATACTTGTCTATCTTGACAGGAAGCTAATGGGCCCGAAGACGAAGGTCTTCGGGCCCATTAGCTTCCTGTCAAGATAGACAAGTATGGTTTGGCCACGAAGACCAATTTGTTCAGGGTTGGTCACACTCACGGGTCAACACCCATCTGGCGGCCTCCACGCATGAAGTGCGAGCCCGGGCAGGACTCTGGCCTTAGGGCTAGTTTCCCGTAGGAATCAACCTTTTGGCGCTCCTGGACGGTCTGCGCATCGTGCGGCGTAAGCCAATCGATTGTGCATTATAACTAACAGTCTCGGAGGAGTCTGGAAGCAGTACTGTTTCCTATAGAGCGGGGGTGGTTACTGACCTTACGGCGACTGCTCTTGAAACGACCATCGGCTATCCGATCCTGGGTGAACAGCCGGGCAAAAGATGCCGTGGTCCATGATAGATTCGGTTTACACCGTTTCACCGCTTCGTAAGGGAGAGGACCGCGCAAGCGACCTCGTACTCGTAACCAGTCGAGAGACCGGAGTGATCTGGTCGCAACTGGAAGTAAGGGCGTGAGTGTAAGCTCGCTGGGTATCATACCTGGTTATCTCGCGGATAAGGCGTTGGCCTCTTACGGGCATGTGGCGGAGCTCGACGGTGGACTGTTTGTCCTAAGTCTTCTGCGTTCACTTCACGGGAGATAGAACGACCAATCGTTGAAACTTCCTGAGGTGACGGGTTCGCCCGTTGTAGTTGACAGCTGTAGTTGTCTATCTGACAATATAATCAATTATTTTCCAGGTTAGAGAAATCAACAGTACAAGTGATTCCTATAGATTCAATTTCGTTATATGACGATTTCTACGTTTGTAACTTCAACATTCCGCTGTTTTACATTGGCTCCCCAAAATTGTTTGGCTGTTATACATTGGCAACGGAGAATTTTATACCATATGATTTCGTAGGTGTGTTGAAATTTTTTGACTTACTTAAATTTTGAAGAAATAAATTTATTTTGTTTTATTATTTATTAAATAACAATATTACACAATATATCTTTAGGCCACCCTTACTAAGTAAACACTTTTTCTATGGGTGGCCTAAAATATACTTTGTTTAGGGGTTTTTAATTTTATTACAGTTTTGAACACAAATGGAAGCACCATGGTTGTGACGGAATCTGCCGATTTGGATTCATCAATTGATGTCATATTTAAAGCAGCGTGGTCGCATAATGGAACGGTCAGTTTTTAGTAATAGCGATTATTATTATTATCAGTTTTTTATGTGCATTAGCAGCATATAGCTGATGCGTGCACTTCTTTTATCCACTTGCCCTTTCACTTTATATTACGATCGCTTTCTAATGTTAGTAATTTTTTTTTTTTAATTGTTAACATACGAGACATGACGAAAATATTACGATTAAAATGGAATCAGAAAATATAAATATTGACAGAAATACTAAATTCTTAGGCATCACTTTAGATGAAAATTTAAACTGGAATCATCATATCGATAATTTGTGTGCAACTTTGTCATCGGCAGTCTATGCTATAAGAAAGGTGAAATTTCTGGCTGGCGAACGTGCAGCGATCAGTGTGTATCACTCCTGCTTCCATTCAAAGATGTCTTATGCGATACTACTATGGGGTAATGCAACCGATATCCATCGCGTTTTTGTGCTACAAAAGCAAGCCGTTAGGACAATTTTTGGTGTAAGCAGAGAAACACATTGCGCCCCTTTTTTTATTAAAGCTGGTATCCTTACCATGTCGTCCGTGTATCTATATCAGTGCCTTTTATGCGCCAAAGAGAATCTTTTAAATTGCGAGCTTCACTTCACTCGACATAGCCATAATACGCGACATAAAAACAATGTGTTATTGCCTAAAGTACGCTTGACTAAATATCAAAAAACATTTTTATATATTAGTTTTAAATTGTTCAATGCTTTGCCATTATCGACGAGAAGACTTGAGATGGCAGCATATAAAATCTGCTTGAAAAATCAGTTAGTCAAACATGCCCTTTACAAACTGGATGACTTCTGTGATATTGCGTCCACAATTGCTTGATTATAAATAACCATATTATGACTATACTTTCGCACTAATAGTCTTATTTATTAGATTTGCTTGGGACACGTCTCAGCTCCGTCTTAGTTACGCACTACTTATCCCTTAGGACACAGCGCATACGATGCTTATTTATAAACGATACTTCGTTACGTAGCTCCGCTGTGTCTGAGCACTAGGCGGTCAATTTAATCCTGGCAATACAGTGATGTAACCGGCTATTTTCGCGTTTTGCGTACACAACGCTCATCGAACTGTCAGATCTTTTCGGTCGTCGGTTGCGTATGTGTGGTGCAATTCGCAATAGCAAGCAGTTTCTTCTGCAAAAGAAACAGTTGGAGAATAGAGAGAAGCGGGAAATTGCTTTGTATGAGCGAAAATTGCTTTGCGTGAGCAGATGATGCGGCATAACAAGGCGATTTATTTAAAAAGAATGGCCATTTTGACCAGGAATCTGAAAGAAATAAAAAGTAATTTGTATGACTGATTAGTTTTATTTTTAATACTGTTTAATGCCTATTTTCGTAAAGTTCACTTTAGAAAATCGATACTTATATCGAAATTCGTGTTCCGTCAACTCGGTGAACGGGTCAAAATGTTTTTTGTATGTTTTGGTAGTCCGCCTCTGTCCTAACATCAGCAGATTATCAGAAAATACCGAATTCACCGATAAATCGTCCATTTTATTGATTAACACAGCCACAAAACCTGTACTTAATTCGCTAAACACGGTCCGACCGGTGCGCAAAGTGACGTTTGAGATAGGACGCGACTGAGCCGTGTCCTAGCGTTAGGCAACGTTTATAAATCACGATTTCGCTCGGCTGTGTCTGAGACGCATCGCAAATTTTAAGTTACGTTTATAAATAAGACTGTAAGTTTTAGATTTTATTGACATTGTTTTTAATTACGCATGTTTCAGAATTTTTCTTTTTCATTGTATTAATTATTATTTATTGTTTGATTATTGATTATTTTGTAAATTTGACTATTTTTAAGTAATCACCTCTGATTACAATTATTTTTTTTTCTTTTAATTAATCAAAGCGGTTTTATCATCCGGTAAATTATGATTGTAAAATTTGACATGTTCCTCAGTATTGTGAAATGCTTTTATGGAATGAATAAATAACGATGATGATGATGATGACTGTGTTTGCTTTTAATTTCAATGTCTAATTTACTTTTGAATATCTTGGTTGAAGGGGGGCTATTATGACATCCTCAGTTAAACTGTTCCATATGTTCAATTCAGTTCCGAATTTCGAGCTTGATTTAATCTTATTTAATTTTAGTTAAGGCATAGCTTTTAAGTTGGGAACATTCTCACACTGTTTTGTTATATTTTCTCGTAAAATATTTTTAAGAAATGTTTTTTCCAGCTGGCATGGTCTTTGAGGAGAATTATCATACAAGAATCGGTATTGTCGCTGTTTATGTCGAAACTCTCTGTTAAATTGAAGATGCATAGAGCAAAGAATGGTAACTTTGTTGATAATGAGATTGTGAAAAATATCAACGCCGTTGTGGATTCTTTGTCTGAGCGCGGCTTCAAAAGCTTCGATATCCATAGCAGCTTCAATGAAGAAGGACGAGCGAACTTATTGAGGCCTATTATAATGACTGAAGATATACCGCAGCCCGATAAGGATGTGATCAGCAAAGCTGATGTTCCACTGCCGATCGTGCTCACGCAGACCTATAGGACTACCAAAGAGCTACTCTCCATGTTAAATAATGATCCTCCTCTCGCCTTATCCGTTTGGTGTGACAAAATGGCTATTGCTAATGAGATTGCTCTGGGCGTCGAGACTAATTGCATCTGGATCAATAACTTTGGACTTTTTTCGCCTTCAGTACAATTTATCGGACGTGGTAAAAACGGATTTGGACATTCTGTTCTTCAACCAGGTAATATTTTATTTATTTTATTATAAACATAGGGTAAAAGCCGGATAGTTGCCTAAGTCGGATACTTGCCCCGGTTTTAAATACACTATATTAGTGATGTTGGTAGCGTTAGCGCTTTACTATAATTAGAAGTGCCCCTCCCGCAAGCCTCAGTGCCATGTAAGCCGTCCGAGAAGACGCATGCGTTTTATTCCGTGTGATCAAAAATCTTCGCGAAACTTTCACGGGCGTCGAAATTATATTGGTCAGTAATTTCTATTGAATATTTTTATTACTGATTGTGGTTTCAGTCAACTTTTTGTTTCTTTGTATGCATTAAAGTTTAAATTACAGTTTATTACGTTTTTTTTTGGAATAGTTTTTATTTATTCCGCAAATAAAAAGGCAAGAATGCGTATCAAAAAGTATAGTCGCCCTATTTACTTAAAGTCTAAGATAAAATTGTCCAGAAGAAGAATAAAGATAAGAAAATAAAAAAAACAAACAAAATAACGGAAACTAAAATTTTAAGACAAAAAAGATTTTAAGACAGTTAAAAACAAACCAGCCGTTAGCAAGTACTGTACTGTTTTTATATGTTTATATAAATCACTTTTCGAAGGAAAATACTCTTTGTTCCGAATAATTTGCACGGTACTGTACATCTCATTTAAACATTAGCATTTCCCAATGCCATCCGGAAAGTTGGCATTGGGAAAATCTTCGCAATTTTTTTTTCTACATAAATAAATACCATCATCTTGCAAATGCCGTAACCCGGAACGGCTTCACTGTTCACCTTCACGCGGTGGAAGTTGGCGGTGGAAGTCACGCGCTCGTGGCCTGCCAGCTAAATCTCTATTTCACCTCTTTAAAGATCTTGGCCTTTCCAGAAAAATAATCAACTCTTTCTTAGAAAAGTTATCTAAAACTGCGATTTGCGCATCTCAAATTCTATGGCCTCGAAGGGGGAGTGAATGGGTGGTAAGGTCACATGTGGCAAGACAGCTGTCCTAAACCTACCACAGCCGGTTCGTAAGTCCGGAATCCACTGCTCACCCCCCAGAAGTGTAAAAAAATAGTATTATGATGGGCCCGACTCCGGTCGGTGAATTCCATGGCAGCTCTGTTTGTATTTATTTATTTATATGCATCATTCTAAAAATTATATTTGTCAAAAGATTTTACAAATACCTTTATCAAATATTTATAATATACAATTTTATCCTACATTACTACTATTACCCCCCCCCCCCCCCTCCCCATAAAAAAACTTCAAATAGTCTTAAGTATAAACTTCTAAATTGAGAATTAAGATTCCGGTATTTTCTTTAATAAAAATAAGCATATCAAGGTTTTTTATTTATTTAATGGCTGGCTGATAACGAGCGCATCATCCTTGTATCATCTTTTTAAACAGTGGATACATTGGAAAATTTAAAATATTTTAAACTGTCGTATATTTAAGAAACGGCTTTCGCCGATTGAACCAATGTGGTTTATTTATTATTTTTGCTTTATACTGGCTCTATTGGAGAGGTTTAATTTTGCAAAAGGATAAGCTTAGTTTTTGAGATGGTTGGGTGAAGGGCCATCGTTTACCGGTGACAAAGGGACTCCCATTAAACCTACATAGCAGTCAAAAGATGTGCACATCCATACATAGGTATATCTAATTTAAACATAAGCATTTCCTAATCCAATTTGGGAAGTCCTTCGCTGCTTTACAAGTAGCTATTATATTTTTTTTTTCATAAAAGTATCATATCATAAACTCTTTCAAAATATTTTACAAAAAACTTTATCAAATTTTAATACTATACAATTTTATCCTATGTTGCTACCATTAGTCTTAACCCTCTGCGACTGCCGTGGTATTCTGAGACACTGCAAAATTGCAAAATGTATCATGCGTTGTTATTTTTCAAATCCAGACTTCCGCGTTCTCAGTACCTTTCTATTGCCAGAAACTAAATAGTTTCTGGCAATAGAAAGGTTACGTACCTTTTAATAATGTCTTCTCTGCTCTACGCTGCTAAACTGCCCTCTCTGCTCTAGGCCAACTCCAGAATAACCAAAAATTCGATTCTGTGCAATTCCAAAGATCCGGCAATATCGAAGCACGTAATAAGTGGCCGTAGTGATTCAAATGATCTACAAGCCCGCGTAGACTTCCACAAAAAGTTCCTTATTGGAATCAGCCAGAATGGCACTGGTCTGGGGTATGGCAGTACAACCACGAGCGACGTGGACTTGAAGAAGTCTCTTTTGCGGGGAGATTACGACAGCAAGAGTATGGCTCATGCTATTGGCCTTCAATGCCAGAATGATTGGACAACAATTGGGGACTTTTGCATTCCGCCTCCAATGCACTGGAAGGTAATGCTCTATGACTGGACGCCAGAGATGCTGAAATTTTATTTGAATGCCTTTCAGCATACACTTCCAGACCCCAGTAACCTCGCTCGTTGGAGCTTTGCCGAGGATAGTTCTTGTCCCCTCTGTAGCAATACCCCTTGCACAGCTAGACACATTCTAGCTGGCTGCAAGGTGGCCTTAGATCAAGGACGGTACACTTACCGCCATGACAAAGTTCTCGCTGTTATTCGCGAGGTAATTAGTCTCTCAGTGGCTCGTGCCAACAAGGGTTTGACAGTATCCTCCAAACCCCCAATACAGTTTGTGCGGGATGGCTCTAAAGGCAAAAAACATTTAACTACAAAACCTTTCTCAATAATCGAGAAAGCTACAGATTGGATTCTGGAGGTTGATTCGGTCTCTAAGCAGTATAAATTCCCTGAAAGTCTCGGATGCACAGCCCTCCGTCCAGATATAACTCTTTACTCTCTATCTCGGAAGGTGGCTCTTATTGTAGAATTAACTGTTCCATGGGAACGAAATATCCCAAAAGACCACGAGTACAAATTAAATAAATATCATGATCTTGCAAATGCCGTAACCCGGAACGGCTTCACTGTTCACCTTCACGCGGTGGAAGTTGGCGCTCGTGGCCTGCCAGCTAAATCTCTATTTCACCTCTTTAAAGATCTTGGCCTTTCCAGAAAAATAATCAACTCTTTCTTAGAAAAATTATCTAAAACTGCGATTTGCGCATCTCAAATTCTATGGCTTCGAAGGGGGAGTGAATGGGTGGTAAGGTGAACGCTCACATGTGGCAAGACAGCTGTCCTAAACCTACCACAGCCGGTTCGTAAGTCCGGAATCCACTGCTCACCCCCCAGAAGTGTAAAAAAAATAGTATTATGATGGGCCCGACTCCGGTCGGTGAATTCCATGGCAGCTCCGTTTGTATTTATTTATATATATTATACCTTTTAATAATAATAAGGTAATATTACCTTTCTGGCAATAGAAAGGTACCGCGAACGCGGGAGTCTGGATTTGAAAAATAACAACGCATGTGTTACGCTAGCAGCCGATATAGCCTCGCAGAACACACCGGAACGACGAATTAGATAATAGATGAAATAATTAAGTAATGAAGTAATTAGCAAACAACTCAATTGCGCGACTGATTGCACATAGAGATAGAATAAGTAACAATCGCATAAATGCATTTCATGCAATCGCATTATATACTATATAGATATATATTCGATATAATCATAGTATAACATTTAGGACAACGGACGTCATCTTCATCATTTAGAATACACAAGAAAACATTTTGTTTAATTATTCATAACGCAGGAGCAATAGCGGATGCGTCACGTCTATCGAAAGCTCCGAATCACTGGGAGATGCGTGGTAGATTTTTTAGGCTAAGCCATTTTGTAAGAACGTGTTAATGAGCAAGGAATTGTTGACGCATCGACCAAATAAAAGGGCCACCACCTTTGAGGAGGTAGCCATTATTAGTAGAATCATACGGAAGTCGAGACGTCTTGACTCCCATTTAGACTAGTTACTTACAAATAGATTAATTAAAGCTAAGTGCAACTTTTGGAATAAAGTAAAATTATATTTTTTTGCCTGTAATAATTGGCGAAACATAAAACATGTTACATTTCACAATTTTGCAGTGTCTGTCGGACTACCACGTCAGTCGCAGAGGGTTTAGTATACATTTTGTCCGAGCCATATTTCTAAGCGTTTTTCAAACTTCTGCAATGAATTTTCCCCAATACAATTAAGTAAAATCGAAAATCTAATGTAAGTTAATTACAGTTTCAGATCAATTGAAGTTAATGTATGTTCCAGTGAGAGAACAAATCAAGGAAAATAAACCGTACGTACTTTGTTGAAATGTCGTAACTATTGGGTTATCTTACCTATGAAATTGCCTGTTTTTTCACACTGGCTACTTTGAAGTTGTATAACTTCGGATTGGGTTGAAGTTCAAAATTTTTAGACAAGTAATCACTTTTTCAAAATTACTTATTCATTTGTATTTCTGGTGATTGTTATTGCTTGGACATTTTCATGTGTGCAATCACAGAAAAGTATTTTTTTTTGCATTATTTTGGAATTCATGATCTTGTGCTGGTGTTTTCCATTACGGCTGCAGTAACTGTTGTGCGGTCTGCCCACAGTTACTGCAAATGTTTACTGTCAAAAACTACAGACAATGATGGAGAAGCTCGTGATTGAACAACCGACCCTGGTCAATCGCTCTTCGTCACTGCTTCTGCGCGATAACGCACGTCATACACTTCGCAGCAAACAGTCGCAGGAGTCGCGATTGGAGACTCTACTTCGCCCACCGTACTCACCAGATCTTGCTCCAATAGACTTCCACTTTATTTGGAACTTGTATAACATTTTACTGGGGAAATATTTAACTCCAAAGAGACAGTGAAAAACGCCTTCAAAGCATCCATTGATTTCTGTCTGCGTGTTTTACAACAGAGGCTTCAACCAATTGTCATTGAAATGGCAAAACTGCATAGATGATGGGAAATATTTCAATTAATTGAACATATACAAGATTGCACAAGAAAATGGGAAATTTTGAACTTTAGAGTTGGGTTGTAGTGCCGCCACTGCACTGTTCGTAAGCGAAGCCGTTCGGAAGGGAAGTTGTTCGGAACTAATGCGTAGTTGTTGTGAACGCGTTGCCATTTAGTAATCATGAAGCATTGGTGGGGTGGGGAATGTGCTATCGCCGAGAGGCATTATACAACGAGGGTGATAGTGTGACTGCTGCACAACCAGCTTTACCAGCTAGGATGTCATGGATGTGTCCTACCGGTTCAGCCTTTAAAAAACATGCCTCGAGGTGGTATTCGAACGGTATGTGGCCCAGAGAACATTGCAGCGAGTTTCCATCGAGAGGAGCCGTCGCTGCTCCGTTTGACAGAATGCATTTTCGCTAGAGATTGGACGACGAAGCATACAAATAATACTGCATCGAATTAAACTTATAGAAAACATAATGCACGAATTAATGAAAACATATGTGGCATACTGTCTGTATACATGCACTTTCGTCAATAAAAGATGATTTTCCAGTGGTTGAATTCATTACTTTCAAAATTCCCATTTCCCTGCGCAACCCTCTGTTTTTCAGATGTCTTTTTTTTAATAGAAGAGCGACCTCATAGGTAAGGATCTAAAATGATTATTATATAATGTTTTGATTTTCCTTTTAGCGCTGCAATAAATGCCTATGTTGATAGCATTTCTAAATTACAAGCGTCGTGGTTGGCCAAAACTGCAGAACAAAGAGCACAGTCATATCGATCATTAACAGACAAAGTCACGTTAGTATATATTCTTATTCTTCTTTTTGTTTCCTGGGGGCGGTGGATGATGGTGTTGCCATTGCCTGTGCCTTGTGCCATCCCAGGGGTCCGGGCCGTGGGACGTTCACGATGGTCTCAAGGGTCCTCGATCCGCTCCCGGTGGAGTACTAGAGCTTTTTTACTTCTCCATATACTCATCTGAGTATTTCACTGTATCCAGTCGAGTACCCCAAGGGTCAGTGCTAGGTCCAGTTTGGTTCACCTTGTATCTTACGGTCACCGAAAAAGTTTGAAGATGCCGAATTGCAAGCATGATGGTCAAATGCAGCAACAGCTCGCTGAACAACTAAATGTGACACAACAAACCGTTTCCTTGCGTTTGAAGGCTATGGGAAAGATTTAAAGGTCGGTAGATGGGTGCCACATGAAGTGACCGACAGGCAGCAAGAAAACCGAAAAACCACTTGTGAAATGATGCTCGCCAGGCAAAAAAGAAAAGGTTTTCTCCATTGAATCATCCCTGGCGATGAAAAATGAATTTATTTCAACAATCCCAAATGAAAAAATATATATTTGAACCTCGGCCAACGGCCTCAATCGATGCCAAAACCAGATCGCTTCGGCCGAAAGACAATGCTGTGTATTTTCTGGGTGACAAGACAATGCTGTGTATATCAACGTGGTGTTATCTGGTATGAGCTACTAAAATCAGGTGAAACAGTTACTGGTGCACGCTACCATCATGCAAAAATGGCTCAATGAATGGATAGCCTCAAAAAACGAACATTTTTTTGGCGAGGAATTCAGAAATTGGCTGAAAGATGTGTAGCTAGCGAGGGAAATTACTTTGAAGATTAAATTTGTAACCACTTTCGCAAAATAAACGAGTTTTAAAAAAAAAAATACCGGTTTCATATTTGTACACCTAATACTACAGTGTGTCCAATTTTGAGAACATATTATATACTATGAAGACCAACAAGCAACCGCGTGGACCTTGAACTTGTATAACGCAACTGTATCATCAAACCCAGGAAACACTCTTTAACGAATCTTGTAGTGCATGTGGGTGCTTGGAGTGCATTGCCAGAGTAAGTAATAAGTGCTGACTCTGTCAATAGTTTTAAGGCTCGTCGCAAACGAGCCACCGGTGGTTGTTGAGCGCAACGAGTAGCGTAGCGAGTGGTGAGTGCAAGCGAGAGGTAGCGTGTGGCGACCACCGGCAACGCATTTGCGGTGAGCCCATACAAAATGTATGAAAAAGTGTGTCACCTGCTTGTCACTGGCCACAAGTTGCTGTCGCCGGTGGCTAGTTTACAGCGGGCCTAAGAAACTTGACGTTTTTCTTAGTGCAAAACAGTCTTAAAGTTTAAAAACAAATGCATGTGATATAATATAATATAATATAGTAAATAATAATAATAATTCTTCAGCTTCTGCAAAGAGATGAAGCCGGAGTAGGTTAATCACTTTGATGGCAGTTAGAATATCAGCTTTTACAACTTTGGGTTTGGGTGTTAAAACTGGAACTTTAAAGTTTTTATTTTTGCAGGAAGCGTTCCGATTTGATAGATTTGGACAATACCGTATTGGAATACCTGCAGAATACAATGCAAAGATGCCACAAGCCTTCTACCATTTGCACCGTATTCGGCAAAACGATGTGTTATCAAGTTAGAGAGCCGCTGGGTGTAATCGCCGTCAAGCCACATCTTGACACACTTCTTGAGCTGATCACCACCGTTACGGAAGCCACCATTTTAGGGAATGGCGTTATATATTTAACAAAATCTTCTTCAGTAATTGAGCTATGCAAAGAATTCTCTGATTCAGGTATTCCCGTTATTCCGTTGATAACCTCAGATTTTTCATCAAAGATCGATAATAATTGTATCAAAAAAATTTGGAACTTACGAGAGCATTTGCTGACTTTAACTGATTTTGGTCTTGATAATTTGGATGATTTGGTTTCTACAAAAATATTTGAAGTTATCAAAAATAAGGAACTTATGGAGGATTTTCTTTCTAATTTAAAATCTATTTGGACTACGCTTGGTGAAACTTTTGCAAACTAAGATTATTTTTGTACCTATATTACGCATTATCAATAAAATTATTTGCTGAATTTTGTTTATCGAGTGAATTTTTATAAGTTGCAAACAAGCATAATATAGTCTTTACGGTTCGTTCGTTCGGCCAATTTAGGACACATCTATACAAAAATATGCAGCCTGGAAGGCCTTGTCCTTTGCCACTTGTAGACAGTGTTGCCAAGTGCTGGGCTTGACTAGTCGCCGATTTCAGCAAAAAAGATAGCCTAAAGTAGCCGTTTTGAAAAAAAAAAAATTTTTTTTTGCTAATAAAAAGGATTGCAGGCCATAGCTATAAATAGAAGAATTGAAATCATTCTAGGCCGTTACAGATATTTTAAAAAAATGATCGAGATTAGTACATAAAAAAAACAAACATTGGATAAAACAAGATTGTGTGATAAAATAGAACAAAATTACCTAGATACTACTAAGATTACCATTTTTTTTAAAGCTACTATATTTATGAACACGATACCATGAACCATACATAAATGTACAATGTACTATTACCAATTACCTATAATAATTACATTATTGGAAAAAAACTAATTTTCATAACTAGGTACTTTAAACTTTTACACAGAAAGTTTGCAAAAATCAATTACATGCTTACAAAAAACAATTACATAATATTAAACTAAGCCTTACCAAGTTAAGGTTAACAAGGGGAAATTATTTATCTTAAAAACATTACAAGTTACCCATTAATAAACAAGTTCGGCACCATTAATAAACAAAATCGTTGTCGCCGTACAAATTGAAATCGAAAAACTGGTGTAGCCTAAATCGGCGACAGGCGATTTTTGGTATATTTTGGTCGCCGGTGACCCATTGGAGGTAGCCTAAATGGCGACATATCGCCTAAGTTGGCAACACTGCTTGTAGATCCTGGTGTGTGATGGAGGTTGACAGTTACGGGCAGGATCGGAGGTGGTATTAATCCTGCAGCGTTCCACAGATGAAATGTATTTTTGTATATTGAAATACAATAAAATATATTGTATTTATTCAAGGAAAATATTCTATAACAGGAAAATGATTTGAAGTTAAAATATTTTAAGATTGTGATTTTAAATTCACCTAATTGTTGGATTGAAATGATTAAAAATAGACATAGAAATATTATTTTTATAGCTATCCAAGATAAATAAGTAACCTGAATATTTAAGGTTTAAATCACGTTCCTGTAAAGTTTACTCAATGTCGCATAGTTAGTTTTGCAGTTGAAGCAACTATATTATATTTATAGATAGTACGTAATGGTATGTACAATTCATGCATAGCAGTGAACGATATTAGGTAAGTGCAGTGCAGTGCAGTGCAAAACAAATAAAATAAAAACAAACATCTAAAATATATTTTTTATATTTAAAATTATTGTCAGACGAATGTACACCTATGGAAGCCATCCGGCTAATAGTCAACTTGTTGATATTCTGTCTATACTGGCAGCGATCTAATAAAACATGTATATTTGGACTGCTATTATAGGTAAAAATATAATATAATATAGCAGCAGCATGCCTTCAGTGTGCTTTATTGAATCTACGACACAAGCAGTACATTTCAAACTGAAGATTGAGACTTTTTTTTTATTATAAAAAGCGTAAAAAACACAAAAAGGTATGTCGGGCTTGCCCCATTCACCAACCCTGGGCACACGCCACTGTGCGCAATCATACTAATATATAACGGTGGCTTATTCAATGGCAGGCTTCAATGACAGGCTTTTACCGCACTGGAGATAGAAATAGAGCCAATAATTGAAAAAATTCGGATAATACAAAAAACGCTGATCGGCGTTCATGGCCACCCAAGGGTTAGTAAGGTTTTTTTTTAATATTGGTTAAATTTAAATGACAAATTGATTCATCCCAATCCCATGCATTCCGGGGCATGTCACACATCTAACTTGGCTTAAGCCTGTACCTAGACGAGCAATTTACAACTTTTAGATCGCGAGCTGAGATATTAAAAATAAAAATGATTAGTAGAGGTTAGTAATAAAAAAATGTTAGGTAGAGATTTAAAAAAATACACAATATATTTGCTATCTATTAAAGATCAAACACCAATAATAT
The DNA here is from genome assembly GCA_944548615.1 of Micropterix aruncella. Classification (NCBI taxonomy): domain Eukaryota; kingdom Metazoa; phylum Arthropoda; class Insecta; order Lepidoptera; family Micropterigidae; genus Micropterix; species Micropterix aruncella. The sequence goes on along the minus strand of OX155957.1, from coordinate 5,233,127 downwards.
TTTTTTTATTTTAGTTACTGTGGGGCTTTTCTAAGGACTTTATGAGCCTTGTAACTCTGCGACCATTACTGTTCTATTGTGTTCGCCACCTACTATAGTTCTGCGCTAAGCCTCGTGTCATTTAAGAACCTCAACAGGCTTTTGGCGCCTGTATATAATAACTATAAGGTAAATGTGGGAGTAGTTGACACATAGGTCGTAATTGGCGACTTAGAATAATGTAAGTTGGCCAAAAATTAATTTGTTGTAATGGTATTTATATCAAATAAAACCTGTTATTTTATAGATTTTAGTATGTGATTAAATTAACTCGTAATAGTGTAAGTACCAGAAATAAGGTCATTTTAGTGGAAAGTAGCAAATGCACCAAAAGTTGACATAGGAAAAAATGGTTTGTTTTAATAGTTGACATATTTGTGATGCAATAGTTGACATGAAAGAAAAAACTATGTTGTTAATAATAATTTATTTATTACAATATTTTTTGTAAGCGTACCTAAAAGTTAAACTAAAATCAAACCATAATGCTTACTTTATCGACCATATCGCGACCTTTATCGACCAATCCAAAATGCATAATTTATCGACCCCAATTTCTCTTTCAAAGAAACTTAGACCCGCTTCTTCACTAATAAATTGACATGATGATGTTTCTACAGGTCTAGAAGGTGTGCTTTAATTGTTAGCCAAAACAGTAAGGGTTTTCGAGTAGTCAACTGAATTTTTGTCCCAATGCACTAAACCTGCTGTTCTATATGCATTTTTCATTATTTGATGGTCAAGTGCGTTTATAGTATTATGGAGCAAGGGAGCGAAGTTAGACTTCTTTAACTTTGGTTCCGGCAGATTTGCGATTCTCCATTTGTAGACATCTTGCTTCCACTGACTCTCCATTGGACTGAAAAATCCTATATCAAGGGGTTGAAGCAAGTGGGTTGCATTGGGGTAGAGTGATATAAGTATAATATGTTTATCATGGCAAAATTTGCTAGTATGCATTGTCAAATGGCTAGTATGTCCATCAATAAATAATATTATAAGAAACTGAAAGTTTTTTTTAAAGAGCCATTTGTAGAATATATTTGTGATGTATTCATAGAATAATTCACAGTTTATCCACCCAATTTCTGATTTACCAATTGCCCAATCCTTTGGTCCTCTAGTATCTACGTCAGAAGTAATCTTATTGTATTTAAAAACAATCATTGTTGGAGCAAATACACCTTCTGCATTCGCGTTGGCTAAAACTGTGAGGCATTCTTTTTCATCAGTATTAACCTGTTGATAAATACTTTTATCACCGTTTTTGGCCAAGACTTTGCTTCCCTTAGGGTTAAGGAAAAACGCACTCTTATCACCCAGGACCCATTTTCTAAAATGAGCATGCAATCGTGGTTTGTTCAATAGTCGCTAACTTCGTCGAACCAATTATTTATAGCATTTTTCGTAACAGAAGCTCGTGACGCTTTTAAGTTTTGCGTTACTCGTTAATTGTATGTCGTTTAATAAATGCATCAAACCATACTCTTCCTGGACGTTCGTCTTTAAAATGTGTTTCCCTTTTCATTTCTTTCACAAGCATTTGGACGCTGTCTAGAAGCTGATTTTTATTTACAGGAAAATTTGACAGCACTGAGGATATGATCCAGGTTTCCAAAACTTTTTCCTCATCGGTAGAAAGCACAGTAGCAGGACCCATTTTTCTTTGAACAGCAGCTTTTCCGAACATTTATACATTAAAGTAACTTTAGGTACATTGCACTTTTTGCAGCTGTTGCAACCGGCATCCCTCTAATGTGCACATCATTAATAGCTTGAAGCATATTCTCCATTATCCTCAGGATATGCCAGCATCTTGCCTTTGATGGGCGGCATGGTTAATCTAAGAAAACTTTTTAAGGTGGTATCTAACATCTCTTGATGCGACGATTCCCCTAAAAAAAATTTACCCAAAACTGAAAAAAACATTTAACGACTGGGCGACTCCAGGTATTAAGGTTTCTAGATCACGGATGTTTGAATTACATCAACTAAAAAAAGGAAAATGTGACGCCGAATTTTTAAAACATATACAGACCTATAAGAAGACATATAAAAAAGTTGTCTGGAAGGCAAAACAATTATACCTAAAATCCTCCATTGAACGGTCGGAAAATAAAATCAAAGCTGTCTGGAATATTATAAGCAAAGAGTGTCGTAGGAGTTCGTCTACAGAAAATGTGATTAGGTTAAATTCAAACAGTCAAACAATATCTGACACTAGTGCAGTTGCAGAGCTCTTTAACGACCAATTCAGCATTCCAAAAGTTGACAATATTAGCTTATTTGAGACGACCCAAACTTCTTCTGACCTTCTATCAAGCTATTGCAATAGAAATAAGGCGACTTTAAAATTTATGTATACGACGCCACAAGAAATTATAAAAATAGGTAACTCTATAAAAATCAAGGACTCTACCGACCTTTGGTCTATTTCGACAAGAATAATGAAGAGCAGTATTGTCCCGGTGGCCGAACATCTGTCTTCTCTATTCAATAAATGTATTGGTTCTGGAATTTTCCCAACTAAAATGAAGATGGCAAAAGTGATTCCTATCCATAAAAAGGGACCCCGGGAAGACATAAACAACTACAGGCCAATATCACTTTTGCCATCTTTTAGCAAGATATTTGAAAAATTAATTCTTCAGAGGCTAAGTACCTTTTTTGCCGAACACAACATCCTTACGCCAAAGCAATTTGGGTTCCGCAAGTCACTATCCACCATAGATGCGATTGCAGGTCTGATGGAAAAACTATTATCTAGCATCGATAAGTCGAATAAAACTTGTGGCATTTTTTGTGATCTATCCAAGGCCTTTGATTGCGTCGATCACCTTATTTTGCTTCAGAAGCTCGAGCACTACGGCATTAGAGATACAGTTCTAAGCCTAATACAATCCTACCTACAAGGACGGACGCAAGTCACTAAAGTCCAAAACAGCTTGAGCGATCACCAAAAAATTACTAAAGGGGTACCTCAAGGTTCCATTCTGGGACCCTTTCTTTTTCTTGTATACATCAATGATATACCAGAATGCGTGTTATCTGATAACGATGAAATTGTACTGTACGCAGATGATACCTCACTAATTTTCAGCGATGCAAATCATGAACAACTAGTTAAGCGAATTGACGTTACCATGGAAAAACTTGGTACTTGGTTCCAATTAAATCAATTGTCTCTTAATGCATCTAAATCAAACTCCATCAATTTCTCTCTTCGGCCGTCCCAAAATAATATCTTCAGTATTAGCTATGGTGATAAAGTATTAGAAAATGTTGATCATACGAAATTTCTAGGCATTCATATTGATAGCAATCTGCAATGGTCGACTCACCTAGAAGAACTGAGCAAAAAATTAAGTAGCGCCACATTTGCCATAAAAAAAATCAAATTGTTATGTGGCTTTGAAGCTTCCAAATCTGTCTACTTTGCCTATTTCCATTCCTTATTAAGTTATGGCCTCATGTTCTGGGGAATGGCGGCAAATGTTAAAAGGATCTTTCGCCTACAAAAACGAGCGATTAGAAATCTGTTCTCAATATCTTCGCTAACATCTTGCAAGCAGTACTTCATCGAGTCTGGTATCATGACTTTGTACGCCGCGTATATATACCAAAACATCATGTATACGAGAAAAAATATCGAGACTACCTCAACTAACTCAAATATTCATTCGCATAATACGCGAAATAAAGAGGACTTGCGTCATTTTAAGGTGCGTCTGAGTAAGGTTCGGAATAGCTTTATCTGCCAATCTTACTTATTCTACAATAAACTTCCATTACACATTAGGGGCCTTGGGGAGGTTCACTTTAAGAAAAAGGTACAGGGTATTTTGACTAAAAACCCCATTTATAGCATTGAGGATTTCGACAATATCAATTTTTCGCAGCTCTATTGACCTACCTGACTATTATTATTCCTTATTCTTTTTATTATTGACTATTTTACAATTGCGACTATTATTGACTATAATTATTATTACTGATTTCTTTGTATTTGTGTTTTTTCTTTAAAAAATCTTCCCGTATGATAATTTGTGAAATTATCCAATATTTGTTTGATTATTTAGTACTTAGGATTATATAGAAAATTAGATTATATAGAAAATTTTACGAAATTACTTAAGAATTTTGATTGAAAATATTGGAAAATGTTGTTTCCTCTACATATATACCTAACCTAGAAAATCTGCGCTTGGATGTTCAACGTTCATACCTTGCAATACCGACGTTTATATCTTATACCTTAATAGGTATTTATATTATACTTGTTATTTTTATTACTTTTGACATAACCAAGTGTAGGAACTCCTATCAACTGGTTTAAAATAAAAAAATAAAAAAAAAAATAAAATAAGAGAAAAATTATGATGCAGTACTTGACATAATGCTTGCATTGACATCATCAGTAGTTGACATCCATGTCAAATATTGGTTCTAGTAACAGCAATGAAACATAAAAACTATATAAATTATTGTTATTCTACACTGATTACTAATATCATGCAAACTTGATTCGTACCTAGAAAACCAATACTTAGATGACATGACTGTCAACTAGGTACTGATAAAGATTGGAGTAACAAGAAATGCGTAACTAGTAATTGACACACACAAAAAAATCGCAGCCATTACACCCAGGAAGTTAGTAGAGGAATCTATGCAATTACCAGTTAACGAACAACAATATTCAATAAAATATTAGCGGGTATCCTCACAAATAATGCCAAAATGTGACTGAATATAAATTGACTCACCTCTTTGATTTGTGTTACAAATATGGAAAAAATTAACTAGTCACAGCCACTTTTTGCAAACAAGACACAAAATTACAAAATGGTGGAATCAATGGTGCCAACGTGGTAAAAAAAAAATGTTCGGATACACGCCCTATCAATCGGGTGCATTCAAAAATCTACATAACACACAGGAGCGTCTTCAAGTGTCCTTAAAGTCAAAGCTGTCAACTAATGAATCAGTGTCAACTATACCCGCATTTACCTTACATATACAGTGGAACCTCTCATAACGAGCATAATTCGCTCCAGAATCTTACTCGTTAAGCGAAACAATTTTTTCCATATAAATTAATGTAAAATACGATAACCTCCTCCATAGCCACCTACCTCCTTATCAGGGTTACAGTATACCACCCAGTAGCTTTACTCTCGACCTACAAGGCAATGCGGGAAGAGGGTGTGAGGCATGTGGGCAGAGGGGTTCGTCACGATGAACGCGAATGGTACTCATTACGGGCAGGTAAAGGCTGCCGACGGAGGGTCGCCTAAATGTTTACGATGACCTGCCCCATTCATCTCGTACAACCTGTTTTTTTAAAATCACTGACATGGACCCCCCTGCAATTCGAAATCAACTTCTGGGTGTCCATATAGACCATGTTGGGTGGGAATTACTGATTTAGACCTTTTGTTAATGAGAAAAAAACACTGAATTTCCGAAAGTTGATTATCAAGGATGGTTTTCCTTAATGGTAACACCGACCTAGCTAATTTAACAATCCTAACCCATAAAAAAAGATAGTTGATCAGTGATTAATAGTATATTCCAAAGATTTTGGCTGCACTACAAAGGTGATGGGAGAAGTTCGCAAAGCCTTCTCTTAGCCAACCAGACCTATCGCAACATTAGGAAATAAAAACACCTGTCTCTGAAAATTTAATTTAATTGCAAAAAAACATTCAGGTAATCTACATCTTAATTATATATATATATATATATATATATATATATATATATATATATATATATATATATATATATATATATATATATATATATGTATATATATATATATATATATGTATATATATATATATATATATATATATATATATATATATATATATATATATATATATATATATATATATATATATATATATATTCTTTTTAGAATTGATCAATAAGATGATTATAAAGTAAATAATTATAAAAGCCACTTACATCGTGACGAAGGATTCCCTTGATCGGATTCGGGAATGCTTTAGGTGTTAACGAGAATGATGAATGCCTCTCACTTGCGGAAAGAGGAGTAGGTTTTTAGTATATATATATATATATATATATATATATATATATATATATATATATATATATATATATATATATATATATATATATATATATATATATATATGTATATGTATATGTATATGTATATATATATATATATGTATATGTATATATATGTATATATATATATATATATATATATATATATATATATATATATATATATATATATATATATATATATATATATATATATATATATATATATATATATATATATATATATATATGTATATATATATATATATATATATATATATATATATATATATATATATATATATATATATATATATATATATATAAAAGAAGAAACTGGCTGACTGACTGGCATATCAACGCTCAGCCTAAACCACTGGGGTTAGAACGTTTAAACTATGCACAAGGCTTCCTTTTATAATTAAATTGAGCACTAAGAAGGGATTTTTGGAAATTCAACCCATAAGGGTGTGAAAAGGGTGAAATTCTGTTGTATGGAAAATCGAAACCGCTGAAGCTACTGACTTCAAAGTGTATATTTAGGCTACTCATTACAAATGGATAATATTGGCATTCATAGTTTTTTCAAAATCAACCCTTAGGGCTTAATTTAAGGTACGAAATATTGTATAAAGATATCTAAATCGTTGGATCTGGAAACTCGACATTTTGCACATGGTTTTATTTGGTCTTGGAGGTTTTTTTTGGAAATTCCACCCCTAAGGGGGTAAAAAAGAGGATGAAAATATGTTACATACTGATACATGTTCCCTCAGTTTAATAAATTAAATAAAAAAATATCTGTTTTAGAATTTTTGAGAATTCCACCCGTAAGGGGTTAATAAAAAAGAAAAAAAAAATGTATAAAAATTTGTTGTTTTTTTTGTGAGCGTCATGAAAAATTTATAAAAGGAGAAACTGATTTATTGACTGACTGACATATCAGCGCACATTTCAAAGCACTGTGATTAGGAACTGAAAATATAGCATAAGACTTCCTTTTATAATGTACTTGGGGACTAAGGTGTTTTTGAAAATTAAACCCATAAAGGGTTAAAAACAGTGAATTACTGTCGTATGGAAAATCGAAACCGCTGAAGGTACAGATATCAAAATTTATATTTAAGCCATTCATTACAAATGAAAAATAATGAGTTGTTAGAAAATTCACAATTAAATGAGCTTTCACATTTTAGTCAGTCGGTCGATCGCTCGGTAAGCCAGGTAGTTAGTCCCAGAGTGTTAAAGAACCCATTCTTAAATTCCACAAAAAAGCTAGGTTATAACTTTGCCTCAACTGTTTCGTCCATCGAAGCGAAGCCACTGGCGACAGCTAGTATGTCATAAAAAGGTAACTTATTTAAATCTTATTGGACTGTTGGGTGGCAGTCTCTATTATATGAGCATGTTCAATATTCTTGCAGTGGTCCAAAGCGTCAAGACTGTTAAATGCAACAACGTTGCAGAACTTACAGGTAAATTTATCATTAGCGCTTCGTCCGACTCCTTGCAGACTTAGGAAATATACAACAATCTCATCTCTCAAATTGAAGGCTTTCTTGTGTTTAAAACCGTTTACGTGCAAGATTACACTATAAACTCCTTTAGGAAAATCAACGCCGCAAACAGTGCAATAATTTTCTGTCGGTTTTGAGATAATTCTGTTGAAAATTTCTAAATTTTCAATGTTTATTTTCTTTCCTCTGGTTTTGTTTGGTGCTCCGTTTGTATTTGGTGCTTGGCTTGCAGTCTTCGAATCAGTACTTTGTACGACGTTTAAGATGCGATCAAAATGATTGAGTTCAGCGCAATGGTTCATGGCCTGAGTTTTTCCGATTCCGGACTCGTTGCACAAAATGCACTTGTACGTTTCACCATTCACTTCTTTTACTATTTTCTGCGCATCTAAGTATGCAGCGCTATCTGGGACAAACAACTGTCTGTGCATCGGGTCGATTATGTGCCGTAGAATACCATTTGTTCCTTTAGAAAATTTCTCATCGCATATTGTGCAATGTTCATGCGTTTGCATCACTTGAATTTTATTGATGCGAAGCAAGCGTTTGGTGAATTCATCAGTAGAAATTTTCTTGGCATCGACAACTTCTGCTACACTTTGCAAACAGGCTTTCAGGTGGCTGTCCTGGGTCAAATGGCGGACCATTGCAAGAGGATCGTTGAGTGCCTCGTTGCAAAAATTGCAAAAGCAACTTGAGCCGACGGTGGTAAACCCAACCGTAGCAGGATTAGAGCTTGGACAAAGACTTTTGTGTCGAACTCCGTCAATGTGCTCCATAATACTCTCAGCTGCGAATGGTACGTCACAGCCGCACATGTTGCAATGGGCCTCGGTGTGTGACAATACCATACCTTGCGCATTTAAAAAATCAACGCCAAATTTTTTTGGAACGGATTTTTGTGATGGAGGTGCAGCGGCGGTTGCATTTTTTGGCTGTGCAGCTTTGCCGTTCTCTATATTTGAAATCTTGCATTCGACGATTGCTAATCTTTGCAAAACATCTGTTAACAGCTTCTCAGTCCTCTCCATCGTTTTCAGCTGTTTTTAATTTGTCACCACCTGAAACCATTGAAAAGACGTTTATAAAATATAGGCTACATAATCGAAATTATGGTTATGAGGTTATGCCCTTGCCTTTCGCTGACATGAAGGCTGTTGAAGAGTAGATATGCAGTATGTTCACTCCCAAAATGCTTAAACTCTGCTAGCCTAAACTACATTAACATTCGTCAACAAAAAACTTATAATCTGTGGGTTGATTTTCTTACATTTAAGGTTTCTTGATTTTAAGGTTTTGAAATGTGTAAGGTTTGCAGAAAAAATATCTAGTTAGTTTTAACTTTACTGTTACTATTTTTTAGCGAATTTTTACCAAACTACTATGAATATAAATATTAAAATCTGCTCCCCGTTACAGAGTGAAAACACTTTAATGAAATGATTGAACTAAACATATTTTTATTCTTTGTGCTTTTAACTTCTAAAATAAGATCAACAGTATATTTAAAATACTTCATGGCATAGTACGACGGTTAGTCTATAGCTGATTAGAACATGTCAAATCAAACCACCTTTGTGAATTTACTGTATTTTATTACTGAACATAATCTTTTCGTATTAGAGGAAATGTCACGGAGCACGCGGCTCAATCTTAGTAATTAAAAACCCGTTGATAAATAATCCAATACAAATTAAATTGCTGTAACGGTTTACCCTTTCGAAAGCTAGCCATGAGAAAGCTAGCCTAGAAAGCTAGAGAATTTGTTTGTAGGGGGTGTTAGTGTGCGCATACTAATATATAACGGTGGCTTATTCAATGACAGGCGACTTTCACCGCATATAATTGCACAATTGTTTAAATACAAAGATTGTCACAACAGAAACCCACCGATCGTAGGTATTAGCATTCCAGTGGTTTAATGAAACACAAATGAATACTCATGAAATGTATCCGAATGTTGACAATACATGATCTCGCAAATGCCGTCACCTGGAATGGCTTCACTGTTTACCTTCACGCGGTGGAAGTTGGCGCTCGTGGCCTGTCAGCCAAATCTCTGTTTCACCTCTTTAGAGATCTTGGACTCTCAAGGAAAATAATCAACACCTTCCTAGAAAAATTATCCAAAACCGCGATTTCCGCATCTCAAATTCTATGGCTTCGAAGGGGAAGTGAATTAGTGGTAAGGCGAACGCTCACATGTGACGAGACAGCTGTCCTAAACCTACCACAGCCGATCGTTAGTCCAGAATCTATTGCTCACCCCCAGAAGTGTGATAATAGTATTATGATGGGCCCGACTCCGGTCAGTGATTTCCATGGCAGCTCCGTTTGATTTTTTTAAATATATTACTAGAGGATCAAATGCTACATCAAGGTTATTAACGCATTATATTTGTAATATAGAGGAATATTTAGCATTGCATCTCGTGGTAAGTTTAAGGGGATTCACAAAAATCGTTACACCGAAATCGTTATATTGAGGTTCGTTACATAAATAAAATAAAATACAAACGGAGCTGCCATGGAATTCACCGACCAAAGTCGGGCCCATCATATAGTGTTATTACACTTCTGGGGGGTGAGCAGTGGATTCCGGACTAACGACCGGCTGTAGTAGGTTTAGGACAGCTGTCTTGCCACATGTGAGAGTTGATTATTTTCCTGGAGAGACCAAGATCTTTAAAAAGGTGAAACAGAGATATAGCTGGCAGGCCACGAGCGCCAACTTCCGCGTGAAGGTGAACAGTGAAGCCGTTCCGGGTGACGGCATTTGCGAGATCATAGTATTTATTTAATTTGTACTCGTGGTCTTTTGGGATATTTTATTCCCATGGAACAGTTAATTCTACGATAAGGACCATCTTCCGAGATAGAGAGTAAAAAGTTATACCTGGACGCAGGGCTGTGCATCCGACACTTTCAGGGAATTTATACAGGGAATAAAAATTTGATTCCCATGGAACAGGTAATTCTACGATAAGGGCCATCTTCCGAGATAGAGAGTAAAGAGTTATATCTGGACGCAGGGTTGTGCATCCGAGACTTTCAGGGAATTTATACTGCTTAGAGACCGAATCGACCTCCAGAATCTAATCTGAGGCTTTCTCGATTATTGAGAAAGGTTTTGTACTGAAATGTTTTTTGCCTTTAGAGCCATCCCACACAAACTGTATTGGGGGTTTGGAGGGTACTGTCAAACCCTTGTTGGCAAGAGCCACTGAGAGGCTAATTACCTCGCGAATAACAGCAAGGACTTTGTCGTGGCGGTAAGTGTACCGTCCTTGATCTAAGGCCACCTTGTAAGCCAGCTAGAATATGCCTGGCTGTGCAAGGGGTATTGCTACAAAGGGGGCATGAACTATCCTAGGCAAAGCTCCAACGAGCGAGGTTACTGGGGTCTGGAAGCGTTTGCTGAAAGGCATTTAAATAAAATTTCAGCATCTCTGGCGTCCAGTCATACAACATTACTTTTCAGTGCATTGGAGGAGGAATGCAAAAGTCTCCAATTGTTATCCAATCATTCTGGCATTAAAGGCCAATAGCATGCGCCATACTATTGCTGTCGTAATCTCCCCGCAAGAGACTTCTTCAAGTCCACATAGCTCATGGTTGTACTGCCATACCCCAGACCATTGCCGTTCTGGCTGATTCCAGCAAGGATCTTTTGGTGGAAGTCTACGCGGGCTTGTAGATCATTTGACTCACTACGGCCACTTGTTACGTGCTTCGATATTGCCGGATCCTTGGAATTGCTTAAAATCGAATTTTTGGTTATTCTAGTAATTCCTCGCAAACGTAACTATACGACAGTTTTAATCGTTAGTACATCGAGGCTTTTTTCTATCACTTTTAGCATTACAATGATCGAATCTAGTGGTTTATTTTTTATTTTTGAGAAAGGTTCCTATTTTTTCCTATTTGCACAAGTAAAAAAAACATTGGAATATTATTAGGTAATTGCTACCTTGCCTATTAAAAAAAAAAGACTGACTACTAAATTTGATCATTTTAATGCAATCATCATTTTAATTCTAAAAAAAACAGCTCTTTTTTTAAAATTGCTTTTTATGATGGTTTTCAAAAAACTGACCTTATTTACTGACAAATTGGTGTTAATGAAATGTTTAGAAAAAAATAACCTACCAAAATGTAGGTGTTTGACACTTCTTATGTTTATATCTCTCTTATTTATTAAGTCCGACGAAAGATAATTGCAGTTTCGGAATCAGCGTGGTGAATATAGTCGGGTGATGTTAAAAAATCAAAACTGTAGAATTGGTAGCAATACCTAATAAATACCAAAACATTTCGTGAACGAAGTTATTCAGTTTTTTCCATGTCCTAAACAGTTTGCAAGTTGGCCATGTGGTTGGCATTACGAAGTCTCATGTAAGTATAGAAGTGGGTATAGAGCGACGATATGCAGTTTAGGAGTCTAGCCTATTTTTAAAAGAATACGCTTTTTGCTATATTAATTGGCTTGTCCGCCATTGAATTTTATTGACCAACTCGTTTTTTTTAAGCGATAAGGATCGTGTAACAGGGCGAATGTGGCCACGCCGATAAACTTTTTCTTTCAAGCGGGGTTCAGGCATAAACTTTGAAGATAACGCGTTTTTACCTAAGTAACATAATGTATCATGATATAAAAACAATAAATGAACACTCACATTATATGATATTCTTGCAGGAAGCCAGTCGCGAAACATCCAAATTTTAAAACAAAATATCAGAAACCCACTAAACTAGGGTTGATCTATCGCGATTGGTCGAGTCGTGGTGGAGTCGTGCACGAGTCGTGGTCGAGTCTTGGTCGAGTCGTAGCGCAGGTCGATCTTTCGATCGATCGATGGATAGCAACACGGATATTTTCGATACTTTTTAGTATCGAGTACTTTTGTTTCGATATCGATACTCGATACTTTGGGGGGCGCCAGTTTTGCATGCGGCAATTTTGCACAAATGTCACTTTTGACAGGTCCAAATTTGTTGAGGGCAGATTTGCAGGAGGCAACCTTGCAGGAAGCAACCTTGCAGGCGGCAACCTTCAGTACAGTTTTTAAGTTTTTCTGTTGGGTTAGGTTAGGTTAGGTTTTTCTTTCCCTAAAATCGAAGTGACATTAATTACCGGCATCCTTGTAGTGGATGACTTTTATACATCAAACTAAACATTAAAAAAAATGTTTTAAGTTTTTCTGTTAGGTTAGGTTAGGTCATTTTGACATTTGCAAAACTGCCTTCTGCAAGATTGCCTTCTGCAAAACTGCCACCTGCAAGAATGCCGTCTGCAAGATTGCCGTCTGCAAATTTGCCTTCTGCAAGTTTGATGGGACCCGATACTTTATTCAATGAGTACTTTTTGGCGAGTATCTTATCGAATAAATATTATGAATGATTTTTGAACTTGAACAGGCTTTATGACTCATGTTTATGCCTGCCGGTTAAAAAATAACAAGATGTTTTGCTTCATTCGTTCACTATGGTACACTAGAATTTGAACTTTATTGGTTTGAAAATAAATTTCAATTGGCTATCGTCTGCGTTGAGGTTCATTCACTCCAATTCACTCAACTCAACTTTCACCAGTGTTGCCAATTAGCGAATTTAGCGACAAAAAGAGCGACTTTTCTAGCGCCTTCTTGATGTGGTATTTTAATTATCATTTAACATTTTTGCACATTTGTGTACATTATATGCATTTTTTGTATCTAACTCCAAAACCATAGATTAAAAACGCTCATTAATCAATCAACCGACCCATTAAAACAATGGGAAGACATAAACGTGTTTTTTTTCAAATTGTACAAGCTTGCCCGAGAATAGTTTTTATTCAGCCGTTTTGTCGCTAATCGGTTTCGTGTTTTTGTTATTGTACTGCATGCCTTTGAAAATAAACTTTCGAAGGGGACCGATGTTGCTGATATTAGTAAGTTACCAATACCAGCAACATCGGTCCCCTCCGAGCGTTTATTTTCAAAGACAGGCATTACAATAACAAAAACACGAAACCGATTAGCGCCAAAGTGGCTAAATAAAACCTATTTTTACGTGATTGCAAGAGAAAGGGTGGGAAATTTAATAATGTTAAAGAATAATTAATAAATATTAATTTATCAATTCACATTTTTTTAAATTATTTTTTTGTTAGAAGTACCTACCATTTGCTTGACCAATTCTAGTGCACATTTATAAAGTCCATGTCCACAAAAGCACAATAATAAAACCAAACATTAAAAGTTTCTAAGAATAGTACCGATACTTTGGAGTATCGATACCTTTGTATTGTTACTTTTACGAGTACGATACTTTTTTTTAATGCTACTCATGAGTACAGTATCGATAGATACAGTGTCATAGTCAAAGTGAATCGATCGCCCCCAAAACAGACCCCGGATTCTGAAGACGATACGATAAACGACTGTCGTAACTCGACTATATTTGCGATTTAGAATCCCGGCCTCGGATTCTAAAGTGGCGATACGATACGTCAACGCGACGCGATATTGAAATCGATATCGTCCTCAATCCGTGGAGTTGACTAATTCTGTTTCCGTCAGCTAATCTCGGAACTCAATACTTCCCACGTGATTCCCACCCCAATATCGTGTTTCGATTGGCTGGGGTCGCCCCTTTGGCAGCGAACGGCGTATGCTCAATTCGGACCGAACTCTGAGCATGCTTAGTGCTTTGAGCTAAGGGCAATTCGGATCGCGTACTTTATTTATTAAATTAAATATCCTTAGTTCTAGGCGCTATATAGAAATTTCAATCATCTTGGGTGGGAATAGTCGGTTATTATTGCTGAATGGGGATTTTTACTGCCATTTACCAGCTTTCTCTTAGATCAACGACATGCAGACGACACCGCATGTGTTGTCGTCTGTCCTAACATTACTTCTAACTGTTGAATGACTGCCAAGAATCGCAAATATCGTCGAGTGAGTCGTCACGATTGTCGAATCGTGTATCGTATCGTCGCTTCAGATGGTAGGGGGTACTTTATTTTTAAAATATAGGCTGGGATTTATAACCCACCTTTGTAGAACCACGTGACGAGGAATGAATAATATATCGAAAACATCTAGATTCGACAAAAAAAATATATGTTAGATATCGATAGGGCATAATTAGATATGTGTATTAATATCGATGAATTTTCAGAAAAAAATCCCTTGTGATTTCGGAACGACTATTTTCGAAAGGTGCCGCATAAAATAAAACAAGGAACAGATTATCATGAAAAAGCGTTTGCAAATTATTGTTATTAAAGTCGTTAGAAAGTGATGAATGGATAACGTGATGTTGTTTTTTGCGTCGCATTTCGTGCATTTATTTAATTATTTTCATTGTTTCAAAAATTCTATCTAGGTATATGTAACAGGTTTTTCTAGTTTTCAATAATACATTGTTTTTGGTTACGCGTGGATAGTTTTTGTAGATTTTGCTTCATATTTGTTTACTAAAATATTTAACTTCAGGGTAATGATAAAACGTTTTTTATTATATAAGTAAATCTTTTTTAATATAATAATTTTATGAGGATTTTAATAATTTTATCTGGCTTTAGGTATATACGACACCACTACGGAAAACAATCAATATTTATTCACATCCGATCAGTGGCGAATTTGCAGTCTTGGCCGCCCTAGGCCCCATGCCATGTATCAGGTACCAGCCGCCCCTTTCTCAGCACCCATCATATGGACTACATAATGAATATATATTTTTGCCAACTTTTATCGAAATCGATTCAACATCAGTTAAGTATAATAGCTGCCAGTTTGTATTTTTTCGAGGATTCAGGGATAATTGCACTTTTAAATAAAACATTTCAAACGGTGTTAAATTTTATTTATTTAAATAACTAAAGGTTATTCTCATACAAGATATAATAAGTGTTTTACAATGTGTTACAAAACTCGTCTGCACTTAAGCGCAGCAAAATCATTAATTAAATCTTCGCAATCCAATTTCCTTAAAAAAATAGCTTCTATGTTAAGCAAAAAAAGATCGTTTAACCTTTTCTCCGTCATTGTTGTGCGTAAATAATTTTTAACTCGTCGCAAACAAGAAAACGATCGTTCTCCGAAACAGTTACTGTCGGGAGTATACACACACATACGTAGAGCAATATCTACGTTTGGGTAAATGGTTTGAAGACCTTCAGTTTGTAACCATTTCAACAAACTGACAGCACTGACAGCACTGTTCAGTTCTCGTTTTTTATTCTGTAGTGAGCGCGAAAATGGAGGCATTCTTCTGAAAAAAATTTCTATAGATATTTAGGTACTTTGAGTTATTTCTTGTTATCATGAGTGATTTTTTTGCCAATTTTGCCAAGATTGGCCGCCCCTAATATCTGGCCGCCCTAGGCCCGGGCCTACTGGGCCTTAGGGCAAATACGCCACTGATTCCGATATTTAATCACTAATCGATCACTTCCCATATTTTATATACCGTAAAATCGATATTTATTCACTAATCGATAATTATACCTTCCTATAGTCGTATATCGATAATAGGCCATCAGCGAATGGGCCACGTATTATCCCTAACTGTCATTAAATTTGTTATTAGAGGAACTCTCGGGGTGGACGTAACGCAGGTCGATCGAACGATTGATCGAGTCAAAATGATTTTTCTTCTTCTTCTTCTTCTTCTTCTTCCTTTCCTTCTTTCCTTCTTTCCACGCAGCTTGGGTGCTGGTGATTTTGTGCCAGTTTGTATGTATATTGGGGCCGATTGCGTTTCTTTGTAAACTAAAACTAAAATTAGTCCAAGCGAACGAGACAGAGCAATAGGTTAGAGCGGAATATGAAACGAACGATCGTCGATAAATACTACCTGTTGAACTTATACTCGTCCGAATAAATTCAAGCATATTTCGTGCGGTGTAAGATTTGACCTTGGCGCGCAGTTTTAATGCGAAAAAGTGACAACCGGTCATCTCACACTCCGCTCTAGCGTATTGCCCTGTCTCGTTCACACGGACTAATCTCAGATTTTAGTTCACGAAGAAACGCAATCGAGCCCATTGTTGACTGGAGGATGACTACTGTTATGTTAGTACCTACAAAACAAGACAAGGGACGTCATAGTTACATATAATGCAGAACATGGACTAAATGCATAACGAAATATTAGGGGGTTTTTTTTTGGGAAAAGGAAAAAGGAGGAGTTTTAGGGTAGAGAAGTACTTCTGGGGGTGGCGCCACTCCCATCCGCCCACCGAGACCGGGCCCATCCCCCGGCATCGGTCGCACCGAGAATGTGTCGTCCATCGACGTCAAGTTGCTGCCTTTACAGCCCACCGCGTCAACGAGGCTACATTTCCAACGACCTGATGTCGCAAGGCGGACCCAATCCCGGATGGCAACGAAGGGACGTCGCCTCTCCCATAAGAAATTTCGGGATAGGGGTAAAATGGCTAAATGATTTAGGTTAATAAATTTAGCGATGACTCGATAGATTTTTATGGAAAATTGCACGCTAGAAGGTTTTCGATTTTGGTAGGGAGTTCGGTTTTTAATTGAATGAGGTTGGGAAAAAAGGAAGGAAAGTTATTAAGGAGAGGGCAATTAAAGAAGAGGTGGTCCACGGTGCAGATATCAAATCCACAATCACACTGGGGGAAGGAATTACATTTATACGATATAGGTGAGCGGACGTTGAGCAGTGACCTATGCGCATTGTGCAGTTTGTGGAGAAGGTGGGGATTTATTGAAAAATAGTGTTGGCCTTTAGACTTGCAGGAAGAGTGCCAACTTCTCTTCCAGCGGCCCTTCATACCTTCTTCAATTTGGGGAAGAATGTCTGATACAGGGATTTTAATTCGTAGGATTCGTTACCTGCTATTCATGAGTGACCAGGAATCCAGGTGAGTACCACTGCATCCCCCCTCTCTCTCTCACTGATAGTGCGGAACAGGGTTCGGATCTAGTTTTCCAGGTGAGTAGGGTGATGTGTGATGGCTGGATTACTAATTTCTCTACCAGACTTAGAGAGTCGCTAAAAATGGGACATAGGGAAATCTGGTAGGTTAAGATGTACTCGAGGGCTTTCAGGAGGGCAACACTTTCAGCGGTGTAAATTGATGCTTGGTTGTTTAGTTTATAAGTTAAGGGAACTCTGCGGTTGTGGTGAAAATTTCCCACGCCCACGTAAGTCCGAGCTTCTGACTTGGAGCCGTCTGTAAATATGAGGTCCTAGCCGGGGAACCTGGATGATACAAGGTCCAAAAATATAGCGTTGTTTAAAGGGGATGGGGGCTGCCCTGATGCGGATTTCATCACAACGGTTTGGGAGAAGATATCCGGGATGGTAAGTCTGTCGCCTAAGGGAAGATGGAAGTCTGGAAGGAGAGCATTCCTGTGCACGACGTCCTTGAAGCGATGAAGTTTCCCATGGCTCACGCAGAGGGCTGGGGCTTTGCTTTTTAAGGTGTTTCTCAGCAATTCAGAAAGGAGGGTGATTTTTGGGATAAGAGGGGGGTTGACGAGCTGAAGGCGTTTAATATAAAATCTTTCTGCCAGTAGTTGACATCAGAGGTTGACTTGAGGTTCGCAAGACTCGGCTAGTAGTCCATTAGTGGGAGAGCTTCCCATGGCGCCAATGGTGTATCGGAGGCCCTTAAATTGTAAAGTGTTAAGCTTCCTTTGGAGTTTTAGGCCTAAAACGTAACAGATAAATGCAGCATAGTCGATGTGAGAACGAATGAGGCAGTTGTGGAGGAGCTTAACTGTGAAGGGATGTGACCCCCACCACAATCTACTGACTGCTCGGAGAACATTCAGCGATTCTTTACCGCCTGAAACGACCTGCTCAAGGTATCCCCTCCACAGCAGTTTGGTATCTAGGATGACCCCAAGGAATTTGGCTTGCACCTTGATAGGAATGAGGGAATTATTGTAATTATGGTTATTAGCGGGGGAATATTTCTTCGAGTGAAGATAACGGTGCTAATCTTGGAGGAAGAGATAGCTAGTCCCGAATTATGCAGATATGTTTCTAGAGACTCAAGAGCTTCTGATATTCTCTGTAAGGAGGCCGAGAGGTTGGATGAGGAGTGGTATAAAACTACATCATTTGCGTATTGCAGTATCCTGCAGTGATCCAGTACAACATTCTCCAACCCCCTTGTATAGAGATTGTATAGAATAGGGGACAACGCGCTACCCTGAGGCAAACCCTTGTAGACTGGCCTTGAAATGGGATCAGACAGGGAAGTAATGTTTATGGTGCGGCCAGATAGAAAGTGACAGATAACAGAGCAAAGTTTGTGAGGCACACCTTTGTCGATTGACAAGTCTCCTCTCAAAGAGAGGAATCATGACATTTGTCATAAGCCGCCTGGACATCCAGAAACGCTGCAACAAGAAATTCACTCCTTTGAAAGGAAAGCCGTATGTCCGTTGTGAGAATGGAGATGTTATCAAGGGTACCAAGGCCCCTACAGAAACCGAACTGAGTCTTGGACAGCTGGACTCTTGATTCAAAAAACATTCGAGTCTGTTTTTTATCAAATATTCGGCAATTTTGCAAAGGGATGAGGATAGGGCAATAGGACGGAAATTTCTTCCGTCGTCGCGCAGGCAAGAATATCCTGGGATGTGAAAGGGAGTGCAGCTAAGTAGCCAGGTTTCTAAGATCGCTGCCACGTCGATCCGGTTATTTGAAAGAAGCTGAATCAATTCTGCCTTTTTTGGTGAGATGCTGCGGCAGTTCCACTAAAAGATTCTGCGCATCTTGAAAAGAAACTTTTTTTGGGTTTTTTTAAAGGATAGAAAGAAATAAGAATGAAATAAATTAAAAAATAATACGGAGAAGCAATAAAGATGCGAGGATTCCGCTAGCAAGGGATTTTACAGAGGGAAGGTCGGTCACCGTTCTAAAGGAGGTGGTTTCGCTGCAGGATGAGGTCGCAATTTCTTCCAGGGTTGTGGAGTTAGGCTGTCTATTCAAACCAAAACAGGTGAGCGAAGCTAGAAAGCACGCCCAGCGGAAGTACAGAACAAACAGTGGACAGCACAGACACAGGTTAGAATAAGGAGAGCAATCGGAGACGGTCACGAGCTCACACACGCAAAACGCGACCACCACCGTTACCAATCCCTAATTGAATCCGTCAAAATGATTCGATCGCACAGGATACAGAATAGAGCGCAGGAGTGCGAAGGTAGACTGTGAGTGAATGCGTTCGCGGAATAGAAAGAGATAACTGCATATGAGACTCCCTCTATACTTGTCTAGTCGCGCATGCGCGTTTAGCGATAGCATAGCAGATGGTTAACCTAAGCCTGTGCTACACGGTATTAAACAGAGGTTTCAAACAGAGGTCTAAAACAATGTAGACAGTGGTTTTATGCCGAATTTCGTATGACCTTTAAATGCGTTTGGTAGCAAGGCATGCGTTGCAAACCACTAGCAGAAACGTTGGTTTAAAACTTGTTTGAAACCGTCTAACCGCTTGTTTAAAACCACGCAAACAACAGTCGCGCTTTTACAGGCGGCCGGCGAGCGCAGACGCACGCGTCGTTCTGCGCACAAAATCTTCTTCAACAGATATAGCTGGTCTCATGTTTGTATCTTGTTTAGTTACAAGTGGCCTGACCCTATCCAATAAATCGTAAAAACTTTCTTTATCCATTCTTAGGAAGTTGAGTATGTCGTCAATGTCCAGTAGGTTAATTAAGTTTATATGACTCAGAGTCAATTTTTCCTTTAACTCCGCTTCATCCATATTCTTTTTATCTTTCTTTTTTGCTCTCATTTGCACACAAAAGTGCAAGACTTACCCCAACTTTTTGTAGTTAAGATAGGTAAGGCACCGTGACGTAGTTGTAGTGAATGTACGGCACGAGCGTAGATACGTCCTCTCTCCGCAGCGTTCAAACATACCCTACCTCGAATACTTAGAGGAATCGCCACCGTGTAAAAGAAATTCTCTTTCATGAAACATTAACATTAAAGTAAGATTTAAAAAAAAGGAAATTACGTCTCACCTCTCTCTCGTCTCAACTCGATCTATTGGAAATGATTTATTACGAAATATAAATAAAACACATTTGAATAATTGAACGCTATATTTTAGTTTCTGAAGAAAGCCAGCGCAGTGCCGGAACATAAACGCAGCGCGCGTACCGCGGTGTTTTTTCCATTCGGCGTAAAAATCGTACCTACCGCATCGCAGTGCGCGCCTAGACTTAGCCTAACAGCGGACTGCGGTGCGATTTATTTCCGGAGAATTTGCGGACTATATACGCACATCGAAACGCGCGCACTACGGGAAAAAAATCGGGCCGGATTTAAATCCTGTGAATTGTTGCAGAATTTTTGCGGTGAGGCACCGAAAAGTGTCAGTGGCAGGATTGCCACTACAAAAAAGTCATAATGGGAATGTACTTGATTATTTTATATTATATCAAACGAGACGCACATAATTTCCTATTAAAAAATCATATGAATGACTTTTGAAATAGACTGACTTTAGAAATAGAATTTCTTTTATAATAAAGATAATAACTGAGAAAAATACTAGATGTTGCTATTTATGCTTGTTCTTTATGGTTCATTTAATGAAATGAAATGAAACGATATCTTGGAATGATTTATTATTATATAAAAAACAGATTTGGATAACTGTACGTTATTTTGTAGTTTTCGAAGAAAACATGTTCTTCAGTGGTGCCAGGGCAGTGCCGGAACAAAAACGCAGTGCGCGGACAGCCAAAATTCGGGGTTTTTTCCATTCGTCGTATAAATCGTACAGCATCGTAGTGCGCGCATAGCCCTATGGCGTCGAAACGATATCATAGTGATATATTTACGCGTGTCCCGTGCATGGCCGAATAAACAAGGATAGAGGGAGTACCATATGCTGTTGTCTCTTTCTATTAGGCTAGTACTTATGCGTCTGTGTTCGATCTTCGTCTAAATAGGTCGATCGCTACCCGAGTCGTCGAAAACCAGCAATGGACACAACTCTACACTAAGGCTTGGCGCAAGCGAGCCACAGGCCACAGCCACAAGTGGCCAGCGACAAGCAGTTGACACGCTTTTTCATACATGTTTAGGGACTAAAATAATACCAGGAACAGATTATCATGGAAAGCCGTA
This sequence comes from Micropterix aruncella, assembly GCA_944548615.1. NCBI lineage: Eukaryota > Metazoa > Arthropoda > Insecta > Lepidoptera > Micropterigidae > Micropterix > Micropterix aruncella. The sequence continues at coordinate 5,211,369 of OX155957.1, read as the reverse complement.
GGAAATTATGGTTATTAAAGTCGTTTGAAAGGGAGGACTGGATAATGTCATAGTTGAAAATACTTTAAAGATTTACGTTGTGTTATCTTATTTTGCATTTTGTTGTTTTCCGTGTCGCATTTCGTGTGTTTATTTAATTTTTACCCTTGTTATAAACATTCTATCTAGGTATTTGTTATTGGTATTATTCTAGACTTCAATATATAGTAATTACGTTGTTTTTGGACACGCGTGGATAGTTTCTGTATTTTTTTCATCATATTTTTTTACCAAAATATTTAGCATACTTCAGGCTTTTATATTATCTTAGTAAATCGTTATTAAAAGGTTTTTAATAAATATATCTGGTTGTATGTATGTACGTTAGTACTACGGAAAACACTCGATTTTCCAATTATTCACTTCCGATTTATCATATATCGATAATGGGCCTTTCGTTACTCACCCAGCCCTAACTGTCACTTGTTAGAAGGTTTCTCGTTTTTTTTGCTCTGGCAATCGGAAATTAAAACAATACATAAAAATACTTATCATGGCCAACTTTAGCTTAGGCGGGGAAACTAAATCTTACAGTAACTCATAACTAAAGTTAATGGTAACCATATCGCTGAAATGAACTTGAAATCCATATCGCTGACTCCCAATAGGTATGTACATATGTAGCTTTTTTTAAAATGTGAAATCGGTATCGATAACAACGGTCAGATAAGTTGGTATCTTTTTTGTTGAAGGTCTGCGTAGAATAATTATTTTTAACGAGGTTAGCAACCGCAATTTATTAAATTGGGTGGTGGGCCTCTTACACGCCAACTATTTTAATTTGAATTTAGGCGATTCCTATGAACATTTCACCTGCCATACCATATCTCGCACTGATTTGACCTCTGTATGGAGGAGTAAGGGTAACATAGGGATAGGAAATGACGGGTAACATAGGGCGGAAAAACCTGTATACATAAAATCCTTCGTCGTCTTGCGCTTCTCCCTCTGCAGGTGAGGGTTTTTTTTCCTAAATGCAGTTGCGGTATATGCGGATAATAGCTGTTTCACGGTCTTGAAAGTTTTGCATACCCTTAGGTGTTGCATACATTCAGGGTGTTGAAAGTTTCGCATACCCTTATAAAATAAGAATTACGTCTGTATTTGGTTTTAAAGCCAGGTACGAGAAGGAGTGCCCTATTTCTAAGTGCCCGGGTAGGAGTGCGGAGAGATATTTTAGATAGTAGTTCAGGACAATCAATTGAGCCATTTAAAATTCGTAGTAAAAGTGAGATGTCAGCTATGTTTCTTCGCAAAGCCAATGGCAGCAAATGATGGCGGATACAACGAGAATAGTAGTCTGGATCACGTATACGACATTTATATTCTATGTAGTGCAGAAATTTTCTTTGGATGGCCTCTATTCTCGATGCATACACCTCGTAACAAGGGTTTCAAACCTGGGATGCATATTCAATATGACTGCGGACGTAAGCACAATAGAGATTTTTTATGGTTTTTATGTTATTGAAGTGTTATATATACGATCGATGGCCGAGCCACATTGAGGCGGCCAGCGACCACTTGTCGCGACTCGCGGCCAAGAACACCGGTGGCTGTCGCGCAGCAATTTGCAGCAGCGGCGGCAGTGGCGGTGGCTCGCGACAGCCGCCGGTGGCTGTGGCCGTTGGTTCGTTTGCACCAAGCCTAATGGTGCTCCTAACAGGGCCACATTTTCGCTGCCATATGTGGCTGCAATAAATAGAGTTGCCCGGCAACATTACTAGCAATAACAGCCATACTTTGCAATATACGGATATAGTTTAGTATATCCCGGCCATGTAGCCACATATTTTTCGTATGGCCGAAGCATTTTTATGTTTGGCCGGCGTGTTGCAGGACGATCGCTTGTCAATCGAAAATACTGCAATATTGCCCGGCCAGCTTTATTGGTGTTTCGTTGTGCGCCTTAAGTGCGTCCCTTTCTGATGCGAGGAATGCCGCACGACATCTTCAATTTGTATTCATATCATCTGATGATAAAAAAATTGATCTATAAAATATTATTATCTATTCTTATATGTTATGTACAATTGCGTAAAATAATTTATCTTATTTATTAGTGTAGGTATTTAAATGTTTATATACATCATTAATAGATAATTGTATTGTGAATTTATTATTAATATGGATTTCATATGGAGAAGATCTTTCAATTGGTATTCATATAATCAAAAGCATTCAGGCTTAGATATCTAAAGTATCACGCTTATTAAAGTTAGGTCGAATCCACATTCTCGTCTTTTTTGTCATTTTAAATTTTCATTTAAAACAATATAAACCGCTCCGACACGTATGATTTCGTCGGCCATTGGTAAATACCACTACAGATTCAAATGGAATTAGGGAACACTTAAAATAATTTATTTGCAAGCGTTGGTAGTAATCTAGCTCATGCTCACCTGCAGAACCTTAAAATGAGCGAGAGTCAACTAGTAAACTTGACAAATAGCCCACAATCGGATGCTCTTATCATTATGCCATGTCTGCAACAAACTAATGAATCAGAAATACTTCAGATAATAAACCAATTGAATTGTAGTAAATCGGCAGGCCAGGATGGTATTTCTTCTTTTGCATTAAAACAAGTAAATTCATACATAGTTTCTCCCTTAGTCCGTATAATTAACCTGAGCCTAAAAATGGGAGTATTTCCTAAATGTTTGAAAACAAGTATCGTAACACCTATCTTTAAAGGCGGTGATTCGTTGGCTGCAGATAATTATAGACCCATATCACTCTTGAGTACGGTGAGTAAAATTCTAGAACATGTGGTCAAACGGCGTCTTAACAATTTTTTAAACGAATACAATATTTTGGCTTTCGGAACAGTTTGGCTTTCGGAAGGGGCTAGGTACAGGAGATGCGTTAATTGAACTCACTGAGCATGTCAAAGAATCTTTAAATAAAGGAGAGAAATGTGCGACAGTCTTCCTCGACCTTGCGAAGGCTTTCGACACTGTTTCGTACCCCTTGCTGATGACTAAACTGAAACGGATCGGACTCGGAGAAAATGCGCTAGAGTGGTTCAAATCTTATCTATCAGAAAGACTGCAGATGACCAAACTCCGCGAAGAATATAGTTCTACACAGCATATAACGTATGGTGTCCCACAGGGCAGCGTGTTGGGTCCAATTCTCTTTTTGGTGTATTTGAATGATTTCTTCAAACTCCCGGCGATAGGAAAGGTCATCAGCTTTGCCGATGACACCGTTTTATTGGTCAAGTCTTCGACTTGGGCAGATCTGTTTACCGATACTGAATTAGTACTGAGAAACGCGAAGAGATGGTTGGATAGAAACTTATTGACCTTAAATATTAGTAAAACGAAATTTATGACCTTTAGAAAGACAAACACTGACCAACCAACTTCAACTATTAAGCTTCACTCATGCATCAGAACACAAGATTGCCAGTGATGAGGTAGGATCATTTAACGAAGGTTGCGGCAATCTTAGATTCAATACGATAAGAAGTATCTAATTTGCTGTCTGCGAGTCGGTTATTCGATATGGCAGTGTAATTTGGGGCTATGCGACAAAAACGCTGCTGGCCACCCTTTACAAAGCGCAAAAGGCTAAACTGAGAGTGATCAATAAAAAACCCCAAACATATTCTTCCGATGACCTTTCGCGAGAGTATAGAGTGTTGAGTGTGAGAAAAATGTTTGTGCTAGTAACTCTCACTAAATTCCAGAGTGAGTTAGGAGAGCAGAAAAAAGCCAGCAATCTCGTGTGACAAGAAGATAGAAACAAACAAATTTTGCAATATCACTCAGGAGTTTCACTTTTGGCCAATCCAGTTTCTCTTATCTTGCCCCAAAATTTTATATTTGCCTACCACTAAACATTAAAGACATAAAAATTTCATATACGTACATTTAAAAATATATGATATTGAAAATACATGACATAGGCTATAATGATATTTACAAGAGTTCAAAATATAAGACAAAATTGTATAATATTGTTAATATTTGATTAGTTTTTTTTTGTAAAATCTTTTTAAAGATATCGTTTATAGGATGATGCTTTTATGCGGAAATAAAAATCGTCTACCTGCACATTCTTACCTTTACCGTATTAAAGTAATACGATTCGCAGACTGCAGGTTGGACCATATGTTTCTGTTGCCCACTGTTAAACAACTACCGCACCTTCATTTTAGATCTGGCTAAGGCCAAAATTCCCTTTCCTATCTCTATGAGCAGTCTCCTATTGACTAACTATTTTAAAAAAATACAAAATAATATCTAAATACATTTTCTTAAATAATCTATATGTCTAATACAAACTGGTAATACGCGGGTGTTTTATTTTAATTGTATATATGTTTGGTTTTGTTCGTAATTGTATGTTTACTGCTGTTTACCCTAAAGTAGTTCTACATAGATCCTCAGGTAAACATAGTTTAATTAGTAAAGAATCCCTTGTTGTAAATTGGTACCTCACACATCCAATACCCTCATATAAAGGTAAATGTTATCACCTACTTCAAGTAACTGAACAGGTTATTCTGCATCCGTATTTAAAAGAAACACCCCAGATTACCAAAAGGAAAAAGATAAAGCAGACTGGACTTGACTACTGACATAAATCATCTTCACTTGGGTGCATTGCCACAAAGTAAAAAAGAAGAAGAACGTTTTTACCATTTGAATGATCTGTTTGTCACAATATTTATGACTACTACAACTTACCTACCTCAATATCAGCCGTTTCGGAATGTGATGTTCGGAATCTTCCTAAATATGGCTAATTACACGAAAAATCTAAGATATTATGACACCAAAAGTTTATTAAAAATATATTATTTGCTGGGAAGATCCATAAAACACAGTATATTATGATGTACGGTCACTGGGCACACTATGTTGGACAGCTGACCTTAGCATATTAGTTACATACGTCAGTAAACAAAACGGCAATCAAATCCTCAAAACAGAGTTCAAGCAACATATCCCAGTTTTTCCCCTCCGTAGGTACTGCTGACAAACTCGAGCATTTTTGTACGAAAGATGTACCCAGGGCGTATTTTTTTTTTTTTTTTTATTTGTTGAGTGGGGCTTTTCTAAGGTCTTTATGAGCCTTGTAACACTGCGACCATTGCTGATCTATTGTGCTCGCCACCTACTATAGTTCTGCGCTAAGCCCCGTGTCATTCAAGAACCGCAGCAGGCTTTTGGCGCCAGATTGTTTTACCTCCTCAGGTTGGAGGTAGTGACCACCCAGGTGGTTGTATCTTTTACGCATCAGCGGGCCACACTCGCACATGAGGTGCTGGGGAGTTTCCTCTGCCCCTTGGCAGAACCTGCACATTTTTGTGTCTTTGAGCTTGAGGTTGAACATGTGTTTGTTCAGGCCACAATGCCCCGTGAGCGCCCTTACCAGTATGCGTAGATTGTTCCTATTTAGCGATAGGGCCTCACGGGCCGTCTTACGGTCGTAAGGCTTAATGAGCGCTTTGGAATGATTCAACCCTGGCGTGTTGTTCCAGTGGTTGACGGATTGTTCTAAACACATTTGTTTGAGCATTAGGTTTGCAAGGCTTTTTGGTACGCCACAGCAGGGTTCAGGGCCGTATAACGTTCCCTTTGCTCCCGTCCTAGCAAGTTCGTCGGCTTTTTCATTTCCCTCGATTCCTGCATGGCCGGGAACCCATCTTAGTATTACCCTGTTCTTTTCGCCCAGGGAATTCAGTAGTGATATGCAGTTTTGCACTAGCTTTGAATTAATGGTATTCGAGGCTAGTGCCATAAGAGCTGCTTTGCTATCCGAGTGGATATAGATACGGTGGTTGGCGTAGTCCTTTTGGAGGTTGATATCCGCACATTCAATAATGGCGTAAACCTCCGCTTGGAATATGGAGGCGTATTTTCCCAAGTTTACACTTCTTTTGAAGTTTGGTCGCTCTCCATATATACCACAGCCTACGTCAAGTCCCGATTTGGACCCATCAGTATACCATTTAAGGCTACCGGCCTCCCATTGCAGTTGGCTTTTTAGCCAGTCGTCTCTGGGCGGCAGTTCCACTGTAAAAAGTTTTCCAAAGTTTAGGAGTGGGAGCATGGTGTCTGATACCATGTTGAGGGTTGGATTTTCACTGACTGAGTCAAGAACTGATCTTAGTGCTTGTGAGATCCAGTTTACCTTCTCTCGGGCAGATAGCCTGTACATGCTGGCTTTCGCCACCTGTTGCAAATGAATGTGTAGGGGCGGTAAGTTCAGCAGTGCATCTAGAGCTGCTCCAGGAGTGGAGGACATTGCGCCAGTTGTCATGAGGCACGCCGTCCTTTGGATATTGTTTAGTTTGGTAATCACAGTTTTCTGGTTGGCTTTGTTGCACCATACCACCGAGGCGTACGAGATTATCGGCCTCACAATGGCAGTGTATAGCCAGTGGGAGATCTTGGGGTTAAGGCCCCAGTTTTTCCCCGCCAGTCTTCTGCTTATACCCAAAGCACTTTTAGCTTTTTGAATTGTTTTATCTAGGTGGCTGTTCCAGGCGTAAGTATCAAGAGGTGTAACAAGAAGTAATAATATCAAAGTTTAAGTCATTAATCCATGTCATATTGAAATTATACACATCTGAAATTTTGTATATCGAATGATTTTGTGAAATAATCTAGTCATTAAGTCTTATTAAATAGGGTTTATTATGACAATAGTGTCTATTGTAAGTCGTTATTTGAATCAACAGTTCAACTAAAATCAAATCGTAAATCAAAAGCCTATCAAGTCCAATATCACACCCAGAAAGTAAAAACGAAATCACATGAAAACAGAAAATACTCGGAACACTCCAACGTAAAACGCAGAAATGACATAACCCATTTATTAAAACGCAAATGTAGTATTCACAGTTTATTAGGTCTGTATCGAATTCCTTCCTCAGATTAAGCGGGCTCGAGCGACACAGATTTTTGTCTGCACAGCGTCGCGTCGCAGCACACTTGTAGGCGCTGTTAGAGAATATCTGCGCAGAAATTGCACGCGATGAGTGGATTTTATTTGCACAGCTTTGCGATGGAAGTTTTGCAATGTCGGACTTTATTGTGTGACTTTTTATGTTCATGTATTGTTAATTTTTACACGACTGTTCAACAAAAAGGCAGTGTATTGTGTTCAGGTATTATTTATGTATGTTTTCCGTTTCTTTATTCCACCATAACTTGTAAACGATTAAGCCGATTTAGAAGTGTGTAGTATTGTTAGAATTACTATGTCATCCCGAGTGTCATAGGGTACCTTAACTATCCAAATATCAAGTAAATAGTGGTCTAAATGCCCCATACATATATCGGAATGTACTACAATCAGGCCTATCATTTGATCATTATCAAGTAATCATTAAACAAGTATCAAATGAAAGGCCCGATTGAGTACCTTCCGAAAATATATATGTATCTATATGGATAAATACAAAAACCATAAATATTTCATTAAAAAACAGTAATAAACATAATTATAAATACAACTTAATTCACTTTTTGTAACAGAAGTCGTGTTTTTTATTCTTTTTAATATATTTACTTGTTGTTTACGTGTAGGTATACGATACTGTCCGTGCAGACAAAAGTCTGTGTCGTGTGGACCCGATTTAGTACATTTGATTTGTTGTTGCGGCGGTTATGGCAATGGAGGTTCGATACAGTTCATAGGAGGTTCAATAGTGTGTCCTCCGTCGACCGGCAAAAGCACTCCCGTGATGTTAGAGGCGGCGTCGCTGGCGAGGAAAGCGATCGCGGCGGCGATCTCTTTGCACTCGCCGATGCGACCGATCGGATGGACCCTAGCGGTCGACTCGGCGAACTGCTGGAGCCTGTCCGCGCTGGCGATGCCGCTCCGGCTTTGGATGTTCGTCAACACGACGCCGGGGTTGACGGCGTTGACGCGCACGCCGCGGTCGCCGAGCTCGAGCGCTAAGCACCTCGTGAACTGGTCGAGCGCCGACTTTGACATGCAGTAAGCGAGCAAGCCGCGCGAGGGCCGCAGCCCCGCCGCGCTCGACACGTTCACCACGTTGCCGCGGCTCGCCAGCAGGTGCGGCAGCGCGAGCTTTGTCAGCCGAACTACTGCGCGGACGTTCGTACTGAACACGCTTTCGAAGTCATCCTAGTAGGTTAATTAAACGCATATCATTATGATCAAGTCCAAACAGATGTTTATCAAGATAAAATATAGGTGTTTGACGCGTCTTAAAACGCCTATATCTCGCTTATTTATAGAGTAAAGTAATTATTTTTACAGATTCAGAATCAGTGTGATGAATATATTTGTTTATTTTTTTAAGCCATAATCACATACAGCAGTGTTTTTCAACCTTGTTTAGATCGCAACCCCCTTTTAGATAAAAAAAAACTTACGCGACTCTTCTTCAACCGCGGATACAGAAAAAAAAACTCAAAGGGGTGGCATTAAAAGGCATCTTAAGCTATGGGTGCAATAACAAACCATCAAGTCTCATGCACAGGCTAACATGCTACCTACGCTAGTACAACTACTCGACTGACGAGGGAGCTAAGGGGCCCTTGCTGAGTTGGCCACGAAGACCCATTCTGTTCAGGGTTGGACACACTCACGGGTCAACACCCATCCGACGGCCTCCACGCATGAAGTGCGAGCCTGGGTAGGACTCTGGCCTTATGGATAGTTTCCTCTAGGAAGCAATCTTCTGGCGCTCCTGGACGATCTGCGCTCCGTGCGCCATTGCCAATCGATTGCGCACTCTTACTAACAGTCGAGGGAGTCTAAAAGCAGTACTGTTTCCTATAGAGCGGGGGTGGTTGCGGACCTTACGGCGACTGCTCTTAAAACGACCATCGGCTACCCGATTCTGAGTGAACAGCCGGGCAAAGGATGCCGTGGTCCGCGATAGATTCGGTATACCTACACCGTTTCACCGCTTCGTAAGGGAGAGAACCGCGCAAGCGACTTCGAACTCGTAACCAATCGAGAGACTGGAGTAATCTGGTCGCAATTGGAAGTAAGGGTGTGAGTGTTAGCCCGCTGGGTATGCACTCCTGGCTATCTCGCGGTTAAGGCGTTGGCCTCTTGCGGGCTTGTGGCGGAGCTGTGGCCTCTTACGGGCTTGCGGTGGACTGTTTTTGTCCAAGTCTTCTGCGCTCACTTCAGAGAGACAGAACGACTAATCGTTAAAACTTCCTGAGGTGATGGGCTCGCCCGCTGTAGTTGACAATTCTAGTTACTCGACTGTGCAATAAATTGCCTGTAGATGGATACTTGAAGGTGTCAACTACAACGGGCGAACCCGTCATCCCAGGAAGTTTATACGATATTGATCGTTCTGTCTCCAGTGAGGTGAGCGTAGAAGACTTTGGGACGAAATAGTTCACTGTATAGTGACGCAACTCGCCCGTAAGAAGCCAACGCCTTACGCGCTTTTACTACCAGTTTCGGCCAGATTTCTCCGGCCTCACGACTTGCTTCGGATTCGAGGTCGCTTGCGCGGTCCTCTCCCTTACGTAGCGGTAATTCGGTGTCTACCGAATCTGTCGCAGACCACGGCGTCTATTGCTCGCCTACCAGTCGAAATAGGGTGTCCGAATTGGTCGTTTCAAGAGCGGTTGCCGTAAGGTTAACAACCACCCCCGCTCTATAGGAAATGAAGCCGATTCCAGACGCCCCCGGTTATCATTCGGAATGCACAGTCGATTGGCTGACGCCGCACGGTGCGTAAGCCGTCCAGGAGCGCCCGAAGAGCGAACTGGCACGCAGGCGCAGAGTCCTACCCGGCCTCGCACTTCTACGTCGATGTTTTCGGATGGGTGCCGACCTGTGAGTTGGGCCGACCCTAACACATGGGCCATAATGGCCCAACTGCACTGGGCCATTAGCTCCCCGTGTAGATGGATACGTGGGAGGGCGTCAATCGCGCTTGGTGCTGGGCCGACGGCGTCAAGGGGGGGATACATATGGGGGGCGCAAGGGGCGCCCCCATATGTATCTGCCGCTGCCCCCCTTAGACTGTAACTTAGTTATCTCTACCCCCCTTTGTCTGTCACAGATGTAATTGTAAGCTTTCAATAAATATTTTTTTTTGTAAAAACAATGGCGAAAATAACATTAATATTAACTGTTTTTCACTTTCGAGGTGTGCTTACCTGTTTCCATCTTAGATCAACATAAAGTTTTGTAAAATAAATAGCAAAAACACGTAATAAATATATTTCTCTTCCGATTCTGTAAATGTGTTTGTAATATTTCCGATTTTTATTTTTAGATAGCTTGCTTGGTCCAGAAGAAACCCCCCGGAGTTTCTTCTGGACCTACAGGGGGTCGCAACTTACTGGTTGAAAAACACTGATCTACAGTAAAATGGACATGTACAATAAAAATGTCATAAAATAATAAAATGACAAAATGTAGCAGTTAAAACACTGATAATATAATATTCCAAAAACTGTTGTCAGTGATTTTATTTTAATGTCACCTAACTAGACTACAGCATGTTCTTAGGCGGACATATGGGGTGACATTAAATCTTCTTCAATGTAGACGAGTTTGCTACACTAAATTAATACCCGAAAATACTCGTGCAAAAACCCACCATGTCCATGCTCTCGAGCGTTGTAACCGCAGCGATTCCAGCGTTGTTCACCAGCACATCCAGCCTGCCAAATCGCTCGATCGTGCCGAGGACGATTCTCTCCAGGTCTTCGGCATCGTTGACGTCAGCGGGTGTGCAGAGAGGCTCCGGGATCGCCCCGGCTGCTGCGCGTTGACATTCATCAGCGGTTTCCTCGAGTTTCTCCCGGTTTCTGCCAGTCAGCGAGAGACAGGCTCCGAGAGCGGCAAAGTATACGGCGGTTTCTGCGCCGATCCCTGAACTAGCTCCAGTGATCAACACGACTTTCCTCTTGAAATCCATATCGCTGACTCCCAATAGGAATGTAGCTTTTTATAAATGTGATAACCGAATCGATAACAAGGGTCAGATATGTTTTTCATTAAAGGTCTGCGTATAATCATTATTGTAAACAAGGTTAACAACCGCAATTTATTAACATGGTGGTAGGCCACTTTCCCGCAAATGATTTTAATTTTAATTTATGCGTTTTCTGTGAACATTTTACCTGCCCTACCAAATCTCACACTGATTTGACCTCTGTATGGAGGTCACAGCCACTGGCGGCTGTAGCACGCTGTAGTGTGTTACCGCTGCTGCTGCAAACGTGGCGGTGGCGCGCGACAGCCACCGGTGTTCGGTGGCCGCGACAAGTGGTCGGTGGCCGCCTCAATGTGGCTGTGGCCGGTGGTTCGTTTGCGCCGAGCCTAATGCTAGGTTTACACGGGCTTAGTAGCTAATGACAAGACTTGTCGCTTGCACTAATACCTTTTGTGTAAACATGCTGTAGCGCTTAGTATTAGAGCTTGGTATTAGTGAAAGTGCCAGTGCTAGTGAATAGAAGCGGATCCTATTTATACTAAGCGACAAGTAACTTCCCCCACCACAAATTAATAAGCACTTATCGCTTGCTGACTCGTGTGAACAGCCGCGGCAAGGGTTAGTGACATGTTGAAATAACAAGTGAACACACGATTTTCTCTGTTTACGCGACAATTACTGCTAAGATTATTTTGTGACTATGAATGCAGAAAGGTGGAATTTCGAAACAACTAAAAAAATTCGAAGACTATCGCGGTTGTTTGACATTAAAAATAGGAGAAAAACGAATTTACCGCGTGAAACGTCGGGTGCTACAAACTTCACGCGGTAAATTCGTTTTTATCCTATTTTTAACTAAAAAAAATCATCCAGTAAATTAAATCCTCTTAATTATCCTAAAATTTAATATCATAATAGAATTTATAATCCTCATTTTTTTTATTTTACATCCATTAAAAATATATTTGAATAGTGTTTGGACACACTGCTCGAAATAAGGCTGCGGTGGTGTTCCATTTTGAAAGGATATCGTGCCACTAATACCCTATACTAATACCACTAATACCAACGTGTAAACGGTTACTTGTCGCGATCACTAAGCAGGTTAGCGACAAGTACTACTATTGACAAGTACTAAGCGACAAGTTACTAAGCCCGTGTAAACCTAGCATTATCCGAATTTAGTCGTGCTCGTGCGCGCTGATGGGTACCTACACCGGTTGGTCATCAGTGTACCCAGAGTACACGTCGCTAGGCAGAAAGATTATTATCCGCACAAACCGCAACTTCATTGAGGAAAACCCCGAATCTTCAGAGGGAGAAGAACAAGAAGACGAGGGATATTATGTGCTTCTCGTCATTTCTCTGCGCTTTTACAGTTTAGAAGGTGGTTGCTACCATAGTTTAATAAATCTATGGTTGCTATACAGTGGTTTAGCTACTACGGTGCGAGGTGGTGCCGTGCACCAGACCCCACGGTGCTAGAGGGGGGAGGAGGGGGGGGGGCACGGGCTTTCATTGTTAGTCTAACTAAAATAATGACATTACTTTACGATATCTTGACTATTCGAATAAATCTCAATTTTCTCGAAACGCCACCTAGACGCAACTAGTAGAACTATTTATAAAAAGTCAAAAGTACAAAGTAGGTAAGAAATATGGTAAAAAAAATAGTTGTCGCTTTTCAGCAAAAACAACAAAAAAGGGAAGAAATTAAACAAAAGTTGGACAACTGGACAATTTTTCGTGCAAACCTTGTTTTTTAAACCTGTGCAAAAAATTTTCTCCAGAAGTTGTTACTACCCCCTACCAAGACTTAATTCCAGTGAGAGTACAGTCATTGATAGCTTCGCGAATATCAAGACACGTTGAGTAGGTAATTATAGTATGCTTTGATTTTTATTTGATTGAAATGTGCCAAAAACTAATAATGATTAATTCAACCATTACTATTAGGAGTCAAACATTACAATTCAATTTGTTTTGTTTTAATTTCAGGAGATAGGTGACGGTGTATTACAAACAATGATACCAAATTTACCCAACTCTATTAAAGATGTGAAACAGCTGCTTTAATATATAACAGAAAATAACTAGCTTCAGCTAAAACAAAAACCTATGTCATCTTATATAATAAAAATGAGTCGGGTTTTATGTATGTTACCTAATAACTCACGAGCGCCTGGCGCGATTTAAACGATTCTTTTTTTGTTTTGTTCGTAATCATTTCGGTGTTGCTATCTTAATATATATAAATTACGTGTCACGTTGTTTGTCCGCAATGGACTCCTAAACTACTTAACCGATTTGAATCAATTTTGCACAACGTATGCAGTTTGATCCAACTTGAAAGATAGGATAGCTTACATCTTAATTTATAGTCGCAATATTATTTTATTGCAAATTATTTGTCTATTATTTGACATTCACAATTATCTGTTAGCTCCAAACGTTGTTAACAGATGGCGATATCTGTTGACTGGATTGAGTAAGTAATCAATAGATGGCGCTGCTATGTTAAACCTACAAATGTGTCATATAATCTTGGACGCACCAGGTGGAACCGGTAAGACATTTTTAATATCTTTGATTCTTGCCAAAATACGGTCGCAACAGAAAATCGCATTGGTAGTTGCATCGTCATACAGACCTTACCTGTTATACCTCGCTCTACTTTCGCGGAAGAGATTAATGCATGTTTGAAACAATCATTCTCATGGCGAAGTGTTGAAACACTTCGATTGACCATAAACATGCGCGTATGATTGAAAAATGATCCATCAGCACAGATATTGTCCTAGATATTGGGAACGGTAAAATAGAACTGCAACCAAATACACAATGCATTAAACTGACAGACAATTTGTGCACTGTTTTTCAGGAAAAAAATGAATTTATTCAGTGTTTTTTTTCGGATATACAGAATAATTACTTGAATCATATCTGGCTCAGTCATGGGGCGATTTTGGCAGCCAAAAATGTTGATGTTGACGAAATTAACTTCCAGATACAACAGTTGTTACCAGATACAGCTGTTGTTGATGAAAATGAAAGTGTAAATTTTCCAATTGAATTTTTATATTCACTAGATACACCTGGAATGCCACCACATAATCTTCGATAAAGATTGATTCCACTATTATTCTCCTACGTAATTTGAATTCACCTCAATTATTCAACGGTACGCGTTTGGTCATCAAAAAGATCACCGGAAATATTCTTGAAGTAATCATTTTAACTGGGAAGTTTTAAAAAAAGTGGTCCTGTTGAAACGTATTCCAATAATACCGTCAGATTCTACCATACTCTTCAGAAGGCTACAGTTTCTAATTCGTTTAGCTTTCCAATTCATCTATAAATAAGTCTCAAGGCCAAACAATGTCAATTTGTGGTTTAGATTTTGGAAAATCCATGTTTTTCTCATGGGCAAATATATGTTGCATATTCAAGTGTAGGGAAACCGTCATATCTATTTTTGTTAGCTAAAGACAGGTTAACCAAAAATATTGTGCACCGATTAGTGCTAAATTAAATTGAAATTAAAAGTATTTATAATTCAAAATAATAAATATTATTGTTAAAGATTTAAGACTATCTGCTCTACCTACCTCATTCATAAGTTTAATTGTCACATGTTATTTAGTAACAACTTTGTAATATACTCATTTGTTACAAACGTGAATAAAAATAATAATAAATTTTAAAATTAATTCTTTTCTATTGAGTTTTGCTTAATATTAACTGTACGAAAATTTTAATCAATCGCGTGGATTGACTGAATCCCAATCCAGTGGATTTTTATACCAGCATTAACGTTTCCGTCTTCGTTCGTAAATAATAATTTCATTGTATTAAGGGGTTACGGCAGTAGAAAATCTGTCATGGAGGTCGCCATATTTTTTTACAAATGGCATCTACTTAAAAAAGCATGGTGGTCCCCATGAATAATGTTCTCCTACCGTTCCTCTTAAATAGTTTACTACAATGTAATATAACAAAAAAGCCACAGCAACGCGTGGCCGGGTCTGCTAGTAGGATATAAAAAATTCGAAAATCTATCGAAAAAGTGAGAAAAATGAGAAAAACCAAAAATTATTTTAGTACCGAGCTTGATCATAGATGGCGTTGTTTGACAAGAATAAAAATACGAAAAATTCGAAAATCAAAATGGCGGCACGGCGTGAAAACTGACATTTGACAGCCGAATTTTACGATTTTTTCATATCGTTTTCGTGATTATGAAGGTAAATCAACTGAATTAACTGAATTTGTGTAATTCGTGAATGTTTTTCCAGGTTTTGCAAACATTTTTCACAGTTATGCGCTTGCGCAGACGCTCCAATATCAGCAAGGTGACCGCTCGAGCAAGACGACAAGACGACAAAGAGGCAGGAGCAACTGAAAGCGATGAGCATCGCCAAGAATTGAATGAAGCGGCACGGATACGTAATGTTGCAGTGCGAAGACGATTGAATTTTAGACAAAACACATACATAGTGGCATTCTATTATGATATGGCGATACAATACAGTGATTATGGATGCGTGCAAATTGGAGAATCGGACCATTTGTGCCAATATTGCAATGCCTTGAAGTAGCGCCACGAACTTTGTATTGCGAAGTGGTTAAAATGAGACTGACACCATTGGTCCCACCACCAAAACCATTTCCATATAAAAACATTAATAACTGGCAGTAAAAATAACATTTTGACGCTGACAGATAAAATTATCCAAATTTGAATCTATAAGCCGTGGACTAATTTCGATCTACGAGTACCTATGTTTCACGATAAAATTACGACTAACCAATTTTGACATTATTCGTATTTCTCATTTGTGACATAATTAAAAACTTATAAATAAATAAATAAAGTTTATAAAATAAATGTACTACATATTTCTTTGCTAAGCGCACTCCTCATTTTATTTATTAATAAATTGCACCCGTGCGAAGCCGGGGCAGGTCGCTAGTTGTATATAAAAAATCGTTTAATACAGTAAAACATCATTACCAGTTTCAGAAAAACAAACTAATCGCCATATATTAAAACTGATAATGCATCACAATAACCACAACCAAGAAACCTTCTCGATAACCAAGGAAAATGCAATTTGCGATTCAGGTGTTCTTTAAGATAGTAAGTTATTATTTAACTCCCACATAGTAACATCACGAAAAAAGCATAGAGGAAAGTAACCAAATATGGAATAGTATCCCTAATATGGAATACCCCTGTTTCTCTCTAACTGTCAAGTCAAGACAAAATGCACGACCATTTTCCATCTCACTTACCCACTGGTGTGTCGCACTCAATCAATCACGGCAGTCGGGCGAGCGCCATTGCAACGGCAGGTGTGTTTTGTTTTGTCAGCGACTCAAAACTTTACTAGGTATGTAATAAAATATTGGTTTCTTGATAATTACATTGTGAAAATGGGATTGTTACTTGTGGTGTTTTTCTTGATATTTTCGATAACTTTTATTGCGCAAATGCTGCTATGTATTTTACACGACAACTAGTTTGAGCCGGTCCAAAGTTCCAAATATGGACACCTATTAGGTGCCTAAATATGGAATATTCCATAATTGGGCTGTCAATATTTGGTAGTTGGGTTGACCATTTTTAGTGGTGGTGGTCTTTCAATAACTTGTTTTTCCAGAATGCCGTCTACACTGTCAAACGTAAAATGTAAAGATTGGAATAAAGACAAAATGGCTGAAGCTATAAAAATGGTACAAAAAAGGACCTTATGGAGCAAAAGAAAAAGATAGAAAAAGAAGGAAAGAAATTGACAAAGAATCAGAGTAAGAAAAAACCAGGAAACAAAAAGAAAGGAAAAAATAATATCAGGACAGAGCCTGAGAACTCCGATGAAGACTCTGAGGATGAAGGTGAAATCTAGTTTGATGCAGACAGTCAACCTGATGGCATAATAGGACAGCATGCTCCTGACTCCTGACATAATAGGACAGCATGCTTCTGAATGTATTTTCTATCAGCAAGTGTTTTCTGAAGACTTTCTAGGAGAAACATGGATCAAATGTTTGATGTATGTAATCTGGGCACATACAATGAATGCGTTGGTCCAGAATATGACAGATGGAAATGTGATTTTTGCAAGTAGTTTGTTAGATTAAATGCAGAATGACGTGTTCTTTATAGTTTTAACCAAAGTTTAAAGATCCCTTTAAAATAGATGTCAATGTTTTCGCTATGTTTTTTACCGAAACCTGTAGTATTATATCTATATTCCATATTTAGGTACCTATTCCATAAATGGCTACTCATGTTGTCTTTTGATTTTTAATTGACAATAAATATTTGCGTTAGTCTTAAAAAAATATGGTTGTAATTCAAATACGCCAAAATGTATGACTGATCGTTGCTATAATTAAAAGCATTTAATTCGTAATAGGTTTTTAATTATACCAAGAAAACAAAATGGTATTCCATATTTGGTTACTTTCCTCTATAGTGTGTAAGGATTTGTACTTCGAACTTTAAACAGTTCTCAGTTAAATATACTCTCTTTCTCTTGTACTACGCATTCGTCCGCAGTCACCTCGAATATGTTTCTCGAGGTGACTCTTAGCGACGAATAATGGAATTATTACCATTTAAAACAAAAATTGAAGAAATTAAAAAGAAAAAGGACGTCCGACGGGTTAATGCCAATTTTATTGCCAAGAATAGGTATTCACGTCGAACGTTCAGGTGTGGCCACTCAATTTATCGCGATGATGGGCATTGACGTTTCCCGTTAGTGTGGCTTCAACATTATAATTTATATATAGATTCGAGTCCGAAAAGGATGTTTCTGGTAAAATGGTAATGCGACTATTGCTGCGATACGGGTTCGACAGAGTTGCGGGGAGATTCGATGCTTTGACCTCCGTCGACCGGCAGGAGCACCCCTGTGATGTTGGACGCGGCGTCGCTGGCTAGGAAAGCGATCGCAGCGGCGACCTCTTTGCACTCGCCGATGCGACCGATCGGCGTGGTCTTCGCGACCCCCTCGAGGAACTGCGGCAGCGTCTCTGCGCTGGCCACGCCGCTCCTGCGCTGGATGTCCGACAGCACGTCGCCCGGGTTGACGGCGTTGACGCGCACGCCGCGGCCGCCGCACTCGAGCGCCAGGCACCTCGTGAACTGGTCGAGCGCCGCCTTGGACATGCAGTAGGCGAGCCAGCTGCGGAAGGGCCGCAGGCCCGCCGTGCTCGACACGTTCACCACGCTGCCGCGGCTGGCCAGCAGGTGCGGCAGCGCGAGCTTCGTTAGCCGCACAGCCGCGCGGACGTTCGTACTGAACACGCTTTCGAAGTCATCCTATGTTAAACGCATATCATTATGGTCACTGAACCGACACACTGCAAAAACAGGAATTTATGCAGTTTAGTACACTCTCCTACATTGAAGGTGTTTTATTCTTTAATTAATTATTTATTAACAGCATGCACTTCTAATAAGATACATAATTCTTGTTCTTATACCGATTATAACTTACAGGTACACCATGAGAAAGAAATAGGTGTATATTAATATTTAAAGGTAATTCATTTCATTCGCTTGTAATGTAATATTTTAGATTCGATTTTGAGCATTACGTTACAATATTGCCTCCCTGACTGACGAGCATTCGCCTGTAATGTAACACAGATTCGATTTTTTACAAGTAAAGATGGGCGTTTCTCAACTCTAGTTTCAAGTGGTGCGAATTGATGTTACAAGTTGTATCAAAATATTACAGATTGTATTATTACAGGTTGCGCACTGTAAAGCTCGGATCTCTTCCCTCACTGATGTAATGCTCGAATATGTAACGTTACATAACAGGCGAATGCTCCCGGCGAGGGAGAATCTTTAAACTAATATATGATCACTCCATATATTCATTACACTGATTGCAAATCTGTAGAAATCTTTGCTCAATCTTAATAATGCAGATTACCTAACACTGCCTTATTTAAAAAAAAATAACTTACCAATAGTTTATAAACCTTTTTTAAAAAACTAATTGAACCTACCGCCATATAGGTGCTTACGATATGTTTAAAAAAAACTAAGGTAACCTAACGATATGTACCTATGGGTTTATTAACGCTCTTTTAAATGCTTATATCTCGCCTATTTATTTAGGCCGAATAAAGATTATTGCAGTTTCGAAATCAGCGTGATGAATATAGTGGGGTGACGTTAAAACCGGTGACGGTGTAAAATAGGTTATGATGAAAACCTCTTTCTTCTATAATACAGTTTTTATAACTCTGCATACCATATTAAAAAAACTAACCCAACCTACCGCCAAACAGGTGTTTATGAAGCTTGTTTTAAAACACGAACCTAATCTAACGCCATATATTATAAAATATTTAAGAATAAGTAACTTGACCTTGTTGGAGACTTCGTCCAACATACCCACAACAAAAGAAGTAATGTCTATAGAATCGAAACCGCAAATACGCTCAAATATACACGAGCCAACTGCAATTGAATTCCAACTAAATTCGGCATTTTCCGCACACACAGCTGATGACTAATGTCATTTCTTCTGATCGATACGAATTGACACAGTTATTCTCCCCCACTCAGTGATTATTGCATCATACATATCATATAAAAAGCAGTACATTCGACACATATTTCATCATCCTCTCAGCGGTCGTCGCCCGCTCTAAGTACGCGCTCATACATCGACCAGTCATATATTATCCGCGATCTTCAAACTTCACACTTCGGATACACAACCACGACATCACCTCGAGCCCACACTACCTACACACCGGCGAAATATCAACCAAGGCGTTACAAACTGGCAACCGACACATACCTTCTGAATAAATACTTCAACTTCAACTACAACGACTTTCAATACGGAGAAAACCACTTGATGAGAACCGCCCTTCACTCACAAATAATTGGAGTCTAGTGAAGGGTGGCCACCCTCAAACCTACCGCTATATATGTAGGTGGTTTACGCTTCTATCTCGCTTATTTATAGACTAGCTGACCCGTGCCCACTTCGTTGGGCGGTAAAACTTTTTACTTGTGATGAAATTATGAGTGTGGTTCGGTTAGTAGGTACTGAGTGCTATGATTTATTTCCTGACTGCCAAAAGAAGGGTTATATTTTTACTGCATATGTATGTATGTATTTGACTATATTACCGTTATTTGTGAGTGTCATCTTGTGAGTGTCTTATTTGTGAGTGTTTTATCTCTTTAACCATTTATGCAGTAAAAGGGAAAAGTCTTTTGTTTTAAATACTTAAGACGATAAATTTACTTATTTTGATAAGAATTTATAATTGTTGATAATATGACCAATAAATATGACCTAACAATTAAAATTATTTTTTTAAATTAAAAAACTACTTTTTGTGATTTAAATATAAAAGTTAAACATATGCTGTCGCTGACTTTTTTGTAGGCATTATCAAGCTATACAACTTTTCTCTTGAACTTAATCATATATCGGTCATCGTTAAGGCAGCGTTAGTTAGAAACGTTTTCGTTCACCGTTTTTTCTCCGACTTACTTTGCAATTCCGACTACCACGAAAAAGTATTTTTATTTTTTAAAATAATATATTGCCTATGACACTCACGAATAACGTGGCTTTCTATTGGTGAAAGAATTTTGAAGAGGTGAAGAAGAAAATCGGTTTAGTAGATCCAGAGATTACTTCCTACAACCTCACAAACTTTACCTCTTTATAATATTAGTATAGATATACCTCATATTTACTTGTCTTTTTGTGAGACTAGTAAATAAGCTATATTTGATTTTGATTTAAGTTTATTGGCCGATCTAACAAAGGATTAAAAAAATTCGGAGTGAATTGTGCGAAAATCGATCGCTCGATATAATAATTTAAAAAAGTATTTGCTCTATACGAGCTATATTGGTATAGAGCAAATATTGTTACAGATTCGGAATCAGTGTCATAATTATAGTGGGGTGACATTTAACATCTTCAATGTAGACGAGTTTGCTAAACTGCATTAATACTCAAAAATACTCGTGAAAAAACCCACCATGTCCATGCTCTCAAGCGTTGCGAGCACAGCGATCCCAGCGTTGTTCACTAGTACATCCAGCCTGCCGAATCGCTCGAGCGTGTAGCGGACGATTTTCTCCAGGTCTTCAGCATTGTTGACGTCAGCGGGTGTGCAGAGAGGCTCCGGGATCGCCCCGGCTGCTGCGCGTTGACATTCATCAGCAGTTTCCTCGAGTTTTTCCTTGTTTCTCCCAGTCAGCGAGAGACTGGCTCCGAGAGCGGCAAAGTATACGGCGGTTTCTGCGCCGATCCCAGAACTAGCGCCAGTGATCAACACAACCTTTCCCTTGAAATCCATTGTGCTAACTGCCTTGTGGTATTTCGCTTGTTTAGATGCGATAACCCAATTATTTACTCTATTATTAGATAACGAATATTAACATCAAAGGTCAAATATGTTAAATTCGTATTATTTAAACGAGGAACCCAATTTAGACAATAAAATAGGTATTATTCGGGACCTCCTTAACACTCGAGTGGTCGCGCGGGTTACCTGAGTATCCCACCTCGGTGGGGACTTATAGGTGTCTCTCGAATAGAACTATAGATCCGCAAGATGGATATATCTACGAGTTGATACATGCGTTTAAAATTGGCCAAGATAAGTATTATGACATATTTTAATATTTTTGTAATATGAGTTTTGATCAAATCTTCAATCTCGTTCACCTTAAAGTAAAAGGGACAGTCCCTGGGGCGCAATACCTACTGACATGTTTACTTAAAACATCCGTATTCCAAGATTCTGAAAAAAAATATAGCAAACGATTGAAGAGTGGCTTCACGATCAGTGATAGTCGTTAAGTCGAGAAAGCTATTATATTCGCAGAAAAAAATGAGAAACTTTTAAGTTCATACAGTAAAGGGGTAATTAAAAATTTAGCCAGAGTATTGAAGATTTTGCTTTAGTCGTTAATTTGAGTCAAAGAATATAAAACTCTTGGAAGGCGTATACGTTTTTTGATTAGTTTTAGTTTTCCGGCCTTCCAACCGACCAAAAGGGAAAGTTTTGTGAACGCGCATTTTTTTGTAATAGCCGCCTTAACCATAGGTATAGCACAATATAACAACACCCAGTAAGTTCACTCAAGAGCTACAAGGCAATGCGGGAAAAGGGTACGACGGAAGTAGGGCGAGGGGTTAGTCATGTCGCGTCCTTAGGCCCATAGTTACGGTGCTGTGGGCTGTGATGCGCTGTGGGCGCAGTTTGTTTCCACTCTTACGTCGGGTTTGTTTATTACTTTTTTGTGCAGATTTACGAGTCGACGCCATATGGTATTCTCAGAACAAATCGGTAGAATCTGTGTCGCCGGGGCACCGTAAATGTGGCCGGGACGATGCTTCAAGAAGAAGACGAGTAATCATATTACGATTTGTGGTAGCCCTTAAGATTCCTGACGTCACTTGCTTCGATTTCAATTTCTAAGTATAAAAAGCGGTGAGGTTTCTAATTAGATTTTCTAAAGTATAAAAAGCGGTGAGTGCGCCGCGCAGGCAGCGTTAGTTAGAAACGTTTTCGTTCGACCGTTTTTTCTCCGAGTTACTTTGCAAATCTGACTACCACGAAAGTCTTTTCATTTTTCGGATTATGATATAGCCTATGACACTCACAAATAAGGTGGCTTTCTATTGGCAATAGAATTTTCAAAATCGGTTCAGTAGATCCAGAGATTACTTCCTACAACGTGACAAACTTTACCTCTTTATAATATTATATAGATATAGATATATAAATATAGTTGTCGACTACACGGGCGAATCCGTGTTCGTTCGAAAAACCGACAAATCACGGATCGCTCCACGCGCGACTTGAAATGCTCGTGGCGTGCGCATGAAATACACAGTTCGCGCGCGCAAGGCGTTCACACTATGAGAATTTGTTACAAAGTGTGTTACATTGCATGATACATTGCACTAATGTGGACGGCAAATTCTTTCATTTCATGTTACCTTGCGTAAGCTGTACGTAGTATTACATAGAAAAATGCCCATTCTCCTGTGTGTATCGTAAAACGTTTAGTACTTGTGACAAAATAATGTTTTGTAAACCCGGCTCGAAAAACCATGGCAAACTCCACAGTTCCCCGGTCTTTAGCATGAAAAACAAGATATTTTTTGAGGCTCTTTATTAGTTAAAGTATATAAATCTGTGATACGTTTTACCGCGGACACATGGCGTGCCTGCCGCCGTCGACGGGTACGGATGCGCCGGTAATGTTGGATGCGAATTCACTGGCCAGGAAAGCGATCGTGGCAGCTACTTCCTTCGGTTGTCCTGGTCTGCCCAGCGCGTGGGTCTCCTTCGTCCTCTCCAGGAACTTGGCGTATGCGTCGTCATCCAGGCCACCAGTCCTCTGCAGGTTAGTCAGTATAACACCGGGGTTTACGGAGTTGACGCGAACATTCTTGGGGGCCAGCTCCAGGGCGACGCATCTATATAAATTTAAAATATGATAGTTAAGTTTTACCATTGATTATTTTACATGGTAATATACAATAATAACATTTCTATAAAAAATGGCAACCTTTCCGAGACGGTGAAAGGCAGGTGACGCTGATAGCATTGACTGCCAAACTAACAGCCATCTATTTGACCATCAATAATAACATCTATAACGAATGTCTTTTAAGGAACCGAATAATTATAAATCCCCAATTAATTTAACCAGCGATAACAATAATGACATTCAATTATTATTGCATTCTATCACATTTATTTATATAGGCTATTTTTTATAATACTGAGAGACAGAACGTCATCAATACATGACATTCTATCTAGATAGGTATATCTGAACTTTAAATTGTGTAATTAATACGCATTGAAACCTGCATACGAAATTAAAAATGAATATCTTTATGTAAATCATATTAAAATCATAAGAGCTGTGATTTAAACATTCGTTTGTTATTTATTATATTATTATGTTATACCGTATAAGCGTGTTTAGAGGGTTATCTACAGTGGGCCGCCATACTGTTATACTTTGAAAGTCGTCATGTTCAACATAATGGGTTATCTAGACGATCAAGCATGCTTGTCAAGCTTCGCGTCGCGGGCTGGGAGGGGATGGTAATATGCAAATATTCTTTTAATTATTTACCAAAATTGCCTAATTTTGAAGTTTCATACCAAAGAGTCAGGTTAATTAGACGTAATTGATTGATGAGAGACGTGATTCCCTGGTATAAACTACAAAATTAGGCATTTGAGGCAAATAATAAAAATAAATTTCCTGCGGTTTACGATCCCCTTTCAGTCCGCGACGCGAATCTGCTTGACAAGCATGCTTGATCGTCTAGACTCTAAAGAGCCCCTAATAATCAATTTTAGGATATTTTTGTTGCTTTTGGAAAGTTACTGTTCAGAGCTAAAAATACTGGTTTCCAAATCGTAGTACGTCGTTGATCAATCTAATACGCTATATAATCAATAGTTTTACACAAAATTTTTTTGAATTCTGTTGCTACCTAGTGAGCTGATCCAGTGCTGCTTTTGAGATGTTGTAGGCGAGGACTCCGGGAAAAGAGCGAATTCCGTTGACGCTGGAGACGTTGACAACATTGCCGCCGCTTTCGATGAGGTACGGCACTGCCAGCTTCGTCAGCTGCAGCACGGAGCGCACGTTGGTGGTCATCATGAGATCATACTGCTCGAGGGTCGTGTTCTCGATGGTGCCCGAGCGCAGAATTCCAGCATTGTTGACTAGGACGTCGAGCCGCCCGTACTTGCCAATCGTATCCTTTCTCAAAAGAGTATAGTTCCATTATTATTAACTATAGATGCTTATCTTCTAAGCCCTGGCGCGCAGTGGCGGCCTGACCGCGGCGGCCAGCGAGATAGTGATAAATGTATGAAAACGCCAACGAGCGACCAGGTGCGCGCGCTCAATAGCGTTTTCATACTTTTAGCAGTATCTCGCTGGTATTTAGGGAGTTAATGGGCCCTTGCTGGGTTGGCCACGAAGACCCATTCTATTCAGGGTTGGTCATACTCTCGGGTCAACACCCATCCGACGGCCTCCACGCATGAAGTGCGAGCCTGGGTAGGACTCTGGCCTTAGGGTTAGTTTCCCCTAGGAATCAACCTTCTGGCGCTCCTGGACGGTCTGCGCACCGTACGGCATTAGCCAATCGATTGCGCACCGTGACGAACAGTCGAGGGAGTCTGGAAGCAGTACTGTTTCCTATAGAGCGGGGGTGGTTGCGGACCTTACGGCGACTGCTTTTGAAACGACCATCGGCTACCCGATCCTGGGTGAACAGCCGGGCAAAGGATGCCGTGGTCCGCGATAGATTCGGTATACACCGTTTCACCGCTTCGTAAGGGAGAGGGCCGCGCAAGCGACCTCGAACTCATAACCAATCGAGAGACTGGAGTAATCTGGTCACAATTGGAAGTAAGGGCGTGAGTGTAAGCCCGCTGGGTAACACTCCTGGCTATCTCGCGGTTAAGGCGTTGGCCTCTTACGAGTTTGTGGCGGAGCTTGACGGTGGACTGTTTTGTCCGAGTCTTCTGAGCTCACTCCAGGGAGATAGATCGACCAATCGTTAAAACTTCGTTAAGGCCTGTTGTCCACGGCACGTTTCTTTCAAGCTTTTATTTACCTTGCAATATTTGTTGTTCAGTTTGTTTAGGTCAAATCTGGCAAGCTGTCTTTTATAGAACAACCCTTTAACAAAGCTATTTCTTCAATAGCGTCATGTATTTTTTAAATCCCTGTATTCTGGGTATTGTGTGTCCCAGATAACGTATCTCTCTTTTTGAGGTTATATTTATTTATTAATTTTATTAATTAATTTATTAATATTTCACACACATTTATAATACTAGATTAATAAGATTAAAATCTACCTTGCTGGAGTGAAGCCCGTACTAAGGTAGACTTTTATGTATTCTTTTTTCCTTTTTTTTTAGTTGGTACGTGTAACATAATGTAGCATTGCTTTATGTGGTAGCTCTATATTTACACAAAATTTACATATACTAAGCATAATTTAATAACATAATATACATAATAATATTAAATAATCATATATACACATACACATATATACATATACATCTACACATATACATGCACATATATACATTTATACATATATTCTATACATATACATAAAAGTAGTAATTTTATGTAGGTTGGTATTCTTATACAGCACTATAATTAACTAATTTCTCCGTTTCGTTCCTTCCTAGCTCAATCAACCATTCCGTCATCATTTTTCTTCCCGTATGGTATCTAACTCCACTTTTACTTCCGAATTTATTCTATTGTGTAGTCGAACAATGTCGTTGGGCGATTTTAGTTTTCTTAAGGGGGCTAACACGTTGTATTGTCTTGTAAACACGTTGTGACAAAAAAATACATTGGATCTTTCTTTACTCTTTAACAATCATAAAGAGATCCGTTATCTCGGCCACACAGTGCCGAGAATACGAAGATTTAAAAAAAACATGACGCTTTCGAAAAAATAGTTTGTTGATGGGCTGTTCTATAAAAGTGGTCAACATAAAATGGACTTCCATGAAAAACCAGTAAATCGAAATCTCTTTCTTCTCCCCGATATTACTTACGTCTATAATTGCGAAAACTGAAAGTATGCTTTCCTCGTCGAATTTCATTTTAATGTCTACACAAAATGTTTTGTTTAAAGCTGAAAATTCTCCATACTTAGGAGACAATTTGTATATGAAAATAATTGTTCTTGTGTAATGTCGTAACCTAACCTCTCATGGCGGCCCCATATTTGAGAAATGCGAAGCAATTTCATCGGTCGATTTCATTCGTTTAAATGTCGCATTTCTGACCTCACAGATGAGTTATCCACCAATGTTGAGCGTTTACAAAACATTTGCATTCGGTAGGTATATACATGGCCTGAGATTTTTTTTACCATATCACAGAGAGTTCAGAGAGAAACTTCACTTGCTGTCGATCCGAAAAAAAACGACACATGAGAGTTCTCTGTCTGCTTTTCAGGATCTTAGAGGGCGTCGCTCCTAATTATCTCACCGGTATTTACTGCACTATCGGCTCATGGACGCCCTCTAAGATCTGAAGATAGCCCGATACTCTCTAGCAATGGTCAAAGCAGTGAATTCTTCTCTTTCTTTTTCACAGTGCATAGAGCATGTCCTTGGAATGCTTTGCCGAAAAATGTGAGTACTGCTCCGAGCATAGCATGTTTTAAAAACAGACACAGAACATTTGAATCTTCCCTTTTCCTTCCCATTCTCCTCATTTTTAAGCCTTTGCGTTTTATAGGCTTTAGTTTATTTTGGTGTGGCACATTCTCAGTGACCACATAGAGTTAAATATATAGGGCGAGTTTTCAATTAGTGACATCCTTGAAGTGGCTGAATCAGTACTAGCAAATAAGAATGTTTTGATAAAATAAAAGTGATTTTTTAAAAAATATATATATTTTTTTAATTTGACTGATAAATAATCGATTGACAAGCGTTGAGCGCGCTGCGCCCTTTAGCAATAGGTGAAATTTCGCGAATGAACAATATTCCCGATATTTTACCTACCGTAACGCGCTCAACTTCTTTTATACTATTTTCAAAACATAGTTTCTCGAATTTTAATAAAATACATACTTTTTAAAGTTTTTTATTATAGGTTAAGTTAGTACCTACTCGCATACCATCATGGATTATATAGTATATAATTAATGATACAATATAGTATACCGTTTCATTATTAAGAATATTATCAATGTTTTGATAAAACACGCGCAAGAGTTAGTTACGCCTTTAGAATATTATTTGTGAGCCAATTATTCTAAATAATAACGTGTCAAATATTTCTCCTAGCTTTGCTCAAAATCGATTGTTATGTACCTTGAAAATTCGCTCTACATCTAGCTCTTGGCCCAAGTCTCCAGTCACTGCGAACGGCTGCACGCCATTCCCGGCTTTGGCGCATTTCTCAGCTGTTTTCTGGAGGTTGACAGCATTGCGACCCGTAATCGACAGGCTCGCTCCAAGGCTCGAGAGGAAGACGGCGGTTTCCGCGCCGATGCCCGAACTGGCTCCGGTAATCAATATCACTTTACCAGCGAAATTCATCTTAAACTGACCGTCCGTTCTCCTGCAAAACGCCGAAGATAACACATGCCACAATAAAACACGATAAAAATAAACAGTGAGATAGTGAAACAATCGCAATTTAATCTAGATATGTCTTTACGATAAAAACTCGAAAGAAAAACTCGAAAGAAAATCGGTAGCTTTCCATAGTAACAGTCGAAAAGTCACACCTTTTCTGGAAGACGACCCTTTTGACAGCATCCGCAAAATCAGATGGGAATTAACTGAATAATACCTAATACACTGGGGAGCAGCAATTTCGTTGACTTAGATCTGTCACTTGTTTTTTGCAAAAATAACCGTTGTTGTCTAACACGTCAACATTTTAAGCTACAGTATACCCTCTTGTTGTCTCAAAAGTCTTAAAAAATCCTACTGCTATTATAAACGCGAAAGTTTGTAAGAATGTATGTATGGATATTTGTTACTCTTTCACGCAAAAACTACTGAATGGATTTTGATGAAACTTTACAATAATATAGCTTACACATCAGAATAACACATAGGCTATAATTTATAAAGATATATAGTTTTCTATCATCATTATCACAATTTTCTATCACCACGCGGGTGAAACCGCGGGGCGCAGCTAGTATGCATATAAAGGAAAATAAAAGGAGGTCAATCAAATATATTGTTCACCAATAACAGTTTTGTTTATACAAATGCTGTATTGTTTTTTTTCATGCAAATAGTTTTTTTTCCAAACGGTAAACATACATACATATAAAGGTAAAATATATATAGTGTGCCTCTATGACCTTCAACTCTTAATGGAATCGCTTACCCTACTCATCAACTAACTGAACTAAAATTACACCAAAAATAAGCATGCCTATTTAACTCTAAAACAGCTCAAAATCGAACAATAGAAATGGTGATACAAATTGTTTTTTTTTTACAAGGCATCTGTCTTTGTGGAACCCGCCTTGTTGCCTATTGGCAACATCTTCTAGGTGGGCATTTATAGCACCACGCAGTCAAACACTCAGGCGGTCACCAATCAGACATTGACCGCGCCCAGGAGAACCGGTGTCAACGTGGCTACGGACGGACGCTACCAGTGTAATTATTATACTTTATGAGACAATACAACAAACCTTTTACCTTAACCCTTTTTAACAGGTTATCTACAACCTTTCAACAGGTTGTTATGAAATTGAAGACTATCACGGTTGTTCGACATTATCTATAGATACTATAATATTATAAAGAGGTAAAGTTTGTGAGGTTGTAGGAAGTAATCTCTGGATCTATGTGAAACAATTTTGAAAATTCTTTTAACAATAGAAAGCCACGTTATTAGTGAGTGTCATAGGCTATATAATAATCCGAAAAATGAAAAGACTTTTTCGTGGTAGTTGGATTTGCAAAGTAAGTCGGAGAAAAAACGGTCGAATGAAAACGTTTCTTACGTACGCTGCTTTAACGATGAGAGATATATGATTGAGTTCTAGGGGAAGTTGTAGAGCTTGGTAATGCCTACAAAAAAGTCAGCGACAGCATATGTGAAAATTTTATATTAAAGTCACAAAAAGTAGTTTTTTATATTTAAAAATAATATAAACCGTTAGGTCATGTTTATTGGTCATATTATCAACAATTATGAATTCATATCAAAATAAGTAAATTTATCGTCTCAAGTGTTTAAAACAAAAGACTGTTCCCTTTTACTGCATATAATTTCCCCTTTACTGCATAAATGGTTAAAGAGATGAGACACTCACAAATAAGACACTCACAAGAAGACACTCACAAATAACGGTAATATAGTCAAATTGGCATGCAAATACATACATATGCAGTAAAAATCATAATAATAATAAACCCTTCTTTTGGCAGTCAGGAAATAAATCATAGCACTCAGTACTAACCGAACCACACTCATAATTTCATCACAAGTAAAAAGTTTTACCCCCCAACGAAGTGGGCGCGGGTCAGCTAGTTATAAATAATACGATAAAAACGATTTTCCGCGTAAATGTTGCAACCGCCGTTGTCTGGGTACACTAATCTAGACCCTGTACAAGGCGGTCCCAATATCGCCGAATCGTCGGGAGCTCCAAGCTTTACGCGAAAAAAAAACGTTTTTATCTTTTTTATAAAAAACAAGTTTTGGAATATTAGTTTTTTTGCAGAGGAGATTATTATACATTAATAACTGAGTTGAGTGTTACAACTATTTTTTCGCGAGTTTCTCCTGTCTCCTACGAATTATGTTTTTCTTCAATATACTCAAAACGCCTTCCACGAAATGGCAATTTAAGTCTGGGGAACCGGAAAATATCACGCGGGGTACCTATATCTGGTGAATGCGGTGTTTTGTTAAGTATTCATTTGGTTTTTGGTCAAAAATTGGTGTACGAGCGTAGAAGTGTCGTTTGATGCATATCGTGGTGCAAATTCCAGTAATTGTTGTTCCACAAATCTGCCCTTTTCGGGCGAACGTTTTCTCGAACGCGCATATTGCGCCTAACAAAATATACTACTTATTTGTTCTTCTGCAGCTCCGGAAGAAATTTGGAATAGATAGCACAACGATAGTCAAAGAAGGTAG
Source organism: Micropterix aruncella (assembly GCA_944548615.1). NCBI lineage: Eukaryota > Metazoa > Arthropoda > Insecta > Lepidoptera > Micropterigidae > Micropterix > Micropterix aruncella. The sequence continues at coordinate 5,180,704 of OX155957.1, read as the reverse complement.
TCAACATGATTTTGATTTCGAGCGACTCTGTTTTCTTCTAATTCGGCTTATTATCGAAACGCCGCTCTGAGGCTTACGGTTGGTTTTCATTTCAAACTCATAAACCCTTATTTGTTTCCCGTTATCACCCGTTTCAGGAATAAAGTCTTCAGCGACAGGTTTTCTGTGACCTTTTTAATGAAAATTGCAGAACACACTTGAGGTTGACTATACCAATTAACAGCTGCTAACAAACTGGTTAGTCTGGTTAACGGATTGCGCCATAACTACGCGACAATTAAATACGTTGCTCCTAACTTACAATATTTTTTTTGCTTCACTTGTGGACTATTTAAAAAAAATGAACATTTCCAGGTATTTATTTAAAAGTATGTATGCATATTTTATACGTAAAAATGAAAATAACGAAATTGAATGATATGCAAGCTAGTTCCGCTTTGTTATATATTGTAATATGATGAAAAATCATTAAGAAAAATATCACCACAAACTAGCATTTTAGGGTTGATTGCCAAGTTCGTTGCTAATGCCACCTCTGAGCTACACGTTGACCAATGCTTGGCCGCATCACTAAGGTGGAAGCGAGTCGGTACCACTCGTCACTCGTCACGTGGGAAAAATGTTTGGGAAAGAGCGAGAGAGACATAGAAAGTAGGTAGGTAGTCAAAGAATTGGTCATGCAGAGCGGGCATTATAGGTAGGTACCTATCGAACACAAGGCACATAAAGGATTATACGTGTCGCTCCCGAGCCCGTCGTCTAATGCGCGCTCTACAGTCTACACATTGGCCAATGTTGGGCCACGTCGCTAAAGTGGAAGCGACTCGGCACTACTGTGGTGTGAAAATGTATGGGAGAGATGTTGGCCACATACATACATATGTTGGCCAACGTGTAGAGCGGGCATATCGCATAAAGGCCCCTCTTCACAATGGCCGATGATGGCCAATCTTGCTAAGGTGGAAGCGAGTCAATACCACTATGACGTCAGAAAAATGTATGGGAAAGAGCGAGAGGGACATAGACGATGCGGCCATCGCTGGCGAATATGTGGAGCGGGCATACGATTTGTACCAAGCAAGTCATTTTGACGTCATCGGTATTAGAGAATTAGAGAAAGTCGCATTTTGACAATCTCGTCGTGGCGTGACGTCACCATGGACACAAACCGCTAGGGAGCGCCACTGATCATAAGGGAGCGCTTCGGCTGATCGTAATAGTGTATTCGCCTTGGCCTAATCTATATTTTAATAATAGGCAGACAACAATATTGCATCTACTACACCAACAAGTTATCATTACAAATTACATGTTATTACATTACTGAAAAGTAAACAAACATGGCATCATACCGATGAAGCAACAAGTTTACCTTTTAGGTTATGCGATTGTAAGTTCCTTTTCGAGCGTATAATTCCCGGAATACCAATATAACGCCGCTCAGTAAGCCGGCAAACACAAACTGTTCGCAGGAAACATCTCATATGATAAAAACAACTTAATTTATTACGAATAAACAAGGTGAGAAGGTCATTGATAACCGAACCAGTCACAATAAAAAACTAGACAGCCAAAATATCCTGCAATAAAATGCTACGATTAAAAAATATAGTTTTTTTTACTATATTAATATAATATAAAAGATACCAATATATTTATTACAAGCCGACTTAAAAACCAGAATATCTAAAATGGCAATCTGGCAACATTGACTTCGAATCTGAGAATAATGTCGTAGTGTTGGGCTAATCTACTAGACTATTCGTTTTTCTTCTTCGGTTATGATATCACCGAGAGCCACTGTTACTATAAATATAGATTTTATATAGATCCGAAGAGATGTCGTTAGGCAACTGCTCAAAAGTCTATTATGACATCTTTCGTACTGGAGAAAGTCGCTAGAAGTCAAATCGCTGAAATAAAAATAATAGGCAATTTTTGAAATGCTGTTTATTGCAGTTTTTATTAAGTATGTATCCACTTACATAATTTGCAAAACCTATGAATTAAAAGAAAGGTAACTAATGCAAATAGCAGGAAACACAATAATTCTACCTTTTTACCTAAATAATAAAAAACCCATTAAGGTGGGATTACAATATTTTTAAATTTCCTCTCAACATTTATGATATCATTGATTTGTACTCATTTAACAAAAATATTTGATAATATTCGAGAATGGACCGGGATTACGAGTGTCGCCGAATCGAATGGCCGAATTTTGCCTGGCGAAGCCTGGCAAAATTATGGTATGCAGAGCTGACTGCCAACCTTCACTAGTTAGAGAGGCACCCTGAGAATAAGGTTTTTTTTTATAAGGGCGATTCCTTTAAGAGGCCGTGGCAGCCAAAAGCTATATGAAGTATAATTTAGTGGCTTGGTTGTGAGAATACGAAAAAGAATTTTAATACAATTATTCCGGATTTTAAAAACCCGTTCTTTAAGCTATGATTTTGCCAAAACGAAATTGGTAGATTATTTCCATATTAATTGTAAATTATCTTTATTCTGTTACTGTTTTCCAAAAAAATAAAAACGAGCGAGATTTGTCTTCAGTTTATGAAAAACCTATAGATGATTCTCAATATTTAAAAAATACCATTTAAACCAGCGTATGGTCTATTGGCATAGTAACAAGACAGTTTTTGGAACGTCCGTACAAAAAATATAAGAAAAAAATGTTTGAAATTACTTTCCAGAAATGTTATGGCCAAACATTATTTTTTCTATTTATTAAAGATACTTTTGAGTGATATAAAAAAATAACACAGTGATCTTAAGTTATTTTATTATTGTAATCTAATTTTTACTTTATCAAAAACTATTCATTTGGTAATTTATTATATTAATTGAAAAGCCAAATCGACTATATTAGACGACGCGCGAAGCCGAAATCGTCATTCGTAATTCTCCACTGCCAACGGAGGGACGTACTCCCTTGTCGCCGCGGTATACCTATACATCTTTATGTCTTGATCGAAAGCACGCGGGCGCGTGGCATTACAAAAATACCAAAATTTTTAGTCGCGTCAACTCGGAAGGGAGCCTGTAAGTCAATGTTAGCTCCGTCTTGATTTTAGCCCATCACTACCGACTTGACAGCTGTCAGTGTCATCTGTCAACACATTCCATTCGTTTCATCCGACTGATCAACGAGTGGTTTTCGAAGCCGAGCAATGGATTTTCGGGGTAAAGTTGTGCTTATTACGGGTGCTAGTTCTGGCATTGGAGCGGCCGCAGCGGTGCATTTGTCAAAATTGGGAGCTTTGCTCGCAATAAATGGCCCGCAACGAAAAAACTTGAAGGCAATCGCCGATCAGTGCGAGGCTAACGCCGAAAACAAATCGCCTCTTCTCATAATAGCCGACATGAGCAAAGAAGACGATATTAAAAGAGTTATCGACACGACTATAGCCCGCTACGACCGATTGGACGTCCTCGTTAACAGCGCCGGTATCCTCGAAACGGGCTCCATCGAGAACACTTCTCTGGAGCAGTACGATCGTATGATGGGCGTGAACGTGAGGGGCCCGTATTATTTGATGATGCTGGCCGTGCCGCATCTCATCAAAACCAAAGGGAATATCGTGAACGTTTCCAGCGTGACGGGAGTGCGTTCATTCCCGAACGTATTAGCCTACTGCACGTCGAAAGCGGCGCTAGATCAGATGACACGGTGCGTCGCAATCGAACTCGGCGGTAAAGGCGGTGCGCGTGAACGCCGTCAATCCCGGAGTGATCGAAACGGGACTGCACAAGAAAGGAGGGATGGACGAGGAGACCTATCAGAAGTTCCTGGAACATAGCAAGGAGACACATGCTCTGGGAAGAGCAGGACGGCCCGATGAGGTCGCCGAAGCGATTGCTTTTCTCGCCAGCGATAAAGCCACTTATATTACCGGTATGACGCTTTGCGTCGATGGAGGGCGACACGCTATGTGCCCCCGATAAAGCATTCCATTTCTACATAATTTTATAACTAATAAATGTTACATTTGAAATTAAATGCTATATTTTTGGTATTTAAAATAAAATGTTATAACACTGTTATTATATATTTATTTATTTATTTAATACGTGTACAAAGACAAGTAGTTACATTGTTACCGAAGTGTTTGAGTCCGGGTCATCAGATTGTGGAGTCCTGCCAGGATCGATGTAGAACGTCTGTATTCAATTATCCCGAAACTACCACATGAAATATATACTGTTTTAGAGCCGCGACGGCCGCGAGGGCGGAGGAGAATGAAACTCGGAGTATGTAGTTAGTTGTGTTTATTGAGCGGTTGCTCGTTACATACTGTTTGATGCTTGTTCAATCCGCGCGGGCGCTAGCCGCGCTGCGTTATATAAAGCTGTGCTTACACTGCACGGTTACTAATACATTTAATAACTAATGTCCGCTACAGAAGTAAATAAAATATAGATTGTAAAGAATAGCTTAAGATTGACACAGCTTACGTAACGAATTGCACCATGCTCATCTAACGAGGCTTCTCAGGCCTGTATCTAGATGAAGATGATGCAGATGGTGTAAAAACATTAATAGTATTAAAGTAATATAATTCGAAAAGAAAAAAGAAGAGAGAAAAGATAGGTAAAAATAAAGGTAACCCTCCACCGTTTTGTATCAAAAAATATAAAATATTTTTTATAGGTTTAAGTAATAAAATTCACCATACATTATTTGATATAATAAATACGATACATAAATAAAAAAAAATAGATACAAAGATTATACTATGAGAAATAAAAAGATACAAAGGTTTTTCTCATCATACTATAATTCGTAGCAGTTCATTTTCTAAACGCAGGTATCCAAATTCTATTAGCCATCTGTTTATTTTAAATTTAAACTTATCAGTATTGGTATTTTTTTCCAATTGTCATCGATGCTGTTAAAAACTTACGGCGCTATAAAATACATTTGCTTTTGCGCAAAGGTAGTTTTTACTAGGGGGATCCGGTAGTTAACAGATGCAGCCGCTCTTTTTGCAAGAGCTTGCTGACCTTTTTTCCAGTAGGTATACCTGATCATTACCAGAATAGGTCATTGCATCATTAGCAGAATGGCTAAGTAAACTATTAACATCCACATATAGGCACATACGTATATCTGTATGTCCATACATAAGTATGTCCATATGTAGGTACACAGTAAATATAACTACGACGCAACCTTCTAATGCAAATAGGATAAAATCGAATTGCCGCGGGAATTTTGTAGCAGGATAGATTAGGATAGACTGAAGAACTGATGAAATGAGTCCACCCTGGACAACGGCAGTTGCAATATCGCCGAAACGTCAAGTTCTGCAAAAAATCTGTGGTAAATTCGTTTTTATCCTATTTATAATGTCAGACAACCGTGATAGTCATGAATTTCAAATCTTCTAATCATCCTTTTTTTTGATTCAGCAATGTCAAATACAGAAACTTATACAAGGAGCTCAAGTAACGAAGAAATATACGTATTTTCTATAAACTAATCAACGAATCAAAAGAAATTGTATATAATATAAATACAAACGGAGCTGCCATGGAATTTACCGACCGGAGTCGGGCCCATCATAATACTATTTTTTACACTTCTGGGGGGTGAGCAGTGGATTCCGGACTTACGAACCGGCTGTGGTAGGTTTAGGACAGCTGTCTTGCCACATGTGAGCGTTCACCTTGCCACCCATTCACTCCCCCTTCGAAGCCATAGAATTTGAGATGCGCAAATCGCAGTTTTAGATAATTTTTCTAAGAAAGAGTTGATTATTTTTCTGGAAAGGCCTAGATCTTTAAAGAGGTGAAATAGAGATTTAGCTGGCAGGCCACGAGCGCCAACTTCCACCGCGTGAAGGTGAACAGTGAAGCCGTTCCGGGTTACGGCATTTGCAAGATCATGGTATTTATTTAATTTGTACTCGTGGTCTTTTGGGATATTTGATTCCCATGGAACAGTTAATTCTACAATAAGAGCCACCTTCCGAGATAGAGAGTAAAGAGTTATATCTGGACGGAGGGCTGTGCATCCGAGACTTTCAGGGAATTTATACTGCTTAGAGACCGAATCAACCTCCAGAATCCAATCTGTAGCTTTCTCGATTATTGAGAAAGGTTTTGTAGTTAAATGTTTTTTGCCTTTAGAGCCATCCCGCACAAACTGTATTGGGGGTTTGGAGGATACTGTCAAACCCTTGTTGGCACGAGCCACTGAGAGATGTGTTATCAGTGGGTGTTATCTTGTTAAGATGTGTTATCTTGTGTTATCAGTGGGTACCGTATTATCAGTGGGTACCGTATTATCAGTGGGTACCGTATTATCAGTGGGTAACTTAAAGAAGCAACAGAGCAGTATCCAAAATTGAAGAATTTGGGCATTCAAAAGCACAGTAGTAAGGAAGTGTTAATTGCTACAGGTAAACCCGCCACTCCAAGGAGTTATAATGATGGCATCTTATCTACCATGGGATGTAATGCAAAGACTTAAGGACAAACACTATTCACAGTAAAACTACGCCAACAGCTCGTAAGAGTGTAACACCTCACCATGAGGCACCTGGAAGTGCCAACTAGTAAATGCAATCTTGCAACAAAATCGTCAATCTTGGTATATGCACGATTTAAGGGAAATATATGAAATATACAAATAATGATATACAATATAATATTTAATTATTTATTTAAAAAAATATATATAAATTCTTAAAGTAACCTCAAAAAACACAACACATCTAGTTTCGTCAACTTATCGACTTCGGATGCTGTGTGTCAGATATCCAGCAGCAGAAAATGCCCGTTCTGCCTCGACACTCGTCGGTACCACAGATAACAGGCATTGGTATGCAAACTGCAGGTATTGTCCTTTAGTCCCGCCTGGAGCCAGAGTACATCAATTGCTCATAAAGGACAAACCTAACCAAATTGGTCTTCTGAAAAGATCAAACGGAACCTTTACCGGAGGTACTAATATCGACCCACTTCCCATGTGCTGTGACATCTAGCAACGCCGTCACTACTCCATACAGTCCTCGAAACGAGGACTGGAGTAGGGCTGCTAGAATCATAAGGCCCGATCAAGTTAAATGCGCCGTAAAATCCTTCCAACCATACAAATCATGCGGGGACGACGGAATCATGCCTGTGCTTTTGCAACAGGGTATTGACATTTTAGCCCCATATCTGGTTAAAATATTCAGAGCAAGCTATGCCTGGGGACATATACCAGAAGAATGGACCAAGGTCAAAGTGCTATTTATACCTAAGGCTGGCAGGAAGGACTACGAAATGACTTGACAACAGTTGGGGACTTTTGCATTCCTCCTCCAATGCACTGGAAGGTAATGTTGAAAGGGATTTAAATTTTATTTAAATGCCTTTCAGCATACACTTCCAGACCCCAGTAAACACTCGTTGGACCTCGAGCGCGGTTCGGGTCTCCCTTGAATACACATTAAGAGGATAGTTCATGTCCCCTTTGTAGCAAAACCCCTTGAGCTGCTAGAAAAATTCTAGCTGGCTGCAAGGGGGCCTTAGCTCAAGGAGGTACACAACAAAGTTCTTGGGTATTCGCGAGGTAATGGTCTGAGAGTACCTTGAAACTCCCAATACAGTTTGTGCGGGATGGTTCCTAAAGGCAAAAAACATTCCTTTACAAAACCTTTCTCAATAATCCAGAAATCTTCAGATTGGATTCTGGTGGTTCATTCAGTCTCTAAGCAATATAAATTGCCTGAAAGTACAGCCCTCTCTTCAGCTATAACTATTTACTCCGTATCTCGAAAGATGACCCTTATTGCAGAGTTATTAACGGTATCATGGGAATCAAATATCGAAACAGACCACAAGTACTAATAGAGTTGTCAACGACAACGACCGAACCCGTCACCTCAGGAAGTTTCAACGATTGGTCGTTAGTGAAGTGAGTGCAGAAGACTTGGACAAAACAGTCCACCGTCAAGCTCCGCCACATGCCCGAAAGAGGCCAACGCCTTATCCGCGAGATAACCAGGTATTACCGTGAGTGTAACCCAGCGGGCATACACTCACGCACTTACTTCCAATTGCGACCAGATTACTCCAGTCTCTCGATTGGTTACGAGTTCGAGTTCGCTTGCGGGGTCCTCCCCTTACGAAGCGGTGAAACGGTGTATACCGAATCTATCGCGGACCACGGCATCCTTTACCTGGCTGTTCACCAGGATCGGGTAGACGATGGTCGTTTCAAGAGCAGTCGCCGTAAGGTCCGCAACCACTCCCGCTCTATAGGAAACAGTACTGCTTCCAGACTCCCCGACTGTTAGTCAGAGTGCACAATCGATTGGTTTACGCCGCACGGTGTGCAGACCGTCCAGGAGCGCCAGAAGGTTGATCCCTAGGGGAAACTAGCCCTGAGGCCAGAGTTCTGCCTGGGCTTGCACTTCATGCGTGGAGGCCGCCGGATGGGTGTTGACCCATGAGTGTGACCAACCCTGAACAGAATGGGTCTTCGTGGCCAACTCAGCAAGGGCCCTTTAGCTCCCAGACCACAAGTACTAGAGTTGCCAACTACAGCGGGCGAGCCCGTCACCTCAGGAAGTTTTAACGATTAGTCGTTCTGTCTCCCTGAAGTGAGCGCAGAAGACTTGAACAAAAACAGTCCACCATCAAGCTCCGCCACAAGCCCGTAAGAGGCCAATGCCTTAACCGCGAGATAGCCAGGAATGCTACCCAGCGGGCTTACACTCACGCCCTTACTTCCAATTGCGACCAGATTACTCCAGTCTCTCGATTGGTTACGAGATCGAGGTCGCTTGCGCGATCCTCTCCCTTACAAAGCGGTGAAACGGTGATACCGAATCTTTCGCGTACCACGGTATCCTTTACCCGGCTGTTCACCCAGGATCGGGTAGACGATGGTCGTTTCAAGAGCAGTCGCCGTAAGGTCCGCAACCACCCCCCGCTCCATAGGAAACAGTACTGCTTCCAGACTCCCCCGACTGTTAGTCAGAGTGCACGATCGATTGGCTTACGCCGCACGGTGCGCAGACCGTCCAGGAGCGCCAGAAGATTGATTCCTAGGGGAAACTAGCCCTAAGGCCAGAGTTCCTCCCGGGATCGTACTTCATGCGTGGAGGCCGCCGGATGGGTGTTGACCCGTGAGTGACCAACCCTGAACAGAATCGGTCTTCGTGGCCAACTCAGCAAGGGCCCATTATCTCCCAAATACTGATTAAATAAATACAATGATCTTGCAACTGCTTTCACCCGGAACTGCTTCACTGTCCACATTTATCATTAAGTTAGCGCTTGTTTGTGGCCTGCCAGAAAAATATCTGTTTCACCTCTTTAAAGATCTTGGTCTCTCCAGGAAAATACTCAACTCTTAACTACAAAAAATATCTAAAGCCGCGATTTCCGCATCTCAAATTCTATGGCGTTTATGGGGAGTGAATGGTTGGTAAGGTGTAAGCTCACATGTGGCAAGACAGCTGTTCTAAACCTTACCACAGACGGTCGTTAGTCCGAAGTCCACCGCTCACCCCCACTCCACCTGCAGAAGTGTAATAATAATATTAAGATGGGCCCGACTACTGTCAGCTCCATCTGTATTACAAAATAAATATGTTTTCTAAACATACTCGACGTAGCAAGGCTCAAGTTACATACAGGATTGCCACGATTGCCAACTTTTGCTCCAGCCAAGCGATGACTGGTGGAGGGGGGAAGAGGGGGGGGGGGGGGAAGGTATCCTGACGCCGTTAGCGAAGTTTATTGTGGGTTTACTATGATTATGACAACCACAAATGCTTTTATTTCGAAAGTACAAGACATACCTTATAGTTTTAGCTACCTATGTATGTGAAACACAAACTAAGAATGTGAAACAGTTATTGAATGTGGCAAAATTTAACTTACTTATATATATTTTTTAATTTTGTGCAAGAAAGTATACATTCCGATTTTAATTCAATATCATTAAAATAGCTTAGCAAATTACATGCACAAGTCCACCTGCATTATAAACTTAGCTTACCACAAATTGAGTCCACTAAAAGGGTATTACTTCATACAAAACGACAATACAAATTACTCTCGAATAAACAATCGCAGGGCCATGAAACTAGGCATAGCGTTAGGCCACGGTATCGTACAGGGTGCTGTTAGAGTAGATTTTTGAAGAAAAATGCGTAAGAAGAAAGTTATTATGTTTTCAGATAAGTTTAAAAATAAATCATAATAACGTTCGTAGTAAACTTCTTTTCAAAAATCTTCTCAATCTGCATCCTGTAGAATGCCGTAACAATGTTACGAAAAGTTTCATGATCCTGCGGTATTTTATTTCAGTGTAATTTGTATTGCCGTTTTTTATGAAGAGCTACCTCTTTACCGGCCTCTTAACTTACAAACTTTACTATATACAAACTATAGGAGGGAAATATTTTTTTAAGGGGACATGACACCTGAGAATGATCCTTATGATTTTTTTGAAAAATATAAGCACTAATTTAAAATAGTTTCTAAACTAATCCCTCGATAAAGAACCAATTTACAATTTAGACTCAAAAAGTTTGCCCATTGCCATGGACGTTCAGACTTTAACCTAATATCAGGCGCGATTACTCCTACAATGTAAGCGGTGAACTAAAAGCCCCTGTCCTACTTACTTATATTCATTATGACATTTACTATGTACGTTTAATTTATAATAATGTTTGTTTTAATTAAATCGTTACCAATTCAATGAATATTCCTCGAAATCTTGGTCTAACGACTGTATGATGAATTGAAATCGTTTGTCTCCACTGCGCGAGCTGAAGGCAAAGTAAAACATCAAAGGAGCCTTCAATCGAATTGGCTCACTTGTCGTTTATATTAATTAACAGTTAATTAATCGGCGGGGAGTGGGGAAGGGGGGGGGGGGGGCGGGGGAGTGTAAAATTCTACTGCAGAACGGCAAAAAGGCGAGAAATACCAACTCCGTGAACCGTAAATTCTGAAAGATCGCAGGAAATTGGCTATTTCCTTGGCGAGGAGCAACCTGCGTATTGAGGAGGGAGCACATCTACTTCATGGACGAATACATACTCGTATACGTATATAAACCTATTACAGATGTGTATATTAATGCTATTATTGGTGGGGGGGGGGGGGGTTGCCATAATCACCATGCTTGGATTGTTGATCGCAGTGCTGCTGATGAATATTTCAGGTGGATGGTGCTGCCCATCCCCTGGCTTATCCCTTAGTCGCCTTTTACGACATCCACGGGAGGAGCGGGGAAGGGGGGGGGGGGGGTCATATTCTTCACGGCGACCACGAACCGGCAGACTCAGTGTGGGACGGCCCCCACAAGATAGACCGATGACATAGCCAAGGTCGCAGGAAGTAAGTGGACGGAGGCGGCTCAAGTCTGTCATGGAATTCTATGGGGGAGCCCCATGTTCAACAGTGGACGTCTACTGGCTGATGATGATGATGATAATGATATGAATGCTTCAGCATTCTTTGATAAGTTTAGCATTTTTGTATAATTATACCAATTTCCCATAAAGGCAATAAGATATCCATTTAAAATATGTAGTTAAAAATAGTTTATTCTTTGAAAAGTTTCAAATTTTAACCGCGCCACCCATACGAACGTTCGTGATACGTCCTTTATATTATCACGAGAACTTGCAAAGTATACAAACAAGTAAATATACCAAAAAGAGTAAAAAACACGACTGCCGTTACAAAAAACTATTGTATCTATTTATATTTCTTTATTACAGTTTTTTTAATGAAATTTTGGTGGTTTATGTATTTATCCATATAGATAGAGGTATATTTCCGGAATGTATTTAATCATACGTTTTATTTGACACTAAACACGATATATTTATGTTAATTTATTGACATTGGAAATTTAGACAAGTATTTTTTGACATTTGGACAGTTTAGTTATCCTATGACTCGACGATCCTAACAATATCACACGCTTCTAAATCAGTTAAAGCGTTTAGAAGTTATGGTGGAAAAAATCAACCGGATTTTTTCCAAGTACAATTGCTTAGTTTTATAATTTTCCAAAATGCTGCATTGCAATAAATTCGTAAGAATCAAAACCGGTTATTTAAAAATCGGTGATATTTTGTGGAGTGTAATAATTAAAAAAATTGTATAATTTATTTTGTTAAATAAACATTTTACTGTATTTAATAAACAATACCGCTGATATTTGGTGAGTCATAACCCTTAGGGCGGCGCGGCGGCGGTTCGGGCCGCGACAGAGACAGGAGACCGAGACCGGAGACAGAGACGGGAGACCGAGACAGATGTCTCCATCTCTGGTGATCTACTGTGCACCGAGACCGAGATCGAGACCTTTATTTAAAATATAAACCAAGAAATGTATTTAAGATATACACCTAATAATAATAATAAAAAGTAAAAGAGTAAAAATGAAATTTAAAAGAAAGTATAGAAGTATTAAAATATAGAACTATTACATAATTCTTTAGAACCATACAATATTACAATTTTATAGACATCGATGGTAACTCATTGAAATCGTTCTGAAATAAATAGCGCAGGATGTTGTCTAATAATTTCAAATTAATGTCGGTGTCTATCAGAAAACAAAGTTATTTTCCCAATTTTGCACGTGCTATTTAAACGAGACGCGAGACCACTTGTCCAGGACGGAGACCGTCTTGCGGTCTTCTGTCCTGCGTCGCGGTCTCCTGTCTCCGTCTTGCTCGTGAAGACGCAAACTCTTCGGCCGATTTCATTCGCTGAATAGGCTGAAAAATATCCTCCCGGAGGAGAGCAAGATTACGATTTGTCAGTCTGCTCTCCTCCCCCTTCTGGATTATGGAGATGTCGCATTTCTCGACCTTACAGAGGAGTTATCCACCAAAGTTGAGCGTCTCCAAAATGTGTGCATTCGGTATATCCATGGCCTCAGAAAATTTGACCACATCACGGAGTACAGAGAGAAGCTTCACTGGCTGTCGACCCGGGAGAAAAGAGACATTCATGTTCTCGGTACGCTTTTAAAGATCTTTGATGGCGTCGCTCCCAATTATCTAACCGGCAGATTTACTGCCGTAAATCTGCACTATAGTGCAAATACTAAAAGTGCACTATAGGCTCATAGACGCCCTCTGAGATCAAAAGACAACCTGCTACTCTCTATCCCTAGTCACAGCAGTGACTTCTTCTCATTCTCTTTCACCGTGCGTGGAGCCCGTCTTTGGAATGCTTTGCCGAAAAATGTGAGAACCGCGCCAAGCATAACAACTTAAAAACAGACTCAGAGAGCATTTCAAATCTTCCAGATAAATTCCCTTTCCCCTCCCATTGCCCTCCTTTTCAACCTTTAGCGTCCTTATAGATGTTAGATTATTTTGATGTGGTAAACCTGTGCCTACAAAGAGTAAAGTATATATTGTTCATACAATAGTATAGGTTAGCTCTAAAATATTGCCTGCAGGCAATATGCTCGCCTTTTCTTAAGAATAAAGAGTTTTATTATTATTATTAAAGTCAAGTAACGGTATCTGTTACATACTAGCAACACTGTGTAATATGTTACATACTGGCAACACTGTGTAATGAGACAGGACAGGCGGGTAGGGGATTTGGAGTGAACATTACCTACATGAGATTGTGCTCTGTATTAACTCATTTATTGAATAAACTATTATTGAATAAACTATGATGTGAATAAAACTATGGATTACAACAGTGGCGACGAGGATTGAACGAATTCACGCGATCTAAGCAAAAAATCGAAAGTTTTTTTCCATGTGTCAAAAATAACATAACCTTGCAACATGGACAAATCAGTGCAGGAATTGGTGAAACTGATGAAGCAACAAGCTGAACAAGCTGACGAACGAGCTGCTGCTGACCGAGAACTGGTTTCACGACTTATGCAACAAAATCAGAAAATCCTAGAACAACTTCATGTACAAGCAGCCTCCGCCGCAGGCCAAGCTCATACCGCAGATCCAATTGCAGCTCCCGTTTTCCAAGCAACATCACTCTACAAGACCTTGGCTGGCCGCATGACAACGTTTGAATTCTCACCAGATAATAACCTCACTTTCGACCGCTGGTATGCAAGATACAAATCAATATTTGTCGAAGACGCTGCAATGATGACCGCTACACAGAAGATCAGCTTACTCACAGAAAGGCTCACCAATTCGGACTACCAGACCTTCGCTGACAGAATCCTACCCGCCACACAACAAACAATTACATTCGAACGTGCGGTGGAGGTACTCAAACAGCTTTTCGGCGGCAGAGAGTCTCAATTCGCACTCCGTTATAAGTGCTTGCGCGTCGAGAAAGAGTCAGGTGAAGGCTACGACCTGTACACGAATCGAGTCAACACCAGATGCGAGAAGTTCGACTTTGCCAACTGCACCGCTGAGGACTTCAAAGTGCTTATCTTCACGACCGGTCTTAACAATGCAGAAGATTCTCGTGTGCTTGAGAATCTGTTGACGAAGCTTGACGACATCGAATTAAGCCGCGCGGCAGCTGCAGACCCGAATACCATTCCTAAGCTCGATCTCAATGACGTCTGCAATGTGGCGAAGCGCTTATCAAGCTTGAAAATAGAGAAAGCCATGATTCAGCAACCGGAGGCAGCCATCAAGAGCGAGATCCTCCTCACACAGCAGCGCCCACAGCAGCGCCCGCAACAGCGTCTGCAACAGACAACCAGCGCTCAAAACTCTCGACAACCAAAGAAACAAGTTTCGCAGGCTCGTGACGACTTGGCAGTCCCATCAAATCCTTGTTACTTCTGCGGAGATCTTCACTGGCACCGAGACTGCCCCTACAGACAAACGGAATGCGCTACATGCAAGGTGAAAGGACACAAGGCAGGCTTTTGTGCATCAGCATTCGAGTTCCTCAGGAGATTCCGTCAGAGACCAAACCGCTTTAACCGCCGGGACGAGCGTCGTCAGAGTCTCGCGATCACATCAGCATCCATCGGTGCACGAAAGTTCGTCGAACCGGCCATCGGCAACATTAAGCTACGACTTCAACTCGATTCAGGTTCCGACTGGACCATCATCTCCGAAGCAAACTGGAAGAAAATTGGCTCACCAAAGTTATCCGACTGCGAAGAACAAGCTTACAGCGCTTCGGGAGACCAGATTGAGATGCTCGGCAAGTTCTCAGCTCGCTTAAGACTTCACGATCGTGAAGACAAAGGTCCCTGCTACGTCGCAAGAGAACTCAACGTCCTCGGCAGCGACTGGATGGATGCACTTGATCTCTGGAACATTCCTATTGCCAGCATCTGCAATAACATCACAACGGAGACACCATCGCAGCTCGAGCAGGAAGTTCAACGAAATTTCCCAAGCCTTTTCAATAACACGCTAGGACTCTGCACTATCAAAGCATCACTTACTCTCATCCCAGATGCAAAGCCAATCTACCGCAAGAGCCGACCAGTTCCGTTCGCAGCAGCCGAGGTCATTGAAGCAGAGTTGAAGCGCTTACAACTCCTGGGTGTCATCAGTCCAGTCAAGAACTCTGCTTACGCCGCTCCAATCGTCGCCGTCAAGAAGAAGGATGGACGTGTCCGTGTTTGCGCTGATTACTCCACCGGACTCAACGATTCCCTCGAACCTGAGCAATATCCGCTGCCAACGCCTGATGAAATCTTCGCTCAGCTGTCACCGTACAAGAAATTCAGCAAAATCTACCTCTCAGACGCATTCCTTCAGGTCGAGCTGGATGACGAATCAAAGAAGCTAATGACGATCAACACTCATTGCGGACTCTATCAGGTAAATCGCCTACAACCAGGAGTCAAGCCAGCACCGGCAATTTTCCAAAAACTTGTCAGCAACATGATGAGCGGAGCTAAGGGCATCTTCCCGTTCATCGACGACTTCATTGTGGGAGGAACTGATGAAGATGACCACCGCAAAAATCTCTTCGAGGCATTGACTCGCATTCAACAACACGGTTTCCACCTCAGACTCGAGAAGTGCTCTTTTGGCCAGCAGCAGCTCGAGTTCCTTGGACACATCATCAGCGCTGACGGCATCAAACCGAGTCCCGATAAACTTGCAACACTTCAGAACATCCCGGCTCCAACAAACGTCGCGCAACTTCAATCTTTTCTTGGCGCCGTAACTTGGTACAGCAAGTTCATCCCGCATATCAAAGGTCTCCGAGGCCCATTGGACGAACTGTTGCAGGATGACATCGACTTCAATTGGCAAGAAAAGCACCAGCAGGCATTCGAGCAGCTCAAGAAAATTCTTGCATCCGACTTGGCACTCACTCACTACGATCCTACTAAGAAGCTCATTGTCGCAGCCGACGCTTCCAGCTACGGAATGGGAGCCGTCCTTCTCCACGAGATGCCAGATAAAAAGATGAAGCCGGTGATGCATGCAGCTCGTGCATTCTCAGCTGCCGAGAAGAACTACCCGCAGATACAACGTGAAGCCCTCGCACTCACATTTGCACTTCAAAAGTTCCACCGCTACGTATACGGACGCAAGTTCGAGCTCCAGACTGATCATCAGCCTCTGCTCGCAATCTTCGGCAACAAGAAAGGCATTCCCGTGCATACAGCAAGTCGTCTCCAACGCTATGCCTTAATTCTGCTCGCATACGACTTCAACATTCGCTACATCAACACAAAGAGTTTCGCTTACGCAGACTTCATCTCGAGACTCATCAGCAAGCACGAGAAGCCTGAAGAAGAAATCGTCATTGGAAGTACGAAGGTGAACATAAAAGCGGTGAAATCCCATTCATACGCACCTGATAGCTCCATTTTCATTGCTCGAGTCATCGCCGAGAGCACAGCCGGATGTTTCGCAATCGACACTGTCAAGAAGCTTCCCATCACCTTTGAAGCCATTCAGCATGAAACCAGCCGCGACGAATCACTTCAAAAAATTGCAACGTACATCGAGAATGGCTGGCCTAGTAAACGTCGAAACATCGTTGATGACGAAGCCGCTGAGTATTTCGGACGACACGATTCGCTCATTCTCATAAATGGCTGCATTTTCTTCGGCGACCGAATCGTAATTCCAAAGCGCTATCGAAAGGAAATTCTTAAGGAGCTTCATCAAGGCCATCCAGGAATCGAACGAATGAAGCTTCTCGCTCGACAGAAGGTTTCATGGCCATCACTCGACGCTGAAATCGAAGGAACCGTCCGAAGCTGTGAAAGTTGCGCAACAAACTCGTTAACACCGACAAAGGTTCCTCTCCAGTCATGGCCAGTTTCCGCATCACCATGGTCCCGAATCCACATCGACTTCGCAGGTCCCATCGACAACTTTTGGTATCTCATAATCATTGACGCTTTTTCGAAGTGGCCGGAAGTCTTTAAGATGACAAGCACGACCTCGCAGCAAACAACCGACCGATTGGAAGAAGCTTTCGCTCGTCACGGCATTTGCGACACGATTGTGTCAGACAATGGACCTCAGTTCACGTCCGATCACTTCCAGCAGTTTTGCAAGCTCAAAGGAATCGAGCACATTACCACGGCACCTTATCACCCACAATCCAACGGACAGGCAGAACGATTCGTCCAGACGCTCAAGCAAGGACTCAAAAAGCTCACAGGCGAAGGCAACTCCAACGAGATTCTGCGCAAATTCCTCGCAACATATCGCTCAACGCCATCATACAATCTGGGAAACAAATCACCTCATGAACTGATGACTAAACGGCCAATGAAGACGAGACTGGACCTTCTCAAGCCCACAACGACAGCACCAGGTGAGCGAAACGTCAAGATGGAACGGCAGTTCAATTCTCACCATGGCGCTAAGCAACGAAGCTACGAAATTGGTGACAAGGTCTTCATAAAGCATTTTTCCAATATCAATAAGTGGCGCTGGGTTGAAGGAGAAATTTTGCGCAAGTGCGGGTCCGTCGATTACATAGTGAAAACTGAAGATAGAGAAGTCAAAGCCCACGCAAATCAACTCAAGAAACGCTTCACATTCCTCGACGCTGAAAACCTTTTGCTTGAAGCCTTTGACATTCAGATTCTGCCGCATCAAGTTGCGGAACCAGAAGTCATCGCCGAAGAAGAACCTGAAGACACCGAATCAGAAGACGAAGTTCCAGCACCTCAGCAGATTCCACGTCGAACACAACGAGCTACAGCTGGTGTTCCTCCAGCCCATCTCCGAGACTACATCCGTGTGATCCATAAATCAACACAGC
Source organism: Micropterix aruncella (assembly GCA_944548615.1). NCBI lineage: Eukaryota > Metazoa > Arthropoda > Insecta > Lepidoptera > Micropterigidae > Micropterix > Micropterix aruncella. The sequence goes on along the minus strand of OX155957.1, from coordinate 5,162,512 downwards.
GTCTCTCACAGTAGCTTTTTTCCTCCTTTATTGTAAATTAACGTAGAATCTTTAACTAAACCGGGGAGAGATGTTACATACTAGCAACACTGTGTAATATGTTACATACTGGCAACACTGTGTAATGAGACAGGACAGGCGGGTAGGGGATTTGGAGTGAACATTACCTACATGAGATTGTGCTCTGTATTAACTCATTTATTGAATAAACTATTATTGAATAAACTATGATGTGAATAAAACTATGGATTACAACAGTATCGGTCTCCGGTCTCTGCCTTTAGAAAGCTAGCCATGGGAATAAAACTCATGATGGCATGTTTTCAACCCTCAACAATTTCTTTGTACGGGGTGTTAGTGCACGAATACTAATATAGAATGGTTGCTTATTCGACGAAGGCGACTCTTTTCACATATACAGTACTGTGAAAAAGTCTTAACAGTTACCCACAAAATAAAAGAGGTGTCGTATTTTTGAAAGTAACTAAGTGAGCCCATTCCTTTTTTTTATCGGGCTTGTTCATTCATCGGAGAAGTCATAAAACTTTATTAGACATTTCTTCAACCTACCTGGGTTGGGAAACAATTAGAAGAGTGGACAATGGTTAAATTGTCACAAAATGCCGTTCTCGTCTTTACCTGAAAAAGGGGTTGTATAATGTACTAATGTTATTTTTGAGTAGTTGCATATTGAGTACGTCGCAAAACGGTTATTGTGAAATAGTTTTTGATTCTCTCTGCGAATATTAAAAAAAAAAAAACGAAATACCGTCGTTTAACCCTGCCGCGGAAAATTGTTTATATTGCTGTTGACCTGTGAACTCTTTTAATATATTTTATTAAAATGAATAAAATTAGTGCAATGGTTCGACAAAAAAATATTACTCACCATAAAGAAGGACATTCAGTGCGAAAAATTCAACAACTGACTGGAAAATCTGTTTGTGGAATCTATAATGTGATCAAAAAATTCAAAAGTACCGGCCAATTTTAAATCTCGTCGCTTAGTGTATCGCAGAATGCATCTCTGTGCAATTTAGTAAATCCAGATAGTATTATTGAGTCTATAAAATGTGAAATACGACCGGAATGTTATCGCTTGCAACCGGAGGGAGTTATTTCCAAGAGGCGAATACACTCGTATCTCTCGATAAATTTTCCACAACCGACTGCCGTCGAATAAATACCCATTCTTTAGAAGCAGTCGCTGTGGGTTACAATATTATAAGCTATTGCTATTTTGCGCTGCGATTTCCGGCGACCAATGCAGGGGATTATGGGAAAGGAAGGCATGGCAGAGAGAGAGAGAGAGAGAGAGAGAGAGAGAGAGAGAGAGAGAGAGAGAGAGTTGTATAGAGGAATTCCGCAGAGCTGCAACATTGTGACCACAGATTAGTAATAATTGCTATCTCTCTCTCTCTCTCTCTCCTCTCTTTCCGGGGTAGTCCCTCACTTGAAGAGGCTACTGAATAGGAGCTCAATCGTTAGTTGGGCCGACCCGAGAACACATTGGATATTATGGACCAAGCTACATGAAATCGTTCGCTACCTAACCGTTCGCTGCCGTCCACACCAGTCAGTATTGAGCATACAGCCCCATGTCTGGGGGGGGGGGGCACATCGGGGTATCTGCCCCGGGTTAGAGGGGGCGCCAAGGGCGCGGCGTACTATCGATTGTTCTCTTGATTTTGAAAAGCATGCTAAGTTGATTTTTGAAAGCGTGCGCAGTGTGTGTGATGTTTCTGCTAAAGGAAATCCCGTCGGGCTTAGAAAATATTCTCTCCACAGGCAGAAGGTCACGGGGGCTACACGAGAGGAGCCAAATAAGCCCGAACGTCCGAACGTTAGGCGACGGTCGGTATTTATGTGGCTGATTAGGTGTGCAAGTAACTGGCGTTGCTTTCCTTTATTAAGCTTTCTTCATCTTTATTAATATTGCTTTTCTTTATAACTACTATTTTCAACGTGTCACTATAATTATTAGTTGATGTGGTAATAGATTCTTTCGCGGAAACGAAAGCGCCACCTGTAAAGCTGTAGCAAGATTTATTATTTATTTTTTAATTATTGGGATACTTATGATTAGATATACAGTTCATTGATCATGTAGCGGTTGCTTCTTATAATAATTATATAAATATTTAATATTTAATATAAATGATTTAATAATTAATATAGGGAGGTTTAACACATCTTACATGACCTTTCCTGCCAATAGCACATCTAACTAGGCGATAATTTGGCCTGTCTCTAGATGTGCATATTTTTATGCAATTTTAAGAAATTAAATGTTTTTTTTTAACAATAAATTATTGGGACTCACCACCTGTATATACACATAAATATACCATTAAAAAAATATATATAGCTATGTAATAAATAAATACATTTATAGTTCAAATTTAATAAAATCTAATTAGGAATAATAGATAAGTGATACTAAATAAATTGTCGTGCGTTGCGAAGAAGTTCATCAGATTTTACATATCCCTTGTAGCCATCTGTTAAGGTTTGCTTTAAATATTTTTATGTTAGAATAATTTTCCATGTCTTCACTTAGGGAATTATATAATTTTGGGGCTATGTAGAATATATGTCTCTGGGCAAATGTTGTCCTGACTGACGGAATTATATAATTGATACTCGCCGACATTCTTGTGTTCAGATTGTTTTGAGTTCGTGCATGGTTATCTCTAGATTTGTAGAATTCAAGAAGCGCTTGCTTAATGAATAACTTTAGCTGAAAGCACATGGGACTGGAAAAATAACAAGTCAGATGGATGACGCCGGTTTTTCCTGTGTAATACCTTAATAATAATTTCTGCGCTTTTGCCAATCTATCCAGATTATCATTAGTAGTAGCGCCCCATGCCGCGACTCCGTAGGACAAAATACTCTCATGTCAAAATACAAGGCCATGTTTACCATTCTTATGGTTGCTTTGGACAGAATGTTGCGCATCCGAAGAAATACATAAACCAGCTTTCTGATTCTCGAACTCAAATTTGCAATATGGTTTCGCCAACATAGCTTCTCATCTACCGTTATGCCTAAGTAGGAGACTGTTGCAGATTTGCCTAATTTAGTACATTCACATCTATTCTTATCTAAGTATTTGTCGGTATGAATGGCAAGTGATTAGATCGAAGGTTTGTACAGTCTGGCTTGTGCATTGTCTACACTGGTTGTATCTATTGTATATTAATTTCACACAAGGAAAAGTTATTAGCAAATAGGTAATGAACAAACTTCGCCGGAAATACGCCTCCATATTCCAAGCGGAGGTTATACGCCATTATTAAATGTGCGGATATCAACCCCCAAAAGAACTACGCCAACCACCGTATCTATATCCACTCGGATAGCAACGCAGCTCTTATGGCACTAGCCTCGAATACCATTAATTCAAAGCTAGTGCAAAACTGCATATCATTACTGAATTCCCTGGGCGAAAAGAACAGGGTAATTCTAAGATGGGTTCCTGGCCATTCAGGAATCGAGGAAAATGAAAAAGCCGACGAACTTGCTAAGACGGGAGTAAGGGGAACGTTATACGGCCCTGAACCTTGCTGTGGCGAACCAAAAAGCCTTGCAAACCTAATGCTCAAACAAATATGTTTAAAACAATCCGTCAACCTCTGGAACAACACGCCAGGGTTGAATCATTCCAAAGCGCTAATTAAGGCTTACGACCGTAAGACGGCCTGTGAGGCCTTGTCGCTAAATAGGAACAATCTACGCATACGCTAAATAGGAACAATCTGCCGCAGTTTGGCATTATCAGAGATATTTTGAATATTAGTTTAATCTTAACGACTATTTTAAAAACTACCTACTTATATTCATACCCTACATCGAAAATATTCTTGATCTGCATTGGTTGTGATATGATATCGCTCTACAAACTAACTAAAAGTCTTAACAAAATGTTGCTAAAACTGCTTATCAAAACTATAATGATTACTGTTGTATTGCAATGGATTACATGAATTTTTTGAATAATAGTACTGAAAACAGACACGTCACATCAAACGTATTGTTGTGCAGAGAGATTATGTCCGAGGGTGATACAGTCAAGTGTCTATGTCTAAATATTAGAAGTCTCAATAAAAATTACGATCAATTTATTATTCTATTAGAGCGTCTCCTAATTGACCTAGATATTCTAATACTCACCGAGACCTGGAATGGACACTACTTTAGGGACAAGCACATTCCTGGATATGAATGCTACCACACAACGCTAAACCACACTCAGAATGATGGTGTGGTAGTGTATATACGAGAAGGTTTTAGTTATATGTCTGTCCAAGAAATTAATCTCCCTGAAGCAAATTGTCTACAGGTTAACATTGATATTGATAGAACTCTACTCTGTGTATATAGGAGTCCATCAAATAACAATATCACAAATTTTATAAAAAAATTAGACGGGGTCTTAATTGAAAATCGAAGCGTAAAGAATTTAATACTTTGTGGAGATCTTAATATTTCAATAGAAGGGAAGGCAAACATCCAAGCTGACCAATATATCAATCTTCTAATGCTACATGGACTCCGCCCAGAGGTTGTCCAGCCAACGCGAGAATTCAATAATAGTAGTAGGTACTTGTATTGATCATGTTATGATTCGCTCTAAGAATACGATTTCCACGATCATCTTCCAAAACTCTATTACAGATCATTATACAATATTATTTAAAGTAGGGAAATGGAGGAAGGAGGCTGAACATAAACATGAATTCACAAAGAAAACTATTAACTACGATAATATATTAAAAGACATTAGCAGTCACGACTGGTCTCCTGTGCTCTCTCTGCATAGTACAGATGAAACATATCGGGCATTTATCACTTCGTTAGGTCAAATAGTAAATAAAAATACGTCAATTGAAACTTTTAAAATTAGACACAAACACAAAAAACTAAAGCCTTGGATCACTAAGGGTCTACTCTTTAGTATTCACAAACGCGATAAAATGCACGCTACCTTAAAAAAGCGACCGGATGACCTCATTTTAAAACAAAAATTTACGCGGTATAGAAATATATGTAAGAATTTAATTAAAATAACGAAGCAAAGATTCTACAAAACGCAAATTTCAAACTCGAAAGAAGACCCTCAGAAAATATGGGAAATAATAAAAGAAGCATCAAATTCAAAAAATAAAAAAACTTCGTCTTTGTCCAAAATCCAAATCGAGGATGAAGTTGTTACCCTGCAAAATAATACTAAAAAAGTGCTAAATCACATTAATAAACACTTTTGTGGCGTGGGTCCTATGTTAGCCAAAAAATTTGTCACGGATGAAGAAATTGATTCATGTAATGATACTGGTATCTACCAGGCCTCACTATATCTCAGACCGACTAATGCTGCTGAAGTCACGAAGATAATCGAAAGCCTAAAGAATAAGTCAGTCAGTCATTACTAAGTCATATATAAGCGTACCCATCAGTCATATAATCAACGTTAGCTTTAGAAGTGGTGTATTTCCGAGCGATTTGAAAACTGCTAGAGTAATACCAATTTTTAAGGGGAGTGACAAACTGCAGGTGAATAATTATCGACCTATTTCAATACTGAATACAATGTCGAAAATTATTGAAAAGGTGGCTAAATTAAGATTAATGAAATTCTTAGGAGAAAACGCTATTATGTCAGACAATCAATTTGGCTTTAGAGAAGGCTTATGGACATCAAACGCCATCTCAGCCTTAACAGATTTTCTTGTACAAGGCATAGACAAGGGAGAAAAGTGCTTGGCAGTATTTTTAGATTTGGCGAAAGCCTTTGATTCGGTGCCTCATAATAGGTTACTACAACAATTTAAAAAAATAGGTGTAGCGTCATCCAGTCTCCAATGGTTTCAGAGCTATTTAACTAACAGAGTCCAGTTTGTGTCGATTCTTAACCACTTTAGTGACGCTGAACCACTAACCTATGGGGTTCCGCAAGGAAGCGTCCTGGGACCCATACTTTTCCTCACTTATATAAATGATCTTTGCCAGTTACCGACAGCAAAAATAATTTCATATGCTGACGACACTGTAGTTATCTTTAAGGGATCAAATTGGGACAGTACTCTCACAAAAGCAAATTTGGGCATGAATGAGATTCGTGATTGGCTAGAAACTGCAAAACTAACACTAAATGTGAGTAAAACCAGTTATATGACTTTTAGCCCTACTAATAGGGGTCAGCCAACAGTAAATCACCACGTAAACATTCACAAATGTCACTCTGAAACCTCGTGTAATTGTGCACCACTAAAGAGATCCCCCACAGTCAAATACCTAGGCATTGTAGTTGACAATAAATTGCGATGGGAAGAGCAAGTCAATGCAGTGTCAAAGAAAGTGAGAACCCTTGGTTATACTTTCAAAGAGTTGAGGAGTATTCTGGATCGCAGGACGCTAACCATAGTGTATTTTGCATTATGTGAAACCCTTATTAACTATGTGTTTAAAAGCAAAATAAATAAATGGCTGGTGCAAGAAGAGCGTTTATCTATCCATGCCATGATCGATGTAATAGAATACTTTGAAGTTATGTGTATATATGTATGTATGTGTGTATATGTGTATTCTAATGTATTTAGTATTCTATTTCCTATATAATATTGTAAATTTTATTATTATAATTATTTATTATTATTATATATATTTTAAAATTATCATTCTTATTATTGTGTTTGGTTGGTTCAACGACCCTCGTTTTAAATTTAAATTTAAATGTAAAAAAACAAATTGCTTGCCCTGGAACGGGTATATCCCAGTTGGCCAGCACTAGCCAGTGAATGAAAGAGGAAAGTTTTTGCCATTTGTTTTAATATTATATTTATTGTAAAATGGTTAATTTAATAATTCCAATAAATAAATAAAATAAATAAATACTGGTGAGGTCGCTCACGCGGCATTGTGGCCTGAACAAACACATGTTTAACCTCAAGCTGAAAGAAACAAAAATGTGCAGGTTCTGCCAAGGAGCAGAGGAAACTTCCCAGCACCTCATGTGCGAGTGTGGCCCGCTGATGCGTAAAAGATACACCCACTTTGGGTGGTCATTACCTCCAACCTGAGGAGGTAAAACAATCTGGCGCCAAAAGCCTGCTGCGATTCTTAAATGACTCAAGGCTTAGCGCAGAACTATAGTAGGTGGCGAACACAATAAATCAGCAATGGTCGCAGTGTTACAAGGCTCATAAAGACCTTAGAAAAGCCCCACTCAACAAATAAATAAAAATAAGAATAGGTAATGAAGAGTGCAAACTTATTTAAGGGTTTTTATTCCTGGGGCACAAAAAATGTCACCCAGTATAGTTTGAGTTTTTTATTTAAATTGGCTGGAGGGACGGGGCGCCATTAACCATAGTAGATCCGGGGCTGTTGAGCAACATGTCGATTTATTGATAGAAAACAGTGTTTCTAAAGTTTAAAAAAAAACTATATAAAGATTGTTTTTGTTAAGTGATCTTCGATGTAAGAGTGTTCATTATTAATTTTATCCGATCGTCGAAAACGGATATCGAAATAATTTTGATTATAATTGAACAGTCAGAAGTTGTTCCTTCACACGATAAAAATGTCAGTGCCTCATACATAAAACCTTTTACTTTTGAACATCTCCGAATGTGATTCCAGTCCTTTTTGATGATGAAGTCTTTTTACACGACTGCCCAAAAGGAGTCTTATGTGTTCAGGATTCATCTATGTATGTTTTCCGTTTCTTTATTCCACCATAACTTCTAAACGCTTGAACCGAGAGTAACAGGGTACGTGCCGCGACCCCTTACTCTCATATAAGGAGAAATCAGCGTCTAATATAAATCGCCGTGTCACGCGGTGCGTGTTGACATTCATCATTTGACAGTTTAGTTTTTTTTCATTCTTCCTCTTCGCGGCCGCCAGGAATAGATCCGGTACGCCTAGTAACGAAGAGAAATATTTGGAATATTTATTAAGCAAAATAAATCATACAAAGTGTTAAATTATTACACTCCATAAAATATTACCGATTTTTAAATTACCGTTTTGGTTCTTACGAATTTATTCCTATCCAAAATTTTGGAAAATGATTAAAATACGTAATTGCACTAAACAAATCCTGTACCTATTCATTAACTTCTAAACGCTTGAACCAATTTAGAAGTGCGTGATATTGTTAGAATCGTTATGTCATCCCGAGTGTCATAGAGTACCAACACTGTCCAAATGTAAATAAAGATACATGTCTAAATGACCAAATGTTAATAAATTAACATAAATATATCGTGTTTAGTGTTAAATAAAAAGTCTGATTGAGTATGTTCCGGAAATATACATCTATCTATATGGATAATAAACCACAAATATTTCACAAAAAAACCGTAACAAAAATAATTATACTATAATAAGACACCAGAGATAAACCTACTATAATAAGATTCCAGAGCAAATGAAGAGGAGCCTTGGAGAGGACCAATTTTAAAAGATAATTATAAATAATTTGGTAAGAAACCCAATTTATGGTATAAGGGAGTTTGAAAATTCTGAGTTTATTTTCCATGTTGTAATGAAATGTGTAAAGTTTTAAACATTATGATAGCTGACATTCTAATTTTCATATAATTTATAATACATCTATTCATTTAAAAAAATAGGAAGGCATATTGCTGGATTGACAATAAAATATTTTTTTTAATTCTACATTGAATTTGCATTTTTATTTTAATATATTATTCTTACTGACTCTTCACATCAGTATATTTTGATTATTTGTATGTAGGTAATATTGAATATAATATTACAGCCATGATAACTATCACGACAGTTATGTTTTTAATAATAAAATTTTCAGCATTTAATTTTGTGACGCATTCAAGTGTAGGAAAGCCTATCTACTGGAGTAGTTGATTGTATTGTATATATACAATAGTTGACTTTCTGTAACAGCAGTCGTGTTTTTTATTCTTTTATATTACTTGTTTCTCTCTCGTAAACTGCAACCGTAAAATATAAATTTAATGGGAATTTCAAAGGCCAAAGAAATATCTTCACACGACCATTTTTCATATTTTCGTCTCTATTGTAAATATTTTTGAAACATGTATATTATGTATATTCTATGTATATCATTTATATCATCTATATCATATCATGTATATTATTATACATGCATATTTCGTCTCATGTATATTATTTGAAACATTTATATTAACTGGAATAGGTACGACCGTTCAACCGTTCGACCACATTACAATCATGCTGCGAAATACTACTCGTCCACACGTCCACATTGGCAAACAACCGATGCGCAAATTAAGGTTATGATATTTCAGGTGAGCCGAGGATGAGCGTTATTAAAATGGCGAAAGTGTCACATGTCATGTTATTCTAATTAATTAGTCGCGCGATGGATGCGTATGTAGAATGCAGCAATCTTGCAGCAAAATCTTCAATCTCGGTATTTGCAAAATTTAAGAGGTCAGTCTTGCAAGATCTCGGTATTTTGCGAGATCTCGCAGAATATTAACAATATATATTTTTATAATTTATAAGTATTTTGATTTTTTCGATCGGTCGATTCGGTTCTGTCCATATAATCGTTCGATCAGCTTCTGTATCTCTCTCCCTTGATCAAAGATTTTGGTGGAAATTTAAAGGTTTCATCATTAGCTAGCAAATCAAAATCTTCTCTCAAATTGAACAATGCTTCTAGTCAAAACTGTTCGGCGCTCAAGGATCCGAGTGTTCATAGAATCAGCCAGCTTCTGTGCTATTGGTGTTTTCAGTTCTTTTTCTTTCGTACCCATTAACCGCAAAGTGGTTTCAGCTGATCAGTGGATTCAGAGATCTGAATCTTGCCGACATAATACCTTAACTGCCAATTTAACTGACTGAAACACGAGTCCTAAGTCAGATAAAGCGATATACTTTTCTTCTAATAAAATATAATTTGGTCACGAAATGTGCTGCTGCGTGATCTCGCAAATCTTGTGAGATTGCGCGTGATTTTGGGTGCAAGATTAATCTTGCAAAATTAGTGCAAGATCTTGGTATTTCGAGATCTCGGTATACCGAGGTTGCATTCCCTAGATTACGTATTATACACGGTCGATAAAACATGCGGGTTTGTGGCCATTATTTACACAACCCAAATTTTATATATCGGACGAAATTCGGTAAAAAGGCTCAAAAAGGCCTTACCTGTAAGGATAATAATTTAATAACCGCTATATAGTCATAAAAGGAGAATAACGTTAACATCGGAGTCAAAGAGTTGAAGAATACTAAATAAACGAAAAACCTATCAACGTTTACTAGAATTCATTAACTTACTGTCTTATAAATTTACAATGGGATATGTTATTTTATAAACGGAATCAGAAAATCATTATCGTCATTTTGGCTAGTTTTTATAGATATTTCTGATGGTATTTCTCATATGATATAGAGGATTATTATATAAAACCACTTACATAAAACTTTCGTCCTTTATTAGTATAAAACTTGTAATTAAAACGTTCGCACATTTACATTTAGTTTTCATTATATGATATGATTGTTAGGGTAGTAGTCCTTAAGCTTTTATTTTGTTTAAAAAAAACTATTCCCGGTATTCATTTGGCAGAGCAGTAGGTATATACTTGTAGCTAGACTACTACATAACGCAATTGATTGGAGGTCATTGGGACATCGGGGTAAATTATTAAACCTTGGGCTCGCTGATGGACCGTAGTGTATGTGGCAGTAGTCGTAAAACTGCAGAACATATAATATGGACGTGTTCTGTGCTTTCGGACGCCAGGAAGTCACCATGTTAGGGCACATATAATAATAAATGTTTGCTTTCTTTTATAACTGTATATTTTCTAAAAAAAAACTTAAATTGTAAACATACTATCAAAATATATCACATCTAAATTCAATATATCGTACTATCTATGTCAACGGTGCCATTTTGAGTTCTACCTGGCTCCGATTCTGAGATATTCATAGTAGTCTATTGCCTATGTCTAAAAACCTACGCATCAGAATTCCTTTGCGAGAGGTTAAGAGTCGAAAATCCGTTTATCGCTTCTGGGGCTACATCTCTGTGTACGTATTGCCTGTCACCGCTGGCGAACTCCGAGGCGGTGTGGTCCTTGCCGCGGAGCTGCCATTTGCTGGAAAGTAGTCCTGTAGCACCCACTGGACCCCTCGCGTGGATCCTGCCAGTCGAGATGCCTACTTCTGCACCTAGGCCGAATCTGTAGCCGTCGGCGAAGCGGGTGCTGGCGTTGTGGAACACGCATGCGCTGTCTACCTCCTTGAGAAACTTCTCTGCAGTTGCAGCTGTGGAAGAAGAAGCAACATTACTAAAAAAATGATTCGAACTAACTTGGACCTAAAGAGGGGAAGGGAGAGGGGTGAAAGTTTGTGATCGATATTGTTAAACACATACGTGTTTGTGCATATATATAAATAAAAAAATAATGGTTTGTACAAGTACGTATCTTTTAAAATCATTCGGTTAGTAAAAGATTCTAAGCTTTTATTTTTTTTATTTTTTATTTATTTAAATAAGCCAGTTGGTAGGAATCCCTACTCTTGGTATAGTCAAGTTGAGTAACTGGTATTATACCTTATGTGGTATAATATTTTTTTAAAATATCGACCATTATTTTTTAATTGTAAAACAATTAATATTTCAATTTAAAATAAAGATTTAAGATCTTTTTAAAATAATTGGAACTGCTTAAATACTGCAGATAGTCAAAGTATAAAAACGAAGAGTCGGTTATAAAACAGTAAAATTAAGATTATAAAAAATATAAAATTAAATCAATAACAATGTCGCAATAGAAATGGTCAATATATTATATTATAATCCATCTTTGATAATCAATGCTTGTAATGTAAATAGTAATGTAAATAATCAATTTTAAAAAATAAAAAAAAATTATCAAAAATAAGAAAAGATTGTAATATAAATAATTATAGAAGATTAGGAAAATCAATACTCTCAAAGTCCTTAACAGAATACATTGGGTTCTTAATAAGTATATCCTGGACCTTGCTCTTAAATTGAACGTCTCCAAGACCCCTGACGCACAATGGAATCTTGTTATAAAATATATTGGACTGATACAGGAAACTATTTCTAACCTTACTTAGTCGCACTTTGCAAGGACGCAAGTCTTGTTTGTTTCGCGTGTTGTGCGAATGAACATCCGAATTTGTTGGAGTGGTGCGTACATAACACCCTGGTATATATCTGACTGCACAAAGAAAAGGCTTCTTGCCTAGCAAAAATTGCCAAGATCATTGAACCCATCATTGAACAAACTGAGTAACGTTATCATAGCGGATTTACTGAAGTGGCTGGTATTACATCTTGGCACATGAAACAAACTTGAAACTCGCGAACTTCTAAGGCGCTCTGTTAAAGCTGGACGAGAGTCTATTGTGCTATACAGAATGTCATAGAGGAAAGACATATCAGCCACGTTCCGCCTATTATAGTGTGGCTCAATATTAAATAGATATTTTATCCTTTCATCCCTGTTTGTACTTAAGACAAAATTCTCCTGAATATTTTTGAAACCAGCTGTTCTTATTTCATTTCTCGCAAAGAAAATCTATCTCGCAAGGAAAATCCAGACTTACCATCTTCAGTGATGATGACATCGGTGTGACCGCTGCCGTAAGTGTGTATGTGATCAACGGCTTCTTCGAGATTCTTAACGATTTCGACGCAACATTCCAAAGCGCCGTATTCTTTGAACATCGATTCGGCTATAGGCGGGCCGAAAGTTAAGTATTTCGCCAGGTTTGGTCCAGAGTGTATTTTAACCCCCTCCGATTTGAGCATCTTGCAGATGTTGGAGAAGAGCTCTCCAGCCATCAAATCCTCGTGAAGCAGGAGAGTTTCCATGGCGTTGCAGGCTGAGGGATAGTCGCACTTAGCGTCTTTCACGATTTTTAAAGCCTTCTTCGGATCTGCGGCTTTGTCCACGAATACATGACATATGCCTTCAGTGTGCCCTAGTACTGGAATGTGCTTTGTATTTTCTTCTATATATCGCACGAGTTGGGATGATCCTCTTGGGATTATTAAATCAATGTGTTTGTCCAGGGCTAGTAACGTTGTGATCTCCTGTCTCGTGCTTACTAGAGAGACAGCTTCTTCCGCTTTATGTATAGACAAGGCTTCTTGAACGAGTTCAGCAAGTTTGAGGTTTGAATGCCTCGCTTCTTTCCCTCCTTTGAGAAGGAGTCCATTGCCTGTGGCGATACTGAGAGCGGCAATCTGTGGAAGGGAATCTGGTCTCGATTCAAAGATAACCAGCAACACTCCGATCGGTATCGTTATCTGGTTCAACTCTAAATCTTCTGCGACTTCTGTTTTCTTGAGGATTTTACCCAGATAGCGGTCGCTGTCTTGCGCGATCTGCCTCAGGCCGCTTGCCAGGCTTTCGAGTTTTGCCTTTGTCAATGTTAATCTCGACATTAGTGCCCTATGGAGGCCTTCCTTCCTGGCTAATTCTTTATCGCGCATGTTCGCTGTAATTATCTCTTTCTCTTTTTCGATGAGCAGATCAGCGAGGCGATTGATAATACTGGCGCGTTCAGATGGTGTCAGCTTCTGCAGCACTCGGGAACCTGCTCGTGCTGAAAAAAAATAAAACAGTTTAAAATCTCTGCAAAGTGAACATTTTTCCCAACCTCAACCGTCAAGAGTATCAATACAAGGCTATAATGAGGCAGAGTATCAATACTATAGCGATTAAACCAGACACCTTACAAAATATTACGCTATAAGAGATTAAACTTGACTGATCTCTGACAAGACCTAACGAGACCCAATAATCTGAGAAAAGTGCTCCAGAAATAAGATATGCTAAACATACCCAATTAGAAGATAATGGGAAAACAAATTCAAAAAATAATGAAAGAAGAAAGAGCGACAGTAAAAGAGCAACTCAACCTTGACATGCCGATAAGCCAGATTTAGATACTTATATAAAGGACTTCGGGGGGGGGGGGGGGGAGTTACTGAAATCGACAATACTACTATGAGCATAATCTGGAGACTTGCAGTCGACATCGATAATATATTTTAAAGAAACTATAAACTAAGACACATTTAAAGAAATTTAAACAGTGTCACAATATAGATTACCAAAAATAAATTAAGATCACCTTGCACAGCTTTAACTTCGATGCTTTCTTCTCCGTCCAAACTGGCGTTCTTTGTGAAAAACGTACCAACCCTGTCCCCTTCCAACACGGACAGGAGGATGTTGTCTCTCATGCCGTTGCAGATGACTGACGTTACTCCTCTTTCAAGAGCGTGTACGCCAGCTTTGATTTTGGATGCCATGCCTCCTGTGCCTCCCTATAAATTATACAATGCATTATAAGAAGTTCTTTGACGCGAATAATTGATGTTATATATCAGTGTTTAATGTATGCTAGACAGTACCTCCCAGAAATTTCAATTAATGCGGTCATTCACTCGCACCATACCCGCGGTAGCTCCCTTTTATGCGTACCCCTAATACGACTGGCAAAAGTACAGAAAAGCTACTTATACCTTAGCACTGAATTCTATAATCTACTCCCTACCACTGTTAAACAGCTAAAGGACGTAAGATTGAAAAAAAACATCAATGAGACGCTGATAGGCCAACCTATTTTTAACCTGGCCGAATTCGAGGGCCATGACTTTTTGAATATTGTGCCTAATTAAATGACTTAAAAAAACAGAGCCTTATATGTCTGGTTATTTTATTTGATATTATATTTGTACCTTTAGTTGGGAGCTAATGGGCCCATGATGAGGTGGCCACGATGACCCATGTGTTCAGGGTCGGTCACACTCACGGGTCAACACCCATCCGATGGCCTCCACGCATGGGGTGCGAGCCTGGGTAGGACACTGGGTCAACCAGTCTCCCCTGGGAATCAAACCTCTGGCGCTCCTGGACGGTCTGCGCACCGAGCGGCGCAAGCCAATCGACTGTGCTCTCCGACTAACAATCGGGGGAGTCTGGGAACTGTATTGTTTCCTATAGAGCGGGGGTGGTTGTCTACCTTACGGCGACTGCTCTTGAAATGACCATTCGCCATCCGATCCCGGTTCAGAGTCGGGCAAAGGACGCCTTGGTCCGCGATAGATTCGGTGTACACCGTTTCACCGCTTCGTAAGGGAGAGGACCGCGCAAGCGACCTCGAACTCGGAACCAATCGAGAGACCGGAGAAATCTGGTCACAATTGGAAGCAAGGGCGCGAGGGTCGGCCCGCCAGGTAACACTGGCTATCTCGCGGTAAGGCGTTGGCTTCTTGCGGGTTGTGACGTAGCTGGACGTTGGATTTGTTTCTGTCCAAAGTCTTCTACGTTCACTGCAGGGCGACAGAACGAGAAAATGGTTAAAACGTCCTGTGGTGACGAAATCGCCCGTTGTAGTTGACACCGCAAGTTGTACCTTTAGTTTTTAAATGCATGACATAGCTTTAATTCGATTTTTTAACAATTTACTGGCAACTTGAATGTTACGATTAATATCTTTTACTACCTACTTATCTATACAAACTATTGACTATTTTAATCATTAGGCTTATATTTTGATTATTTATATTTATGTTTTGACCATCTAGTAGTTACATTCTTGACTACCTATGTATGTTCAGTAAAGAATAGTAACGAGACTTACTACCTTACACAAATATTTTGACACGTCCAAGAGCGGTTCTTACCCGTCAATTGAACACGACGAAAATGTAATGTAATGTAATGTATAGCTGTACTCACTGCTGATACTTGTCCAATGGCTATGGATTCTTCATACCCTGGTACATATCTTGATATCATCCTCGCGCTTGGGTCAGTTGGTGGCTTTGTGTAGATGCCGTCCACGTTAGTGATGAGGATCATTAAATCTGGTTCAATTTCTTGAGCTACTCTGGCAGCCAAAGAGTCGTTATCGCACAAAGGTAGTTCCTGTAATTTAAAAACAACACTTTTAATTAAATATTTTCTTCAAATATCCAATTTAACTGCTGAACGAATTTATTTCTCTGGTGAGCGAGGTTGTGATTTATCAGACTGAATGGTAGAAGATTTAAATATTTGCTTTATATATTTGAACATTCTTAATAAACAAATTGAGACATTTTAACACACCCAACAATATTTACTACTTTAAACTAGAAAATATTATATATTAAAAATAGAAATTATAAAAAAGAGAAAAATAGGAAATATTATAAAACTAGGCCGTTTATAAAGGGCTGATACCCCCTTGGCCCTGTCGAGTGGACATCACGTACGACGCAGGTAAAAATAAGAGCCTCAACGACACCTTCGTCTCGTCGCCCACGCGACGTCCCGGCTGCGCGCAGGACATGCCAAATGTTGCCGGTCGCTATTTATGATTTACCTACCGCTATCATACGATTTAATCGCTTAATGTATAAGGCGGCAACCCTAACTAATTCGCAACGAAACGACCCGGCGGATTATTACACGGGGCGTATTTCGTCTCTTTCTTATACCTACCTAGCTCATTCAGTCAGAAATATAGCACGAACAAATCAAATCAAATCAAATCAAATTGCTTATTGTCTTAAAAACTAATACATAGTTGTATAGACAGTAGTATTACATTTGGCCGTGATAACATTGAATTCTTTTTTAATGATCAAATTCTTCTACTACTAATCAAAACGTAAAAGGTTACTTGTAAGAATGAAGAAGGTATTATTGTAGAAAAAAATCGAGTCTCACCATTTAGTTTACCAGATTAAAAACACAGAGTAAATTATTCTTTAAAATACCGATAAAAATAAGTTTTTTTAGTATAAAATTAATAAATGTAATGTCAAAAATAACAAAAAAAAGTGACGGTTGTCAAAAAGTAAAATAAAATGTCTTAGTGATTATATTGTAAATAAAAATAGTCAATAATTAATATGTGCCTACCTAATAATAAAAAATAGTTAATACGTTTTAGTCAAATTGAAAATCGTTTTAAAACCTATTACAGAAAGAGATATAGTCGAGATGCAGACAGTTTTTAGAGATCGTTAATGTCGTACAATTCTCTTTCAATTAGATATAATTTGAGTTTATTTTTAAATTGGAGCATTTTTCCTTCACGGCATATATTTTTTATACTAGAGTGTAGCTTATTGTAGCATATAATTCCGACGTAGCTCGGATTCCTTTTAAAAAGTTCTAGATTTGGACGAGGAAGAATCAGATTATTTCTCCCCCTGGTAAAGTGTTTATGGGTATCTGAATGTATCGGCAGCTGAGCTAGGTTTTTTGTGATCAATTTAACGCATTCTAAAACGTATAGAGATGGAAGGGTGAGGATTTTAAGCCTTCTGAAATGACCACGGCATGATTCTACATAACCCAGATTACTTAAAATTCGAATGGCCCGTTTTTGCAATGAAAAAATATGTTGCCTTAGATCGATGGTGCATTGCGCCCAGAAGAGAATACCGTAACGGAGAAAAGACTCAAAATAAGCGAAATAAATCGTTTTCGTGTCCTTAGAATTAATCAGTTTTCGTATTTGGCGCAGCAGAAAACAGGCACTAGAAAGTTTGTCACTTAATTGTTCTCCGTGTGCATTCCATCTCAAGTGATTATCTAAAACTAAACCAAGAAATTTGTGAGAACTGACATCGGCTATGTTGTTTTTCCCAATATGTACCTGTGGAGTATTTTGTATTTTATTTTGCTGAGAGGATATAAACATTGAAACAGTTTTGGACGTGTTAAGGGATAACTTGTTTCTCTCAAACCATGCATTTAGTGAAACCAATTCAGCATTTAAAGTTGTAACAACTTGGTCAATATTAGAATGTGCATAGTTTATGCTGGTGTCATCCGCAAATAATGTTGCTTTGGAATGTGTTAAGGCAGTTGGGAGGTCATTTATGTATAAAAGGAAAAGGGTTGGTCCCAGAATACTCCCTTGTGGAACTCCGCACTTTACTTCGCACTCATTGGACATTACATTCTTTAATAATCCGCCTTCGTAGTTACAAAGTTGTACTACTTGTTTCCGATTTGATAGGTAACTGGAGAACCACTTAAGACTGTTCCCTCGGATGCCGTATTTGTCAAGTTTACTAAGCAATATTATTTTGTATTATTCAATGTCGCCAAACGTTGCCAGCCATTTAATTTGGGTAAGTGCAATGAACGATTTTATACGTTATAATCACAGAAGATGACAATTGGCAATACTAACAGCATGGACGCAAAATATAAACACAGAATGCATAATCTCTTTCAAGCACCCACGCGCGTCATCAAGTGACAACAAAAAATAAATAAAATACTTAAAAGAAAACAGAATAAAATACTTATGAATTTTAGGTGATTACCGTCATCGTTTTATAGTCCGCATTTAATTTAAAGACTGATTTTCATTGAGTCAGTTACTGACTTTCAATTTGAGACATGACAGTGTGGACACTGTACTGCCATTGTGAAAATTGATTTTGCCAGTAAGTACAGGATTAAGGCTGTTGCGCCAGTATTAACTTAAATATTACTACTATATATTTTAAAGTCAATTTGGTCCTCCCTCCACCCCAGCGGTAATGACCTTGTTTAAATGCCGAAGGCAGTAGTTAGTCAGTCGCTAACCTTGAATGACGTTTCTTTTCGATACTTCTTCTTCCAACATTTCCGTAATTTATTCTAACAGCAGATTTCCCAACAAATAATTGAGTCGTATGAAATTCCGTGTTTTGAAAAACCTATTTTTCCCCACTGACTACAATAAAGCGTGCTTACACAGTGAAAAAATAACCACGACTGAGTAACTCTATGTAAATAGTGTGAGCCAGTTCTCGGCGCATGTACTGACGCCTGTAACTGGCTCGATGTAATTTTTCTATGATAAGTCCAAACAATATTCGAGTTTTGCTTTACGAAAAATCTTTCACCTGCTTAATTACATATGATAGATTTGTGCGATAATTACAAATTACGTACCTACACTATTTTTAATAACAACTGAATACCACTACCACTATGATAACAAAGGTCAGAGTACACAAGTCAGAGTACACAAAGACCAGGCATGTACCCACATATATTCTGCGACTAAAATGGTTTGATAAAGACATCCTTTGCACGTTATTATCGATATAAATATTAAATGGGATCATGAACCCAATACTGAACAAGCACTAAGTTGTCGTATTACATCGTGATATTAGTGAGTTATTGCGTAAAAAATATGAGGTTATGAACTCGATCGGGTTGTACTGTTTTACCAAATATGAATTATACAGAGTGAGTTCGTAGAAAACTATGAACAAGTAAATATATTAAATGAATAAAAAACACGATTGCTGTTACAAAAAGAGAACTACTGTATTTATAATAATTTTTTAACGTTTTTTAATGAAATATTTGTGGTTTATGTGTTTATCCATCTCTCAAAACAATACTATGGTTAGCTGTAAGATATTGCCCGTCCGCCTTTGTACAAATACTATTTTGTTTAATATTTAAAAAAATATATAATTATGATATAGTAGGTATAATAGTTTTGTAGACTGGAAATTATCAACATTAACTCACATTAGGATTTGTAGGAATGATGACGGTATCCGGCGGACTGACAGCGTCATTGGTGTTGATGATGGGGATGATGTTGAGAGCGATCAACTCCAATAATGTGCTTTTCAGCGTGGTTCTAGTGTCGTCGTTGTTGAAGTCTTCTCTAGTTACCAGAACCTATAAAACAACAGTTTTTTTAGTGAGAAATGCACTCAGAAAAACGAAGACAGTATCTTCTTATATAACGATCTTCCTGCCTAAAATAATATAATGGCCAGACAAGGAGAAGCTTCTGACTAAATGAATCACCATGCTAAATAATGTATGGGTCATAATGGCGTGTGGAAATTTCTGGCATGTAAAACATCGTTGCCGACTGAACAAGTCTGGCTGTAGCCAGGGGGCGAGGTGGCTCACTGGGTTACCCTTCCAGTGCCTTGCCGTAAGGCTTTGAAATCTGGCGGGTTCGTGATTTGCTGGACGGTAGATTTGTATCGTCCCAAAGTCTTCTACGCCACGGGAGACAGAACGATCATTATCGTTAGTTAACACCTTCTGTGGTGACGGGTTCGCCTGTTGTAGTCTACATCTTTAAATGTACAAGTCTGATAGTATTAAACACGACTAAACTGAATGCCTTTACGTGGCATTATTGTAACGCCACTGTGGTGTAGTGAGATGCGTGCTGCAAATACTTATGACTGCTATGATGCCATTAAAAGCCGCAATGCCATATCACCCGATATAACGTTTTAAATAGACGAGCTCGCCATCGATTGAGCATGACCAAACTACTTTTATACTTAGAAGCTCATACTTGTCGTTGTTATTAGTAAGCTTACTGCCAGCCGTCCACTGTGTCTTGCAGCGGTACATATAAGACGCCATACTTTCTGGACCACTAGCAACCATCTATCTACAGACACATACATTTCACCTTGCAGTTACGCTATTAATGATGGCGCTTCGACGTGAGAATATGTTGAGATCCAGTCAAGATAATATTGACTATTTTTGTCTTTTACAAGGTATTTGAAGCTTAGTATACAGTTTCAAGTGTATAGGACAATTAGTCTGGCATTTTCCGTTTCACCATTGCGCTGGAAGCTTTCCTCTCATGCCCGCTCTACACGTTGGCAAATGTTGGGCCACGTTGATAATGTGGAAAGGAGTCGGCGCCACTGTGATATGTGAAAAATGTATGGGAACAGCGAGAGAGACATAGGCAATGGCACATATGTTGGCTAACATAATAATATTGTTATGGTATTTTTTTTTGGAAATTCCTCTAATCAAACATTTGATGTAATCACATTGACAAATCTAAAAATTCAACCTCTATACAAAAAATGGTATGCATATTTTACCTGTGCAATTTTCACTCCATACTGAGAAAACATAGCATCGTACAAAGACATCAATCCAGACTGTCCAACAGCTGCAGCGGCTCTCATTTCGAACACCGAAAGGGAATCCTTCAAAAGAAAAGAAGTTGATTTTAATGCCCAATCGCGATAATGATACCAGTGACAACAGATCTGTTTAACTGGTTCTCCAATTAAAAACTAAATGTGTTAAAGTCGAATGTTTTACTTTAAAAAACTCACTATCGTCCTTCTGCTAATCTGCAGTTCTTCTGCTAATCTGCTAATCGTCCTTCTGCTAATCTGCTAAACTTCACTATCGTAGGTACTGCTAATCTGCAGTTGAATATAAATGGAGAATTGCTTTATCAATAAAGAAGACGCAATTTCTAAGCATTGTGATATATGACCACTTAAATGTTAATGATGCTGTGGGAAATTAGCTAGTAATCTATTTACTTATTTAGGAAATAATTACTTTAAAACATAGATTTTGCTTACAAAAATAACAGGAACCGAATGGCAAAACCTTAACCTTATTCCGTTACTTAACTAGAACTAATCCTTTTTAGGTTGAACAGGGCTCTAATAATAAAATAAATTATTTAAACTTTGTAGTAAAATGCTTTCCAAAAATAAAATTGCCATAAAATATGGTCCTCAAAAAATAAACCGCAATTCCATTATAAAATCTGCAATACAATTAAACATAAAATTCCGTTAAATTGGG
The DNA here is from genome assembly GCA_944548615.1 of Micropterix aruncella. Taxonomy (NCBI): domain Eukaryota; kingdom Metazoa; phylum Arthropoda; class Insecta; order Lepidoptera; family Micropterigidae; genus Micropterix; species Micropterix aruncella. The sequence goes on along the minus strand of OX155957.1, from coordinate 5,140,859 downwards.
TGACGCAAATAGAATACATATAAAACTAAAAGAAAGGCATAAAGAAAGTTATATGAAAGAAAACAAGAGAGAAATAGAAAGAAAGAATGAAAACGTGGCTAGAAAATATACAGAAGTTATTAACATGTCCTTTATGGTAATATAAAATTTTATGTAATAATACATAGTCAAAATAAATAGTATGCAGTATCAAAATAATGTATAACAACGAAATTTAAGAATTTTTGGTAGTAAATCTTGCTATGCTTGAATTGTTTTTCTCTGAGAGTTCTGAAGGTGATATTCCTGATAAATATCTCAGAGATGTGTATTTTGGCATTCTGGAAGCAAAAATTAGTTAGGTATAGCTTGTTATTCTGGGGGAATAGTAGTACCTAAAATAAATTTAAAGTATTTAAATTACGAAGCAGGAAATTTCGAACTTTACTGGGATTTATATCATTATAGACCTCATTTTAAAACGCAAGAAATCCTTACAGTCTCGGTACTCGGCTTGAAATAGGCTATTTCATTCAGGAAGATGAACTGGTATAAACGATGAGAGGATAACAATATATAATAATAATAATAAAAAATGAAAGAGCTTTAGAAACGAATTTGATTATTGCCAACAGACGATTCCAAAAAATAATATTTGACGAGCAGGGCATTGAATAGTCGTTCATAAAACTTTTTAATAATCTCCCAATATATCGCACCTCCGATCAAATAGGGTAATAACTTGAAAAATTACAATTATGGTTTTTCTTTACAAAAATTATCGCCATTTCTGATTCCGCCTCCCAAAAAGAAAATCATAACTAAAGTTAATTCGCTAGTGCCATTTATAACTGACGAAATAGTGAAGTAACAGTTATAACTCTTTTTGGGAGTGTAAAATGAGAAATGGCGATAATTTTTATAAAGAAACACCATAGCTTCATTTTTTCAAGATATTACTGTATTTGATCGGAGGTGCGAATATGTTAAAGAAATAGACAATGGAAATATATTCACAAACCGGCTGAAAATATTTTAATTAAAAAGGCGTTGCGTTGAGTAGTACTTGAAATACCCGCTTAACACCATAAAACTTAGATAGTTTTCAAAGTTATTGTAATTTTATTACTTTAATAGATAGATTTCTTATTATTTTTATATTTTTTCACTGTACTATTTATTATATTATATGAAGTATTAATTTAGTTCTATTACTAAGATCTAGAATAATTGTAAAATGATTATTTCTTGTTTGTATTGCTAGTATAATTAATTTTGTGTATTTCTGCAATAAAATTTTATCTGCGTAGGTAGGTATTTAAAACTAATATTATTTAGATAGAAATGTAAACTTCAGATTTTAAATAATTTACCTCATACTTAGTTATATATTGATGTTCTTTTAGTTGATCTTGTTTTATGATCTGTTATATGATTGGCGTTTAATATTCATGATTTATATAGTGGTTGTTAATTATGAGTAATTTGATTCAGATGTCGTTTCATTAGTTTTAATTATTATAATTTATGTACATAAGTACTTACTTTATTTTCGGTTGATTTTTAAAAGTAATTGTGTTTTTCAATACGATGCCTTACTAGTGATGTTTAAATAATTATGTTTTCATAATAATATTATAGTATTTTGTTGTTACTTTGATGATTGATACACAAAATAATAGCAAAGTAAAAATGCTTAGGCGGAAGTAAAATGGAAAAACAGAAAATAATTCACAGTTCAATTAACATATTAATTTTAATATAAGATAAAGCATGTAATCATGCTATGTAATGATGTAACAATTACCACATCACTTCGTGATCAGATCCATATAAATTAGGATCAAGGATAAAAGTTCACAAACAATAATAAATACGCATAATTAATATAAGTTACTATTTACAACAATACTATATAAACAATGCTTGACACCACTCTTATGCGCTCTCTGTTAGCAGTGGTTTGCAACCGGTGGGTCGCGACCCCCCGGGGGGTCGCAATCAGACCCCGGGGAGCATAGGCTATCTAAAGAGAAATATATTTATTATGTGTTTTGCCATTGCTTTTACAAATATTATTTATTTTTATTTTTATTTTATAACGTAATGTACAAAAAACGACATGGACATACATACTGTTATATATGCAGAATCGTTAAAAATAAACATTAGTATAGAGAAAAAACATAGCTCTATGAATATAAATGTGCTAGCATATCCGAAATGAGGCGAAATCGCACAACCAACTTGACCAATAAGGTCTGTATCTGGCTGCGCTGAGGTAACATTTGGTTGTTGACGCGCGAATTATGTTCCTCTAATATGGAAACAGTTAGGTATAGCTTCGAAAATGAAAAACCGTACACATTGATGCCATTGTTTTTTACAAAAACTTATGCATAAAGTTACAGCCGTGGAAGAGAAAATGAGGGGGGGGGGGGGGTCGAGATAACAAACTTACAGTCTAAAAGTTTACAGTTTTAGTTTTAGATATAAGGTTGTGAAATAGAAAGCAATTATTTGTACTCGTTTTTGTATCCGTAAAGAAGGTTCATGAGTACAAGTAAACCCATAATTATAGATATAAGATTTAGACATAGAAACCAATTACTTCTATTTGTTTTCCCTTTCAAAGATAAAAAAATAACAATATATATTAGTTTTTGAGCCCATGATTCTACAGTGATTTTCCTCGAATTTTCCTTGAGCGCTTGGTAGAACTCATCTTTAGCTGATTGAAATAACTACTATACTCATTAGGCTTTATGTGTAGTCAGTAAAATGTTTGAGGTAGTTCTTGCGCCAGATCGCAAGAAGCTCTATTGGATAACACAGGCACAGGGTCTGATATTTGGAAAAAAACGCGAATTTTCCAATTTTCCATGATTGCGAATAACTGATTTTAAAGAAAGAATACCATGGATTTGAATTATTAAATAAAATATAGAATTCCAACTAAAACACGTTTTCCATATCAATGCCGACAGTTTATCGTACCTACGTTGTCGTTTAATCGGAAGCGAGGAAGACGACAACCAAGTCTATGACGTCACAGGAACAATATAGACAAACAAATCACGACGTGGTTCATCACGTCGTGATTGCATGATCACGATAAACATTCATATTTTCATCATGCTGTCGGAAGTTCGCCATTGACAAATAAAACCTACGTCAATAACCATCGTCGATATATTGCTATAATGATAATATTGTTATGTTTTGGAAAATAAGGTAATAGTTTTATGCTGTAATTGATAATGTTTGTGATACGATTAATAGTTGACGCAATAATTATGTCTTGCTTACTATTTTGTTCACAACGTGGTTTCCAATAAAGATGATTGGCTATGTTGAGCCTGGAAAAGGCTGAATATTTGTACAGTCTGTAATGTAGCTGCACAAATAAATATCATGACAAAAAAAATATCGTGACATGATAAATCATATTTATTCTCTCCAAAAATAAAGCCGTAAAGAAAATTACGTTCGAGCTACAAGTTAATAAATTATTAGTTTAAAAAAAACACTATAAACACGCTTTTATAAATGCACGTAAAAACCGAAAAATCCGGCTTCATCATCAGACCTTGAAACTTAATCGTGGTAAAAGTTCATTACAAGACCTTTCTAACAAGTCCAAACACGGCTATGATACGATATTCTATCATGGAATGCCACTGCCTATCTTCCGGCTTCATTATCAGACCTTGAAACCTAATCGTGGTCAAAGTTTATTCCAGGACTTTTCTAACAAGTCCAAACACAGCTATGATACGATGTTCCATCATGAAGTTCCAGTTCTAATCTTCCGACTCCATCATCAGATCAGTTCGACAGTACCAAATTATTGTATTGTCATCAGAACTACATACAGCTACCAATTTTCATGACGCTACGATCCTTGGAAGATGGTTGAATTAGTTACCTTAGATTAGATCCTTGGTAGATTAGAATTAGTTACCATAGTTAGTTACATACAGGTCGACCTAATAAAAGCGTGTTAAAAATTAACTGATTGATACACGGTATCATATCTTTACATATTTCGTCTTGATGAAGCGACATACATTACATCGCTTTTCTAGGTATTGGCTGTAATAATCGCTACTTTCAGGTTAGATTTTCAAATTCTTTCCAATTGAGATATCCAACGAATATCTGGGAGCAAGAAAGCCAGCTGTGTGGCACTTTCCAGTGCCTCGCTCTTAGGCGTCGCACTCTTACGGGCTAATGGCATAGTTTGGCAGTGGATTGTGTTTGTTTTAAGTCTTTGCGTGCATCCCACGGGAGAACGGAGGGCGACAGTCGTTATAACTCCCTGGGGTGGTGGGTTCGCTAGACACCCCTCAACTGTCATAGGGGCCGAGCGGAGTAATACAACTTGGCCCTTAGGGCCAGTTTGTTTTGTTGGTCGGCCCAAGTCATGGCTCAGATTCTATCCAGCAGCCTCCTCGAATATGGGAACCACGGGCAGTCCCGGGTACTTGTGCAGAGTTTCTGAATTCGGAGAATTGCTGGATGAATGTGAAAACGTGTGTTTCCTAAGAAGCGTGGTAGGTTTTGTCCTATTGTCACCTTTTTCTATAAATAACCCGTTGGTCACCCAATTCTGGTGGTTAACGCTGGCATAGGGTGCCACGAGCTCGCGAGAACTGCATTTATAATACTTAGGCAGAAGACCGCATAAGCGACTTAGAACTGCAACCAGAATACAGGCAACGAAATCGGTCCAAATCTGGTAGACAGGGCGCAAGGGGCTACACTGGGTCACCTGCATCCCAGTGCCTGAAGTTGGACTCTGCCATGTCAGGCTTGTGGCGGCACGGGACTGTAAAACGTCTCTTTGTTAAACGTCATTTTTGCAATACATTCCAGGGTGTCAAGATGGCAACTGCCGTTATAACATCCTGGGATGGCGGACAAGATCCATCATGGACGCCCTCTGAGCCATGAACGCCCTCTGAGATCTGAAGAATGAACCTCTTACTCACTATCGCTGGTCACAGCAGTGACTTCTTCCCATTATCTTTCACCGTGCACGGAGCCCGACTTTGAGATGCTTTGCTGAAAAATGTGAGAACCGCGCCAGGCATAACACGTTTTACAAACAGACTCAGAGAACATTCAAAATATTCCACATAGATGCCCTTTCCATTCCTATTATCCTCATTTTAAAACATTTGCGTCCTTAGGCTATAGTTTATTTTGATTTGACACATTCTGCTCTCACAAAGAGTTCAATATTTCTTTGTATTGTTCAAACTTTTGTATTATATAAGTTAAGTTAGTAATTATTCACAAACGTTGGGTTTAGAATTCTGCCTGCAGGCAATAAGCTCGCATTTTCTTTTTTAATATAGAGTTTTTTAATAATAATTATTATAAGGATTCGCAGCATTTGACAACTATAAGGTGTCCCACGCAACGATGCGTGGGATTAGTATGTCTGCTTTTATGTAAATCCAAGGGCCAGATGTCATAATGCGTTGCGTACGTTGCGTACGTAGGACCAGTGTGCCGGACCCCTAATTGTCTTCGACAATCTGCCAGATACAATACTGCTTTGTAGATCACAGGACTTCTTACATTCAATCGCCACGTGGATATCAACAATGCATCGATTGCCATACCTAAGTACATATAAGTACCGTTTGGAGCACTTTGACCTATCGTTGGTGCACGAAAGATAGTACCGGCGAGTACAACTATGGCCGAGGTTCACGTTCCGTTTTAATTGGGGCCATGTGACTACCCGTTGGGGGTGTTGTCGCGAGAGATAATCGTCACTTTGCTTGCAGAGGATCATTTTGTCAATGAGGAAAACTTTCGCTCTCTAATTGGATAAAACCCAGCGCAGCGCATCTGATGAAATTTTTCAAATAGGTAGAATAGAATAGAATAGAATAACTTTATTGTGCTATAAAAACATAACCTAATGAATATTACGCTGGTTTTATAAAAAAGACAATTTATGCACAAATGGCGGACTTATCGCTATAGCGATATCTTACAGTCAACCATTTGATAAAATAATTCCTAATTTTCACCGTACAATACACAAAGAATTAGTAAAGTTAAATTTAAAATAAACTTATACAGATACATGTCAGTAACTTATGCTAAGGTTGCCCAGGGAAGGATAAAGGAGAGGACAAGGTGAGGTATTTGGTTAGTGGCTGTGTAAAAATAGATGTTTCTTCAACAATTTTTTGAAAGTATGCAGCGAAGGTGCATGCCTGATAGAGTGAGGGAGCTGATTCCATAAACGAGCAGAATGGACTGTAAAAGAGTGCGTGTAAACAGAAGAATGATGTATCGGAATAGCGAGTGTGTTATCCCGGCTTGATCGAAGTGGAAGACCGTGGCCTCCCAAAGGGTGGAAATTCTCCTTTAGATAGGAGGGTGAAGTGGGGTTATTGAGTATGTTGTAGAGTAGCGACAACGTATGAAAATTTCTTCGTTTGCTAATAGGAAGCCAATGAAGTTGCTCACGAAAGCAGCTAACGTGGTCGAACTTTCGCAAATTAAAAACATACCTGAGTAAGATATTTTGCAGACGCTCCAGCTTATTCAAAATAACCTCACTGGCATCTATATAACAATAGGTATAACTAAAGTTAGGTTAGCCTTTAAGTCGTTTCTAATTATTTAAAATAAATGAATAGAGTGCCCATTAAAATGAAGCCAAATAAAACGAGTACAGCCTAGAGGAGGTATCGGATCGCAGATATAATTTCCTTAAGGTCGACTCATATTAGAATATGAGTCAACCTTAAGGAAATAATATCTGCGATCCGATAGGTTTCCTGCCATTTTTAACATATTTTTTTTACACAGAAAATACGCATTATAAAATCCCGAATAAATAAACTAAACTTACGAAGAGGCCTCGGATATTTATAGTATCTAGTCGATATATCGAAAAATCGCAGTAGAAATATGTCAAAATGAGAATTAAAAATTTGGCCAATGTAGACGTTTTTGAAAAAAATATTAATTATAATTGAATAATATGAAACACTTGATGAGTGTATGGCCTAGTTTTATGATAATTTTGTTTTAATACGTCGCAAAAATGTATTAAAGCAGAATTTGGTATCCAATAGTTTAAAATCTTCATTTCAGATATTGGTTGACCTCAATGAAATATTTTTGCAATATGTTAAAAAAGAAATGCAAAATGACAGAACGGACTCAATAATGAGGTTTATTTTATAATTATCAGTAACAAATTTCCAAAAAGGCATAAGAAATATTTACATATTATATAGCATAAAAACTCCTAATCTTGCACTTCTCTGAATTGGCATAGTTTGTGATGGATATGGAGATTAAAAGCCATTTTTTTGGGCAGATAATAATTGGGAGTTAACAGTCGATAACTATTCAACCGATGGTCACCGATTTAGTAATCTTGCCTCGAGTTAATAAACAAATTATAATCGACTTACCCGTCTGACCATTTCCTTGGAGGATAGAGTTTCCCTCATGGACAGCGACATGAGCATTTCATGCTTCAGCCTTTGCCTTCCGAAAGCCACAGCCCCACTAGTCACAATCATGCACTCCTTTCCTTTATTCTGCAGTTTGGAAACCTGTAGAATATTTGATAGAGTCAGATATTTGAAGTCTACTTCAAAAGAGTTTGAGTCTAGTTAAGACACCTTTAAATATTCAATAAATTAAAGTAGAACCAAGTATTTTAACATAAATGGAAACATTAAATACAATAATGTTAGAAGTGAAATGAAAATAGTGAAAAAAGGAAAAGGCTACATCAAGTGAGAAAGTACCAGAAATTATAAACAATTAGTATTTTAATACCTTTATTGAAAAAGAAAATTAGATTGGCTAATCCCTCATTTATTAAATAAAATTCCTCTAAATATAAAAAAAAAAAAAAAAAAAAAAAATTAAAATTTCCAAGTAGCTAGCTTTAAAATAAGTGGAAGTGAAACATACCTGTAAAAGATTCAAATAAGATACACACACACATACATATTATATTAGAATAAGGTACTTCTTATCTTTTTAAGTAAACATTATCAAGAGGGTGGCTTTTTGTGCTGTCTAATATTAACTCATGCAACTGCAGTATATAATTCAAGTCAAGTCAAGATGGCCACAAAAGTCGCATTGAAAGTCACCTTATCATAATTTTCAGCAGGTAACCATAGAGCTTGGCTGGATTTATTTAAAGCTGTATTAGAAAAATAGTTAAATAAAGAAATAAATAAAAAATAATTTGGTTTGACGCTATGATTTTTTCAATACAAAAGCATTTTTTTATTCAACCAAGATAAAGATTATCAATCTAGATTTGTTGTATTGTTTAGATTTTGGGAGGGCTACGATAATAAGATTTAATACCTGCTCAATGATGGAAGCCAGCCTACCGAGGGCCACTCCATGTCCTTCTTGTTGTGTCACAACAGCTGTGCCTAACTTGAAGATGATGCGTCTAGCGTGACTCAAATGGGACCTTTCTGTGTAAGGTCCTTTGATCCTGCCATTAGATGTTATCCTCTTTGACTCCTGGAGAATAGAGAAAACGTTTTTAAGATATACCTAATCATTAAAACTGAAGCCCTCTCATCCGAGCACCAAGGTATGACTACAACTAGCGCAGTTACGCCACATCGTAAATTGCTCTCCTCAGTGGTAAATTTTAGGCAGACGGAAAGAGTGGCGTTTGAGAGACTCATTAAATTAAGGCTTTCCACACATGCTTTCTATAAGCTGGATGATTTTTTTTGAGCATGTAGTTTGTTTCAAATGTACGTAAACCTTAAAGTGTAACTTTGGGGTCCATCAGTTTTAAAATTGTTCGACATCTTGTCTCCATTAGGAAACTTTTTCAGGAGAGTAGCAATAATAAATCTATTCAAAACATCATCATATTTTTGTCATTGTACATCATTTCTTGAATTGATTTTCAATTTCCAGATCATTCTTATTTGAAAGAATCTCAGAACACTATTTGTCGAAGATATTTTAGGGACTATACAATATGTCCCCCTGGCCGACCGCGCTCCTCCTGTAATCTTATGACACTTGTACGATAGACCTTTTTGCATCCATGATTTCAGAGAGAAATTGCTTATCAGTGAATCATGATAATAGACTGACAGTTGGGCGGTGTCGACTACAACGGGCGACCCGGTCGTCCCAGGCGCGTATAACTATATGTAATCGTTCTTTCAGCCGTGGGATGAGCGTAGAAAACTTAGAGACAATACAAATCTACTGTCTAGCTATGCCTACATGCCCGACAGAGGCCAAGACCTTACGGCGAGGCACCGGGAAAAGTAAACAGCGGGCAGCCTCGCCCCCTGTCTACCAGTTTCGGAAGGATATATCTGGAATTAACCATCAGTATACCTCCTTCCTCCCGACGTATTATGTGACCAAAGTCGCTTACGCGGCCTCTACCTGTTGTATGTCAGCGGTAACTTAATAATAATTTATCGCGGACCTGGGCGTCCTTTGCCCGTCATACCACTTGGGATCGGGTGGTCGTTTCAAGAATGGCATGACAATAAGTCTACATCCACCTCCCCTCCCCCATGCTGCTTAGGAGACAGTATATTAAGTCTCCAGACTCCTTTCAGCAATTAGTCAGAGTGCACAACCGATTACCGAACTGTGCGCAAACCGTCCAGTAGCGCCGTGAGGCAATCTCATCAGGAGAAACCGATCTAACAGCCGTGAGGCCTGAGACGCGAGAGTCTAACCCGGGGTAGCCTTTCATACGAGGAGGCTTCTGAATAGGAGCTGAATCGTGAGTTAGGCCGATCCGAGAACAAATAGGAGCGTATGGCCCAAGCTGCACGAAACAGTTCGCTAATAATAGACTGACAGTAGGGCGGTGTCGACTACAACGGGCGAACCAGCGGGTCACCCCAGGATGGTATAATGATATGTAATCGTTCTTTCAACCGTGGGATGAGCGTAGAAGTCTTGGGGACAAGACAATCTATTGTCTAGTTCACCAGGAACCCGTTAGAGACCGATGCCTTACGGCGAGGCACCGGGAAAGGTAACCAGCTAGCAGCATCGCCCCCTAACTACCAGTTTTGGCAGGGTATCTCCGTCTGGAATTAACCTTCAGGATACCCAGTCGCAAGTCGCTTGCGCGACCTCTACCTGTTGTAATAAAGCGGTAATTCAATTAGAATTTATCGCGGACCTGGGCGTTCCTTGCCCGTAGTGCCACACGGGATCGAGTGGCTCAAGATCATTTAAAGAGTGGCATGATAACAGGTCAACATCCAACCTCCGCTGCTTAGGAAACATTATATTTCCATAGTCTCCAGACTCCTTCAGCAATTAGTCAGAATGCACAACCGATTGGCTTCGCCGAACGGTGCGCAAACCGTCCAGTGGCGCCAGCATGCAATCCCGCCGGGAGAAACCGGTCCACAAGCTTTGAGGCCTGAGATACGGGAGTCTTACCCGGGGTAGCCTTCCACTCGAGGAGGCTTCTGAATAGGAGCTGAATCGTGAGTTGAGCCGATCCGAGAACGAAGTGAATCTTGTGTTCCAAGCGGCACGAAACCGTTCGCCACAATAGACTGACAACTAGGGTTGTCGACTACAGCGAGCGAGCCCGTCACCTCCTTGGAGTGAGCGCAGAAGACTTGGACAAAACAGTCCACCGTCTAGCACTGACACAAACCCGTAAGAGGCCACAAACACAATAGACTGACAGCTCTATATCTATAGAAATTAACCTACGGAAGTAATTTTGTGACTTGTTTTATCAAGCTTTTAGCAAAGATGTGTGAATTTTTCGGCTAGTATCTGAAATCTGTGAAAAACATGCTTATCTCGACTAATTTGCAAGCAGCTGCAGGTACGTGGCGCCGCGTACGTGGGCTAGATTTACATATTTCTCTACCACTATACGATTTTAAGGCAAGAAAGATTACAAGATTCCGCATTGTAAGAATAACTTCACGCGTATATTCTGCTAAAACAACACACCGAAGAGTTCACCCCTCAACGTCAACATCGGCAGAAAATTCTAACTCATTAATATTGTATGAGTCGACAGCACCTGCTGTAGAATAATTAGCTGTGGCTTGTTTGTGTGGCAGTACAATTATCGGCCCATTAGGTAGACAAACGCCTCGTTAGCCCTGAAGATATTAATATCAAGCGCTGCTAATCAACAGGGTATACTATGACGATATGTTCTGTGACATATTAATATTAATTGTTAACTTGATGAATTGCATTGATATTTACAAGTTACGCGACTGCACGGGTTTCACACGTGAACTTCAGATGCCCATTGCGTGGTATGTCCATTGCGTGGTAAAAAGATATTCATAAAATGAATGCAGAATCATCATACATGTCTTGATTCTACATTAATATATATTTACTGTCAAATAAATATCGGGAATTATAGATCTAATGTGAAATTATCCTGATTAAAATAATATTGATTTAATGCATGAACACAAAAATATTATTTTTTATGTTAAGCTATTGCATAGCTTTTATCGCGGGCCTAGGCCAGCGCGGCGACCAAATGAAGAAATTCCTTAACGAAAATTAATGATTTTAAACTGATAATTACGTCTAAACGAGTACGGCTTACGATTCGAAAAAAATATATGTTAAACAAGAACATTTTCCTAATATTCTTAGCTTTGAATATTTTAGATTTTGTTTATATTACATAGTGTAATTAATTTGTGAAATTAGGTCTAACCGAACACAAAAACGACTGCTACGCAAATACTATCTAGCGTATTATTATGAAACCTGCACCATTTTAAAGATAATTTAATTATCTATCTTTTTATCTACGATTTTTTTCGAATAATCCGGTTTTTCTGCTTTATCGAATAAAAAATTCGTGCGCGGCGCTCTATCGGAAGACGTTTAAATTATTCCGAATTATTTGCTACCGCAGCCGCAAATGATTCGGAATAATTTCAACGTTTTCCGATAGAGCGCAGTTATCTGATATCAGAAAAAATAAAATAAATAAATAATTATAATTGCATAAGTTGTTAAAAATGCTATGCAATAGCTTTACCGCGGCAGTCCCCGAGTGCCACACGTTTTTTTAAAATTTTATTTTGGAACCAAACGGAAGTACATATAATGCAATAAAAACGTATTTAAAAGTGACAAAAATCCATTAATGTGATTCCGAATATAAAGTATACAAAATGAACGCAATATAATTTTATATAGTTTCCGCTTGAGAATGGGGGAAATCAGGATGGGAAGTGAGGTGAAAGAAAGAGACAAAAGAGATTAAAAAATATTATGTATGTATATAAATATATTTATATTTAATTTTAGGTATGATATGTAGGTATTATAATGAATATACTAGACATAAAATTATGTCCATGAACTAAATTAAATGAAATATAATATGTATACATGTTTTGTGATCATCTTTTTTTTTATTGAATTCTTATAAGAGGTTTTTGATGAGTGTAATAATATTGATATAATGCTGCTGCTTTTTAAAACCTGTTTCTATTTATTTTTCTATAATTAAATAACTATGATATTATATGATTTATATATTATTTTAATTACTCTTCGATTATGTTTATGATTACTTTTTATGACTATGTATAATTATTTTCATTATTTTGCTGCTTTTTTTTACCTATTCTTAATTTTTAACATTCAACTTACATGAATTTCTGACATTGTGATTATGGCTATTTTTATAACTATGACTATTTTCACCTCCTCTTAATTTTAATAATTATTAAGGCTTTTCATTTGGTATTTTGAATTTTTCAGGTCTGTACTGTCATTTTTTAATATTTTTTTTAGTTTTGGCAGCGTATTAAATAAAAATGAAACGTAGCCATTTAAATTTCTTTTTCATTAACTTAAAAAAAAGAAAAAATGTTTTTTAACGTTTTTATACATGTATTTTTCTCTACGTATTTACCGACCCTATGTTTATGGAATGTCCGCCCAAGCACAAGCTTTGCTTAGTTGGGCGACATATGACATAGGGTATCATTTATCAATTAAGTTTAATTTTTGCTGTGTTTTAGTTAAATGGTATTTTATTTCATGTTTCCTTATTGTATTTTGTAACATTTTTGCTTAAATGAATACATTAATTATTATATAATACATATGTAATAATATATATATCATCACATCAATCACGCGCTCAATCACATTTTTTTCCAAAATAGACACAAAACATATACATGCTTTTTTTGGCGATAAATTTCTTGTTTCCGGCAGTTTATTGTTTCCATCAATTATTACAAAAAATAATTACACTCGATTGGCATGTATATATTGTAGGCTCCGTTCTATCACAAGCGGGATAATAATACTTATAGGGCGGAATTTTAGTTGTTTGCGAGTCACAAAAATAAGTAAAATTGTGATGACAAATTGTGACGTATGATTTAATTGAATATTACCTGAATTAACCATCTGCCATTTAGGAACATTTTATTCATTTAATTTGTTATTTGATATTAATAGAGACATTAACATTGTTTTAATCTACTACGCACTGTTTACTATGCACTGGCGCAGACTACTTACATACGGACAAATCGGTTGGGGCGGTATGGCAAGAACAAATCTTGACCCACTGGTCAAAGCGCAAAAGGCTTTGCTCAGAGTCATTAACAAGAAGCCATATCACTCCCCGTCAGACGACCTATATACAGACTTTAAAGTACTTGACGTACGCCAACTATACATACGCGCTGTTCTGGTGCGCTATCGGAGGAACCTCATGAGGAACACGGATAAAGACAAACCAGAGCACAAACACAACACTAGACACAAAGACAAACAGATTCAACCAAAAATGAGGACTGTATACGGACAACGACACTACGCATATCTCGGACCTAAACTCTATAATATATTTAACTCGTACACAGGACAGATCTTAAACATAACCGACAACCAGTTCAAGAGACGAGTGTCTCATTGGCTCTCAAATTATACTAGAGATGAATGGGAAAGTAAAATATTATATAGAGATGAATGCGAAAGTATATTAAAATATTTTATTTCTAACCACAAATTATAGGATATATAGATGTAAATTATGGATATACAGATATACAGATTATAATATGTTATATTTAATTATGTTATACTATATTATATATAAATATGCTACATTATTTTATATGTTATAACATATGATATTATATTATATTGTAATATGTTATATTATTTTATTTATATTATATTATGCTAAATTATATTACATATTGTTTTTTTTAAGACGGAAGAAGGACAGCAGGCAAGACGTACAGGCTCAGCAAATAATACCACAGAACTATGTATCCATCACCCCAACACAGGCGTATACCTAGTGGGGTGATGTAATCCTGACAAGTTAATGCCCTTTCGCGATTTTCTTCATATGTATTCGTTTTAAATGTGTTAAAAAAATGAACGCAATCTTATTTATGTAACTATAAAAAATAAGATAAATAAATAAAAAAAAATAATAAAAAAAAAAATTTAATCATGTTAATTGTTTCCAATAACAGTATTAATTCGTTGTGTTTGCCTAACCGGCTTTTATTAATTATTTAAAATGTATCGTTTAATATAACGGATGTGTTATCAATTAAACAATCAAATAGGTAAGTCATAACATAATGGCTATTTCAAGTATTGTGTATAACGTAAAATGAAATAAAATATTATGGACGATGCCATTTCTTGTAATATTTCGCCTACGTGCTGATAATAAGAAATACCGGGGGAAAATTTTAGTCAAACGGATGGTTTGTTAGTGGAATTATTTTGAATCAGATGGTGGGGTGGGGGTGTCTTTGTCGCTGAAATTCTTGGTGCGGCTCAATGCTCCCCTTAATGATTTCCTTCCATAAACAGGGGACAAAGGTATTCCAGGGGCGTCAGATGGTCTGGGCGGACGGCCTGGGCAGCCGTACAGACTGGAGAAATTATTGATAAAGAAAAAGGGAGATGTGACTTGGAATGTCGAACAATAATATATGTTTCATAATAATTATTGTAGTAAATATTGTTACATATACATATATGTCTCGATTGCGTTTCTTCGTCAACTAAAATCGGAAATTACTCTGTGTGAACGAGACAGGGCAATACGCTAAAGCGGAACGTGAAATGAACTGTTGTCGGTTTTTCGCATTAAAACTACCAACAATAGATAACGCATCTGAATCTAACAATGTGTCTAGAAATGTGTTCAAATTTATTCGGACGAGTATCGTATACGTTCGACAGGTAGTTTTTATCGACGTCGTTAGTTTCATATTCAACTCTAACGTATTGCTCTATCTCGTTCGCTTAAACTAATTTCTGTTTTAGTTTACAAAGAAACGCAATCGAGCCCATTAGCGATATTATATCTTACGACATATGTCATTTTAAATGTTTTAAGGTTTCTGGTTGAAACCATGTTGCTTGTCTCGTTGAGGCAATATGATTATCATTCAATTCAATTCAATTCTGAATTGAATTGAATTGAATTATCATGGGGCAATATAATTACCAAGCAGTTGAAATTTGTCAACTGCTGCAGGTTCGCCCGCCGTCTCAGGATGTCATAACGATCTTATCTTCTTCTCGTCTTATAACAATCTTTGGACGAAAACAATATACTAACTCAGTACCGCCACAGCCGAACAACAAAAAGCGCGGGCATTGGCAACGCAATGTTTACCATTTTCGCAGTTATCGCAGTTCGAAGTCGGTTGCGCGGGCCTCTACCTAGTCGAGCTTACAGCGGCTTCAAAGTTTTACTGACGCTACTCATTTAAATTTGTATCAACCCTATTGCTAATGGTCTAACGTCATTATACCATGTTTACCCTGGCGACCTTCAAAACTATCACTATGCC
The DNA here is from genome assembly GCA_944548615.1 of Micropterix aruncella. Taxonomy (NCBI): domain Eukaryota; kingdom Metazoa; phylum Arthropoda; class Insecta; order Lepidoptera; family Micropterigidae; genus Micropterix; species Micropterix aruncella. Next base: position 5,125,008 of record OX155957.1, on the reverse strand, counting down.
AAGACAACTAATTTTCTCACAACCGTCGCTGTAATGAACAAATCCCTGTATGGGCTATAAATCAGAGTATTATTATAACTCCAAATAAATCGCAAGCAATTATGATTGCTGACAATAAAACAAAAAAATGGATATATTGTCAAATATAACAAAACTGTCAAGAACCTTGGAATTATAATGGATGGACATCTTCCTTAGAAACATAAAGTAAACCAAGTAAGTCCTTGCATTTTCCACGATTTTTATAGTCTACGGCGGTTTCAGCAATTTTTCCTCATATCGGTTAAATAAATGAACAATCATTGTTTGGAAGTGTTGACGTTAACAGTGTGGACACTATTTCACACTGTAACATCAACACTTGACTGTTGTCAGTCGTCGGCGGCAAAGCGTTTGTGTTTCGATAATAACCGTTGTAAATAGTTATTTAGAAATGAATTTGGGATACCTTGTTTCTTCTGACGACAGTAGTTCGGATGACGATCGTGTAGTTATGGAATTTGTCCTAATGCGGAAACCGAAAATATTTCGGCCTCGAATCGATAACTGCGCGTTTTGGGTCGATTCTGAATTTTTCGCGAGATTTCGAATGTCAAAGGAAACGGTGTATTGGTTGACCGATATGGTGAAAGATGACCTACAGAGCCCTTCAAATAGATAGGTAATATGTGTTAAATGAGTATTTTAAGACAAAGTAACTGTATATTTAAGCTTATTTTTCTTATTACATCGTTATATCTTACACCGTTGGAGAAAATCCTCATAGCATTGAGATTTTATGCTACTGGAAATATCCAGCAGTGTAGTGGAGATTTAAGCGGCCTCCACAAATCTACAGTTTGCAGAATCATAGATTCGGTAAATAAAGCAATCTGCAAATTGAGGCGTACATTTATATCAGAGTAGCAAATTCTCCTTCTTCTTTTCATTGTCTCCACGCGCTATGAACCCAAATTCTTTTTCCCACATAGGTTTCCTCGTCTTCATCTAATATTAAAGCTATCGCTGATAACTGTGCTCTTGAATACCGAGGCATTTTTCAAACATGTGCTGCGATAGGTACTCCAGTACAGTGCCTACTAAAAATCACTGTAAGCGTCGTCGCACTGAAGCTGTGCGAATAGCATATCCCGGAACTGAACGGCACGGAACTGTCGGTCACGTGACTTCCACTGATGTGTGCGGAGGTTTTCTTCTAGTGAAATAGAGGGTAGCGTATTGAAAGTCCTATCAATCGTTTTCTTGATACATTGACTTGTAGAGCCTAATCAGTACTAATCCGCGCAGTCTCGCCCTCTTTGTGGCGCAAATCGCCGAGGAGGCGCCGACTTTTAATTAGTTTTCCACGGGTTAGCGACAAGCCGCCGGAATTTTAAACCATACCCTCTGCCTTTACCGCTTTCCTAATTTTAATCCTGTTTACACGCTGACTTCTATCCGATTTTAACTTAAGCGGTCGCCCTTTCGCGGCCGGGGCTTATCCGCGATAAGGTGACAGCTAAAAAAGTAACCGGTATGTGAGATGTATTTTAGACGAGTAACTGGTGTGCGCCTTTTCTGGAGGTCGTCACCTCCGATAGGTCATCGATGGGATAGGTCATCGCTTAGCTTACGCGAAATGTTACTTTCGCGGCCCACCAACCGACGACGACGGCAAGTATTGTAAACGCGCTAAATAAAGATTTTTTTGCCAGATGAAAACGGAATTATTTATTCCACCCCCCCCCCCCCCGATTAGGACGATTAGGGCCATTTCCAGATTTTAGTCTGTCTGGATGTCTGTCTGTACGTCTATGTGCCTCTCTGTGTGATTGTGTGATGTGTGTCCTCCTGAGACGATTAAGACCATTTCCAGATTTAAGTCTGTCTGTATGTCTGTCTGTCTGTGTGTCTGTTAGTCTGTGTGATTGCGGGATGCGTGTCCTCCTGAGACGATTAAGACCGTTTCCAGATTTAAGTCTGTCTGTATGTCTGTCTGTGTTGTTGTGTGATGTGTGTCCCCCTGAGACGATTAAGATAATTTCCTTTGTCCAGTCTACCCTGGACAACCGCGGCTGCAACATCACCGAAACGTCGGGTGCTACAAATTTCACGCGGTAAATTCGTTTATATCCTATTTATAACCTTAGCATAAGTTATTGACATTATATTCGTATAAGTTTACTTTAAATTTAACTTTACCACTTCTGTTTGTATTGTATGGTGATAATTAGAAATTAGTTTATCAAATGGCGTAAGATAGTGACTGGAAGATATCGCTATAGCGATAAGTCCGCCATTTGTGCATAAATTTTCTTTTTTATAAATCCAGCCTAATATTCATTAAGTAATGTTTTTATACCACAATACAGCTATTCTATTCTATTATATTCTAAAGACATAATATCCGTCTTAAAAATAAAAGCCTTTAGTAAAAAAATCTCTCTTTCCCTAGGACATAGGTACTTTTTAAAAACTCAACACAGGAGTGTTGTGTTTTTAAAAAGTTAGACTAAGATAGACTAAAAGAAGAAACTTACTAATGAAGTTATATTAGGAGTAACTTTTATTACAAATCAGTGCCTAAATGATCACAGATCAGAACAGAAAAATTTAACTCATTTCGGCCAAAACTATGACGTAACCTACTATTAACTAATCAGGGCTTAAATTACGTAATATGATTCATGTCACATTTTAAGGCGGGATTGGGATATTCCATTGATACGAAACATACGTTTTTGATTATATTCGTTAGTGGGCTCGATTGCGTTTCTTCGTGAACTGAAATCGGAAATTAGTCCGTGTGAACGAGACAGGACAATATGCTAGAGGGGAGTGTGAGATGACCGGTTATCACTTTTTCGCATTAAGACTGCACGCCAAGGTCAAATCTTACACCGCACGAAATATGCTCGAATTTATTCGGACGAGTATAATAAGTTCGGCAGGTAGTATTTATCGACGATCGTTCGTTTCATATTTCGCTCTAACGTATTGGCTCTGTCTCGTTCGCTTAGACTAATTTTAGTTTTAGTTCACAAAGAAACGCAATCGGGCACAGTATCTCTTATTAAATGGGACAAAATATTAACACACGCTTCCGTTCAGTGATGCGTGGTATGTATATTTCTGATTACGAACGTTTTCGTACGGTATTTCCTACTCAGTGCAAACAAATGAGTCAACAACTCAAAAGATTTAAACAGCTTGGAGATTGAAACTTTCACCGTTAAACAATTTAATTGAGTATATATCAGAATTTGTTATTGATATTCTTATCAGTAAAAGGGGTGCAAAGTATCTCTTTTGTTGACATTATAATACACGCCTAGAATGATTAAATTTTTCGTTATCACCGCTAATTACGTACATGTCATCATTGGAATATGAAATTCGCGAGCTAATTAGTAAAATCTAGAAGACCTTAAATAAATAGATATTATTAGGGGGCGTTCAAGTATTACGTAACGCAATTTTTGAAGATTTTTGACCCCCCTTCCCCCTTCCTAAACGTTACTTAACACCCAAGTGACCATTTCTCTCTAAAAGTCACAATAATGTTATGCAAAGTACGGGAAACTCGCTAAAATACCTTTGTTATTGTTCTAATCGCGTTTGCGGTAATAATAAATAAAACAATAGATTTCTAACTCGCAATACATGCGTATATTGTTTATTTTATTTATTCATATTGTTATTTAATAAACAATCACACATAATGTAATAAACATTTGCTTAAATTTAAAATATGTTAAAATGGGCTCAAATTTGTCCTAATAAACGTTTAATACTAATCTTACATTAAATTATGCCGTTTTTCTGACTTGGCTCTGTCCTTATATATATTTTTGGCTTTATACACCATTATTATGTTTATGCATTCACTTATTTTAGTCTTTTTTAAAACTAATAAACAATGTTACGTAACGCGTTGTTCGAACACCCCTACCGCCCCTATAATGCATCGTAATGTTTTATAAGACGCCCCTTTCCCCCAAATTGCGCTACGTAATACTTGAACGTCCCCTTACAGATGTTGGCATTTAAAAAAAGTTTCAGATTTGAGATTTATTTCATTCAAATATGTAAAATACACTTTCAATACTACACATATCTAACTATAGGCAAATATAGAATAGATTAGATTTTATTGCTTAACTGTTTGTGGGTTGTACAAATGGTACTACACAGTTCGTAACACACAATGGTACTAACTGTTTGTGGTCGGTACTTATATGGTACTACACAGTTTACAATTAGGTGTTCAATATTATTATTTTTTATTTTTTTTATTCAGAGATTTTTTTTTTTTAAATATTAAAATGCCGCCAAACTGGTATACAGTTTGTTTGCGAGACAAACTCTTATTTTTCTAGTCCTACACTTCTAATTTTGTGACACAAAAAGACATTAATAATATAAAAAACAATGCACAGCAGTATTACTACTGGTCTTACTACAGGCTTGAATTAGGCCAGTATTACTACAAGCTTAAATTATAGAAACGTATAACAAATTTACTTATGACCACTAATTTCACTATAAACGTCCAACAGGTAGCTTTTTAATCTCTTTTTAAACATCTGTTTGCTCACGCTTACACAGTCTTCCTCAGATACAATAGTATTAAAGATTCTTGGAATGAGGTACTTTAACGTTCTTTCACCATAGTAGTTGTTCGCTCTTGGTTCTTCAAATCTTTTACGGACTTTTTCTCTAACATTCCTATTGTACTGTATTGGTATTTAAAAATTCTGAATTTCTAAAATGCTCCATTGCTAGTAAGTATGTAATTTTCCATCTATGTCTTATGTCTATGTCTTATGTCTATAGACTAAAATTATGTAAATTTATATAAAAACTTATTATGTAGATGTTAAAGGAAGGCAATATAGGTAACGTGTTAACAATTAAAATACCTAAATATCAGAACTTATTAATTCTTGTATAATATAATAAGTACATGGATTGTATAACATTGCTGTTTTCACTTAAACTCGTTTATAATAAGCCCGATTGCGTTTCTTCCTGAAATAAAATCGGAATTGAACACGCGAGCGAGACAGGCCAATATATTAGAGCGGAATATGAATGAATGTCAGCTTTCCAATATATCAGTACCAATCAAACATAAAGCGGCATAATGTAAGACTGAACTAAATGTTTTCAAACTAATTCAGATGGTTTTATGTTCGGCAGGTAGTTTTGTGTGCGAAAAGATACGATCGTTCATTTTACATACCGCTCTGACGCACTGCTGTCTCGTTCGCATGAACTATTTCCGATATTAGTCCACGAAGAGATGCAATCGATGCATTTATAATATTTATTTATTAATAATTTTTGAATTCGTTTGTAAATTGTGGCTGATTTAAGGATTGTATGTTTTTAGGTGTGTAGTATATCATACTTTAAGAGCTCTCGCATCGCTTCACACTTCACACATCAATTCGCTTCTAAATATACATATATGTAAGTTGTTTGTTTTTAAATTTACACCATGCATTATGTATCTACGATGCTCGAGTTTCTGGGTACAAGACCCTGTGTATGACTGTGTGTGTGTGTGTATTCCTAGCAAAGGCGCCCAAACGCAACATCCGATTGAGCTAAAATTTGGCATGCAGGCATTATTCGGTCATGGCAAGAGTTGAAAAGATTGTATATGATATTGGTCCACAACGGGGTGCGCTAGTCGTACTTTAATTTCGAAATATTGCAGTCACAGACATTATAAAGATTATATTCATTACTACTGGTTTAATTTGATGTCTAGCAGGCGCAGTGTCGTTTCGAACTCTATCAACCCACGATATATTTTAACACATAGTCTGTCTGAATGTCCACGATTCAGTGCCATACAACAAGAAGGGGAAGACATAGCAATGGTTTCAGCTTTCTGGTTCCAGCTTGGTTATTTTATAGAAGGCTTGCGGTGCTAGTTCAATACTTTAAGGATCTCCAAGATGTGGTACCAATTTTCATTCGCGTAATTTCAAATTTATTATTTTTCTTCTCCATGTATTCGTTCGCCGTTAAGAAAGATAGACGTTTGTGAATATTTATTTATTTATCGTAAATATGGTCTTGCTTTTATAGTCATTTTCACGTAAAAAAAAATGCAAAAGTTGTCGAAGATCGCATATCATTGAACCCGGGTCATCAACACAAACCTTAATATATCAGAAAATAAGAAGCTTATCAATAATTACCACATTGCTAATAAATATTGTATAACAGGAACGCTTTCTATTTTTTTGTGGCAAAACAGAAACAATAGCAAAAAAAAAGTCAATCACCTTTTTTGTTTTTGGCCTATTTGATACCGTTACTTTACGGCAACCAAGAAGTTTATCAATTTTATTATATTAGTATTAAATAAAATTATATTTATTTCAATACGCTAGCGTCCTTAGTTTTCGAAATATTTGGGTTTTATTTTGGTGACACGGATTCATTGCTCCCGAGTGTTTATTTCGTAGCATATTTATATTCCCATCGATTATAAGAAATACTAATGTTAAATATAATTAAACATAAAAATATATTATTACCTATTTGCCGATTTAAATTTATTTTATATATTGTAAACTTTATTTCTATATGTTTATTTATTTATTTATTTATTTTTATTTATTTTATTTATCCCTAGTATTACATGATTAAATTTTCTATAGTATATTTTACATGATTTAGTCGTACATACAAAATGTGAACCCTGGAAATTTACTAAAGGTGCGGCTTCGGCGGGATTTTTTCACCTCACTAGGCAGAGCCTGTATTGAGGTGATATTTAGTAGTGCGTTCATCTGCCGGGTGTATAGGTAATTTATTTAATCTTGGGAAATCCTACAAGTGTATATTGTATAACTATTATAGTATATATGTATATATATATATTTATTATTATGATATGTATTAACAAAAAATATTTATTAAATTAAATGAGATATAATATATATGGGAGATATATGAATACAGTTATGAGGCTTATTGTATATCGATATATTGATATATTGTATATTGATATAATGATATATTTTAAACTTTATTTCTATACTTCTCTCTTTATTTCTATATTTCTAAACGTTATTTCTATAATGTAATATTATATTACACCGAATATATTTTTAAAGTTTAATTTGTTTTAAATAAATATATATTTTTTATACTTTTTTTTACTTTCAGTTTGCCCAAAAGCACATATGGGAGTCACCGATCGTTTTGTTAGATTTATAAAATTATTTGATATTTAAATCAAATGCGTCAGTTCACGCTACAGCCAAACATAAAATAACATACAGCAAGGCCAGATATAGACTTTCTAGGTCTACTTACTTAGTTGTGCGATTCCGCGTCTCTTTGGGTGAATTATATGGATAGAGCTATATTTATCGGTTACCTACCATTATTATTAATACAAGTCATATTAATAATAAAACACTTTATTTGATTAACCTCAAACGCGAGCTAATTGCCTAAAAGCAATATCCTACAGCTGACCTTAACCTAAAACTAATAAATGATTAATCTTTGTGTGTAACGATTCTGTATACAACAATCTGCATATCCATGTCTTTTCTTTGTAAATAACTAAAATAATAAATAAATCGGTTTACTTCTTTTTGAGGTATTAGTCAAAATCAGGCCAATTTGCATTAAAAAAAACTCTATACTCGCAGAGTTTAATGAATGTAATCAAAGAAAACTATTAAAATAATCGGTAGTTTTAAATTTGAAAAGTATTAAACTCACCGGTGTGATGGAACGATCTTCAGGGATGAACCCCATCTTGGCGAAACGAGCACCGTTTTGAAAATTTCAAATTCACACGCGGAGTGGACGCGTTCAGAATATCAATGCGTTATCGAGCGATGGACGCGTGCGTGCAGTAGCGGCGGTCGACGTTGTTTGTCTCTTCCCTGCTGACTCTTTCAACTACTTATAAGGAGACGTTTCTCGATCTGTTTTATCGCGGTCCGCATGGCATACATTTTTATCGGCAGGTTTGCACGTCACTTTTATCACGCATTGTACGGGTTGTTGTATTTTCTTGTCTGGGGACGTACATACATCCATTATTTTTCAATCACAGCCATTCGTTCTACGTCATCCAGTGGTTCTCAACCGGTGGCTGCAGGTGACCTTTAGGTGTGCCCTGCAAAGTGTGCCTTCGGACAAAATGAAAGGTTTTACCAAAAAAATGGAATTTATGCTGTTTAGCAAACTCTTCTACATTGAACGTGTTGCAATTTATTTATTTATTTATTTATTAGTCCGCAAAAAAATTACACCGTTAGCACTTAACATAGATTGTGTTGCTCCTAACTAGGCAGAGTCTGTTCTAAGGAGAACACCAATACAAATGATTATAAACTACATAACTTCCAAAATAAAAATAAAAAATCTGAATCAAATTAGGTAGCTTAAGTAATTAAGTAATATTAAGTAATCAAATTAAGTAATATGAAGTAATAGCATTAATATTAAGTAATCTAATTAAGTAATATTAAGTACTTAAATAAGGTAAATATAAATATGTAATCAAAGATAAGATTATAAAAAAAAAAATATATATTTATTTATTTTAAAATTGTGTTAAATGTTTTCTCTGTCTCTCTCCCCAAGGTTTATTAACCATAATGTAAGGTGATATTTTCGTTGTTTGCTGCTAATTCCCAATATGCAATCTGCAATGTCACCACACTATATTTATCACACTGATTCCGAATATGTAAAAATATTTGCTCTATCTCTTGAATACAGTTTATCTAACTCTGTCAAATTAAAAAAAAACTAACTTTACCTACCGCCAAATATATGTCTATGAAGTATTAAAATAAAACCATGATACGTAATTCATTGCTGTTACTGGAAGAAAAGGTTGTACAACATACTTTCCTAATGTTAACGCCAAAAATTTCAACTGGGTAAGAGGCTGCTTTCATATTTCTGTCAGCAGTCAGGTGGATTTCGCAATTAAAATACAAGGAGCTGCAGGTCACTTTTATCACGCATTGTACAGGATGTTGCATTTCCTGCCTGGAGACGTACATAAATCCATTATTTTCCAATCATAGTCAGTACCTAATCCAGTGGTAAAATGGTTTTATTTTTTTAATTTTAAGTATTAAAACCATAAAACATTGAATTTGCAGATTTTGAGAAATCGAGATAGATTTAGAGAAAACAAGAACCGAATGGCGAAACCTAAACCTTATGCTTATTTGATTCTGTCACCCAACTGGGACTAGCCCGTTTTGGGGTGGACAGGGCTCTAATATTACAATAAATTATGTACAAGTTTTAGTAAAATGCTCATAATATGGTCGTCAAATTGCCATAAAATGTGGTCCTCAAAAAAAAATACGTGTGGCACTAGGGGACTGCCGCGGTAAAGCTATTGCATAGCATTTTTAACAACTTATGCAATTATAATTATTTATTTATTTTATTTACTTTATTTTTTCTGATATTAGATAACTGCCCTCTATCGGAAAACGTTGAAATTATTCCGAATCATTTGCGGCTGCGGTAGCAAACGATTCGAATAATTTAAACGTCTTCCGATACAGCGCCGCGCACGAATTTTTTATTCGATAAAGCAATAAAACCGGATTATTCGAAAAAAAAAATCGTAGATAAAAAGATAGATAATTAAATTATCTTTAAAATGGTGCAGGTTTCATAATAATACGCCAGATAGTATTTGCGTAGTAGTCGTTTTTGTGTTCGGTTAGACCAAATTTCACAAATGAATTACACTATGTAATATAAACAAAATCTAAAATATTCAAAGCTAAGAATATTAAGAAAATATTTTTCTTTAACATATATTTTTTTTGAATCGTAAGCAGTACTCCTTTAGACGTTATTATCAGTTTAAAATTATTAATTTTCGTTAAGAAATTTCTTCATTCGGTCGCCGCGCTGGCCAAAGCCCGCGATAAAAGCTATGCAATAGCTTAAACACAAATCGTAATTCTATTGTAATAAATTAATAGTTTAAAAAAAACACTAAAACACGGTTTTTGGCTATGATACGATATTCACATACCTACACACGGCTATGATACGATATTCCATCATGGAATGCCAGTGCCTATCTTCCGACTTCATCGTCAGACCTTGAAACCTAATCGTGGTCAAAGTTCATTCAAAGACTTTTCTAACAAGTCGAAACACAGCTATGATACGATGTTCCATCATGAAGTTCCAGTTCATATCTTCCGACTCCATGATCAGATCAGTTCGACAGTACCATATTATTGTATTGTCATCAGAACTACATACAGCTGCCAATTTTCATGACGCTACGATCCTTGGAAGATGGTTAAATTAGTTACCTTAGATTCCATTACATAGTTAGTTACATACAGGTCGACCTAATAAAAGCATCTTAAAAACGGCATTAACAGGAATGGTTTAGTTAACTCTGACAAACAAAAAAAACTAACGTATCCTACCGAAATATAGTTGTTTGACACTTCTTTAAACGCCTATATCTCGTTTATTTATAGACTAAGCGCAAAGATTTTTAGAGATATGGAATTAGTGTGATGAATATAGAGGGGCGATTTTAAAACATCTTCAATGTAGACGAGTTTGCTGAAATGCATTACTCCCAAAAAAATAACTCTATGGAAACAACATATTTATCAGGGCAGGTTTCCGAACACTGCTTTGAGAAACGTCGACGCTGCAACCATTTCTATGATACGTAATTCATACTGAAAGAAAAGGTTGTAAGATACTTTCCTAATATTGACGCCAAAGATTTCGACTAGATAAGATGCTCTTTCAATATTTATCTTAGCAGTATGGTTGGTTTTAATTTTCTGCCTGTAGACGTATATTATATACATTCATTATTTTTCAATCAAAACCAGTGTTTAATCGAGTGGGTTTCAATCAACCGGTGTGTCGCGGTGTGTCTTTTAGGTGTGCTTTGCAGTCTGCGGTCTTCGGATAAAAAGTGAGGTTTTACTGAAAGATTAACTCTGTGGAAACAACATACTCATCAGGACTGTTATGTTTTCGGACTGGTTTCAGGACTGGTTATGTTTCCGAACATCGCTTTGACACACGTCAACGCTGTAACCTTTTCTATGATATTCGATTCATTGGCTTTTCTAATATCGACTTCAGAGATTTCGACTGAGGCCCCTTCAATTTTCGTTGAAGGGGCCTCTTACCCAATCGAAATCTCTACGCTTTAAAAATAAATAAATAAAAGTGTAGTAGAAAGAAAAGCTCTAAGCATAAAAAATAACGTATAAAATAAATAGCATAGAAAAAGCACTGACAGCTCTTTTACCATTTTTAACTTCGTAACTGTACGAACAGGAATTTTCAGCACGGGCAAAAATAAAAAGTGTCAAACGCGAACGAATTCTATCCATCAAAGAAGAGATAAGAGTACGTCTGCCGACAATTCGCCCAAGAATATCTCTGTACATTTGGTCAGGCTCAAATCTCAAACTGAGCTTAGTAAATGTTACAAATAAATTAATAAACAATAAGCCATCTTTTATTTTAAACAATGTACAGCTAGAGCTGTTAACGTCAACGGGCAAACCCTCATCTGAGGACGTTTTAACGAAATTTATCGTTCTGTCTCCCGTGAGGTGAGCGGCGAAGACTTACGACAAAACAGTCCACCTTCAAGCTCCGCCACCTGCCCGTCAGAGGCTAATGCCTTACAGCGAGGCTCCGGGAATGGTAACCAGCGGGCAGCCTCGCCCCTGACTACCATTTTGGAAGGATATCTCCGTCTGGAATTAACCTTTAGGATACCCTTTACCTCCTGACTGGTTACATGATCGAGGTCGCTTGCGCGGTCCTCTCTCTTATGAAGCGGTGATTCGGTGTCAACCGAATCTATTGCGGACCACGGAATCCTTTGCTCCGCTTATTCAACCGGGATCGCAGGAGCAGTTGCCGTAAGGTTAACAACTAACCCCACCCTATAGGAAACATTACTGTTTCCAGACTCCCCCGGCTGTTAGTCGGAATGGTCGCACGGTGCGCAAACCGTCCAGGAGCGCCCGAGGGTTGACTCCTAGGGGAGACACGCCTGCAGGCCAGCGTCCTACCCTGGCTCGCACTTCTGCGTGGAGGCCGCCGAAGAGTGTTGACCCATGAGTTTACCGACCCTATACAACTGGGTCTTAGTGGCCTAACTGCAACATTAGCTCCCATACAATGTACAGTGGTCCATTAGCTCCCATACAATGTACAACTTGGGTTGTCGACTACAGCGGGCGAGCCCGTTACCTCAGGAAGTTTTAACGATTAGTCGTTCTATCTCCCTGGAGTGAGCGCAGAAGACTTGAGGACAAAACAATCCACCATCTAGCTACGTCACAAGCTTGTAAGAGGCCAACGCCTTAACCGTGAGATATCCAGGAATGTTACTCAGCGGGCCGACTCTCACGCCCTTACTTCCAATTGCGACCAGATTACTCCGGTCTCTCGATTGGTTGCGAGTTCGAGGTCGCTTGCGCGGTCCTCTCCCTTGCGAAGCGGTGAAACGGTGTATACCGAATCTGTCGCGGACCACAGCGTCCTTTGCCCGGCTGTTCACCTAGGATCGGATGGCCGATGGTCGTTTCAAGAGCAGTCGCCGTAAGGTCCGCAACCACCCCCGCTCTATAGGAAACAGTACTGCTTCCAGTCTCCCCCGACTGTTAGTCAGAGAGCACAGTCGATTGGCTTACGCCGCACGGTGCGCAGACCGTCCAGGAGCGCCAGAAATTTGATTCCCAGAAACTGACCATAAAGCCAGAGTACTACCCAGGCTCGCACTTCATGCGTGGAGGCCGTCGGATAGGTGTTGACCCGTGAGTGTGACCAACCCTGAACAGAATGGGTTTTCGTGGCCAATTCAGCAAGTGCCTATTAACTCCCATACAATGTACAGTCAAGAGTACAACAATCTTTACATTGAGGTATTCTATGCAGTTGTAATAAGATTTTTTTGTAACAAAAATTTTAAACTTGATTTGCCCTTGACTGTACGTACACAAATAGTGTGCCGGAAAAATGAAAATGTGTGCTAGTAAAAAAAGGTTGAAAACCTCTGTCTAATCCATGAAGTCATTGGACATTATGATGGAGATGATACTCACTAAATTATTATGTCCTTATCTATAAAGTTTTTCCAAAGTGGTCGCTGGTTATAAAATCCATCAGTTATTTTTCTGTGAGTTTCTCCCACTGCTGAAGGGTGGTTTTTGTGGACTGTAAATGTTATTTACCTTCGGGTTCTCTCGTTCTTCCTGGCCGCCGAGTAGTCTCCCGTATCTGGTTCACACTCTATTAGATGATCACACAGTGAAAGAGTTTATTTCAAAGGAACGTTTATTGTCCCTCAATTTACTCGTGAGTTACAGTATACACTTAAATTATGCGCGCGAGTACGAGACCAGCCAAGGGCTGCCGTATGTACAACTATTATCCCGCCGCTTAAGGGTCGTTCATTCTCGACCTCGGTATTTTTGTGACTGTTCGATTTTCCAAAATCGTTCACTAGCCTCGCTAAAGCCCCGCCACTCTAACCCGTGATTGGTTAAAAGGCAATGGCGGCGGTAAGAGACCGGCCTACTGAGGGTTAAGGGGTGTGGCTTAGCGAGAGTACATATTATTCAATCAGGCTTACATTTTTAACTTAAATTAATCTCACCTTAATTGAAGGTAATTTTCTATAATATGTATTACTACTACATTATCATTAGGTTTATAGCGAAAATATGTAGATTAAACATTAACAATACATCATATTTAGTACTTAAAATTCCTTCGAATAGCTAGCAAAATTATAAGTATTTGATTTTATCCAAGCTTTCAGTCGAATAATTAATAGCCTCCTAATTACCTCAAACATTGCGATTATTTTGAGATTACCACATTTGTTTTAATATAAGAGGGTTGCGCGAGCGGCTTGCCGCGTTTACGATTTTTTGTTATCGGTCGACACCCTCGATATATCCACTGCGAGAAATGACAGGCTGATAATTAATTAGGGGTCTTCGGCCCTTAAAGACGGCGATATATTATTACCAGGACCTTTCATGGAATTTTGTCCTGCGTATTTAGTTAGGACTTCCTTGCGGATGATTTTAATATTTGAATGAGCCGTATTTTGTTTCAGTGTCTGTTATTTATGTCTGTTATGGGGTGGCTCGAGCGTGTGAAAGAGGAATATAAGCTTCTAAGAATCGATCTCTCGCGAACAGCCACCCATATTAGAAAATGCAAGTGATAATTCGTACATTTCCCCGCTCATGGCAACGTGCCATTAACTTATTTTACGAATTATTTACCTTAAATCTACGTTATTTATATCTATGGCTTATTAATTTTTTGCTCGCGCTGTCATCGGACCCGTCTCCTGTGCTGGAGCCAGCGGCCGCGGCGGCGTCTGTGGCCGCCGCGTCCGCTGCGGTCGCGATTTCGCCGCCCGCTGCGCGATGCGCCGCCCCGTCAGGTGCCGCCGCGCCCGCCTCGAGCCGCATCCCCTCGTGCGCCGCGCGATGTGTTGCCCCGTGAGGTGCCGCCGCGCCCGCCTCGTGCTGCATCGCCTCGTCCGATTCTTCTTCTCTCCTGCCGCGGTATCTCTCTTCATTTCGTGGTTTTATTTGGTCGGGTTCACTATATGAAGTCAGCGGTGCTTGCGTCTCTGCCCACAGCGTAGTACGACCTGCTGTTTCTTCAAGATCGGCGTAACTTCTTGTCTCCCATTCTCCGCTTTTTTCTGAGTCGTAAGCTTCGGAAACTACGTCTAACACTCTAAGTGCGTGCTGACGGTCTGCTTCTAGCATCTGCAATTCAGCTTCTAAATCTGCATGTTGCACTTGAATCGCAGCCGCCGCTCCTGCCGCCTCCGATCTGCGTTTTGCCGTCGCTATCTCTTCGGTCGCACGGAGTTGTTCCCTTTGCGTTATCGCCTCTGATTCCAATTTTTTCTTTTCCGCGGCTACCTTTGCTTGTTCTCTGGTGACCCGCCTCAGTTGTTCTGATGCTTCTTTCACTTCCTGAACTCTTTCACTCCTCCTGCTGCTTTGTGACCAGGTCCGCCTCGATACGTTCGATTTTTCTGCGGTCGACTCCATCGTACAATTTATTTTTCAAGGTTCTTTTCTTTATTTTTCATCCGGCTGCGATGGATCACTTATGGTTATAAAATCCATCAGTTATTTTTCTGTGAGTTTCTCCCACTGCTGAAGGGTGGTTTTTGTGGACTGTAAATGTTATTTACCTTCGGGTTCTCTCGTTCTTCCTGGCCGCCGAGTAGTCTCCCGTATCTGGTTCACACTCTATTAGATGATCACACAGTGAAAGAGTTTATTTCAAAGGAACGTTTATTGTCCCTCAATTTACTCGTGAGTTACAGTATACACTTAAATTATGCGCGCGAGTACGAGACCAGCCAAGGGCTGCCGTATGTACAACTATTATCCCGCCGCTTAAGGGTCGTTCATTCTCGACCTCGGTATTTTTGTGACTGTTCGATTTTCCAAAATCGTTCACTAGCCTCGCTAAAGCCCCGCCACTCTAACCCGTGATTGGTTAAAAGGCAATGGCGGCGGTAAGAGACCGGCCTACTGAGGGTTAAGGGGTGTGGCTTAGCGAGAGTACATATTATTCAATCAGGCTTACATTTTTAACTTAAATTAATCTCACCTTAATTGAAGGTAATTTTCTATAATATGTATTACTACTACATTATCATTAGGTTTATAGCGAAAATATGTAGATTAAACATTAACAATACATCATATTTAGTACTTAAAATTCCTTCGAATAGCTAGCAAAATTATAAGTATTTGATTTTATCCAAGCTTTCAGTCGAATAATTAATAGCCTCCTAATTACCTCAAACATTGCGATTATTTTGAGATTACCACATTTGTTTTAATATAAGAGGGTTGCGCGAGCGGCTTGCCGCGTTTACGATTTTTTGTTATCGGTCGACACCCTCGATATATCCACTGCGAGAAATGACAGGCTGATAATTAATTAGGGGTCTTCGGCCCTTAAAGACGGCGATATATTATTACCAGGACCTTTCATGGAATTTTGTCCTGCGTATTTAGTTAGGACTTCCTTGCGGATGATTTTAATATTTGAATGAGCCGTATTTTGTTTCAGTGTCTGTTATTTATGTCTGTTATGGGGTGGCTCGAGCGTGTGAAAGAGGAATATAAGCTTCTAAGAATCGATCTCTCGCGAACAGCCACCCATATTAGAAAATGCAAGTGATAATTCGTACAGTCGCTTTGAACTTGGATAACTCCGGTTATATGTAGTTAGAACTTACATTTATTGACATTATTTTATGTGCAATCATGGAAGTTTTCAAAATTTGTGTTATATTCGAATGGGATTTCCATCGCGACAACAACGCAGCAGAGAAAGCACCCATGTGGATGGACCAAACATCACGATAAACGCGCACCGTGTGTTATTGGTTTAATTTCTTCTGGTCTGGTAATTTCGACTATGAAAACGAACCCCATGGACGACCATAGTGTGAAATTGATGACGAATTAAAAGGGCCACATTGGAAACCGATACGTCGCAAACTGCAGCGCATCTAACAACAGTCTTCAATGTAAGTGATAAAATGGAGTACGCGGCAACGTACACGGCCAGGTGGTATAGTGGTTAGGCCGCCATATCTTACGTTGTAAGGTTCCGGGTTGGATTCCTGGCTTGCTAAACATTTTCCGTTGGGATAAAATTAACGGAATTGAATTTTCGATTCTCTCATATTTTACCTACTGCTATATGATGCGTTTAACATTTTTAAAGCTATTTTTAAAAGTAATATTTTTAAAAATTTAAAATAAAAATTTATATTTTTCCTAACAAATTTTTTTTTATTTTTTCCACATTTTTTTATTAAAAGTTGCTTTTATGCTCGTACTGATTTACCGACTTCAATCATGATGGTTAATTAAAACTTACCTGTATATAGGATTTGGAGTGAACTTAATTGAAAAAAAAAACATTTTTTTCCTTGCTGATATTGAGGCTAAGGAGGTTGAAATTAAACCCATTTCTTTACAGCCCCAAGACTACTATACAACAATGTCTCAAAGTCTCACCATATATCTCCCGAACAGAACATAGCAGTGTCATCTGCAAAGCTCACTGTTATTTCTTCTGTTCTTCCTTCCTTCGGAAGCTAATGGGCCCTGTTAGAGTTGACCACGAGGACCCACTGGTTCAGGGTAGGTCACACTCACGGGTCAACATCCATCCTTCGGCCTCCACGCTTAGTTTCCCATATGAATCAATCTTCTGGCGCTCCTGGACGGTCTGCGCACCGTGTGGCGTAAGTTAATCGATTGTGCATTCTGACTAACAGTCGGTGGAGTCTGGAAACAGTACTCCTACAAAGCCCCCGGTAGTTGTTCACCTTACGGCGACTGCTCTTGAAACGACCATCGGCTACCCGATTGCGGGTGAACAGCCGGGTAAAGGACGCTATGGTTCGCGATAGATTCGGTAGACACCGTTTCACCGCTACGTTAAGGGAGAGGACCGTGCAAGCGACCTCGAACTCGTAACCAGTCGAGAGACTGGAGTAATCTGGTTGCAACTGGTAGTAAGGGCGCGAGTGTCGGTCCGCTGGTTAACATACTTGCCTATCTCGCGGATAAGGCGTTGGCCTCTTACGGGCATGTGGCGGAACTTAACGGTGGACTTCCTACGTCTTCTGCGCTCATCTCACGGGAGACAGAACGATCAAATTTCGTTAAAACTTCCTGAGGTGACGGGTTCGCCCGTTGTAGTCGACAGCTCTAGTTGTTCTTCTTTCTATGTGTAGATTCCACATAGAAGCAACATTCGTTGCGATTTTTTTCGCTTATAATTCCATAGTTGCATAAATACGGAGATCGGCTGCCCGCGAGTTGACGCAGGAAAAATCACCGATCGGTGGTATTAGCATTCCAGCAGTTAATTCTTTATTTCCACAACACGCCCGTGTACCATTGCACCGTGATTTGGTTAGTAGTAAGGTATTACCATTTGACAATAAGCTGGCTTATTTGTATTTTTAACACGCTTTTATTAGGTCGACCTGTATGTAACTAACTATGTAATGGCATCTTCCAAGTATCGTAGCGTCATGAAAATTGGCAGCTGTATGTAGTTCTGATGACAATACAATAATATGGTACTGTCGAACTGATCTGATAATGGAGTCGGATGATATGAACTGGAACTTCATGATGGAACATCGTATCATAGCTGTGTTTGGACTTGTTAGAAAAGTCTTGGAATGAACTTTGACC
Organism: Micropterix aruncella; assembly: GCA_944548615.1. Classification (NCBI taxonomy): domain Eukaryota; kingdom Metazoa; phylum Arthropoda; class Insecta; order Lepidoptera; family Micropterigidae; genus Micropterix; species Micropterix aruncella. The sequence goes on along the minus strand of OX155957.1, from coordinate 5,106,721 downwards.
ACTATTAGGTTTCAAGGTCTGATGATGAAGCCGGAAGATAGGCACTGGCATTCCATGATGGAATATCGTATCATAGCCGTGTGTATGTGAATATCGTATCATAGACCAAAAGCGTGTTTTTAGTGTTTTTTTTAAATGCAGGTGTTGAGTGCTGTTTTTAATCTTTATTATTATAAGATTATTGATATTTCAAGGTTAGTTGTCAGCTATTGCCATGTGGCAATAAGCTCGTTTATTTATATATATGTTTTAATTCCATCAGTGAAGAGTTTTTTTATTTTTTTATTTTTAGCTGACCCGGCGAACTTTGTACGGCCTAACGGTCAATGAATGTCGTGTTACAGATTAGCTAAACTTAATTTATGATTTTATGGAAGTAATGCAATGAATACAAAATAAATATAAAGCTCATATTTTATTAAGATAATAACACAAAAAGAAACATAAAAGTACAAAAATTAAGTATATCAATCGCATGTCAGCATGACATGATTGAATTAAACTATATAATAATTGTGGTCCGAATATTGTGGATATATCTTGTTGATTCGAAACCCTTATTTAAATACTTTCTTTAATTTGAGGGGAGAGTTTACCGTATTGACGTGATGAACAGTAAATATTTGACAGTTACGAAACTCATGAACATTTTGTATGGGAAAATGTTTTTTCTTTTATTTTACTATTTCGTTAATTTTCCAATGTTTTTAATAGTTATTCTGCTATTCGGGACGGAGACAAATACAACAAATCAAATACCATGAAAATTGGTCTAGCCGTTCTCGAGTTATAAGTGTTCGAACAAACCCGACTTTGTTTTATATATATAGAAGTAGTCTCCTCCTCTATCTAACCTCTATCTTCTTACGGGCGCCCTCTGAGATCTGAAGACAACCTACTGCTCTCGATCCCTAGTCACAGTAGTGATTTCTTCTCGCACTCCTTCTCTGTACGTGGAGCCCGTCTCTGGAATGCTTTACCCACGCGTATAAGGATAGCACCTAGTTTGTTTTGCTTCAAACGCAGGCTCAAGGAACACTTGAACCCACGCTCATAAACCTTTCCTTATTTTCCCCTATTTTTTCCTCCCTATTGCGTCCCCAGCGTCATTATAGGTTTATTGTTTGTGTTTTCCTAAAATTTATTGTTTTGTTTTCCTGCTGAATTTTAATGATTAAAATTTAATTTATTAGTTTATTTTTACCGCATAACATGTTATTCCACTAGGTTAAGGTTAGCTGTAAGATATGGCTTTTAGGCAATAAGCTCGCCTTTTTGTTAAAGAAAATAAAGCGTTTAATTATTATTATTATTATTATTATTATTTATTATGTATAGATTATTAGATTATTGTTATTTTGAACTGTTTTCTCATAAAGAAAATTGAATTCATGTTTGTAGAACGAAACTGAGAAGAAAAGCGCATCCATACGGTGTCTTCTTAAAATCTATTATTGGAAATATCGGAACACGGCCATAGCAATACATTTTATATCATAAAAACAAACAAATGCGCATACCGCATTGACTTTATTAATATTTATATGTAAATATTTCTGAGTTAACTGCGTAACGAATACATGTCACTCGTTTTATCAGTGCGCCTGCAGTAATTGAGTTCGCGTTCCATATTTATTTATTCCGTTTTATTTCCACATATCGGACGGTAAAATTCCTGTTTGTTTTACGGCAGATTAACGAAGTCGTTAAAAGGTGATTAATCACATTTATTTATTTCCCATACATACATTTGTAATATATTGAAGAAGTTATAACAGGGATGCAACTTGAGGAAGAGGAGGGGGGGGGGGAGAGGTAGCCGGTTGTTTTGGTTTTATCTATCATTTATTTTGCTTTCCCGGTCCACCAAACAATCAGAAGTTAAAGTATTGTGAACGCTCTAAAATTATTTTTCGAGATCAAGACGGTTGAAATATATCCATTTTGAGCACCCTGAGACAATCAAAACTATTTTCATATTGAAGGCTGCCTGTGTGTCTGTGTGTGTGTGTGTGTGTGTGTGTGTATCTGATCCGAGTATGCAGGCATCATTTGGTCGTGGCAAGAGTTGGAAAGATTGTGGTTGAAATCGGATTACTTGGGGGCGCATTAGTACCTACACATGTACACATATGACTCGTTGAGCCGAAATCACATTGTGAAATTTTAGTTCGAATATCTCATACACAAGCTAAATTAATAATATTTAAATTCCGCCATACTTTTATCCAATTATTAACGTTGAGCCGCCCGAGGCTCAAAGGCGTTTGTGTAACGGAGCCCTAATGGGCTCGCCCGTTGGCAGAGAGAGGATTTTATTTACGTAATTATGTTCAGATGAATTCAGTCCTTGGCTACTTGCCGGGAAAGTGTTGGGTTAACACAACCAATTTATGGCGTCATTTAAAAAATGCGTGTCTGCATTACGATTTGAAAGTAATTTGACAACTCAGCAGACCCTCGCTCGGCTTCAAACTAAATTGAAACAAGACGATAATTTATAGCTCATTGCAGGTTTAAACCGTAGCAGAAGGTCGCGCATCCACTGCTGTCAAAAAACGAAAATATGGATGCTGTGCGCCGTATGATCGAAACAGACAGGCATGCAATCGTTCATGAGATTTGGGCATCCTTAGCCGGGGCGCGCACTTGCAGCGTGGCCGCGGCGGCCAACGGATACTACGAAATGTATGGAATCGCCGTCGACCGCGCGCATCTAAGCCGCGCAGCCAGGTGCGCGCGGCCGATGGCATTGTCATAAATTTCGTAGTATCTCGTTGGCCGCCGCGGCCTGGCCGCCGTGGCCACGCCGCAAGTGCGCGCCTGGACTTAGACATAGGTGTAAGGATGCCCAAATCTCACGGTAGATTGCATGCCTGTCTCCCGTTTCACCGCTTCGTAAGGGAGAGGACCGCGCAAGCGACCTCGAACTCGGAACCAATCGAGAGACCGGAGTAATCTGGTCATAATTGGAAGTAAGGGCGCGAGTGTCGGCCCGCCAGGTAACATCCCTGGCTATCTCGCCGTTAAGGCGTTGGCCTCTTACGGGCTTGTGACGTAGCTAGATGGTGCACTGTTTTTGTCCCAAGTCTTCTACGTTCACTCCAGGGAGATAGAACGACTAATCGTTAAAACTTCCTGTGGTGACGGGCTCGCCCGTTGTAGTCGACAACCCAAGTTGCATGCCTGTCTGTTTTGATCATGCGGCGCACAGCATCGATGTTTTCGTCGTTCTGATGACAGATATGATAGAAAAAGACAGGCATGCAATGTACCATGAGATTTGGGCATCCTTAGGCATAGGCATGTGTAAGGTGCAATTAATCCTATGCAATCATTTGGCTGTGGGAGAGCTGTGCTCGCGGTGGGTCCCATACAAATTCACTGAGGCTCAAAAACCGGAGGCGTCACTTGATGCAATGCCATGCATATCAGATTCAAGGAAGAGGCATCACATTTAGTGTAGAATATAGTAAAAGGTAACGAAACATGGATCTACAGCTACGACCCCGTAAAACAGCACCACTCGAGTCGACCGTTTGGATCTTTCAAGATGAGCCGAAGTGACGCGCGTGCAATGTGCTGCGAAGCGGATGATCGCTTCTTTTTACAAGTTTTTTATTTACCGTGTAATGTTTGTTAGTTTGTTTATGACTTAGGTCAAATCTATCAAACTGAATTAGAACACCTTCCACTTATGAAGTTCAAATTTTACATATTGGTTTAGTTCCGATGACAATGCATATTTATGGTGCGCATGGCCTGATTCTACACCCAGGGTCGGTCCCCGACGAGGATACTCTTCCACGGTCAACATCACATACATCCAGACACACTTTAGGATAGCCCGTTCTAAATTTCACCATGACATGGCTGCTGCACCCAGTGTTGGCTCCCAACGAGGAGACTCCTCAACGGTCAACCGCACTGAACCGCAATTTTGTATACGCATTCAATTATGATAGCCCGTTGTATGTTTCACCGCGACAGGGCTGTTTTATTTTGGGCGACATTATTTTGATTGTTAAAAAACGGCAAACTTTTCTTCTCGCAGACATAAACAGCAACATTTGATTCACATTATTGGAATTTATCAAGATATAACAATGATACATCTGGTGAAAACCCATTACAAACTGATTTATTTGAACAGATATGTCAATGTATCAGTTCCGATAATCAAAGTAGATAGATGTCAGTCGAAAATTTATCGCGTGATGTTGAAAATTAAATTATCGTCAAAGTTGGTGGGAGTTTCCATATATTTGAAATATTTGGCGCACCCGGATTCTGAACCCCCACTCCTCTAATCGGAAGAATCCGATTCCTCCTCCAAAATTATGCTCACCACTCAGGGTTCTTTTATATTGGAATAGTATCTCAAGATATCAAAATCTAGTTTGGCTTATTAATAAACCTTACCTGATAGTTAGTTAAATAACTTATCTGTTAAAATCAATAGGAAAATAGCACAGCATACTAGAATAGACCGCGGGAGTACGAAGGTGGACTGTGAGTGTATGCGATAGTGAAATAGAAAGATATAACTTCATATGGGCCCCCTCTATCATTGTCTAGTCGCGCATGCACGTTTATCATCCTTGAATTAAGTATAATAATTCGGAATTCTTTAATTCAGAATCATGTCCAGCGCATGCGCGGCTAAACAAGGATAGAGGGGACCCATATGTAGCTTTCTCTTTCTATTCCTCTATAGATTTCTTAGGCTGGTCGTGTGGTCTATTCTAGTAAGACTATGGAATATAGCGTCCACGTCCGCCCGCGCTTGCGTCCGGTCAGAGTTGCCAGTCACTGACGATTCGACCTCTTACGGCATGGCAAGAAATGTCGTATTTTAACATCAAAACCTCCACCGAAAATTATTTTTAGTATATTTTAACGATGGTGTTTTTGCACTAACGGTATTTTAACATAATAATGTATTTATAGCGTTTATTATTAATGAATAAAGCACGAAAATTCGCATTTTTTTTGTTATACCATTCTTATTCTAATTAATTTATAAAATTCAGTTAAACTTTCAATAAAGAAGTATTTACTAAATTATTAGCTATTATAAGTAGTTATTTAATTAGTTACGGAGTGAAAATAAAATCGAGGGAATAATATTCAAGTGGCTCATTCAAACTATCGTGTTTACTTTTGTAGGGATTTGTTGTACATGAGCGGCAAATTTATCGTATTTCAGCCTGCCAATAACAAAATGTCCTAAATCAGTAAGTTAATGCAGTAAAACCCGCTTATATCAAGTTTTAAGGGGTCGGGGTAAAAATTCTATACAAGCGGGAATTCGTTATAAGCGGGAAATTTCTATTTTTGCTTGTAAACGTCAGAAAATGAGTAAAAATCAATGATATTGGAAATAAATGTTTTCGCACTACTAGCCTCACAGTATCTCAATAGAGGATACTAATATTACGGTTGAAATGCGTTTTCAATAATTAATATGATTATTTATACAAACATATTTACAACTTGAGTACATATTTACAACTACAACGGGCGATCCCGTCACCTCAAGAAGTTTTAACTATTAGTCGTTCTATCTCCCTAGAGTGAGCGCAGAAGACTTGGACAAAACAGTCCACCGTCAAGCTCCGCCACAACCCGTAATAGCCAGGAGCGTTAAACAGCGGGCTTACACTTACGCCCTTACTTCTAATTGCGACCAGATTACTCCAGTCTCTCGATCGGTTATGAGTTCGAGGTCGCTTGCGCGGTCCTCTCCCTTACAAAGCGGTGAAACGGTGTATACCGAATCTATCGCGGACCACGGCATCCTTTGCCCGGATATTCACCCAGGATCGGGTAGCCGATGGTCGTTTCAAGAGCAGTCGCCGTAAGGTCCGTAACCACCCCCGCTCTATAGGAAACAGTACTGCTTCCAGGCTCCCCCGACTGTTAGTCAGAGTGCGCAATCGATTGGCTTATGCCGCAAGGAGCGCAGACCGTCCAGGAGCGCCAGAAGGTTGATTCCTAGGGAAAGCTAACCCTAATGCCAGAGTCCTACTTCATGCGTGGAGGCCGTCGGATGGGTGTTGACCCGTGAGTGTGACCAACCCTGACAAACATAATTACAGACATTTTTCTTATTAGCGACTCATATAATTTTGAATTTGCAAATTTACGAGATATTCAGGTTGTTGGACAAAGTAGAGAATCTGACCATCTCTGCAGCTACGCAACACCCTAAGCAATCAAACCTTGATGACCTTTTCAAGAAGTGATTAGTACATTACTTAATTTCCGTCATGTCCAAGTTAATTGTACTATAATTTTATAGTTAATGATATCTAGTCAGACTTTTTTTTTTACTTGAACGTCAATAAAAACATGTGTATCATTTATAAATGTGAAATTTCCTGTAATCATTGTCTTTTTCCTGATTCTTATCCAACACATTTCAAAAAATTGTGAATATTGTGGCATTTTTTCAAAGATCTTTGATATATCTGGGTAAAATTTGGACCAACGGACCGAAAATTTGGTTCGAAATAAGCGGGAATTCGATATAAGTGGGTTCGATAAATACGGAAAAATTAGTACTATCAGCATAGGAAAATTCAAGGGACCGCAAAAAATGTTCGATATGAGCAGGAAATCGTTATATGCGGGTTCGATATAAGCGAGTTTTACTGTGGTTCGTAAAGGATCCTTAAATACTTTTGGCAGACGGTGTTTCTGTGCATCAAACTAAATATATAAATGATTAAGTTAGTAGTCATGTAAAATGTAACAGTGTAATAAAAGACAAAAAGAACTGTCCCGATTAATAAATAACATCATCCATAAAAACAAAAATAAAATAGACCTATTTAAAAAAATATATTACAATTTATAATCTAATAATTGAAGTATAAAGTATTAATAAAAATAATAAAAATGTTTCAAAAAATTAATATAAAATTTAACAAAAAATAATCTTTTAGCAATGTGGTCCGGAATTGCAAATAACTCATGAATCTAGTATAATAGACACATTTTATATTAGTCTTTATAGATAATAAAAAAAATGATAAATATTTTAATTATTATACAGATCGACATATCAAAATCAATTTTGTGAAACTAGAAATTCCTTAATGGTAAAAAAAGGTTTTAATTCATTATAAAATTGGTTTTAATGCTGTAACCTAATAGAATTCCGTATTTTCTAAATTATCCATAAAAAACCCACTACAGTATATCTATATCGTCGCTCGTCATATTCAAAATATTGTAAATCTTCCATAATCTTTGGACATGATAAAGAAAACAAAATTCTTTCTATAAATAATGAATTGAAATTACGGAAACTCTCAATATTAGTAAACTAAGTTCATTAACAGTATTTTTCTTTAGTTTTTGCCTTCACGTGTCAATCTCGTGTATCTTTTATTAGTATTTTGATAGATAAAAGGAATTTTCTCGCGGTATTATCTCTAAAGTAATATTTTGCAATGGCTGGGTCAACAACTTAATGCGCGGATGGAATGTTTTGATTTTTAATTTGACCTACTACAACAATACAAAAATATTTTCTTTTCTTTGGTTCACGGTCCAAAAAGTTGAATTCTAAATAATAATAAGGAAATAGTGTATTCTACTGTATTCTCATTTGCTGATATAAATGTGCTTATGGCAGTCTATAATGCATATGTACGAAGTACCTTTGAATTTGCCTCTCCAATATGGCTTCAACGGATACATCTACAACTATGACATTAACTTGTGACCCTAGAAGGTGTTAACGATATGTATCGATCTTTCAACCTGGAGTGAACGTATAGACTTAGGGACAACACAGTCCACTGTCTAGCTACGCCAACTCGCCCCTATGAGTCCGACAACTAAAGTGCTGGTTTCCTAAAAAGCGGTGCCGTTATTTAGCGGCCGTGATAGGACGGTCGTGATAGGACGGTTGTCTCGGTTGACCAAAGCTGTGGTTTCTTAGGAAGTGGTGCGACCGTATTATATCGTCGTCACTCAGTACTCACTCGAGTGGTGTGTCGTGCAGCGGTGTAAAATGGACGATTTAGACATAGCACTAATAGCCCAGTCAAATAATAAATTTTAGGAGAAATAATTGGTAATAGTTTGAAACTTGGCATATATGTTCTTTAATGCGTACTGTTAAACATACTAAAAGTCCTCTACTCTATCTGTTGATCTCGAGCCGCCATCTTGGAAAAATGACGCCCTGATTCAGATTTTCGCTTATATCCGTTAACTTTAGCGATATCGGAAATATGCTTCATGTAAAAAGTAAATCTTATAAAATTCTCTGCCAAACTGTCATATATATTTGTTTATATAATCTATTATTAGTATAAAAACAGCCTAGTCAACTGACAATTGACAATCAAACTGGGGACTTGGTGCAATATTTTGCATGGGAACTCTGCCTTTTGTGATTTAAGGTTCATACTTGGCATAACTATTCCTTAGGAGGTTCTGAGTGGATTTAACCCAGGAACCATCGGTTGCCACAGCGCGGGTGTCAAGAGGAGTAGGGGGTAAATTTGATTCCGCCGCGCTTTACTTTGAGCCCTATTCCTTGTAAAGTGTAGGCGTTAGGGCAAGTGGGATATCATTTTCGGATAATTCAATAATGAGGAATTCATTTTCGGAAGAAAAAAACCTATCCATAGAAAAAGAAAAAATAATTAGTAGTATTCAACAATCACTCAAATTTTTTTTTACATAGTCTAATTTTGTTTTTAAATTATAATAGATATCCTTATATCAAAAATATATTCTGATAGCCACACTTACCTGGATTACAGCAATATAATTTTTATTGGACTGCCCTAATAAAAAGTTAGTGAAAAAAAATGTAATTCATCGCATGGTAGGGCGGCGTATTTACGTTACGTTACAAGTCAAATAGGATCAAAGTCGGTTCGAAGGAAATAACTAATTATGTTTTGAAACTTGGCACAGATGGCACAATTGAGGCGTACTGTGAAACATACTAAAATTCTTTTATCTGTTGCGCTCAAGCCGCCATCTTGTAAAAATGGCGCTCTGATTCAGTTTTCTGCTTATACCTTTCGAACTGTTAGCGATATCGAAATCGTGTATGATATAAAAATAAAGCCTATAACATTGTCTACAAAAAACTGTTTTTTACATTTTTTCATATCATCTATTAGTATTATCAAAATGCCCCGGAATGCCAAGGTTGCATTCACATCACGCAAGTCGCAAACCGCGGGTCTGGAGCGATTGTCAAATGTCGGTTGATTCTCAACTCGGTTGTCAATTGTCGTGTTATTTTGGGTAGTGTCGATCAATGTCGACGCGTTTACTGCGGACGCGTATAAAAAGTGTTTCATTTGTGAGAATTCTGTTTCTGTTGGTCATACTCTTATTGTTACAGAAAGGTTTAAAAACATTATAAAGGCGCCGCTCTACCATGCGATGAATTATATTTTTTTTCACTATATTTTTAAAACGACGGTCCGACAAAAAATATGTTGTTATAATCTAAGTAAGTGTGGCTTTCAGAAAATATTTTTTTCTATATAGTTATATCTTATGATTAAAAAGTAAAATTCGTATATATAAAAAAAAAGTTGAGTGATTTTTGAATATTATGTTTTTATTTTAATGGATGGGTGTATTTTTCCACGAAAATGAATTACCCATCATTTAGTTATTCGAAAATGATATCCCACTTGCCCTAATACCTATAGTTTACGAGGTACAGGCTCAAAGTGAAGCGCGGTGGAATCAAATTCCCAACCCACTCCCCCCGCCACCGCGATGCGACAACTAATAGCTCTGGGTTAAATCCGCTCAAAACCTTCTAAAGAATAATTATGACAAGTATGAGCCTTAAATCACAAAAGGCAGGATTCCCATACAAAATATTGCACCAAGTCCCCAGCTTGGATATCAGTTGTCAGTTGACTAGGCTGTTTTCATACTAATAATAGATGATGCGAAAAAATCTATATGATAGTTTTGTAGAGAATTTTAAAGGCTTTACTTTTTACACGAAGCATATTTCTGATATCGCTAAAGTTAGCGAGATATGAGCATAAAACTGAACCGGGGCGCCATTTTTCCAAGATGGCGGCTCGAGCGCAACAGATAGAGTAAAGGACTTTTATTATGGTTCATAGTACACATCAAAGAACATCTATGCCAAGTTTTAAACTATTACAAATTATTTACGTCAAACGTCGAAATTTGTTTCTTTTTGACTGGGCTAAAATAGTATATTTGGAAGATGAAGAGTCGGAAAATGAAAAAAAAAAAAGTTTCCAGTCATAGTTTTTAACTGAATGCTCAATGCTAACCGAGAAAAAAAGACCGACACTAGTTAATCACCGCTGTGACGGCCATCATGCAACTGACGGCACAGCTATTTGACGTTACGGTGACACTCGACGCTCTCTAGGAAACCAACGCCGATGGTTTTTATAGACAACGTTTTGGTGACGTCACCCAACGGTGTATTACGGCCGCCAAAGCTTTGCCGCGTGACACTAGGAAGTGAACCAGTGGACAGCCTCGCGCCCTCACTCCCAGATTTGGCCGGATTTATCCAACCCCTAGTCTGTTCATGGGTTCGAGGTCGCTTGACGTAAATGGTTAGTTCAAATATTTTGCGGATCGAGGCGTCCTTTGCCGGCATAGTCACTCGGGATCGGGTGGCCGACGGATCTATTCAAGGGTTGAAGTTGTCATTTCGACTACTACCCTCCTCTGTCATAGGAAACATACGTTCCCAGCCTCCCTGGTTATTCGCCAGATGTTGCTTTCTTCGTTTTTTCCGCAAGTTCAGTTCCGCCCAAAGTAATCCCCCGAATCCGCGATCTTCTGATCCTAGCCGCCTCCGACTGCAGGATTACAGCCGTGGCAGAAGCTCACAGCGGCCATGGTAAGCCACTCTTCGAGGACGCTACCAGATAGGAGTGGAACCGTGAGTTGGGCAAGCGAGATGACAGAGAATTGGGCAAAGGACGCTGTGGTCTGCGATAGATTCGGTATACACCGTTTCACAGCGTCGTAAGGGAGAGGACCGCGCAAGCGACCTCGAACTCGTAACCAATCGAGAGACCGGAGTAATCTGGTCAAAATACCCACTTTGGGGGTACTAAAGTTAAAATTACACTTTTCCTAGTACGCCAGTACCAGTTGTCTCGGAGTCTGGCCTGCTGACTCTATCCCAGCATTTTATGGCCAAAATACTGTCTGTTTTAAAAGTATCAGCTTTTACAAAACTCTTACACTTTTTAGTCGCTGCCTCGAACTATAAGATTTCCATACAAATCATAATATCTTTCGCAATTACATAATTCCTCACACATAAAGTATGTATGCAAATTTATATTACTATTTAATAGCTATTTTTAAATGAAATTTAAAATATAAAATAAAACTTTATATTAATGAGGGTAAAGGAGCCATCCACATATTACGTAATCACGTTTTTTTTTAGATTTTCGGACCTCCCCCCCTCCCCCCCATGTCAACAGATGTAATCAGCGGCCTGACCCCCCCCCCCCCTCCTCCCCCCCAAAGATTACGTAATCAAGCGAATTTGCGGAAAATGTGAAGAATCGTTAATCCAGCGTTTGTGAAGTGTTTGAAAATTATTTATTATAGCAAACTTTTTGGTTTATTTTGCAGATCCCAATCTTCAGACCACAGCGGCTGTAAAGACGATATTAAAGAGAAAATAATGTATAAGAATGCATTTTAAAAAAAAGAATAGAATTTAAAAACGTCTTATACTGAGAAACTCCATATGTAAATCCGCCATAGTTGATGCGCCCATCCAACCACGTTAATGTTTAGTGATGGAGTTGGAGCGTGCAGCGGCGCGCTAGGCCAGAGTTGTAGCGTGCCGTGCCGCCCGCCACGCAGAGCGGCTACTACTCAATCGCAGACGAGCGCGAAGAATATCAAGCACATTGCGCGTGCCCGCGCGCGTCATACCAAAAAAAAATGTGCGATGCGGTGACCAAAGTTGATTACGTAATCATGACAGGCACCCCCTCCCCCAACGTAATCAAGCGCAAGCCTGAGTTCCAACCCCCCTCCCCTAGGTGATTACGTAATATGTGGACGGCCCCAAAGTTTATTTTTTAATTGGCATATTAAAGAAAGACTTACGATCTTTTCCATTCAATAAGGGGCTCTCTAGACGATCGAGAATGCTTGTCAAGCATCGCGTCGCGGGCTGGGAAGGCATTTTAAAAGAAATATTTACCTAAAATGCCTAATTTTGTAGTTTATACCAGAGAGTCACGTTAATTAGACGTAATTGATTGATGAATAACGTGACTCAGATGGCATAAAACTATAAGGTTAACGATCCACTCTCAGCCCGCGACTTGATCGTCTAGAGAGCCCCTTACATTTTATGTAGGTAATTATTTTATGGCGAATTTTGCTTATTAGAAACAGGCATAACACAGAACTGTGGGATTCGGACAAATATCAGTTATATTTTCCATTTTGTAATATCGCTCAATAAATACGTAATATTCCTAAATATTCATAGAATAAACTTTGCTAGATACATTATTTACTTATCGATAATTTGCTCGACCTACTTAATGCATCGATATCCTTGGGTGCATTTATATTTGCAAACACGTTATCGCTTCTATACAGATAGTGTCAATCCACTTGCTTGTTTAGGTTATTAGTTCAATTTAATTTGCAATTGTTTATACAGAATATGCATTTGATTGTATACCTACTGTTACATTAAAGTATTTTGTTATTCCATTTTAAAAATGTAGATACCTACATGTTGAATAAACATTTTAAACATTTCGATAAATAAGATGTAGATTTCGCTCTTGTTTTTGGCGACAGGCGAACGAGACACACATTACAGACATATTACATTCACACAAACATAAACACTTCATAGAAGGGTTGGTTGGAAGAGATTGTCGTATGACAATTAACCAGCCCATGGTGAAATTTCACGCTAAAAAGTATATATAAGGGGCGGAGTCTGATTCGGCCGGAAGTGTTTGACAATAACACATATTAATTTTACTCTTCATTTCAATAAACATAACATTAACTTAGCAGCTCTAGATACACTACTAAACTTACCGCCCCTACATATTCACTTAAAACAGGTGGCGAAAGCCAGCATGTAGGTACATGTTGTCTGTCCGGGAGAAGGCAAACTGGATCTCACAAGTAATAATCAGTTCTTGACTCAGTCAGTGAAACTTCAATCCTCAACATGGTATCAGACACCATGCTTCCACTCCCCAACTTTGGAAATCTTTTTACAGTATAACTGCCGCTAAGAGACGACTGGCTGAAAAACCATCTGCACTGGGAGGCCGGTAGCCTTAAATGAAATACTGAGGGTCCAAATCAGGGCTTGATGTAGGCTGCGGTATATATGGAAAGCGACCAAACTTCGAAAGAAGTGTAAACTTGGGGAAATACGCCTCCATATTCCAAGCGGAGGTATACGCCATTATTGAATGTGCGGATATCAACCTCCATAAGAACTACGCCAACCACCGTATCTATATCCACTCGGATAGCAAGGCAGCTCTTATGACACTAGCATTCTAAGAATATATACTTTATACTTCTCTATAATAAAATCAGCTGTAGGTATTGCCTTTTGGAAGTTCCTCTAGCTAGAGGAAATTCCAAATGGCAATTTCGAATGGAAATTCCAAATTGCGAAAAATAGACTGATTATATTGAATAGATATTGTTTTTTGATTTTCATTTAATTTCATTTATTTATTCCAAAACATCTTAACAGATTGTATAAACGTAATATCTAGGTATATTTAAATTATAGTTTATTCGTCCGTTTTCACAATATCCAAATTGATCACCAAGTACCTACAAATAGTTCAAAGTTCTTCGTTATTGCTTTTGATATTGTCGATACACAAAAATCTAAATTAAAATGTACTCACTAAAACCATAAAATAAAATAGCAAATAAGAATAATTAAGATAATATAAAATCAGAAAAAGTCAAAATAATTAATCCTTCTATATCCTACTACTATTATAAACGCGAAAGTTTGTAAGAATGTATGTATGGATATTTGCTACTCTTTCACGCAAAAACTACTAAATGAATTTTGATGAAACTTTACAATAATATAGCTTACACATCAGAATAACAAATAGGCTATAATTTATAAAGATTTATAGTTTTCTATCATCATTATCACAATTTTCCATCACCACGCGGGTGAAACCGCGGGGCGCAGCTAGTCCTACTAATATTATAAACGCGAAAGTTTGTATGTATGTATGGATGTTTGTTACTCTTTCACGCAAAAACTACAGAATGGATTTTGATGAAACTTTACAATAATATAGCTTACACATCAGAATAACACATAGGCTATAATTTATAAAGATATATGGTTTTATATCATCATTATCACAATTTTCCATCACCACGCGGGTGAAACCGCTGGGCGCAGCTGGTCCTACTAACATTATAAACGCGAAAGTTTGTATGTATGTATGGATATTTGTTACTCTTTCACGCAAAACCTACTAAATGGATTTTGATGACACTTTACAATAATATAGCTTACACATCAGAATAACACATAGGCTATAATTTATAAAGATATATGGTTTTCTATCATCATTATCACAATTTTCCATCATCACGCGGGTGAAACCACTGGGCGCAGCTAGTACTATTATAAACGCGAAAGTTTGTAAGAATGTATGTATGGATGTTTGTTACTCTTTCACGCAAAAACTACTGAATGGATTTTGATGAAACTTTACAATAATATAGATTACACATCAGAATAACACATAGGCTATAATTTATAAAGATATATATTATTCTATCATCATTATCACAATTTTCCATCACCACGAGGGTGAAGCCGCGGGGCGCATCTTGTAAATAATAAAATAACTACATCTCGAAGTCTAGTTGTGTGAAGGTGAGGCTCGAAGACCTGGCACTCACTTATGGAGTTACATCCCTGTGAATGTATTTCCTGTCCCCGCTGGTGAACTCTGCTGCGGTGTGGTCCTTGCCGCGGAGCTGCCACTTGGTGGAAAGTAGTCCTGTAGCACCCACTGGACCCCTCGCGTGGATCCTGCCAGTGGAGATGCCTACTTCTGCACCTAGGCCGAACCTATAACCGTCGGCGAAGCGGGAGCTGGCGTTGTGGAACACGCATGCACTGTCCACCTCGCTGAGGAACCTCTCTGCAGTTGCATCTATGAGGAAAAAATAAAATTTGTAAATACACTGTTTAACAGGGTCGTGCCGTGCTATGATACAAAGACCCGGTCGCACAGGCGCATAGTAATGCGATGTCATAACGTGCAAACCCATCACCCCAAAAAGTTTAAACGATAATGATCGTTCTATCTTTCGTGAGTTAAGCGTAGAAAACTCTGTGGAAGACGATACAAATCCACTCTGCTTTTAGCATTACTACTTGCATTATATATGTACTTTTAGTATTTAAATATAAGATTTAGCTTTAGTTTGATTATTTAACAATTTACTTACTAGTTTGGATGTTACTATGTACAGTTTTTAGTACGTATATATGCTTTGATTATTCAACTTTTTAACTGACTATTTTATTTATTGTGTGTTTAGTAGGTAGCTAATAGAATTATTGACTATTTTATTAAATAAGCCTTTAATTTGTTTTGTAATAAGATTCTACGACGAATAACTTTTAGTAGGTTCCAAAATTTCTTAGATACTATATTAAAAAAAAATAATATATATGTATGTAAATATTAAAGTAGTAATGAGACTTACTACTTAAAACACAAATATTTTGACACGTCCCAGAGCGGTTTTTAGCCGCCAATTGGACACGACGTAAATGTAATGTAACTGTCTAGCAAACACCACGAACCCGCCAGAGACCAACGCCATATGGCGAGGGGGACCACCTCGCCCCTGGCTACCAGTTTAGGCCAGATTTCTCCGGCCTCCCGACTGGTTACGGATTTGAGGTTGCTTGCGCGGTCCTCTCCCTTACGCAGGGGTGATTCAGTGTCTACCGAATCTATCGCAGACCACGGAATCCTTTACCCGTCTCTTCACCCGGTATCGGGTAGCCGATTGTAGTTTCAAGAGCAGTTGCCGTGAGGTTAACAACTACCCACGCTCTATAGAAAATAGAACCGTTTATAATCAAAGGAGTAGTTAATGTTTAGATAAAAGTATTAAAGTAGGCAAGACTAAGTAATACTGTAGATTAGACAATGATACCTACGTACCACTTACTGGAATATTCAACTAGGTGAAGAGAAAGAAAAAAAAACACCTTTATATAATAAAGGGTGGATAAAACCACTTAGAATAATCCAGAAGTCATGACACTTAAAGAAGTAAAATGAGATTTTGAATAGAAAACACGAGTCATGTGAGACTTTTACGAGTCATGTTAGTCTAGAAACGAACCTTGTCGCCCGAAGCCTTTGCTACGCAACCCAACCAGGTTCGCCCACCGGCCGAGAGAAGGCGCTCAACGATTTTATGTATGAAATTATTATTCAGATTATATTAGTCGTTGGCTACTTGTCGGTAAAGTCTTGGGTGATACAAGTGTTTTTACCCTAATATTTCTACATTATTTTCTCCTTATCGTCCCCATCGTCTGTCATACGTCATCGTCTGTCTCCCCCGACTATCAGTCGGAATGCACAGTCGATTGGGTGACGCCCCAAGGATGTGCAAACCGTGCAGGAGCGCCCGAAGGGTGATTTCTAGGGGAAACTGGCCCGCAGGCCAGAGTACTACCCAGGATCGCACTTCTGCGTGGAGGCTGCTGGATGGGTGTTGACACGTGAGTTTGGCCGACCCTACACTCATGGGTTTTAGTGGCCTAACTGCAACAGGACCCATTAGCTTAGGGACCCATTAGCTCCCCGAAATCAAAGTACAATTTGAACCGTTCAATATTGATCTATGTTATTACTATACTGATGTATACGATTTATCGTATGTCTCTGCTTAAGAGCTTTCGGTAGCTGATGATTTCGGTTTCTGATGCAGGTACCTCGTTTGCGAGCAGTCAAGCCTGGCGAAACTTACATCCACCCAAAGAGATGTATGAAGTTTGCGCTATTTTGTAGGCATTTTTGAGAGACGTAGATATGCAATTTAAACAGACGTAGATAGATTCATCTGTTTCTCTCAGACACGCGATTCTGATGCGGCTGCCGCTACACGACAAACATGCGATACTCGTATTCATTGCATGCTTTGATGTCGTCTGATCGTCGATAACATTGGATCCTTTGAAAGTGTTCTTAACGTGTTCTCTCGTTGAAAGTGCTAAGATTCAGTGTTATTCGGGAGAAACGCTTGTTAAAAATTGTTGGAATTGCTGCGCTGTGAATTAGCAGTGAAATCGACGAAGTGACGACTTACTATAAAAAAACGATTGTGTCACCCTAGTTTATTCCCGGCAAGTAGCTAAGGACTAATTCTATCTAAATAATAATTTTATAAAAAAAAACGAAAGACAAACCCGGTTGGGTTCTGTGAGAGACCACCCCTCACTAGACTCCAAATTGTGCGGTGTGAGGTGGTGGTGTCAACTTGCGGGTTATCTCCGTAATAATCAGAAGCTGTTTATTGATTGTTAGATATTGCCAGTTTGTAACGTTTCCTGAATAGGTTATATTGGCGCGAGGGTTTTGGTACGCGACTGAAGTTACGAGGGTGTATGGATGAGGATTGTACTTGTGCTCCTAGTATCTCGTACTGGGCACGGCTCAAGTCTGTGGGATTGCAGACTGACGCTTCTCGCCTCGATAAAGAAAGGAAGGAAATGGTAACCAAGAAGCCGGGACACCGAAGTGTGCCGTCGCTATCTTGGGGACGTGATCACTCGAGGAATGATACTTTGGTTGCTTTTTCGCCGGTTTATATAGGCCGATAAATGATGCAATCCAAAATATTCCGAGTAAAAGTATTGTTTCATCGTGCTGATTCATCGCTGCTCGAGGTAAAATAATGGCTGAATTTGTGTCAGTGCATTTCACAGGGAATCAATGCATTTGTTGATTGCATGTGACGGTACTTAACCCTTTAGGCCTCGGCCCCTCAGCCGATTGACAAGTTGGTGTCCCAAAATTTTTTAGTAAAAATTAGTAAAAAAATTGAATTATCACACTGTCTCACCAAAACATTATTTATTGCCAAACGACTGTACCCATAATTAAAATGAAACATATTAACATAATAAAACAAAATAAATTAAATTAAAATAAAATTAAAACGGGGCCGTCACGCTGAATCGTGTTGTGGCCGATATCGGCCAATCGGGGCTTGAGGGGTTAAGGGCCGGTACAGTTCCGTTGTAACAGCCTCGGGCGGCGCAGTTCGTTTCTCGTCTAAGGGCGGGGTTAGGGCCAGGCGACAACAGATAACGTTAATATATGGCTAAAATGTATAGCGGAATTCAAATACTATAAGTGTAGCCTGTATATGAGATATTCCAACAAAAAAATCTCAAAGTTACTTCGGCCCAACATCTGTGTACCAAATTTCAATATCAGAGTCTCTATGTCCAATTTTTTGAGATTGAAATATGACTAATGCGCCCTCTGGTGGATCGATTTCAACCACACCCTCTCAACTCTTGCCATGACCAATGATGTCAGCAAAAAATTTCAGCTCAATTGGATTAAGCGTTTTGGCGCTATCGTGAAGGAATACACACAGACAGACTTTCATCTGGGAATGCCTTTAATCGGCTCAGGGGGAATCTAATCCAATTTAAGATCGAATGAGGATCCGAAAGTAAACAAACATTAATCTTTATCTATTTATCAAAAAAATGGTTGTAGATTGTGAACCACTAGCATACCTCATAATATCGCATTAGGGGCAGCAAGAAACACCATTTAAGGGGCCATTAAACCCATTAAGCGATGATGCCACCATGGCGGTGGCATCATCGCTGAAACGTCGGGTGCTACAAACTTGACGCGGTAAATCCGTTTTACCCTGTTTATAATCAAAGGAGTAGTAAATGATTAGATAAAAGTATTAAAGTGGGCAAGACTAAGTAATACTATAGTTTACACAATGATACCTACGTACCACTTAATGGAATATTCAACTAGGTGAAGAGAAAGAACAAAAATACCTTTATATAATAAAAGGTGGATAAAACCACTTGGAAGAATCCAGAAGTCATGTCACTTAAAGATGGAAAATGAGATTTTGAATAGAACGCACGAGTCATGTGAGACTTTTATAAGTCATGTTAGTCTAGAAACGAACCTAGTCGCCCGAAGCCGTTGCTACGCAACCCAAACAGGTTCGTCCGCCGGCCGAGAAAATGCGCTCATCGATTTTGTTTATGAAGTTAATATTCAGATGATATTAGTCCTTGGCTACTTGCGGGTAAAGTTTTGGGGGGATACGTATTATTTTTTCCTCATCTTTGTATATTTATTTTCTCCTTATCGTCCCCATCGTCTGTCATACTGCTGTTTCGTACTTTAGCTTAAATGTTCTAATTTAGTCTATCGCGAAGGTTATCCAGACTTACCATCTTCAGTGACGATGACCTCGGTGTGCCCGCTGCCGTAAGTGTGTATGTGATCAACGGCTTCATCGATATTCTTAACGACTTCTACGCAGCATTCCAAAGTCCCATATTCCTTGTACATCGATTGGGCGAGCGGCGGACCAAAAGTTAAGTGTTTCGCCAAGTTGGGTCCAGAGTGTATTTTCACACCCTCCGATTTAAGCATCTTGCAGATTTCGGAGAACACGGAACCAGACATCAGCTCTTCGTGGACTAAGAGCGTCTCCATGGCGTTGCAGGCCGATGGGTAGTCGCACTTAGCGTCTTTAACGATTTTTAGAACCTTCTTCGGATCTGCGTCTTTATCTACGTATACATGGCATACGCCTTCCGCGTGACCCATCACTGGTATGTGCTTTGTATTTTCTTCTATGTATCGCACTAGTTGGGATGATCCTCTTGGGATTATTAAATCAATGTGTTTGTCCATGGCTAATAAGGTTGTGATCTCTTGCCTCGTGCTTACCAGTGAGACAGCTTCTTCCGCTTTGTGTATAGAGAGAGCTTCTTTAACGAGTTCAGCAAGTTTGAGGTTCGAATGACTCGCTTCTTTACCTCCTTTAAGAAGTAAGCCGTTAGCGGTTGCGATACTCAATGCGGCGACCTGCGGAAGGGAATCTGGTCTCGATTCAAAGATCACCAGCAAAACTCCGATCGGTACCGTTATCTGGTTCAACTCTAAATCTTCTGCGACTTCTGTTTTCTTAAGAATTCTTCCCAGATAGTGGTCGCTGTCTCTAGCGATTTGCCTCAGACCACTCGCGAGGCCTTCTAGCTTTGCTTTGGTTAATGATAATCTCGCCATAAGTGACGTTTGAAGGCCCCCCTTCGAAGCTAATTCTTTATCGCGTGTGTTCGCTGCAATTATCTCTTCCTCTCTTTCGATTAGCAGATCAGCAAGGCGATTGATGATACTGGCGCGTTCAGCTACTGTTAGCTTCTGCAGCACTCGAGAGCCAGCACGGGCTGAAATAAAAAAAATATATACATAAATAATATAGCTGAGAACTGAACATGGAATAACTCTAAGATGAAGCACTAAAAGAGTATTAATACGACGTAGCACCAAAACGATTGAAGCAGATATACTAGAAAATATCAAGCTAAGACATAAAGACCTGATTGACAATAATTTGAGGACAGTGCTTAAGAAATATTAGTTGCCATACCCAGCTCCGGATTTGGGGGAGGGGGGGGGGGGGGTAAACTGGGGTACCTTAAGGGCAATAAGGTACCCCAGTCTAAGGCGCGTCGTATTATCGTTTGTTCTTTTGATTCTTCAAGACATTCTAATTGATTTTTGAAGGTGTACGCAGTGGGTGTGTGGTCTATGCCAGGGGAATTTCCATCGCATCTAGAAAAAAAATCTCCCCGCAGACAGAAGAGAGCCTTACCGCCAGAAGCCGAATAAACCCGAATATAGTATGTAAAAATGTCCACCGAAGAACTGCAAAAAATGGAGCCTATCTAGGTTGTAATTATTCCAAAGATTTAAACGCAGTTGACTTCTGCCAGAAACTTAAAAAGTAAGCTAGCTAGTTTATTTAAAAAGCAAGCACCAATTAAAATCAGAATCAACGAAAATACAAGTACACTAGATGTGTTAAAAATAACTTTAGGGATATACTGCACATTCGGGATGATATCTGCATGTTATAAACGAAGTTTCAGAAAACTAAAAATAAATAAAACGTTTCTGCCTTCAACAGTGAGTCAGGGTTGTCTATCTGATTAGCGATCCTAGCCATCGGAAGTAAAACTGCCTATGATACGAACTTTGATGAGACTATTGGTTGATATTATTTGTTAACAACTACTGATTCAAAGTGACTATATAATTATTATTTGATGTGGCAACAGATTTTGCGAATAGGAAAACTGGTCGTGTTAGATATAAAATTAGCAATGTTAGATAATATAAAGTTTCCCTCAATTTAAGGATTGGAGGTGTGTGTACGTCATTGTACAGTTTTGATTATGCGTTGTATACACTGTTTGTATGTATGCTATATTACTGTCACATAAAAGGAAAAGTTGTTAGCAAATAGAACATAAAGAGTGCAAATTTATTTAAGGGTTTTGATTTGGTCACAAGAAATCCCATCCACTATGTTATGTGAGTATTTTATAAATCAATAATTGCAAATGATGGAGGAGAGGGGGCGCGAATGACGACATCGTTTTGTTCGGCTCGGAAAAATCATAGATTCGGGACTGACCATACCTGACATTAACAATAACAGAGGAAGCAGCAATGTAAACGAGTAAATCAATAAAAAAATTTTTTTTTGATTAAATTTGTTAATTTACAATTATCTACAGTAGCAAAAAAACTAATAACATGTTATGCAAGAAACTGTTGCCAGTGATCCTATTTTAATGTCGCCTAACTAGGCAATAGCCTGTTCTAAGGCGGATATTTAAATTGTTTTAAATATATTATGAACCAATATAAAAAAAAACTGAGTAATGTAGAATGTAGAAAATGTAGTTACGTAGAAGAAATACATTTTTGCAAGCTGGAAGATTAAATATAAAGTTGATAATCGAAAAGTGACATTAATAATATAAAATTGATAGACTTAACATAATCATAAAAGTGATAATTAGCTAGTATTTAGATAATTATAATTGCTTAAGAATTGCGTGAGAGAATCAAACCTAATTATAAAAATTAGCAAAAAAATTAAATTTAATAGGAATTAAAATAAAAGAAGAAATGAAATATTTAAAATTGTTAACCATAGCATAATCATGATAATGAATAAATAAAAAAAAATAAAAAAATAAATAAATAAAAACTGATGTACAAATCAAAAATATTTAAGTTGTCATAATTGGTTAAAAATACAGTAATATAATCAAACCCAATCAAAAAATTAAAATTTAGAAAAAAAATAAAAATGAAATTTAAACGAGTACATACAGGAGTATTACAAATATATATTATGTCAACGGCAAGTATACAGGCGGAGTTTTTTAATAGTGACATCATAGTAGTGGGTGAACGCGAATCAGTACGAGCACGTAAACAATTTTATAAAAAAACTTAGTTTTTTTTTTTTAATTTGTAAAGCCTATCAAGTAAAACAAAGTTTTATAAGCGTTGGGTGCGCTGCGCTATCTAGCAGTATGTAAAATATCGTGAATAAACAATATTCGTGATATTTTACGTACCGCTAGGTGACGCAACGCACTCAAATCTGTATACTATTTTTCAAATAAAAAAAACAAACTTTCAACAAAAAAAAAATGAAAAACCTTTTTTCTTCCCTACTTTTTGTTATCAAAATGTCTTTACCTGCTAATTCTGATTCACCCACAACAAGGAAGTCACAAATAAAAACTTAACCTGTATAAATAACAACGGATGACTTAGACACTTAGATAAAGGAGATCAGGAGATGGAAGTTGCTGTAATCGATATTGTAACGGTTAGCAACATATATAATTTTGCGACTACTATTAATTTACACGTGTTACATTTTGACATGAATTCTGTCTGACATCATTAAATAGCATAATTAACCAGAATTCGTAAATGCGTCTTTCACCGTAAGCATTTTATCAAACGTTTCTTTCAATCCCACGGTTATACATTCTGACGTCATTCATAACATTTCAACGTCAAAATGTTGGCTTTATAAACCGCAATTTTTCATGTATCAAATCAACTCTAATCACACCACGTCCCTCATAGGTAAGCTTCTCTGTATACATTAATTAAATAAATAATATTTTTTTGTAAATACTAATGTTTGTGTTTCTCTACTCTCTTGTCCGCTGATGTATAAATCGAAGTACGATTGGAAGGCTGGTTTCCGCACACTATCAGAAAGAGCAACCAGGCGCCTACTAATAATAATTATTATTATTTATTCCGTAGCCGGCGATTGGGGAGGGGGTCGCCCTCGCAGCCAATACGCTGCTGTCGGTGCCGCTGGATCTCGTACTCCATTCACGATTCGATAATCGTTGATTCTTAAGGTCTTTGATGTTGTTTGGCCAGGTTTTCTTCGGTGCCCATCGCTGAATTCTCAATTCTGTCGGGCGGTCTCGCTAAAGAAGTTTATGTGGCAAGCGATTATCGTTCATTCGGCAAACATGGCCGAACCATCGTAGCCGACGTTTGGTACTTCTTCTTCGATCGTTGTTAGTAGATCGCATCTTTCTCTAATGGTCTCGTTTCGAATTCGGTCGCGGAGTGAGACACCGAGAATCTGCCTCAAACATCTCATTTGGAAGACTTCGAACTTTGAACTAAAATATAACTGCAGTAAGCAAAATCACCTGCTGCATATATATATATTTATATATATATATATATATATTGTTAGGGCCTAGTTTTTATAGTATACAAACTTTAACCTAAATCATTTTAATAATTAATCAGTTAACTTTATCCATCGCGCCATAGACGCGATACACCGAGCGGATACGTCTTACCGTATGTAGACGACAAGTCGCGCACATCCCTAATCAATTTTAATCAGTAAGGTAGAATATTTTTACTTAGAAAAGAGATCTTTCTTCTTTTTTTTTTTGGCTGGCAACGACCGAGCAAGACGGTCGAGAAGAGACCGGCCGCTCCGCCGTTGGCGGAGCGGGCCGACTACCGCCCATTTAATTATTCATTTGCACACCAGCCAACACAGTCTAGAACTTAAATTCTGTGAATATCTAAAATCTATAATTAAACTCAGTTCAGCGTACCGGGCAAGCCCTCATCGGATTCCGCACCTATCTACAGGCAAGTCTTCTATCTGTAACCATTAGCTTCCTCTCGTAAAATCAGATTTCAAAATAATAAATTCAAATTAATAAGATTGCTTTTAAAGCCAAGTCCCCTGTAAATTACCGTTGCCATATCTTCGTTGGTGAATAATTAGAGTCAAGTAAAATCAAAATTTAGTAATTTGAGTGCGTCAAAATAGAAGTAGGTAGTACGTCGGGTCAGTCATAATTCCCGGTGTCTGAGCATCGCCTTCCGTCTCCTCGCCTCAACTAATTTTTCTACTATCATCTAAAGGTCGATTTCGGAAAATATAATTTAAAATTTAAAATCGCATCCGGGGAGCAGGCGCTAAAAAATCTAGAAGCAACCCTCTAATAACTCCCGCGGGTAGCAGTGTCTTCCTTCTCTATTCCAGAACCCAAAGTACCTGTCCAAAATCCCACTTCGCCGAATTAAGCCCTGAAAATTGAAAGGCTCTAACGTTCAATTTTCCACGAATTTAATTTTAGAATTTTGTCAATTCCAACTACTCGGATTCGCCATATGCTATGGCCTAGCTTTCATTTATTATAATTAAAATAAAATATGTTACTCTGTCAAATAAACCTTTCATTTTGGTTAATTAATCATTATTTAGCGAATTAAAGAAATCGAGACGGTACCTAAAAATACCGCCGGGTCAGAGCGAGCTACAATCTCGTAGGTACCCGACTAACACTGGACAGGGTAATGTTTCAGGGCAAGGGATAATTAAAGAATAATTTTATAAAAGGAACTTTGAAATTATACATTTTAATTTTATCATTTAGCGGAGAAAAGAACCGCAGTACATTATTTAATTATAGCAGCATCTGCTGGTTTAGAGCGTACCTAGATTCAAATAGTATTTTCTCCTTTTTTTTAAATATAATTATCTAGCAATTATTTCCAATAAATACATTAGACGATTTAGCCATTGATTTATGTAAGAGCGCGGACCGGGACCGGGGCCGAGCGCTCCAAGCGGGCGCGATCGACGCGCGCCGACGCAGTACCTCGTCGGTACACCGATAGAGGGCGCGGTGAGTAAATCATAATATTCGATCTCGTCGCCGTAGCGCACTAAACTTGATATCGCTTCTTCTTCTTCTTTTAGTCCTCTCACAAGATATATTGAAATTCATTTTATAATAAAACATAACTAGGGTACTTGACCGTCCATTCAATTTGAATGCTCTCGACTTCAGGACGACGTCAATACAGGATTTTAACCACCCCTGAGCACGACTGAGCTACCGTGGTATCCTTGGCGTCGCTCCACTCCCACGCACAAAGGTAACTTCCCAGGCGGAGGGAGGCCCTTTGCATTTGTTTATGTGGTCTATCATCTATTTCCCGCATGTGTAGCTGGCGCCTCTACAAATAAATACACTTTATCGTTACACATAGCAACCTTCAAGACAACTTTACATTCTATTTTATTTAGACACATAACAGATTTGGCCGCCCAACGGGGGCGATTTTTTTTTTTAAAAAACGTTTATAGATTTGTTTTAGGATTCAAAAACTTTTTCCAGTACGCCTTTATTATAACAATATTACAATTTTATTTTCTTTTTGTATCTTCTCTATTATCGTCCGACATAGAGGACACCATAAAATTTCCCACCCAACCCGCCCAAAAATTTTTCTTTTTATTATTTTTATATTTTTCTTTTATTGTTTCTCTACACAACGTACCTACTGCCAATTTATTTTACAGGTTGTTACAAAACTAACACAATATTTTTTTTCATGCTTTAAAAAGTGCTTTACATTTTAATTTTTTTAAATAATATACTACATGTACAATAGCCTTTCAGCCATAAGCGTAAGTAATAACCAAGGTGTCTTGGGGATTTGACTTCGGAATCAGCAAAGGATTACGTGGGGATTTTGCTTCTTCGACGACACGTTGGACACATATCTAGTTATACAGTTACAACAAACGAACCTTAAGACGTTTATGCAAAAAATATCCGCAATTAATACTACTATTCACACTTATAGTAAATACTTAACAAAATTTCACAAGCCTACAGGGTGTTACAATTTTCCTTTCTTTCATTTTACTTTTTTATTTTTTTTTGTTTTCATTTAACTTCATCAATTTCTTTCTTTCATTTCCTTTCCCATTTGCCTATTGCATATGGGACCTTAACTTAATAAATTCATAATACACTAATACAATATTACATCAAGTAGGTACACACTAATCCACATCAACACACTAGGATCAACACGTTCACTTTTGAATAAACACGATTAACTTTCTTACACACTTCATCATCCGCTGTTTACAATCTTAAAAAAAATAATAGTAAAGGAAACACGTTGAATTTTAAAACAGGAGATTGGGTCTGGGCCAAAAACCATACATTGTCAAGAAAAGCAGATTTTTTTTGTAGCAAACTCAGCCCTAGGTATATAAAGTGCAAAGTCATTGCAAAAAAGTCCCCAGTCGCCTACGAGTTAGCCGACGAGAACGGAAAACCGCGGGGTCTTTTTCATATTAAAGACATTGCGAGTAACTAATACCCTATAACAACATATGGTCTAGCGTGGCGTCGCCGAAGTGAAGTCGATCGCGTCGTCACGGTCTCCATCGTGAAACTGCGGATTCCGGATATAAATCGCACAAGGTACACAAAAAAGGTATTAACTATTGCGTCTATAAGGCATAAAATAAGCTATTCAACAGAAAAAACAAAGAGTCAAAATTATAATTCCATTTGATATAAGACAAATAAAATAAACAATTAATTGTAAACAACCTAACGCACTTTATCAAGATACAAAATCCAAAACAAAGCGCAACAAATAAACTAAATTCACACACACAAAACACATGACACAACAGAACACACGGTCTAAAGTACCTACAAAAAAAAAAAAACGAACACAAGTACAAATAGTCTACAAAAAAAAAAATTTTATAAAATAAATTTTTTTTTTGAAAGGTACTCTCATCCGGCAAGAAGGCCGCCGGATTCGGTACCTCACCATGTGGGCAAATTTAGCCCCAAATTCTTAAAAATATAATAAATATCATTAATGTATTTTCATATCCAAATTTAAAAACAAACAGTATTTCGAGTCAATGCAATCAAACACACTTACACAACACCTGCGTTAAGCCATTATTTATAAATAGATCCGACCGATCAACGTACACGGCAGTAGGTATGATAAATCATAATATAGAGATAAAATCGAGCGCATTTACACACAATTTAAACACAACATTTCCCTTTGCATGGGCCGTTGCGGCAAAATCAAAGAACAAAGATATTTCTCTACCTTAATTATATTTATACGCAATTATGCGATTTTAAAACGGTTCGGTGCTTAACCGTTCGCTTGCGAGAGAAACACCGCCGGACAAGCTCTGGATTTTTTTTAATTATATATTTACTGGGTTTAGTGTTCATCCTACCATAAAGGTAAAAAAGCGCAAGGAACTATTATGTTCCGGGTATTTAATGCATCAACTGTCATCGTCGAATTAAAATCTACATGCTCAGCTCTGTTGTAAAAGTACTTTTATATTTTTCTATCAATTATTTTATATTTTTTTTGACATACAATCACGCGGCAAGTAGATCGTTAATACTAAGTAGCGACTAGGAACCCCTTCAAAAACCGTTGTAGATTAGTCATAAGCTACAGAAAGCTCTTTGTTCGGTCTTGGCTTTTGCCAAGATATGGAATTTTCCATACCATAATTTCTTCATTGTAAGATAAAAACCCCCATTGATTTCCCGCAACGTTATTTTCTAATAAATAATAAGCCCCGTTTAGTTTGTCCATAAATACTCATCAAAAATCACAAAATAATGATCTTAATTGGATATAAATATTTGGAAAAAATGACTTATAAATGTCATAATTGCATTCCTCCATGTCAAAATATTAAAATAGGTACGAGACAGACACATTTAAGTATGACAGGAAAGCATGAAAGGAAGTGCTTGCATGATGACGAAAGACCGAAGCGCGAATGGCACACGAAAGGAAAATACTATGTCAGAAATATCTAGTATTATTATTTATCACCATGACTACAAAACTTACATCTCACAAAATTTATATGCAATAAAAACATCATACACTAAGGACCTCAAAATCATGGAAGTTAGGGAGTTGCCTGCGGAACAACGCATAGAGGAACTCTAAAATTTAACTTCATACCACCACGAGTGAAAGACCGCGAGGTCTATAAACATCCAGAACTGGTTATTCGTGTAAAGAAAACCACACTGCCGTTCTATCCCGTCCACAAACAACAATAAACACACACGCTCAATTCTTTTTTTTAAAAAAACACAAATATACAATATTTCTTTTAAAATTATAAATTTGAATACCAATACGACCAGAATTTACGCAAATTAAAATTACGTAATTCGCTTCTGTACATTTCAGATAAGTCGTCAAAATGGTCAATGCAAATTAAAGAACCGGCCTAAAATCTTTATGCTCCTTTTCACATTACATTAACAATTATTCGGTAAAATAAGCTCGAACGCTTCTACACACTGCACATTGATGCAAAATATATTATTATTATTTTTTTAATAAACGTATTAGCAGACATTTATTGGTAGTCTTGCTTTCGTTAGTTAAGGCCGATTTCTCTATAAAACACACCATAAATACAAAAATAAACAAAATATAAAAACACTATATCAAAACAATCAATAATTAACAGGGCACAAAATCAAAAGGAAACACCGCTACCCGAAGTACCATTCTTGCAAATGCATTCCATAATTTCAAAACTTAAAAATAAAATATATTATATTTTTTTTTAAATCCGGAACCCTTCATATTTTTTTTGTTTTTATAAATTATCCGGAAACATTTGGCACCTGCTCTCCCACACCTACTACACCCCTTTCACCATTTTAATAAACAATTAATTTTTCTGTTCCCCATTGGATTAATTATCTATACCTTCATTTAATAAAGCCTGAATATAATCAAAAATATAACCCGCCGGAATGGATGCTTATAGACCGAGATAAAAAAAGAGTTTAGTTTTTTTTTTCCTTTCCCCTTCCTTTCTTCAATTTTTTTTTTCAAAGAAAGTAGCTACAAAAAGTAACAACATTTCTAATTTATTTATTTCTTTTTGTTTGTTTTTCAACCATGGAATTTCATGTGTAAAGCTGCACAATATGAGCACTGCCACTGTTATAATAATTTTTCTTGTTCTTTGTTTATTACTATATTATAATATGTAAGTATACGCATTAAGCAGCAAAGTTTAGCTGCATATTCCTAATTTAAAAAATAATATCATATGTTGAATAGATTTTAAAATGCCTTGTTGGATTAATAATATACCACATTGTGTACCTACGCGTCTCACAATACTTGTAATTTATAATAATTTAAGTTTTTTTTTGTTATGTACCAATCTTTCTTATCACGCTTAAAATGTAGCATACAGACAGAACATATGCACCAGTTTTGACCCCAATCACATAGGAAATTTAAGAAGTCGGAAAATACATTTATTTTTCTTTAAGATTAAAAACAAAGTTTCGAACGGAATTGTAAAGCGAAGATATGATAACACACAAATGGTTACATATACTAGAGCCTCTCCTTCTCTCACCACCTATCCTAGTATTCCAGTAAAAAACTGAGCTAGATAATTGAACGAGATGATGCCGCATAACTTTTCACGTTCCAGACAATATTTGGAAAATTGGTCATAACCGACCAGACAGTCCAGTGACATTCGGCAAGGCGGGAAGCAAACCTCAAACGTCGAGCCAAGCTGCTAGATACCATAATGAAGGCAATGCTGACCGAATAATCCAGCCCATAAATCCACGGACCATAATTCTGCCAGCCAACCAGTATGGACATCCGAAACCAGGATACCTACTCCAGTCTAGAGGTAAAGATACATTTTCCTATCTCTATATGACAACCAGGACGGCATTCACGATAGACGACATCCGATAGGCGAGGACCGCAGGAGCGTTCCCTATCAATAGGAACATTATCAGTAAACCAGGTGGACCAGGATGCGAAGTCACACAAACCAGACCGCAAGTAACCTCCACATATACTATTTCCATCAACATGCAAATAAGGACGCTTTAAGTGCCATTTTAGCATCAGCGTAGTGTGTACCCAGTGAAGTGAAGTAGTGTTCTCTGAAATGGACAGGGCATTTAGGCACGAAAATCACCTTCCCTATTACACCCGCTAGCCACAACGCACCGGACTTTTCAAACAAGCGACGTGTATAAATTTAATTTCCTCCGTGCACACAGACTCGAAACAGCTAGTGTAGCATCCTGTTTCTGTCACAATAGAAGCTCTGCAAAATTTTCCACCGGACTTTTTAAACTAAGCAAAGTGACGCAATTTCCAAAGCAGCAGCCCACTTGTCATGTTCTTCGAGTTTGCCTCGATTAAAATCACCACGGCACAACATCAGAAAACTAGGCAACCTACTAATGCTCGCCTATTTTTCTCGCAATTCCAAGGTACGGCTCATCAATCGACCACCACGAGACACGCTGTGTGTCTTACCCAAGGCCCACGACGCGCATACGTCGATCTCCAAGCAGCGACCCCACCGAGAGAGCGACGCAGCAACCAGACGATACGCCACGCGCTACGCCCCAGGAGAAGATCAACCCGTCAATCATGTTAACCCTGTTACGGACAGGCGATATCTTTCACGGCTGAATTCTTTCCCTACATTCACATTTCCTGACTTTCTTAACTCCAATCCTGATATGAGTAAGCGTCATATACTGCAGTCAAAGAAACTCTTATGCACTTTTTGGGATCAAAAAATACTTTGTCAAAAACCATCTTCTCTCGTTTAGCTGTTATTTATTTTTTTTTTATATTTTTTTAAAATATCTTGATTTGTATCAACCCTTGCAAACAGGGCAAATTTCTTCATTACCGTTACGTACTTATTCTTATTTTCTTACTGTTACCAATATTTATTGTATTAGCGGCTACGCATCGTAGCAAGTAGGGGTTAGTGTACAACACCTCGTAGCATTATATCTTTAACATTGATTGCTTATGTAGGTCACCGGGGACGGTGACTAGGTCTCTATCCGGCAATGTTAGGGCCTAGTTTTTATAGTATACAAACTTTAACCTAAATCATTTTAATAATTAATCAGTTAACTTTATCCATCGCGCCATAGACGCGATACACCGAGCGGATACGTCTTACCGTATGTAGACGACAAGTCGCGCACATCCCTAATCAATTTTAATCAGTAAGGTAGAATATTTTTACTTAGAAAAGAGATCTTTCTTCTTTTTTTTTTTGGCTGGCAACGACCGAGCAAGACGGTCGAGAAGAGACCGGCCGCTCCGCCGTTGGCGGAGCGGGCCGACTACCGCCCATTTAATTATTCATTTGCACACCAGCCAACACAGTCTAGAACTTAAATTCTGTGAATATCTAAAATCTATAATTAAACTCAGTTCAGCGTACCGGGCAAGCCCTCATCGGATTCCGCACCTATCTACAGGCAAGTCTTCTATCTGTAACCATTAGCTTCCTCTCGTAAAATCAGATTTCAAAAATAATAAATTCAAATTAATAAGATTGCTTTTAAAGCCAAGACCCCTGTAAATTACCGTTGCCATATCTTCGTTGGTGAATAATTAGAGTCAAGTAAAATCAAAATTTAGTAATTTGAGTGCGTCAAAATAGAAGTAGGTAGTACGTCGGGTCAGTCATAATTCCCGGTGTCTGAGCATCGCCTTCCGTCTCCTCGCCTCAACTAATTTTTCTACTATCATCTAAAGGTCGATTTCGGAAAATATAATTTAAAATTTAAAATCGCATCCGGGGAGCAGGCGCTAAAAAATCTAGAAGCAACCCTCTAATAACTCCCGCGGGTAGCAGTGTCTTCCTTCTCTATTCCAGAACCCAAAGTACCTGTCCAAAATCCCACTTCGCCGAATTAAGCCCTGAAAATTGAAAGGCTCTAACGTTCAATTTTCCACGAATTTAATTTTAGAATTTTGTCAATTCCAACTACTCGGATTCGCCATATGCTATGGCCTAGCTTTCATTTATTATAATTAAAATAAAATATGTTACTCTGTCAAATAAACCTTTCATTTTGGTTAATTAATCATTATTTAGCGAATTAAAGAAATCGAGACGGTACCTAAAAATACCGCCGGGTCAGAGCGAGCTACAATCTCGTAGGTACCCGACTAACACTGGACAGGGTAATGTTTCAGGGCAAGGGATAATTAAAGAATAATTTTATAAAAGGAACTTTGAAATTATACATTTTAATTTTATCATTTAGCGGAGAAAAGAACCGCAGTACATTATTTAATTATAGCAGCATCTGCTGGTTTAGAGCGTACCTAGATTCAAATAGTATTTTCTCCTTTTTTTTAAATATAATTATCTAGCAATTATTTCCAATAAATACATTAGACGATTTAGCCATTGATTTATGTAAGAGCGCGGACCGGGACCGGGGCCGAGCGCTCCAAGCGGGCGCGATCGACGCGCGCCGACGCAGTACCTCGTCGGTACACCGATAGAGGGCGCGGTGAGTAAATCATAATATTCGATCTCGTCGCCGTAGCGCACTAAACTTGATATCGCTTCTTCTTCTTCTTTTAGTCCTCTCACAAGATATATTGAAATTCATTTTATAATAAAACATAACTAGGGTACTTGACCGTCCATTCAATTTGAATGCTCTCGACTTCAGGACGACGTCAATACAGGATTTTAACCACCCCTGAGCACGACTGAGCTACCGTGGTATCCTTGGCGTCGCTCCACTCCCACGCACAAAGGTAACTTCCCAGGCGGAGGGAGGCCCTTTGCATTTGTTTATGTGGTCTATCATCTATTTCCCGCATGTGTAGCTGGCGCCTCTACAAATAAATACACTTTATCGTTACACATAGCAACCTTCAAGACAACTTTACATTCTATTTTATTTAGACACATAACAATATATATATATATATATATATATATATA
Organism: Micropterix aruncella; assembly: GCA_944548615.1. Classification (NCBI taxonomy): domain Eukaryota; kingdom Metazoa; phylum Arthropoda; class Insecta; order Lepidoptera; family Micropterigidae; genus Micropterix; species Micropterix aruncella. Next base: position 5,073,382 of record OX155957.1, on the reverse strand, counting down.
TATATAT